>JAAALK010000289.1:31221383-31821383 GCA_019279435.1 Zizania palustris | reverse complement strand
CATACAAAACTTTATATGGTATGAAATATATTGTATTTTTATTATATAAAAAAATTCAAGTTCAAACAAATATTTAACTATCAATTTACTTTAAACCATAGCCCAGTCCTTCTCAAAACTCTATTTCCTCTCAAGAGAATCTCAGATTTCTTAACATTCTATATGATAAATTTCTCGAAACATTTTCAAAATTTCATCATGGTATCTACGTATAATATTATAACATCGTGATAAGTCTCGTATTTTTCAGACTTTATTTGATTATTTTATAATTAAAAACCCTTAAGCTCCACGTTACCGATGAAGTGTCGTAACATAAATGTTTTAATATTTCTTTAAATTTAGCGGATAAGAACTAAAAATGGACACAAAATATTGAATGCTATTTTTCTATAAATTTTAGTGCATTATTTTAGGTACTTGCAGTTCAAATTTCACATATTCCAATTTAAATATTAGAAACACAATTAATGAGTTAAACATAGAAAATGGATCTAGAAAAATACAAAAAATTTATATGGCATGATATATATTGTATTTTGATTATATAAAAAAATTCAAGTTCAAACAAATATTTAACCATCAATTTACTTTAAACTATAGCATATTCCTTCTCAAAACTCTATTTGCTCTCAAGAGAATCTCAGATTTCTTAACATTCTATATGATAAATTTCTTGAAACATTTTCAAAATTTTATCATGGTATCTAAGTATAATATTATAACATCGTGATAAGTCTCGTATTTTTTAGATTTTATTTGATTATTTTATAATTAAAAACCCTTAAACTCCACATTACCGATGATGTGTCGTAACATAATTTTTTTAACATTTATTTAAATTTAGTGGATAAGAACTAAAAATGGACACAAAATAGTGAATGTTATTTTTCTATAAATTTTAGTGCATTATTTTAGGTACTTGCAGTTCAAATTTTACGTATTCCAATTTAAATATTAGAAACACAATTAATGAGTTAAAAATAGCAAATGGATCTAGAAAAATACAAAAAATTTATATGGTATGAGATATGTTGTATTTTGATTATATAAAAAAATTCAAGTTCAAACAAATATTTAATCATCAATTTACTTTAAACCATAACTTATTAATATTCACTAACTTAAGTATTCCATAATTATATAAATAATAAATAATTCATTAATATAGTAATAATATATTATCTTGAGTCTAAGTTTAATCTGTGTGAAATCCTAAAACGAATACATATGTATCCATTTTCATATCCACATTCAGCAGAATTCGGATATCCGTTTCTATATCCACATTTGTAAAACGAATTCGGATATTTCCGAATGTCATCCATATTTAATTCGGATACGAATACGGATATCCATATTTATAGTAATTCGAATACGAATACAGATAATTCGGATATTCTGACATCCATATCCATCCCTAAGCCTGTGGCAGCTTGATTCAATGCACCCCAACATGACTAGTTGTAGCAGTCTAGGTCAATTAGAGTTAGATTAGTTTACTTTTCGTTAATTGTAGTTAGTTTCTATTTATTTTAGAAATAAGGCGATATCTATTCTATATAAAGAGGTACACAATTTGTAATTAGGAAGTTAATAAATAAACTAGTTTTGTCTCAAATCCTAACCCTATCTGCTAGCCACTTGTGTTGTCCTAACCCGCCTATACCATCTTCTATGCTGACTACTATTGTTGTCCCTCGTGTAAGCCATCACAGTGTTGGGGAGATGAGGGTCAGTGCACCCTCGCCCTCTCGTCATCCATGGTTACACCCTCCGCTCTATTCTGCACGTTCCACTACATAATGCATGTGTTCACTTAGTGTCATAGACAACTTTTCTCGGGTGCTTTCATTGTCCGCCAACGATGACTACCGACAGTTTGGTTGCTACACTATTGTCGATAGAGGATGTTATTTGAGAGGGTTCTCCAAAGGATGCATGACCACCATGATTTCAATGTGTTTCGAGAGAACCAATCAAAGGATGTATGATATCCAACAATAATTGCATACACACAATTTCGTCTTCCATCAACTTGACCAAGACCCAAGTGAGGTGCTGCTGGCCGGGACTTCACACAACGGGAGCTAGGGTAGGCCGCCCCGCTGACCATTGCTGCCCCTTCACACCAACCGACACTAGTATGGGCTACCCCACAGGATGTCACTACCCCTTCCCGTCGGCCAGCATTAGTATGAGATGCCCCCATAGGGCACCCCCTTCACATCGACTAACACCACTATGGGTCCTCCTACCAACCCACACTAGTTCGACCATACCGTTGGCTTCGCACCACGATACCACAAGCTGAACCTTTCGACATTCGATGGTATGACAAATCCATTGCCCTGGTTAAATCACTGTGACCAATTTTTCCATGGCCAGCACACGCTAGAGGATGACAAGGTATGGCTTCATTGTTCCATCTTTTGGATGACGCCTATCTATGGTACTATCGCTACGAAAGAGACAATGACCCTCCTTCTTGGCCTTGCTTCATCGTCGTAATCAACACTAGGCTCAGACCGCCGGTGCACAACAATCCACTATGGGATCTCACTAGTTTGACATGCTTCGACTCCGTCGATGGCTTCTGCAAGCAGTCCATGTGACTAGCCTACCATGATGACTCACTCACCAAGCGACAACAAATTCGTTTGTTTATCCATGCCTTGTAGGAACCACTGAAGACGAGTGATGAACTTTGGAACCGGAATCCCTCGAATCCACTATTAGCCTCGCTCGAGCATACGAGCGGCGCTCAGCCGCTTCCCCTGCCATGAGTTGCACACATTCGAGCTCACACCAATAATCGTTGTCAACCTAGTTCAGGACAGACGCAACATCATTGGCTAGCTCATCATGAGTAGGGCCTCTGCTTCAACTGTGACGAGAAGTTTGTGCTTGGTCATCGACAGTAATTCAAGCACCTCTTCGTCATGGAAGTCGACTCCCATAACAACGACGAGCTATCCAACAATGCACCAGATGACCCAACCATCTCCTTGTCAGCCCTAACTGGCATCACACCTCGGATGGGGCATACCATGATGGTCTGCACTAACATCGGCATCGTGCAACTCATGACTCTACTAGACTCTAGCTCAACCAATAACTTCATCGCCGATTCAGTGGCAAACCGCACCAGACTCACAATCACGCCATGCTCGGGAGTCCATGTAATAGTCGCCAATGGAGAATTGGTGATGAGCTTGGGGCTCTATCGCGACATGGGTCTCATCATCGATAATGAAGAGTTCATCCATGATTGCTTGGCACTCCCACTGGATGGCTACGACATAGTTCTCGGTGTGCAGTGTCTAGGATCCCTCGAGCCACTCATTTTGGACTTTAGGAAGTTGATGATGTCATTCGTCCACTTTGGCTGATAGGTCACCTAGCACGGCCAGCCCAGACACTGCGCACCAACTCAAATGCTAGCCTACAACATTGATGATCTACTCCCAGCAATCCTCGATGACTTCACTAATATATTTTAGGAGTCAAATGGACTACTCCTAATAAGTTCATGCTGTCATCGCATCCATCTAAAGGCCAACATGGATGTGGTGGTAGTTCATCCGAATAGGTACACCATGGTGCAAAATTTTGAAATTGAGCACCAATGTCATACTATGCTAGAATATGGACTCATCCGACCAAGTGACTCGACCTTCTCCACCCAAGTACTCGTCGTCCGCAAAAAAGATGACTCGTGGTGGTTCTACATCGACTACAACGCCCTCACCATGGCCACATATTAACACAAAAATCACAGGTATCCCTACGCCTTCACACTCGAAGGCCTAAGAGAGTCTGTTTAACTCCAGTGTAGGTCCTAAATAACCCGGAGGTGTAGTAGGCGTGCCAGTCAGTTTGGCCCTAGAATTGACAAGGAGATAAAAATGAGATATTCTAATGCTATCGGTGATATCCTATCAACATCAGCTTTGATAGAAGGCTTGAATACCACAATGCATCGCAGTAAATACTCAAAGTGGTATAAATCCTACCAATAGGCTCTAGCATTAGCATCCTCGGGTATCAATCTCTATTGTTCAAACTAAACTGATGCAGCACAAAGATATACTACCAAAAGAACTACAAATAAGATTAATCTGATTGACAGAATAAAAGATAAATGATAGGCTAAAACTCTGATGAATGGCGGGCCAATAGATCAAACTAAATCAGCTCGTACACATCCCCATCAATGCCATGGATCAGACTTAACTAAGAGAACATCCCGTTGATGATCAACATACAATATAATATAATACAATGAATTGAATCGTTGCAATTGGCAAAAACATATACTCTAGTGATAAAGCACAGTACGAAAAAGCAAATCGATGTATTAAACTAGTAACTAGTAAACCTACTCCATTTGATTGGTTGAACTCCTTACAATGAGCCTAGGCATCCATATTATAGCCGAGTAGATGTGTTATCTGTGGATAACATAGAATCCCAACTGACTTATTTATTCGCTAACTAAATGATAGTTAACACAAAGTAACAAACCATGTCGCGCGCAGCCCGTCTTCATCCATTATGCCTCTATCGGTGGCCCATCGACCCCATTGCTGATTTGTCAAGTCGATGTAACGCCGATCCAAATTCTAGTGTCAACACATGCCCCCCTGAGTTCAAAATTCAAAACATCGCATTTAGAAATCTCTCCTTGATAACTGAATCACCAGACCACAGAGCGTATGTAAATCATGCCCGATAAGCCTTCTTCTCCAAGCTCGGTCGTCTTCATCAAACACCAGCTTCCTCTCTCCTTTTCTCCTACCATGGCTTCTAATACTCCAAGCTCTCCATTGAGCAAGAAAGTAAAATTGAGCCTCTTCAGCCTAAATGCATCCGATGATCATGATCCAGTATGTTTCTATTAGCTTATTGGTCTTTTTTGCTCAATCTTCGCTTCATTTGCTCAAATTCTTATGCATCTCATCTTTGTTCTTTGAATCCTAAGTTCCTACTGAACCAAACCTCAATTTGTCGACCCCTTCGTCTCCTAGGGACTCAAACACCCCAACTCACCCAGCTAGTGTCGATGGCGATTATGATCCCAATCACCTCAATCCTACTGGGCATGAGGGCCTCATCCATATGCTGATCCCCATGGGTAACCTTCGTCCTTCTTCCACTACTTTCTCGTGAAATCCATTAACTCACTCTCTCGTCCTTCTCAGGAATCCTAAGCATAAGAAATATCTATTTCTCCCCCAGACTCCATACCGAGTGACCTATCGATCTTCCTCGATCACCTCTATTGCCCAATTGGCATCTTATTCCATAGCATTGAGGTGGCAATTGATCGGCTCCCCAAGGATTTAGCCGATGTCCTTCCATGCGCCTACTCTCATGATAGTCAATTGGCTCGATCATTGGAGCTGTTGGTAATTACCCACCGTTGCCACTCTTTACATAAAAAATGGTTTAGTTCTTTTATTCCTCCTCACGCCTATGCATCTCCAACCTTGCGGCTGCAGCTTGTCAGAGTGCACCCTTGCCCTGTCGTACTACTTTGCCCCACTTGTTAGTGCCCCCACCCCGCTCAACCGCGCTTCACCCTGCTCGACTACGTGTATGCTTCGCTTGTCGCTGTCCCACTTTTCTCATAAAAACCCTCACAAATAAGCATCTCTTATCGATAGCTCTAACTTTACATGGGGGAAACTCTAGCTAAAGTTTTATGAAGCTGATAAAAAATCCATACCAAAGGAAAAATGGCTAAATGTATTTTTTAATATGGCCCATGGGATGTTGAGGTGTGATATAATGGCTTTTAGGCAACCTCCAATGCAATAATGCTTAAAGAGGTGCAAAACTAATAAAAAGTGTTAAGAATTTTGTCTAAGAGTCTCAATTTCCAATGCAAGATGCTAAAGATAGGTGCTTAGACTTATTTTTAAAATCATAGCACCTTATGAAGCATTCTATTGTCTAATGCTAGCCTTTTATCATGGTGCTCAAAACCAGAAAAATAATTAATTAAGTTAATTAACTTCTTGTGTGTTGGGCTTCTGCTCCCCTCTCTTCCCCTTTTCTCAGCTAAGTCAGAACACCACAACAACCCTTCTCCCCTCTCTCCCCTTTTCTCATCGGAGAACAACTCTTCTCCTCCCCTCTCTTCCCCTTTTCTCAGCTAAGTGAGAATACCACAACATCATGTGGTTTGCACATCCGGTGGTTTGCACATCCTGTGGTAGCAAGGTTTTTGTTGTGCCCAAATACCATTTGATAAGTTGGCATGTCCGTGTGATCCATAATCATCAAAATGGCTTTGCTTTAAGTTTGGTTGAACAAACCTATCATTGAATTTTGTAGTTGTGTGACTATTGATAGAAGAAAAGGTATATCCATAAGAAAATTTCTCATGTTGGCCATGTGGTGATTCTGTTGCATGCTGAAAATTCAAGCTGAAAGTAATTTGACACTAAGTGTGGGCAATTTTTTTTGATGTTGCTTGTGTTGAAACATGCCAATACATCCTTTGTTTTACTATGTGCATATGTAATGAACCTGATTATTTTCCTGGTCTATTTCTAAAATGTGCAGATTATGTGTGGTTTGTTTAGCTCCGACCCATGTTGCATTCAAATGGGAAGGGGGGTAACCTCTATTGATTTCAATGTTGGGAAGTCAAACCGACCACAGTGAGATGTAAGTCACAGAGAAATGTAAAAGGGTAAGAACATTAGTTGGTGCAAGTTTTACATTTGGTTGATTAAGAATGTAAGCATGAATTGATGCTGGTTTTAATTTACATTACAAAATGCATAACATTTGTAAGAAATTCTGCGCTGTGTAAAGTCTTAACACCTCTGTAAGTATCTTGTTTTGACCCATCAAATGCATTGATTTTCTTTCATATTTTGTTAACATTGAAATGCTTAGGTGACTATGTGTTGGTGTATTTTTTTGGTCACACACGTGGCCTAGGAGATCTACTTAACTCCAGTGCAGGTCCTAAAATCTTAGCAAAAGGGTTCAAAGCGTGCCAATCAGTTTGACCCTGCAACTGATAAGAAAACAAAGAAAATATCATTAGTAGCGAAGCCAATAGGCTGCCAAGCCAATGACCGCGGTGAGGATAGAATAATCATGAATGAAAGACGTCGATCGGCCATAGGGCCGATGACCAAGGCAGAGCGATTGGGACAAATATGCCATCAGCCGATGAGATGGGCAGTTTACGCATATGGGCCGATGAACATTCCCCGATGACAGATAGGATATAACGCTGAATTGAAGATAACCTATCAGCTTGTACTCTGATAGAAATAAATAAAACACGCCAGATAACATATTTGTATCATCAAAATCATCATAATAACAAGATTGGATCTAACCAAGACAGTAACTAGTCACGATGAACTTAATAATACTTCAAAATATTGGGCATGCTTTATTAAGATGCACAGTATAAAACATGAAGCAGATACAAATAGAAAGAGATGTCGGACCTAACCGATGAAGCATTAGACTACCATACCTAAATCACATCAATCTAAGAGATCAACCCGATGTAGCCTTAGACCTAGCCAATACACTGAGATAAACTGGCAATCGTACTGATCGGATCGATGCCTCGAGAGATCAATATGATGCAGCATCAAGGACACTAACCTGGTCGATGCAATCATCGGGGTGGCGGGACTCACCTCTTCATCGGAGATCGAGACGATGCAGCCTAGCTCCGAGTATCGAATCTCGCCGAGATTAACCTTGGAAAGCCAAGGGTGGTGATGTGTTGAAGAGTAGTTTGTAGGGTTTGTGTGTGTGTGTTTAGCCTAACTAATTAGATACATATTTATATTCCAGAGACTTACTGTCCAAGTAATCTATCTTAACCAATTCTGGATTATCTTTATTTTCTCTTATCTCCATCGGCTCCTTCCTATCCGGTAATATTGTCACAGACGGGCTTCTTTGACCACCTTTGAACAGACTCCTTTTGACTTTCATTGACTATGCGGCATACTTGGTTGGCACTAGACTTTTACCAAATCTTGGCATTAACACATGCCCCCCCAGTTTCAGAGCATTTAGGGGTAACCGATGCTTCAAAAATATTTGTCATCATCACCCTCTTTTGTTACGTCCTTTCAAACGCCTTCGCACCATCTTTTCAAATTTATCACTGGTAACCGAATCCCTTCGTCTTCCAATACTTTATGCATAATGTGTCGGGCACCGGCTTTCCTTCTTCTCATGTTTCCTTCAGCCATAAATGACTGTGATGGATGTCGCCTAGTCTGACGCATCTACATTCTTTTGTGGTGGCGTCAGACCAGGCTTCATTCCACACTGTTTTGCACTGGTATCTTTAGGCAGAAGATTTATGTTCGCCTTATCCTGGGCCTACAAACATTTTGGCGTTTCAAGAATTGTAATCATGATTACCTTTTGCCGAATGTTGGAGGTGGTTCCACCAAATTCAACAGAATTGGCTTGACTTGGTTGCCGAGGGGTTGCCTTTCACTCTATAAGTAGCCACCAACTACTTCTTCTTTACACCTTTCTGCATCCATTGTTCTCTAACCCTCGAGATCATCGCTATTCTGCTTCCAGTGCTCCTGTGATCACCGTGCTCGTTGTAATCTTCACCGGTCCTGGACTCCGGCAACCCCAACGATGGAGACCAACGATATGATCCCTGAGGTAGGTCTTTGGCATTCTTCTTTCGCTATTCTTAATCTTTCTTGGTTCATTCGTCGCTTTTCTTCACTGCTCTCTTTCTTATCGTTTCTTCTTTTTCCTTTTCTGTAGAACCTGAAAAAACAAGTTTTGATCCCCATGTATGAACATCCTACCTATTATTTCCTAGGTCCGATAGGTAACCCCGATCCCACCAATATTATAAATTATGAAACCAATCAGATCCCCTTCAATCATTCTTCTATGCTCCTCTCCGGTTGGTCCAATAGCTTTAGGGTCTTTCCTTCCCCACTTCCCAGCTGGCGCGATTGGTACCTCAGGGTATCGACCATCCATCGTTTATCTTGGGGTGAAATCAACATCGACCATTGAATCGGTCTCTCTTGCTGAACCGTATAAGAATAAGTCTCTGCTTGCCGCCGCTTGTTATTTCTATTTTGACGCCCTTAACGCTTTCGTCTTTGGTCATGGTCCAATGAGTCCTTTGATTGACGTCTTCGCCTTGACTTTTCTTGACATCATATCTTCTTGCAACCTCTTCTCCCTTTGATCTAAGGCCCTGTTTGTTTGAGCTTTAGCTTTCCAAGCTTTCCAAAAAGCTAGCCTTTGGCTTTTGCAACTTAGAAAGTGTCGCGCCCCGATTTACCAAATCAGGACTTTATTGAAATTCCATGGAAAATCAATAAAACAAGACGTTCATCATGCGACCTCGTACAATACGGGCAATCATTCACGGTTCGTAGACCGCATTAATACAAAAGTGAATAAAGATGAAGAGAAACTAATAAAATAAGGGTCCTAGATGAACGCCTCCTTCCAGTCTCGCCTTAACTGGGTCGCTACTCCAGACCTTCATCCTCCTCGTAGTAGACGGGCTCTGATGTTGTAAGTTAACGGGGTGAGTACAGATGTACTCAGCAAGCCACCAAATGCAAGTATAATGCAGGGTAATAACAAGGGAGATAGTGGCTAGTTTTGCGGAAGCAGCATAATTGTAAAGCTTTAAATGTGAGCAATTTATTAGTACGGAAAAGTAAACATGTGTGTGTGCATTATCATCTTCTAACTCGAGGGGTACAGTCAGCCCCACCTCGCTCAACAGTCCTTACGTGCCAAGAATAACTCGACCATTCAAACAATTGTAAACTAACTGCGAGTAGTCACACAACCCGCCCTTGACCGTGGGCTCGGCTTTTCGAAAAGATTGAATTACTCTGATCAGAGATGTACCACTGTACCCACAAGGCACGCACTCATCACCTACACCGAAGTGTAACGAGATGACCCATCACACGGGAACTCGTGCCAAAACCTTCCATATAGTCCTCCCCGACTCAATAGCACCCTCTTATGGGTTTCATATGGTGTCCCGACGCATCGGAGCCCCACCATACCCCCCCTTGAGCCTCGTCGGTACAAGTCGCCCGCAGGCTAGCCCCTTGCCCCCTCCTCTATGGTGCATCGAGCCGGAGTATTCCATACTTCCAGTTAGGACTTACCCATTAGACTTGTGGTTGGTACGGAAGTGCTTTGCAACAGATCCCGCAGACCGGTCCTTATAGTGCCCCGGGTGCGACAAACCAGTGCCTGAGCTTGCACCCGGAACCCACCATACTTATAACCTAGCCAACTCCAACAGAGTCCAGAGACGAGAATAACAAGGAAATACATATACAGAATCCAGCTATCTACGACTCGTTCTTTTTAACCTATAGCAGTTGTGCCGGTACATTGGGCACTAGCTAATATTTTTATAGTAGAGTGACAAGGAGTTAAGGCTCAATAAGCATGGCTTGGGTTTGCACACAAGGACGGGGATCTACTAAATATATAAGTGTAAGGCTTGAATATTTGACTAATGCAATATTAACCTATGGGTTATAGCGATAATTTATTAAAACATGGGCTCAATTATGATCAACTGTTTCCACAGAGATGGTCGATGACTTGCCTTGATCAGCAAAGGGGGATGGAGGAACCTCAGGGTAGAACTCCTGCTCCTCGATGAACTCGTAGTCTTCTCGATATGGAAAAATAAATAATACATTCAATAAACAGATAAAATCCACCAAATAAAGGAACATACATAGTTGTGGGTGTTTTTATGTGAAGTAATAATCTTAATATTCTGAGTTTTTGCATAAAACAGTGAAGTTTAACTTTTTAGGATTTTTCCTAATTTATTTTGCTGAATTAATAATTTATCCCTAAGGGGTTTCTATTCTTTTATTTGCTAAAAATATTTTGGGTAACAGTAACATACTGTTTTTATGGCATTAAAGTGTAGAGAATAATTTACTGAATTTAACAAAATTTGAATGGTGAAATTCGGAGTTAAATTGAGCAAGATATGAATTTTTAAAGTTTAAACTATTTTCTGAATTTTATTTAAAACCAGAAAACAGTCTCTGGTCCACGGTGAACCAGGTTCACCGTGAACCCGTGACTGTGCGCGTGGACCCGAGCGACCGGGACCGTTGGATCTGGATCCAGCGGCCAAATGTGAGGCGGGATCCTTTAAATGAAAATGGACGGTCCTGATTAGATCCTAGCGAACGGGTATGACGTGGACGCACGGGATTAAGTCAACGTTTCTAAGTTGGAACCGACGGCCGAGATCGCGTGGTACCGCTTTGACCAGATCCGAGGGCCTGGATTAGATCCCGAAGGGATTTAATCTTAGCCCTCCGATCTTGATCGGACGGCCAGGAACTCGTCCGGCACGACACGACGCAAGGGGCGCGTACCCCCTTCGTCTCCGGCGACGGCGGGCTCGGGTGCGGCCACGGCGGCGACGGCGAGGGCCTAGGGGCCTAGCTCATGGCGAAAATGGAAAGAGGAGAGGATGGCGATCACGATGATACCTCCGACGGTGACGGAGGGCGACGGACGGCGGCTGGCGGCGAGGGTAGACGAAGCAGGGCGTTCGGGTGGTCGACGGCGACGACGATCCGGCGGTCTTCACGGCCGATGGAGTGGATGCCGGGGATGGGCGAGCGACGACGGATCTGATGGTGGCGGTGGCTAGGGCGACGGGGGTCCGAGGCGGCGGCGATCGCTCGCCGGAGGTGAAACCGAACCGAAGCTCGAAAGAAGGGCGACGGCGCTCTGCTTTCGCTCGAGGTTGGCTCTGCTGACGTGGGGTGAGTGCGGTGAGGGGAGGGGCTTTTATAGGGCTCGCCGGCGGTGGATATGGTAGGGTTATCGGAGGAAACCAAGAGGGCTCCTTCCATTTTCGGCGAGGTTTCCTATCTCCTCGGGTACGCTTCCTTATGCGCGAAGATGCGTCGCCATGGATGGAAAGGGGGCGGTGGCGTGCGAGGAGGGTGATCCAGGGTGATCCGGGGCTATCCGGTGGCCGGCGGCGAGGAAACAGAAAGAGATCGCCGGGGAAGGAAAGGGGAGTGATCCCCTTCCATCGGAGACGAAGGATCTGACAGGTGGCCCCCACCTGTCAGCGGGCGAAACAGAAAAGGAAGGGCCAACAAGCGGGCCACGGTTGTCAGAGAGAGGGAGGCGGAGGTGTGAGACTGCCGTGTGGGGTCAGGCGGGGCGCGGTGGGAGAGAGGGAAGCGGGGGAACGCGCCGACAGGCGGGTCCCACATGTCAGTGGCTATCGCTTGGATTGGGCCGGGCTCGGGGTGGTTTGGAGGTTGAGGCCCGTTAAGGTTTTAATATGTTTTCTGATTTAAAATAATTCCAGTAATTCATTTATTTGGTTAAGGGTTGAATCACTGTTGATAAAAATTTGTAAAAATTCCTAAAATTATATTTTGGTCTCTAGTTCATCTCATAAAATTTTCAAGTCCAGATTTTGAGTATTTCTCCCTGTTTGGCTTTATTTGGGTTCTTTTGTGATTTTCCTTTAATAAATAAATCCAGAAATGATTTAAATAATATTTTTCTTTTATTTTAATCCTTTTTAATTTCTGGGGTGTTACAATCCTATCCCCCTTACAGAGAATCTCGTCCTCGAGATTCGGATTAATCCTCGAATAGCTCAGGATGTTGTGCCTTGAGTTCATCTTCTTTTTCCCATGTAGCTTCTTCTACAGGATGATTGCTCCACTGCACTTTGCAGAAACGGATGATCCGACTCCTGGTGGTCCTTTCTTTGACTTCCAATATCTTGACAGGCTTTTCCACATAGGTCAGATCCTCTTGAACATCCAACTGCTGAAGATCCACTTGATCTGTCGGAACGCGCAGACACTTCTTGAGTTGGGATACGTGAAATACGTCATGTACTCCAGCCAATTTGGGCGGTAGTTCCAACTGATAAGCAACTTCGCCTTGGCGTCGAACAATGGGAAATGGTCCAACATATCGAGGGGCCAACTTTCCTCTCATGTTAAACCGTTGAGTACCACGGAGAGGCGTAACTCGAAGGTAAACATGATCTCCTTCTTCAAAGGCTAGGTCTCGGCGACGATTGTCTGCGTAGCTCTTCTGTCGTGATTGGGCTGTCTTGAGTCGGTCTCTGATGATCCGTACCTTCTCTTCTGCTTCACGAAGAATGTCTGTTCCGAATACTTGGGATTCACCAGTTTGGTCCCAAAGTAGAGGCGTTCTACACTTTCGTCCATATAAGGCTTCAAAAGGAGACATCTGAAGACTGGCTTGGTAACTATAGTTGTACGAAAACTCAGCGTACGACAAGCTCTTGTCCCAAGTGGCTCCAAAATCCAAGATACATGCCCGTAACATATCCTCCAATATCTGATTTACCCTTTCTGTTTGTCCATCTGTCTGAGGGTGGTAGGCGGTACTGAAATTCAATCTCGTGCCCATCTCCTCTTGAAGGTTCTTCCAGAAGCGAGAGGTAAACTGACTTCCTCGGTCGGATACTATCTTCTTGGGCACTCCATGAAGACATACGATCCGGGCCATATATAGCTCTGCAAGCTTAGGACCACTGAAGGTTGTCTTGACAGGTATGAAATGGGCTACTTTCGTAAGCCGATCGATGATCACCCAAATAGAATCATACCCAAGTTGGGTCTTTGGTAGTCCGGTGATGAAATCCATACCGATCTCTTCCCACTTCCATTCAGGCACTTTAAGTGGCTGTAACAATCCTGCAGGTCTCTGATGTTCGGCTTTCACTCTTCTGCAGGTGTCACATTCGGCGACGAACTGTGCAATCTCTCTTTTCATGCTGACCCACCAATAATGTTCTTTCAGATCCTGGTACATCTTGGTACTGCCGGGATGAATGGAGTACAATGTCTCATGGGCTTCTCTCAGGATAAGGGTCTTTATCTCTGGCTTATCCGGTACACATATCCGGGTTCCAAACCATATGGTGCCGTTTTTGTCCTCTGAAAATCCTGGGGCTTTTCCTTGTCTCATGTTCTTCCTAATGGCAGCTATATCCGGGTCTTCCAATTGAGCTTCACGGATCTGCTCAAATAGAATTGGCTGGGTCTCCAGGGTGGCTAGATATGCTCTGGTGGTCAATCCAAGATTCAACTTTTCCATCTCCCTACATAACAAGGGTGCGTGTTCTTGAATCATCACGGCTGTGCAATATCCCTTGCGACTTAATGCATCAGCTACCACATTTGCTTTTCCGGGGTGGTAGTGAATACCTAAGTCATAGTCCTTGATTAGTTCCAACCATCGTCTTTGCCTCAGATTGAGGTCAGGCTGTGTGAAGATGTACTTCAAACTCTTGTGATCCGTATAGATCTCACAACGATTTCCAACCAAATAGTGCCTCCAAGTCTTAAGGGCGTGCACTACGGCGGCTAATTCCAAATCATGGGTCGGGTAATTCAACTCATGAGGTCTCAATTGACGGGAGGCATAAGAGATAACTTTCCCGTCTTGCATAAGAACACATCCCAATCCCTGGCGGGATGCGTCGCAATAGACATGGAAGTCTTTCCGGATATCGGGTAGGGTCAGTATGGGTGCTGACACCAGACGAGTCTTGAGGGTGCGGAAACTTTCCTCGCATTCAGGAGTCCATTCAAACTTCTCTCCTTTCTGCAACAACTTAGTCATTGGCTTGGCTATCTTAGAAAAATTCTCAATGAACCTCCGATAATATCCGGCCAAACCCAGAAAACTTCGTATCTCAGATACGTTCGTGGGTGGCAGCCAATCCGTAACTTCTTCTACGGTGGCAGGGTCTACTACGATTCCTTGCGCAGAGATGATGTGTCCAAGGAACTTTACTTCTGCCGTCCAAAACTTGCATTTGATGTACTTGGCATACAATTGGTGTTCCCTTAGCTTTCCTAAGGTTAACCGGAGGTGAGCCTCATGCTCTTTCTGGTCCTTGGAATAAATGAGAATGTCGTCTATGAAGACTACGATGAATGTGTCCAAATACTCCATGAACACCTTATTCATCATATTCATGAAGAATGCAGGGGCGTTGGTCAATCCAAAGGACATAACCGTGCATTCATATAATCCATAACGGGTGGTAAAGGCAGTCTTGGGTATATCTTCTTCTCGAATCCTTAACTGATGATAACCAGAACGCAAGTCAATCTTCGAGAATACTGTAGATCCTTTTAGCTGGTCGAAGAGATCGTCGATCCGAGGCAACGGGTACTTATTCTTGATGGTTACTTCATTCAAAGCGCGATAGTCCACACACATACGCTTTGCCTTGTCTTCTTTCTTCTCGACGAAGATGACGGGAGCACCCCATGGCGATGTGCTAGGTCTGATGTAGCCTTTCTTCTCGAGATCCTCCAACTACTGCTTCATCTCAGCTAACTCATTGGCGGCCATCCGGTATGGTCGCTTGTAAATAGGGGTGGTTCCGGGCACCAAGTCAATCCTGAACTCGATGTCCCTCTTGGGTGGCATCCCTGGTAGATCTTCTGGGAACACGTCTGGGTATTCACTAACTACTGGTATCTCCTCCAAGGTAATCTGATGTAGTCTTGTCCTTCCGGCCTTCATGCTTGGCATTTGGAATGTGACGATAATCCCTTCTTCATTAGTCACAGTCACTTTTCTCTGGGCACATTCTATCACTCCTTGATGTTTATTTAGCCAATCCATTCCTAGAATGAGATCCAAACCTTGACATTCTATTAGAATGGGGTCGGCCCAAAATATCGTGCCTTGGATATCTACCCATACCCTTGGACTAAAAGAATAGGCGAGGGTTTGCTTGCCCGGGGTAGCTATCAGTACTGGTCTGGGTAGTTCACTTATGTCCAGGGCATTACTTTCCACGAATGCAGTTGATATAAAGGAGTGTGTAGCTCCGGTGTCAAATAATACCACTGCAAGCGATGAATGAACCATAAACTTACCCATGACAATCTCTGGGGCGGCCTGGGCTTCTTCGGCGGTGACGTGGTTGACCTTGGCGCGGATGGCGGGGTTGGAGGCGACGCCTTGAGCACGCTTGGGATGAGGGCACTGATGGGAGTAGTGCCCCTCCTGGTGGCAGTTGAAGCATACTACAGGCTTGCCATGCCTGTCTTTCAGAATTTCCGGCTTCTTGGCCGGGGCAGCTGGGGCGGTTGGTGCGGCGGGAGCGGGGCGAGGTTGACTGGCTCTGGCATTGGCGGCTGGTGGTGCCGGACGATATACTGGGCGGGGGTGGTACTGCGGTGCTGATGGAGGTGGAGCAAAGCGGGGTCTCTGGGCCATGCCCTGGTTTTGCCGGAAGGCAATCATCCTCTTCTTCTTCAGGTCGACCTTATTCTGCTGGGTCTCCTGCATAATAGCTTTGTTCACCAACTTTTGGAAGTTGGCGAAGTCTCCGGAGATAAGCTGCAGGGACAGCTCATCCTTCAATCCCCGGAGGAACTTGGCTTGTCTGGCCGCATCAGTACGGACCTCCTCAGGTGCGTACCTGGCCAGACGGTTGAACTCGTGCAGGTATTCTGTAACAGACCTGCTCCCCTGCTGCAGGTCTCTGAACTCTTGTTGTTTCTGTGCGATCACACCGTCGGGGATGTGGGCGGCACGGAAAGCGGCCGAAAACTCTGCCCAAGTATGGGCGTGGCCCTCGGGCAGAGTCTCACGATGATTGTCCCACCACTCTGCGGCGGGACCATGAAGCTGGTGGGTGGCGAAGGCCACCCTCTCCTGCTCAGTGCAGGTCAGCAGATCGAGCTTCTTCTCAATAGCTCGCAACCAATCCCCAGCCTCCATGGGGTTGGTGGTGCTCGAGAAGGTCGGTGGGCGGACTCGGAGGAACTCCGAGAGCTGGGATGCGGGAGCGGGAGCTGGTGTGGCGGGTCGGGGCAGCTCAGGCTGTTGGTGGAGGCGGAAGAGATGAGCCTGCTGCTCTTGCATCTGCTGCTGTTGCTGCTGCATCTGGTTCAGAAGGGCTGAGACCAGCTGGTTTTGCGTGGCCATCATCTCGGCCAGAGTGGGATGATTGGCAACCGGGGCTTGCCTTTGCCCAGTGGCTCCCCATTGTGGCAAGTTGCCACTCTCTCCTCCGTTCTGAGGAGCGTCGGAACCCTGAGTGTTGGTCATCCTGGAGTTTTCAAAGTAGACATATTTATTTTAGCGGATTCTTTATATTTATTTCAGAAGGGTACCGTTCTTGCGGTTACATTTATTTTTTTTCTTCATTCATGCCTTATATTTTGACATGAATGGTAAAACAAGCAAGCAAAAATGAAAAGAACAATCAACCGTAAAACTACGTCTACGGTAGCTCGGGGGACGGTTCAATCTCGGGCTCGTGGGAGACGGTCGGGGTCGAGGAGCTGGACGGTCCGGCGGGTGGTGCGCTGCGGGAGATCCTCTTGGGCCTCACAGTAGGGATCCGAAGGGGTTTCTTCCTGCGAGGCAGAATAGGTGCGATCTCCTCAATGTCCTTCTTTAATTCCTCGATCTGGTAGCGGAGCTGTGGGTTGGTGGCGACACGCTGCCGAAGGAGCTCATTTTGACGCCGCAACTCCTCTGCCTCGGCAGCCAAGCGATGTCCCTGCTGGATGCGGCGACGAAGATCTCCGTTCTCGCGGTTCAGATCCTCATAAGAGTGTCGGTAAAAGCTGATTGTGTCGCGCTGTCCATTGGCGTCCTGCAGGGCCTCGTAATGAAGATCATCCATGGCCTCCAACAAGCGCATGGTATGACCAATCGCAGAATGTCGCTGGGAGAGTGTGCTGACGAAGACACTGTGGGGACTCCCTGGGGTGCGAAGGGGCACGAAGCGAAAGTCCGTGTCGTAGAGCTCGCTGTCATAGATCATCCGGAGCTCTGTGAGTGCCTGGAGGGCGGTGCACTGGCTGGCAACCAGGAAAGTAGGTCCTCCTCCACGGTAGGTGTGAGCTGTCTGAGGGGAGGGCTGGACGACGACAGTGACCTCGCAGAAGCTCTCTTCCTCGTCGGGGAAGACTCCATGGTACATTGGCTCATGCTCAAATCCGAGGAAGCTGACGAGCATGCGCAGCTCGCGAATGAATCCGGCCTCGTCACGAAGGTTCCCACTCATGGTATGAACCGGCATCTACAAAAGAGAGAAAATTTTTTGTGAAAACCTCGGAAGATGAGAGGATAAGCAGTGTTTGTAAGAAAATATAGTAAGTATAAGTCCTAGGGTCAGGTCTGTTTGGCTTCCTACAGTCAAGTCGGCTCTGATACCATCTTGTCGCGCCCCGATTTATCAAATCAGGACTTTATTGAAATTCCATGGAAAATCAATAAAACAAGACGTTCATCATGCGACCTCGTACAATACGGGCAATCATTCACGGTTCGTAGACCGCATTAATACAAAAGTGAATAAAGATGAAGAGAAACTAATAAAATAAGGGTCCTAGATGAACGCCTCCTTCCAGTCTCGCCTTGACTGGGTCGCTACTCCAGACCTTCATCCTCCTCGTAGTAGACAGACTCTGATGTTGTAAGTCAACGGGGTGAGTACAGATGTACTCAGCAAGCCACCAAATGCAAGTATAATGCAGGGTAATAACAAGGGAGATAGTGGCTAGTTTTGCGGAAGCAACATAATTGTAAAGCTTTAAATGTGAGCAATTTATTAGTACGGAAAAGTAAACATGTGTGTGTGCATTATCATCTTCTAACTCGAGGGGTACAGTCAGCCCCACCTCGCTCAACAGTCCTTACGTGCCAAGAATAACTCGACCATTCAAACAATTGTAAACTAACTGCGAGTAGTCACACAACCCGCCCTTGACCGTGGCTCGGCTTTTCGAAAAGATTGAATTACTCTGATCAGAGATGTACCACTGTACCCACAAGGCACGCACTCATCACCTACACCGAAGTGTAACGAGATGACCCATCACACGGGAACTCGTGCCAAAACCTTCCATATAGTCCTCCCCGACTCAATAGCACCCTCTTATGGGTTTCATATGGTGTCCCGACGCATCGGAGCCCCACCATACCCCCCCTTGAGCCTCGTCGGTACAAGTCGCCCGCAGGCTAGCCCCTTGCCCCCTCCTCTATGGTGCACCGAGCCGGAGTATTCCATACTTCCAGTTAGGACTTACCCATTAGACTTGTGGTTGGTACGGAAGTGCTTTGCAACAGATCCCGCAGACCGGTCCTTATAGTGCCCCGGGTGCGACAAACCAGTGCCCGAGCTTGCACCCGGAACCCACCATACTTATAACCTAGCCAACTCCAACAGAGTCTAGAGACGAGAATAACAAGGAAATACATATACAGAATCCAGCTATCTACGACTCGTTCTTTTTAACCTATAGCAGTTGTGCCGGTACATTGGGCACTAGCTAATATTTTATAGTAGAGTGACAAGGAGTTAAGGCTCAATAAGCATGGCTTGGGTTTGCACACAAGGACGGGGATCTACTAAATATATAAGTGTAAGGCTTGAATATTTGACTAATGCAATATTAACCTATGGGTTATAGCGATAATTTATTAAAACATGGGCTCAATTATGATCAACTGTTTCCACAGAGATGGTCGATGACTTGCCTTGATCAGCAAAGGGGGATGGAGGAACCTCGGGGTAGAACTCCTGCTCCTCGATGAACTCGTAGTCTTCTCGATATGGAAAAATAAATAATACATTCAATAAACAGATAAAATCCACCAAATAAAGGA
Organism: Zizania palustris; assembly: GCA_019279435.1. Classification (NCBI taxonomy): domain Eukaryota; kingdom Viridiplantae; phylum Streptophyta; class Magnoliopsida; order Poales; family Poaceae; genus Zizania; species Zizania palustris. Next base: position 31,801,673 of record JAAALK010000289.1, on the reverse strand, counting down.
ACATACATAGTTGTGGGTGTTTTTATGTGAAGTAATCATCTTAATATTCTGAGTTTTTGCATAAAACAGTGAAGTTTAACTTTTTAGGATTTTTCCTAATTTATTTTGCTGAATTAATAATTTATCCCTAAGGGGTTTCTATTCTTTTATTTGCTAAAAATATTTTGGGTAACAGTAACATACTGTTTTTATGGCATTAAAGTGTAGAGAATAATTTACTGAATTTAACAAAATTTGAATGGTGAAATTTGGAGTTAAATTGAGCAAGATATGAATTTTTAAAGTTTAAACTATTTTCTGAATTTTATTTAAAACCAGAAAACAGTCTCTGGTCCACGGTGAACCAGGTTCACCGTGAACCCGTGACTGTGCGCGTGGACCCGTGCGACCGGGACCGTTGGATCTGGATCCAGCGGCCAGATGCGAGGCGGGATCCTTTAAATGAAAATGGATGGTCCTGATTAGATCCTAGCGAACGGGTATGACGTGGACGCACGGGATTAAGTCAACGTTTCTAAGTTGGAACCGACGGCCGAGATCGCGTGGTACCGCTTTGACCAGATCCGAGGGCCTGGATTAGATCCCGAAGGGATTTAATCTTAGCCCTCCGATCTTGATCGGACGGCCAGGAACTCGTCCGGCACGACACGACGCAAGGGGGTGCGTACCCCCTTCGTCTCCGGCGACGGCGGGCTCGGGTGCGGCCACGGCGGCGACGGCGAGGGCCTAGGGGCCTAGCTCATGGCGAAAATGGAAAGAGGAGAGGATGGCGATCACGATGATACCTCCGACGGCGACGGAGGGCGACGGACGGCGGCCGACGGCGAGGGAAGACGAAGCAGGGCGTTCGGGTGGTCGACGGCGACGGCGATCCGGCGGTCTTCACGGCCGACGGAGTGGATGCCGGGGATGGGCGAGCGACGACGGATCTGATGGTGGCGGTGGCTAGGGCGACGGGGGTCCGAGGCGGCGGCGATCGCTCGCCGGAGGTGAAACCGAACCGAAGCTCGAAAGAAGGGCGACGTCGCTCTGCTTTCGCTCGAGGTTGGCTCTGCTGACGTGGGGTGAGTGCGGTGAGGGGAGGGGCTTTTATAGGGCTCGCCGGCGGTGGATATGGTAGGGTTATCGGAGGAAACCGAGAGGGCTCCTTCCATTTCCGGCGAGGTTTCCTATCTCCTCGGGTACGCTTCCTTATGCGCGAAGATGCGTTGCCATGGATGGAAAGGGGGCGGTGGCGTGCGAGGAGGGTGATCCGGGGTGATCCGGGGCGATCCGGTGGCCGGCGGCGAGGAAACAGAAAGAGATCGCCGAGGAAGGAAAGGGGAGCGATCCCCTTCCATCGGAGACGAAGGATCTGACAGGTGGCCCCCACCTGTCAGCGGGCGAAACAGAAAAGGAAGGGCCGACAGGCGGGCCACGGTTGTCAGAGAGAGGGAGGCGGAGGTGTGAGACTGCCGTGTGGGGTCAGGCGGGGCGCGGTGGGAGAGAGGGAAGTGGGGGAACGTGCCGACAGGCGGGTCCCACATGTCAGTGGCTATCGCTTGGATTGGGCCGGGCTCGGGGTGGTTTGGAGGTTGAGGCCCGTTAAGGTTTTAATATATTTTCCGATTTAAAATAATTCCAGTAATTCATTTATTTGGTTAAGGGTTGAATCACTGTTGATAAAAATTTGTAAAAATTCCTAAAATTATATTTTGGTCTCTAGTTCATCTCATAAAATTTTCAAGTCCAGATTTTGAGTATTTCTCCCTGTTTGGCTTTATTTGGGTTCTTTTGTGATTTTCCTTTAATAAATAAATCCAGAAATGATTTAAATAATATTTTTCTTTTATTTTAATCCTTTTTAATTTCTGGGGTGTTACAGAAGGGTGGCTTTCTGAAAGCTAGCTTTTGGAAAACTAACATCATTTGGCAACCTAGTTTTTGGAAATGTGGGATGGAGTGACTGTTCTGTGGGGTCCACAGAATGTCGCTGTGAGGGCGGGGCACGACTAAGATGGGCGAGGTAGGGAGGACGGGTGGTGGCGATGCCGGAAGAGGCGGCGAGGCCGGACGATGGTGACGTCGAGCAGGGTGGCGAGGAAGGGCGGGGTGACGCCGGACGGGGCGGCGGGGGAAGGGTGGGGTGATGCCAGATGGGTTGACACCGAGGGACGGCGGGGAAGGGCGAGGTGACACCGGACGACCGAAGGAGAGGGAGACAACACAAATGGAGATGGAAAGCTGCAAAAAGCTCACATTTTAGTGCTTCTGAGCTTTGCATGTAATCATAGCTTCTGTGGCTTTTGGCTTTCGGAAAGCTCAGCCTAGAAGCTGGTTGTTTGTTTGTGCTTTTGACTTTCTAGGGTGAAAATCTACTTGAAAGCCCAAACAAACAGGGCCTAAGCCAACCCACCGCCTTGATGTGAAATCCACTCGTGGCTGGAGAAAGTATAGCCTGAAGAATAATAAGAAAACCGGCCCTGTGGATGCTTGTGAGCACGTGGCCTTTCTCAACCTTTGGTTGGAAAGGTTTGTTTTATGTGGGTCCACTCTAGGTCCAACTTCTCCTCTTCAACCCTTAGCCGAGCATCTGACTGTGGAGAAGAAAATCCCTATCGACCGATACCTCCTTGGTGCCACTTATCATGTTCTCCACCGGGTATCGACCAAGTTATCAGCTGGTGAGCCTGTCGGCTAGTTCGGCGGTCCCTGGTGGTTTTTGCAGCTCTTTCTCAACATCTACACCACTGAAGTTTCAACAACTCTCCTCTTGCTCTGATGGAATTTCTCTCCGATTATCCTGAATTGGATGAGCCGGCATATCACCAATGCCTATCTTTGGGTGAGGCAGCCGCCTATCGTTCTAGCTTCCGGATGTCCCTCGATTCTCTAAGCTTTTGCTTAGTTGTTGACATGAAAATGTGTCTGATGCGGAGGGTCTCGCCGAAGGGTAGTCTTCAGCGCTCGAATTAATCTGGCCAAAGGCAGGCTCCGAACAGATCTCGATGCGAAATCACCTTCGAACAACGGAGTTCGGTGCGAAGTCTCTGACACAACAAAATATCTCAAACGCAATCCATTGGCGTGACTTCATCTGGCACAAGGTACGAACGTGGCGAAGCCTATCACGATGAAGCCTGTTGCGGAGTGTGTTGGCGCGCGGGACTTGATCAAACCGGCAATAGCGTGACTGCCCGGCACGGGTAGTCGAAGCAGTATTCCCGCCGAAGGGTGTTCTGGCAGCCTTCGAAACTAGTCTCCTAGCTTCGGATACCTCCGGCGAAGGGGCTCCGAGCATAAAAACCTGCAACAGAATAGAGATCAAGTGTCAATTCGGCCTAGGGACCAAATCTACTAAGTGTTGCAGTAAAGAAACGAAGGTAGAAATCTGTTACGTAGATTAACGGATACTTCGCAGGCAAAGTAACAAGGTGATAACAATCTATTACATAGATTAACGGATACTTCATAGGCGAAGTAGCAAGGCTTACCACAGTTTCAGCGTGGCCGGCGGAGGGCTTTCAAGCAAACCCACGAAGGTTGTAGAAAGGTAAATAAAAGTAAAGGTACGGTTTGAAGCTAGGGCTTTGTGATTGATTTGTGTTGGGGGGGGTTTATGAACCGGCCTCACCCCTATATTTATAGGGGCTAGTCTTATAATCTCTAAGATTAATTTGGTAAGATTCGGCCTAATAACGTGTAGGGATAAAATTAGCCAGAATTAGACTCAAACTCTATCTCTAGAAATCAGCCCAAATCTCAATGGGCCTTCGGCCCTGTAGGGCTTCGACCCAATCCAGGACATGTGTATTTTTGGCCCAAATTACCAAAATTTATATTTTGACAATCTTGACCATTTTTTGCTATCAACACATGCCCCTTGCCTTTTAGTGCACTAAGTGAACTAAAAGCATAATGGGCTAAGGATGATACCTCCATATCAGCCTTTCAACACTTTCAAGCGATTTGCCACACACTCGGGAAATACTTTTTCAAGTACCTACCATTCAAAGCTCTTCGAAACCGCTCTCCTTGTAGAGATTCTACCACATATGCATTACCTAGAGAAATTTCAGCTATTTTGAAAGGGCCTTCCCAACTAGGTGGCCACTTACAAAATTTGGGGCTCTTAGTGCCTAAGGGCAAAATCGTCTTCCAAACCAAGTCACCAACTTGAAATGATTTTGGTTTAACTTTCTTATTGTAGGATCTAGATACTCTCCTCTTGTCTATCTCTATAGCTTCTAAAGCCCTCAACTTTTTATCGGTCACTTCTTCTAAATTGTCCTTCAAAAGAGTTTCATATTCATCGACAGATAAGCCATCTTTCTTTAGAACTCTTAAAGATCCAAGATCCACTTCTATAGGTAGAATGGCCTCTTGTCCATATACTAGCTCATATGGACTAACTTTGGTAGCACTGTGCTTTGCAACTCTACAAACCCATAGCGCCTCGGAAAGCACTTCATGCCATCTCTTAGGGAACTCTTCGATTTTCCACTTAATGAGCTTAATTACAGTTTTATTACTAGACTCGACCTGACCATTGCCATGAGCATAATATGGTGAAGAGTTTATCAACTTAATACCATAAAATTCGGCAAAGTCTCTCACTTCTTTAGAAACAAATGAAGTACCCTGGTCTGTAGTGAGATTTTGGGGAATACCAATCTATGTATAATGTGCTTCAAGATAAAATCAGTTACCTCATTTTGAGTCATATTATTGAGAGGCACGGCTTCAGTCCATTTGGAGAAGAATCTGTTGCCATCAACACGAACCAATGCCCTTTTGAAGAAGGAGGATAAATCTGGCCGATGAAGTCTAAACCCCAACCTCGAAACAACCATGGTTTGATAATAGGATTAAGTGATGAAGCAGGAGCTAGCTGAATATTACCAAACTTCTGACATGATTCACACCCTCTATAATATCTAAAATAATCCTCAGTCATAGTCGACCAATAGAAACCTACTCTTTTGAGTATCCAACTCATTTTTTGGGCCGACTTATGAGTGCCACAAATCCCTTTATGAACTTCTCCTGTAGCTACTTTGGATTGTTCATCATTTAAACACTTTAAAAGTACTCCATCAATAGTTCGGCGGTATAGTACATCATCTAGCAACACAAATTTAAACGCTTGTCGCTGAACTTTCCGATCAACCCTTCGACTGGGATTCCTTAAATATTGGACGATTGGGATTCTCCAATCATCCTCATGTATACCCGGAGGGTTTGCTAATTTCTTCCCTAGGGTGATTTCTAAATTGCTAACTTCGAAGTGCCCCTCGGGCCTTTCTTAATCCTACCAAAGGCTGATTGGATCGGCCATGCGGAGCTGATCAGAACGAATCCTCCCACCAGAGGGGTTCGGTTCTAGAAGACTTATGCTGCCCAGAAGGCTACGGTGCAGGGGATCCGGCATGTAAGACCCTTCGGCGGATGAAGTGCTCCAGCACAAAGGTCCCAGCGCACTGCACCCTTTGGTGATCGGGGAGGTCCAATTCGGAGGGTCCAGCAGGCCTCACACTAGTCCGAAGTCTCTGGCTTCGGCAGTGAGTTCAAGCATTGTCCTTTTCTTTATAGAAAAGTTTCCTCTCCTGACTTGATAGCCATATACTTGATGAGTCAAATCATTTGCAATCGAATTAGCTTATCTTGATACGTGAGAAATTTTAAAGTCATCGAAAGTAGCAACTATGTCTAAACATTTATCCAAGTAACTATTTAGTAAGCCATTAAAACATTGAGTACTTTTAGCTACTTGTTGTACTGCTAACAAAGAATCGATATGCGCATGAACATGTTTAGCACCTATGGATTCTAGCAATTCAAGTCCTAACAATAAAACTTCATATTCAACTTGGTTATTAGTAGAGGGGAATTCTAAACGAGCCAAGGTTTCAAAGTGCATTCCACTAGGTGATATGAGAACTACTTCAATACCTTGGCCATTCTTGCAAGCTGAACCATCAAAATAAAGTTTCCATGGCACTACTTCAATTAGAGCAATATTGCTACCCCAATTGACATCTATGTGGTGATCAACTATAAAATTAGCGACAATTTGGCCTTTCATAGCTCTTAGAGATTCATAGGCCAAATCGTACTCAATCAAAGCGAAAGCCCACTTTCTGATTATTCCACTTAGAATTGGCTTTTGCAACATGTATTTTATGACATCAGTTTGGCAAGAGACAATACATGTAGTGGGGAGAAGATAGTGACGTAACTTGGTACATGCGTGATAAAGTGATAAACATAAATGCTCCACAAATACGTACCTGGTTTCAGCGTACAGCAGGCAGCGGCTCAAGAATGTGATGATGTACTCCTTTCCCTCCACCTCCTAGGTTAGCGCGGCTCCTATCACGCTATCTTCTGCAGTAATATATAGCCGAAAGGGGATTCCGACCTTCAGTGCTCTCACCATGGGTGGTGATGATAAACATTCCTTAATCTTTTCAAAGGCGCTTTGCTGGCTTACCCCCCAAGTGAACTCGACTTCATTATTTAGCCGGAGTATGGGGACAAAGGCATCGATTTTGCTAGACAAGTTGGATATGAAGCGACGCAAATAATTCATCTTGCCTAGCAACTTCTGCACGTCCCTTTTGCATGTCGGCGCTGCAAAGTTTCTAATATTTTCATGTCTCTTAGGATCAATTTCTATACCTCTTTCATGAATCATGAATCCTAAGAACTTGTCTGCCGACACGCCAAAAGCACATTTGAGCAGGTTCATTTTTAAGTCATACTGTCACATTATATCAAAAGCAACCTTCAAATCGGCTAAGTGGTTTCCCATAGCGTCCGATTTGACTACAACAACATCTATGTATACCTCTAACATAACTCCTAGCAAGTCATCAAAGATTAAGTTCATAGCATGTTGATATGTAGCACCAGCATTCTTTAAACCAAAAGTCATAACGACCCACTCAAACAAGCCGACAAAACCAGGGCATCGAAAGGTTGTCTTGTAGACGTCCTCTTCGGCCATGAAAATTTGATTATAACCAGCGTTGCCATCAAGAAAACTTAGTACCTTGTGTCTTGAAGCATCGTTGATCAGCATGTTGGCTATCGGCATAGGATACTCATCTTTCGGGGTGGCCTTGTTTAGATCCCTAAAATCAATACAAACTCGTATTTTGTCACTCCCTTTCTTCTCTATAGGTACAATGTTAGCGACCCATTCAACATACCTGCATGGCCTAATAAACTCATCCTTGAGTAATCGTTCTATCTCATCTTTAACTTGGTCATAGACGGCCGAATTAAAACGACTAGGAGGCTGTTTATAAGGCCTAAATCCGGGTTTAATAGGTAGCCGATGCTCCATGAGCTCGCGGCTTAATCTGGGCATCTCGCTATACTCCCAAGAGAAACAATTGGCATATGACCGAAGCAACTTTATTACTTCGGCCTTCTCATCAGCCTGTAAATGTTGGTTTACAAAAGTCGGCCTTGGGATGCTACCATCGCCTATGTCGATTTCTTCTAAAGGATCGTCCGACGCAAAACCTTATCCTAACTTTTCTACTTCGCTAAAGTCTTCGATGGCTTCGGCAATACCGTCTTTAGCAGACCGATATTGCTCTACGCGAAACTTTAGCCAATCTATATTACTTTTGCTAGACATGACTACTAATTTAGAAATAGTCATGCTACACCAGCCGACTTTACATAAATTGGTACGAAACGTCCTCCGGACACGCTAATGAAGTCGTAATCCGAAAGATCCCTACCTAATAAACATTCTTCTTTGTTGTGGATGGCATCAATGGACACATTGGCCAATTCTACCTGGGCCGAAGTATCTGCTGGTATGACCTCCACGTCATCATCATCCCACTGTATTAGGCATTGATGCAAAGTAGAAGGGATACAGCAATTTGCGTGAATCCAGTCACGCCCGAGCAACACGCTGTAGTTACCCTGCACATCAACGACGAAGAATGTTGTCGGCAACGTCTTGTTGCCCACTGTTAACTCCATGGAGAGTACGCCTTTTGCCTTGGAACTCTCGCCGTTGAGCATTAGGTTAGTTTTCTTCAAATCCTCCTCATCCCTGCCAAGTTTCTTCAATAGCGAGTAAGGCATTGGGTTAACAATGGTGCCACCGTCAACAAGCATTCTGGAGATCGGCTTCCTGTCAATGTGGCCTCTGACGTAGAGAGGCTTTAGATGGCAATTCGTATCCTCGGGTTTCTCAAAAATACCATTGCGTGGATCGAGGTTCAGCTAAGCGACCTTAGCCTCGTCTTGCGGTAGGGCGAACTCGGCGGGTAGCATGATAATGTTGATGTCCATTGCTTGAGGTACGGACCCCTCAGAGACAGGTGAGTAGTCGTCGTCGAGCATGTCATCGTCGTCGCTTGGACTAGGCGCCAAGTTTATTATTTCAACCGGCTTAGGTATCCATACATGCTTCATCGTTGGCCGAGGGCGGATCTCCTCAAAGATGGCGTCTCGCTCGTCCTTGGCTTTCTTCTCGCGCATCTCTTGTGCCCGTAGGCGTTGGAGACACCTTTTCTGTGATTTGGACATACCTGAAGGTGGCCAAGATAGTTGTGGTTTTGTTCTAGGTGCCACTGTTCTATTTCCATGAGCTTTGGCCGAGGAGGTGCCAGACAAGTTGGCCGATCGGACCAGGCTCCGGCGCTAGCCTTGGCTGGGTCAGGGGACTTACCTCCGTCGGGCTTCGGCGAGGGGGCCCTCGGGATTGGGACTTCCTGAGACCCTACTTTGACTGTGATGGCTTCGGACTCCCTATCCTTGGCCTCTTCACGTCCATCTCCTTTGGCTCCGTCCTGTGTGAGTCGATTCGGAGGTACTACGGACAGCCTGTGGAAGACGTCTCCCTTAGTCGCGTCTGTTTGTCCCTGCCAATTATAATACTCCGAAGGAAAACAAGGGACAATGTTATGTTGTGAAGGGTACTTTGGTTGTGATGTGTACAGAGCCCATGGGGTCCCTGCCCAATTATATGGCGGAGGCATCGATGGCTCTAGAGGCTTCGCCCACTATGAGCCAAACCCAGTACTCGAAGGGGGGTTCGGCCAAGTCAACGGTATCTCAGACCATATCAGCGAAGGGTCCTGCCAAGCCAAAGGTACATTCGGCCATTGCGGGCCGAAGCCTCCCGCCGAAGGGTTCGTCAAGAGCGGAGCTAGGTTCGGCCATTGGGCTCGTCCACTGGGGTCCGAAGACACTATATGGAGGGTTCAGCCACTGGGGTCCGAAGCCACCGTAGGGAGTGTTCGGCCATTGTGGCTCGAAGTCACCGTGCGGAGGGGTCGGCCACTGTGGTCCGGAGCCTCCCTCCTCTGCGAAGCTGTCAAAAGAAGCCTCCAAATAAAGTAGACTACCAACTGTGCCCCCTGTTCTGATGAGACAAAATCAGTGTAAACCCTATGGGTAAAGTAGTCTATTCACAGGGCTGAATAGTGCCTAGAAATAGTGGAGGCTAGCTAGGCAACAGTAACACTTTGAGAAGCCATTTTTAGAACTCCTGTGCTAGCCGCCACTCTCATGTATTCATCCTGTGAGTTCATTTTGTGTTCCCTGTTCATGCAATGAAGTTTTGATTATGTTCTTCTTTCACTGCTTGAACTTGTATTCTGTGTTGCACTGCATGCTTTGATTCCTCTGAGCACCATCTTCTTTTGGGTTGAATTTGTGCATTGTATCTCTTCTGAGAAGTGTGTGAGAGGTCTGGGCGTGTGAAGTGTGGTTTTCAGTGTGTTCGCTCTGTGTAAACTGAGGTAACCCCTCACCATTTACTAGCGAAGCACAGAGTGGTCCGAAGTCGAAGTATGTTTTCTTCCTTGTCAAGGTGCTCAGCGCTGTGTGTTCAGTGTGCGTTTTGACCTTCGAAATACGAAGCCTAGTACCAGTTGTTAGTGTTGAGTGTCTGGTCGAAGTCCTCAGAGGGAATTCATCTCGTGCGAAGGGTGAAGTGCGAAGTCTGCTCAAAGACACCCAGTGTGCGGATCATGCACTGACTTAGCAGAATTGTGTTGTTGTGTTGTGGGTGGAGCGAAGTCTTCTTGACTTCGAACTTTTGCTCCTTACGAAGAATGGTTTCGAAGCTGTGAAATACCTCTGAACTAGAACTTCGAAGGTTGTGTTCGAAGCTTGTTCCACAGAATACAGAACTAAAACAGAAGGCTATTTTTAGCCTGAAATTTTAAAAGCTCCCATTCACCCCCCCTCTGGTCACCGTTTCCAGTCCAACAATTGGTATCAGAGCGGGTTAAGATCACCAGTTGACCTTAACCAGTTTTGTGATCTGTTGGCGACATGGACAGAGTTAGTAAAATACCTCCGTTCGATGGGATAGATTTTGCATACTGGAAGGTGTGCATGGAGGCTTATTTGCTAAGCCAAGGAAATGCAATTTGAGAGATTGTGGACTCACAATACTCCATCCCTGAAACTCACACCTCTCAAACAGAGAAGGATCAGTATAATGCCAACTCCAAGGCTAGAAATATATTGTTCATTGGTTTGAGTCGAAGTGAGTTTGATAGGGTTCAACACCTAAGAACAGCTAGAGAGATCTGGACTACACTCACTATTTTTCATGAGGGCTCTACAGAGATTAAGGCTAGACACCAAAGCATGTACAATCAACAGTATCAGCTGTTTGTGCAGGCGCCTGGTGAATCTATAGATGTCATGTTCTCTCGCTTTGATGCGATAGTGAGTAACTTGCGGTCCAATGGGACGCTTGCTTACAATGATCATGACAGGGCTATAAAGCTTCTCTATGCTCTTGATCATAGCATATGGGAAGTGAAGATATCCAGCATTGAAGAGTCCACAGGTTATGACACATTGACCTGTGATGAGCTCTTCAGCAAGCTGAAGTCCACAGAGATAGCCAAGGCATCTCTTGTAGTGCACAGAAACTCTTTGCCACAGCCATTGGCACTAGTTTCTAGCACTAGTGTTGGGGGAAATTACTCCATTTCCAGGACTTAAAGATTAACCCTTTGAAGACTGATGAGGACTCCGAAGCTGGTGGAATGTTGTTCGAAGCATGCGTCGCCACGACCGGAGGGTGCTACGGTGCGAAGCCCTGGAGAACCCTCCGAAGGGAGGATGGAGGCCTCGAAGCCGAAGGACATGATTGATTGGATGTCCAGCTTATCCATCTACCTTGTAGTACTTTACCGTGTATAACCTTGTTTATAATACCGGATAGTTTCCACTATGTCGGTTGTAATCTAGGGGTAAATAGGTCTTTTCCTTATGCTTTTTACCCTATAAATACCCCCATTGTACCTTGTAAAAGGGATCCAGAACAAGTTGTTCATTTACACTTATTCGGACCACTTGAGCTATTATCCATCTCGGAGGCTCAAAGTAGTCCTAAAGCACGAACTTTCTGTTTGTCCGTTCTTGATTTCAGAGAACCTGTTGGCCTAACATTTTCGCCAACAGTTGGCGCCGTCCGTGGGGAACCAAGTTCTAAAAGCTTGTTCTCTACCGCTGGCTGCACTCCGAAGAACACTTACGGAGGGAGCCTCGGAGTCCCAAGATTCCGCGCACCCTTCAGTTAAGGGCTTCTTAGTGCAGCTCGAAGGCCTTCTCTCGACCCCTCGAGTCGTTCGAAGTCCTCCATCTCCAAGACCTCTTCGCGGCTAGCTATGCCTCCGAAGCATAGCCAGGCTTCGGGTCCTCTCCGAAGGTCCCCTCGGACCAATGGAGTCGGACCCTCGGCTAATCCGGCGATTCCTGCCGAGACCGCTGGGCGTCGAGCGCCCCGGGGCCCTCTGGCTCCTCCTACGGTGCTTCAGACCGACTACGCAGCTAGCCGGGATCTAGAAGTGCCCTCCGACGAAGACGAAGGCCCTCCCGAAACCGAGACTACGCAGCTAGCCAGGCTTCAGGAGGAGGTATCTAGGTGGAGGCAAGAGGCCGCCGATCGCCTCCGCACTCAAGCTTCCACCGAAACTCCAGGAGGGCCTCAAGACGATGGAACCCGTAATCCCCCAGAAGTTATCCAAGTCCCGGAGGAAGCCGAGAATGCATCCTTCGATAACGAGTCTCCATTACACTCGGATCTGCAGAGAGTGACTTTCGACCCCAGATTCAAGGCCTCGAAGCTACACAAGTACTCCGGGGGGTCAGACCCCGGAGAGTTCGCTCGCTCTTAGGCCCTAGCAATAGAAGAGAGAGGAGGGGTGCGAAGCACCATGGCAAAATGCTTCCCCCTCGCTCTCGAAGGCGTGGCACTCTGCTGGTTCTGGTCCCTAAAGCCAGGATCAATCAGTTCATGGGAGTAGCTAAAAAAGAAATTTGTGAGCAACTTCCAAGGTACCTTCGTGGCCCCGATGTCCACAGGAAGTTTGTTTCAGGTAAAGCAGCGGGTGGGAGAAACCCTCCGGGAGTACTTCACACGCTTCACCCACACCAAGTCACAGATCAAGGGCCTGTCTACCTCTTCGGTAGTTGATGCTGCCCGCGAAGGGGTGCTGAACCCCGACCTCCTCAGCAAACTCCATCGGAAGTCGGTGACGTCTGTGGCGCAGCTCATGGCATACTTCGAACAGTATGCCAAGGCGGAGGAAGGATGTCTTCGGCGAGCTGAAGCACCATTGCCCACCCTCCGAGAAGTCAAAAGGGAGCCTGAAGCCTCCGCTACTCTGCAACCTCCACAGGACAACCGCTTCAACGAGTACAAGCGGGGGAAGAAGCATTTCCGCTCGATGGTGCTAAACATTGCACCTTCAGCTCCGAAGGCACCTGCCAATTTCCAGCAAGCAAAGAATTTCAAGGCCAGGCCACCAAAGCCTCAAGAAAGGATGCCTGGCAGGCGCCAGAGTTTTTTCTGTTGCGTGCATGGCGACAATAGAAGCCATGACACGAAGGATTGCAAGGCAGTGTTGGCCCTTTGGGGCGACTACCTTGAGCGAAATACCGGGCGGGGTACTTCGGATCGGGCCCCACCGTCGGCACGCTCGGAGCCTGTTCAAACTATGGCCCGAGCCGGTGCCCTCGAAGCCCCCATGCGACTACCGGTGGCCAGTATTATGCCACCACCAAAGCAAGAAGACCCGCAAGACCGCGGCAAGAGAGTGGTCCTGCCCATCTCCGGAGGGGGACCCTCGGAAGCATGTCCAAGAGACAGCGGCGCGAGTACGTCCGCGAGGTCGGGCACATTGGGACCTCGAGTTCCGCCGAAGGGATGCCAGAATGGTCCCGTGTGCCCATCTCATTCACAGCCAGCGATGTGGCGGGGGTGAAGTTCCCCCATGCTGACCCATTAGTCATCTCTGCTGATATAGCAGGAGCAGACGTTCGAAGGATCCTGGTAGATGGCGGGAGCTCCGCAGACATACTCTTTGTCCAGGACTTCGACCAGATGTGCATACCTCGGAAGCATCTACTTCCAGCAGCCCGGCAGCTTCAAGGGTTCTCAGGACCGCCTCTCGATGCCCTCGGCCAAATAGGCCTCGAGGTTGCCTTCGGAGAGGGGCCTTTGGCCCGAGTAGAAGAGGTGATCTTCGATGTGGTTGATGCCCCATACGCTTACAATGCTATCTTCAGCCGAGGGATGTTGAACCAGTTCGGGGCTATAGCACATCATAATTACCTTTGTCTCAAAATGCCCACGCAAGGTGGAGTGCTTACTATTTCAGGAGACCAAGCTGTAGCCAGGAGGACAGAGTATGGCCATGGGCAGCCATTGGACCCCCGACAAGTGCATAATGTGGCGGAAAGCGTCGAAGAAGTACCGGAGGCCTCGAACCCTCTGAAGGGATCTTCGCTCAAGCCAAGCCCGGAGGGTGATGTTGAGACAAGAATAATCTCGGAAGATGGCAAAGAGTACCCAGTGAAATTCGGCAAGGGACTATCTCCAGAAATAACCGCCTCATTAGAAGAAGTCGTCAGGAAAAATCTGGACATATTTGCTTGGGCTGACGAAGACATCACCGGGGTCGATCGAAGCATCATCGAGCATAGTCTGCTCGTCAACCCGAAGGCCAAGCCGGTGCGCCAGGGGCTCCGCAAGCTGTCAGCAGAAAGAGCAAGCCTAGCCAAGGCCGAAGTAGAAAAATTGTTAAGGGCTGGCATCATCAGGGAGGTAGCCCATACCGAGTGGTTGGCTAACCCTGTTTTTGTAAGGAAGGACTCGAGCAAGTGGCGCATGTGTATTGATTTCACTTCATTAAATAAAGCATGCCCGCGAGACCCCTACCCGATGCCCCAAATAGATCAGTTGGTAGATTCCACAGCTGGGTCCGAATTGCTAAGTTTCCTCGACGCATACTCCGGATATCATCAAGTATGGCTAAAACGCGAAGACGAAGCCAAGACAAGCTTTATAACTCCTTCCGGAGTATTTTGTTATGTAAGAATGCCTTTTGGGCTGCGGAATGCCGGAGCAACCTTTTCTCGTTTAATAGCTAAAGCTCTAGGTCATCAGATAGGCTGAAATGTCGAGGCCTATATGGATGATATTGTAATAAAAAGTGCTCAAAAGCACCAGCATAGCCTAGATCTAGCCGAAACGTTTGAGAGCCTCCGAGCATGTGGAGTACGCCTCAATCCAGAAAAATGTATATTCGGAGCTCAAGCAGGAAAACTGCTAGGGTACTTAGTTTCGAGCAGGGGAATCGAAGCTAGCCCAACACAGATAAGTGCACTGCAAAGGATGGCTCCACTAGAGAATTTGAAGCAGGTTCAAAAGTTAGTAGGGAGACTTGCAGCTCTTAGCAGGTTCCTGGCCAGGTCAGCAGAGCGGAGCCTCCCAATTTTCAAAGCACTAAAGGGGTCCGAAAGCTTTCAATGGACATCGGAGTGCCAAAAGAGCTTCGATGATATAAAATAATACCTCGGAAGATTATCAATTTTGATCGTTCCCCTCCCAGAAGAAACATTGCTCCTTTATCTTGCAGCAACAAATTCAGCAGTAAGCGCAGTACTAGTCCGGGAAGTTGAGCTTAAAGGAAAGCTAGTCCAGAACCTAGTGTATTTTGTGTCGGAGGCATTATCCGGAGCTAAAGTCAGATACTCCGAGCTCGAGAAGTTTGCTTATGCCCTAGTAATGGCCTCGCGGAAGCTGAGGCATTATTTCTTGGCGCATAACCTGATCGTCCCTACGTCGTATCCTCTTGGGGATATGCTCCGAAACAAAGATTCCACAGGTAGGATTGGAAAATGGGCGGTCGAGCTGGCACCCTTCGAAATCTCCTTCACGGCGAGGACAGCTGTTAAATCTCAAATTATAGCAGATTTCGTAGCAGAATGGACTCCATCTGCAATCTGGACCCTGGAAGAACCCTCCGAAGGTTTTTGGACAATATTCTCTGACGGAGCTTATCAAGCATCAGGTGCCGAAGCAGGGGCCATCATCATACCACCATCATGGCAGAAGGCCATGTATTCTGCAAGGCTCAACTTCAGAACCACTAATAACATTGCCGAGTATGAAGGAATCTTGCTAGGCCTCCGAAAGGCTAAAGCGCTCAGAGCTGCAAGAATAGTGATCAAGACAGATTCCCAAGTCGTCGCGAGGCATATTGACAAAAGTTTTCAAGCAAAAAACCCACATCTCGCGCAATACCTTGAAGAAATCCGCAAGGCCGAAGCAGCATTCAAAGGGTTTACAGTTCGAAGCCTCCCTCGGGCAGAGAATCAACTTGCAGATATTCTTGCAAAGGCTGTAGCAAGAGCGGTGGACCTCCCGGAGGGTGCTTTCTACGAAGAGCTAGAGCAGCCAGCGGCTGACCAAATACCCTCGTCAGAAGTAATGTGCATTCCAACTACAGATTGGTGGGATCTGATAATAAGCATGTTGCAAAGTAGCATGGACCCTCCTGAAGGCCCAGAAGCTCGAAGGTTGCAAGCAAGAGCTCGAAATTACAAGCTTGTTGATGAAGTACTATACAAGGCCGGAGTGTGTTCACCCCTACTTCGATGCATCTCACAGCCCGAAGGTCAAGACATACTTCGGGGCATCCACGAAGGACTATGCGGAGGTCATTTAGCCCCTCGAGTGCTAGCAGGCAAGACGCTTCGGCAAGGGTTTTATTGGCCAACAATAGTAAGAGATGCGGAAGAACTAGTTCGAACATGCCAAGGCTGCCAGTGGATGGGCAGACGGAGCCATCGCCCGCCAGCTCAGCTTCAAGTTATTGCCCCAGTATGGCCAATGGCTAGATGGGGCATGGACCTCATAGGCCCTTTCCCAGTGGCAAAAGGCGGCTTGAAATTTGCGGTGGTGGCAATCGAATATTTCTCAAAATGGGTTGAGGCGGAGCTGCTAACAGCTATCACCTCGAAGAATGTGCAACGATTTTTCTGGCAAAATATCATATGCAGGTTCGGAGTTCCAAGAGAGTTGATGGTGGATAATGGAACCCAGTTCGAAGCTGACACCTTCCAAACATTTTGTGAAGAACTGGGCATTAAGTTGTGCTTCGCAGCAGTACGACATCCATAGTCCAACGGAGCTGTTGAGTGAGCCAACGGGAACATCCTTTCCGGGCTGAATCGCCGAATTGTTGGATTGGCCAAGGGGCTGTGGGTTGAAGAGCTCCCCAAAATCTTGTGGTCCATTCGAACCACTCAAACCAGGTCAACGGGGTTCACACCGTTTAGATTACTCTTCGGAGATGAGGCCATGACTCCTACGGAGCTCAGAGGTGGATCGCTTCGCGTAGTACAGCCTGGGGACGAAAGTGACCGGAGCACTTCGCTGGATTTATCAGAAGAAACAAGGCTTCGCGCTGTCGCGAACCTAACTAAGTACCACAAGCACACCAAGACATGGTATGACCCGAAGGTAAAGCTAAATGAATTAAAACCGGGTCATCTGGTATTACACAGTGTAATAGCTCCGGGGAAGCTAGGAAACAAATGGGAAGGACCATATGTTATCTTATGCTCAGGACGCCCCGGGTCGTTTAAATTAGCCAATTTAGAAGGAGAAGAGTTGAAGCATGCATGGCATGCGGAGCACCTTAAGCGTTATTTTGCTTAGGGGCCCCTTGTAATCATTTGTAAAAACTTCCCTTTCTATGAATAAAGATAAGGGTCGAATTTTGTTTGCTCTCCGAATATCCCTTACTCCTGATGGACACATTAGGAGGACAGAGATGCTTGTAGAGCCAAGCATTTTTCTCAAGACCCAGGCAGCCGCCTTCGAACCATTGGTTCAAGGGCTACGTTGCCAACCTACGGATTCCAGGCTCCGGCTTGTTAGGATCCGTAGAAGAGTCTAAGGACTTTAAAGAAAAACAGATTTTCGGCCTCCGGGTGCGAAGTATCTGTAAAATAGCCGAAGGTGGCCAACCTACGGATTCCAGGCTCCGGCTTGTTAGGATCCGTAGAAGAGTCTAAGGACTTTAAAGAAAAACATATTTTCGGCCTCCGGGTGCGAAGTATCTGTAAAAGAACCGAAGGTGGCAAACCTACGGATTCCAGGCTCCGGCTTGTTAGGATCCGTAGAAGAGTCTAAGGACTTTAAAGAAAAACAGATTTTCGGCCTCCGGGAGCGAAGTATCTGTAAAAGAGCCGAAGGTGGCCAACCTACAGATTCCAGGCTCCGGCTTGTTAGGATCCGTAGAAGAGTCTAAGGACTTTAAAGAAAAATAGATTTTCGGCCTCTGGGTGCGAAGTATCTGTAAAAGAGCCGAAGGTGGCCAACCTACGGATTCCAGGCTCCGGCTTGTTAGGATCCGTACAAGAGTCTAAAGACTTAAAAAAAGAGCGAGCAAATTTTTAGTCTTCGAAAGCAAATGATAAGTACAAAGTTTGAAGCATGCAGGTGTTCGGACAGTCATTGTGCCTAGCGAACCCTTTTCTATGGTAAAGGCTCCGCCACCCACAAGGGGGGTCGGAGGGTACGAGTCACACAGCATACTTTCGAAGCATTCCACATTAAATCTTTATAATTGTACATCAAGAGAAATTTGTGTCTAAGCCTAAATAAAATCGGAGACCCTTTCGGCCCCTAGAGCTACCCCTACGGCTACTTTGCCCTTCGGAGCTCGAAGCCGCCGAAGTCGTCCTTTTAGTTCGGGTGCTTCTCTTCTTCTTCGAGGCTCGCAGTTTCCTCTGCTCCTCTTGAAGCTCAGCCCATGTCAAGAGCCTTTCGGAGTCAGCCTCCGCATGGGTCTTTAGCTCGGTACTCCGAGTCGGACCAGTCAATAGGTTCGGAAGACGAGGACCCCTCCGTCTTCTCTTCCTCTTTAATATAAGCTAAGACGTCCCTTCGAACTTCAAGGGTGATCTCCCCCCTTCTCCACGAGGAACAGAAAAGCGGGAGCGGCGGTAAGGCCTCAAACCCTCGAGGTTTGCCCACTCCTTTCGGAGCTCGTCGGTAATTTCCAGAAGTTCGAAGTCAGGGCTCGAAGGGCATGACAAAACCTAAAAAAGAGCAGAACACCCAAGACAAGTTCCCGTTTATAACTTTTTCATTAATAAAAACAGGGTTTACAAGGCTTCATATACATAGCAGTCCTAAGCGGCTAGACCTGCGGGTCGGTCGGCGGAGCAGGAACCGAAGGGGCTGGCGAAGCAGGAAGTGGTGGCTTTGTTTGCGCTTGCTTCTGCCGACGGGCCTCGTCAATCCAGGCCTTAGCTGCGCCATTATGGTCCGTCTTCCAGGTCGACTGGAAGGCTTCCCAGGCCGAAGCCACCTCCGAAGATGGCCGCAGCAAGTCGTCGTCCGCGAAGCCTCCAGGAGACGAACCTCCGACTGAGCCAAGGGGGATCCGAAGGGATTCAAGATGACGAAGAACCCCGATACCAGCGCACTGTCCGGAGATCTCCCCGTACCGAATACCGGAGTTCTTCATCAACGACGAAGCGACCTGGATCCTCGTCAGCTTCCGGTAAAGGGGCTCGTGGGTCGCAGCAGAAGACGAAGGGCACATGGTGCCAATGTACTCCAGCGTACCCTGAAGGGCTTCCAAGGTACGATCCGCAGTACTAGAGTTCTTCTTCTCCGCTGCTTCCAGGCCTACAGCAGTCGCACCCACTTCGGCCACCCGAAGCATCAAAGAACTCTTGAGGGCCATCGCCTGGCTAAGAGCCCCCTGAAGCTCCACCAGCTGCGCACTTGAGGTAGCGGCCTCCTGGCGGAGTCTTTCAACCTCCGCTCGAAAGGACAACGCGCTCGGCCTCGACCTCCTGGGCAGACGAACGGAGGGCTCCGAGGGCTTCGTCGGACGTAGCCCTAGCCCTCCGTTCCTCCAAGACTTCTTCCTCCAGCCTGAGGGATCTCCCGGTGGAGTCGTTAAGGGCCGTCTGGAGGGTAGTGACCTTCCGTTTAAGTCGATTAACTTCGACCTCATTGGAAGTCGCTGCCGCTCTAGCAAGGACAAATTGCTGCAAAAAGAACTAAGTAAGTACTGAAGTATTTATGACCACTAATGCGAAGTAGCTATGGTGTCTTTTTCATACCTGAAGGGCAGCCCTTTCGAGGGCCGTGTTGAGTGTAGAAGCCTTGGCCTCGCTCAAGACGGAGATCAACTCCGAATTAGCAATGTCCTGGCTTCTCTCAGCCAGGGGCTCCATGAGTCTTCGGAGGCCACTCCGGTGCTCCAGGAACGGAGCCAGTAGAGGAAGCCAAGACAAAGCTTGAGCATCATCCGCTGCGGCCTCATCCTCCGAATTGCCAACGGAGGGTGCGGCCTGGCCAGGAAGAACACCGAGGCTAGAAATACTCTTGCCCCTCCCCGGTACGAAGGAGGGCGAAGCAGGAGTACTCCGACCATCGGCAACCACCTCTTCGACCAGAACCGCAGCGGCGAAGGCAACCTCGGTGGTCGAGGCGGCCACTACAGGAGTGACCTCCGTCGCCAACTCCGTCCCGGCGAGCACGTCGTCCACCCCGAAAGACACATTCTCCACCGCCAAATTCGGAGCCTCCAGAGGCGCGGAGGGGTCCGCTCGAATGGCAGCCTCCGAAGACGCAGGGGCTTCAGACGCCACCAAAGCATCAACACCCGAAGAGGTACCTATTTCAATAACAAAATTAATAAGCATGTTTTCACAGACAGTAGGCAGGTATTAAGTAAAAAAAGGAGGAGCTTTGGAAAGAACCTCCGGGAGCTTCGTGGGGAAGGATTGCTGGATCCTCCAAGACTTCGTACATCTAGAGGATGTCGGCGAAGTCATCCCCCGAGGTCCTGCCCTCAACATTTCCCGTCGGAGCCACGGCCTCC
The DNA here is from genome assembly GCA_019279435.1 of Zizania palustris. NCBI lineage: Eukaryota > Viridiplantae > Streptophyta > Magnoliopsida > Poales > Poaceae > Zizania > Zizania palustris. The sequence continues at coordinate 31,781,496 of JAAALK010000289.1, read as the reverse complement.
GCAGGGACCGCCTCGGGTGCGGGCAAGTTGGGAGTAGGGGAGTCTGACTCCACCTGCACGACGGCGGGCGCAGGAGGAGCAGTCGGAGTCACACTTACCACCTCCCTGACGGAGGCGTTAGGGGGGACTTCCCCTATATCTTCGTCGTCCAGGAGGTAGGCTTCGAAGGCCGCCGCTGTCTAGCCGTCGGAGTCCTCTGCCTCTTCGGAGGCTGAGCTTTGCGCACCCGGCGACGAAGCAGATGAGGCAGGCGCCAACTGCGAAGGGTGCTTCGCTACCTTCTTCTTCCGAAGCGGCTGCTTGCCGGCCTTCTTGGAGGGCTCGGCAGCGGCTTTCCTTTTACGGCCAACCGCTCCGGTCAGGGCGAAGTCAGGAAGATTCAGGGGCTCCATGCTGAGAGCTCTCCACACTCTGTTGGATCGCTCCCAGCTCCCCACCAGCTCCAACCTTCTTTGCCTCTCGGCCACCGAAGGGGCTCCGAGAACTCGTTCGGTGGCCCGAACTACGTCCTCCGGAGCCAATGCCAGAGGCGCCGCTGAAAGAAAAAGGTATGAGAATATGAGTGTTGGACCGGAAACGGCGACCAGAGGGGGGGTGAATGGGAGCTTTTAAAAATTTCGGGCTAAAAACTAGCCTTCGGTTTCAGTTCTGTCTTCTGCGGAACAGGCTTCGAACACTACCTTCGAAGGTCTGGTTCGGAGGTACTTCGACACCTTCGAACACAGGCTTCGGAGGAGAAAAAGTTTGAAGCCAAGAAGACTTCGCTCCACTCACTACCCACGAAAATCTACTCTGCTAAGTCAGTGCAGGCTCCGCACACGGGGTGCTTCGAGCAGGCTTCGCACTTCACCCTTCGCAAGAGTGGACAACCCTCTGAGGACTTCGACCAAGTACTTGGCGTCAGCAACTGGTGCTGGGCTTCGTACCTGAAGGTCTAAACACACACAAAAGGACTAAGCTAAGGGCTTCGACACAGGAAGCAAAATGGGCCTTGAACAGGGCTTCGCTAGTAAGCTGTGAGGTCTAGCCTCAAGTTACACAGAGCGACAGCACACTGAAAACACACTTCGCACAAAAGCAACCTTCGCCTAGACAGGCTTCGGTGCACTAAGACTAGCGAGGTATGTAAAGCGAGCTCAAGCAAAAAGCACAAGAAGCAGGGCTTCGCCGCTTGAACAAGGAACACAGAAAATAAACTCTCTGGATGAAATACAATGAAGTGTGTGGCTACAGGAGCTCAACAGTAAATTCTCAACGTGTTAAATGTTACCTACCGAGCCCCCATATTTATAGCCCACAGTTCACCCAAAGGAAATGACTACACTACCCCTAGGGTTTACATTGATTTTGTCTCTACAGAACTAAGGGGTACAAAAGGTAGTCCACCTTTATTCTGGAGGCTTCTCTGTCAGCTTTGCAGAGGGGACAGTGTCAGCCTTTTACAGAACAGACAGTGTCAGCCTTTGCAGTCTTTGACCGTCTGGAATCCTCCCTTCGCACGCGAGGGTGCGGTAGCTTCGGCGAGAAGCCTTGAGCCAGACGGCCTTCGCTTCGCCGAAGATGGCCTCTGATACAGTGACGGTTTTGAGCCGAAGCCGTCAAAGCTCCTTGGGACTTCGCACCAACACCTCCGGAGTGGACCACCACGGCTTCGCAGCTACTCACAGCTCGAACTCCGTCAGTCCGTGTACCGAAGCCATGCAGGCCGAAGCACCTCAAGTCAACCTTGCTCCGGAGCTAGCCTTGCTCCGAAGCCTTCCTCACTCCGAAGCCCCACCTTCGGAGTACCACCCTTCGAAATCCCTCCTTCGTCCAAGGCCTCCGCATGAAGCATTCCATGAGCCCTTCGTCGCAGTGCCTCTCCCCGAGCACACTCCTCGACGAGCCTCACCCGGACCATGCCTTCGATGCGCCTCGACTTCTGAGACCTTCGTCGGGCACCTTCGAATGTCTCCCTCCGGAGCACACTTCGAACTCCTTGCCTTCGCAGAGGACTTGATCCATCCAACTCCGAAGTCACTCCATTCGGAGTACCTTCGAAGTGCCTCACCTCCGAGGACTTTGTCTCGGAGCACCTTCAGCCGGAGCCACACTCCGCACTCTCTGCCTTCACCTGGCACGTCTCGACCCGAGGACCGACCCGGACCACCTTCGCAGCCACCGTGACGGAGCTCCCCGCTCCCCTGGCATCAAGCCTCCCGCTTGACCCAGGTTCACCTGCTACGAACCTTGTACGTTGCCTCCGAAGTCCCTGCGCACCACAGAAAAGCAAACAAGTGTTTCCAGTACTCCGGAGACCTCTCCGGGTTAGCAACCTCCGGTACACACTCCGGTGTACCGCCCAAAGTACCGAAGCCTTCGGTACGAACCCAGTCATCGTGTACTGTCGGACCCCTCCGACAAGCACACACCGCTGCAACAGCTGCAACACGCAAACACCGAACGCCCTTCGGTGAAACCACCTCCGAACACCCTTCGGAGGTCCAACCTCCGAACCCCCTTCGGAGGTACCACCTCCGAAACCCCTTCGGAGGTACCCTTCGAACAGAGGGTAAAAAACCTGTCAATCACTCATCACAAAACACCGAAACCAACCCTTGGTTTCTCAATCTCCCCCTTGATGAGTGCATTGACAACCAAATCCAAGTTCAAGAAAATGGAAAAATTTTCAGCACCCAAGTGACCATAAAAACTCAGAAAAGAGCCAAATCATGTCACTTGACAGAAGAATATTCCTCCCCCTTTCTCAAGGAAGCCCCTTTGGCAATAAAAACTCCCCCTGAGTTAAATTTTCCCTTTGGCAATAAAGAACCTTCTCCCCCTCTATGTCAAATTTTCTCCCCCTTTGGAATTTTATACACCTCTTGCAGCAGAGAACGAGGAATTCTCCCCCTTTGGCAATGCAAGCATCAAGGAGCATGTAAAAGATGCAAAGCTTCGAATTGAGCAGAAAGGCAAAGACATATGAAGCAAAAATATGCCAACAGTAACACCAATGATCATGGGCTCAGCTCAAATTAATATTCTCCAAAAGCATGATGAAGCATGTGATTTGATCATTTTTGAAATAAGAGCATCACCACTTAGTCAAAGAAACTAGACAAGTAATAGCAAGGACTGCGCAGAGCTAGTCAATTTCTACTCTAGACAAACAAGTCTAGTTCAAAATAGAGCTTGAAAAGCAAACTTGATAAACAATGAATTTTGTTGTTCTTTTCTTAGTGCCAGGGGTTATTTATTTGTCCACCTTATACTTTCCAATCCGGCCAAGCCTAGGCATGAAAGCCATAAGAAGCTTAAGGTAGAGATTTTGGCATACACTTCACTATTCCAGTTCAGACCAATGTGCAATGGTAAGCAGTCTAGAATAGAGTAGTGCGACAAACAAACCCACCTGTATCTTTTCACTTAAAGCATGCAAATCATGGAGTTTTTTGAATTTAACCAAGTGAACCAATTGTTTGGTACTTTATGAATATCCATGAAAATTGAGAACAATTTTTCAAGTTGCAATTTTTGAGCATCCAATGAACAGTGTCTTGCTATCAAGCAGATAAAAGATAGCTAAAAGCAGTCCTGCCTAAAGATGCTAGATTCAAGACTAAGCAGTGATCACGATTTGATTTTGAAAATAAGACATCATGCACATGAATGTTCCAGAGGAATTAACAAGAGCTGAGCAGACATGATTTCATGAATTATAAGCAGGCATATAAGTGCAAAATATGTAAATGCAATTTCAACACAATTAGACAAAGGCACATCCATCTAAAACAACTCCCCCTCACAAAATGCCGTAAGGGTGACAAATGCCAAGTTCCCCACGCAAGTAGGCAAATCGAGAAGCATCGAGGGGTTTTGTAAAAATGTCAGCAAGCTGGTGTTGGGTATCAACATATTGAAGTTCAATATCACCCTTCTCATTGTGATCTCTGAGAAAATGATACCGTACATCAATGTGTTTGGTTCTGGAATGCTGAACCGGGTTGTTTGCAATACAAATAGCACTAGTGTTATCACAGAAAAGTGGAACACTCTTATAATCTAACCCGAAATCCCGCAAAGTGGAAACCATCCACAAAATCTGAGAGCAACAGCTAGCTGCAGCAACATATTCGGCCTCAGCCGTTGATTGTGCAACACTAGACTGTTTGCGGGAAGACCAGCAAACTAGAGAAGTACCCAGAAAATGACAAGTACCAGAGGTACTCTTCCTATCAATTCTACACCCAGCAAAGTCCGCATCGGAATAACCTCGAAGACATAAAGATGAAGACGCTGAATACCATATGCCAAATTCAAGGGTGTGTTTGAGATACCTTAGGATGCGCTTAACCGCTTGGCGGTGCGAAGCTCGTGGTGAAGCCTGAAAACGAGCGCACAGACACACAGCGAAATGTATGTCCGGCCTCGTGGCAGTCAAGTAGAGGAGGGAGCCGATCATGCTCCGGAACTCCTTCTGAGCTACGGCTTCTCCATCTTCGTCAGGGTCCAATGCTACAGATGTAGCCATTGGAGTGGCGAGGGGCTTCGCATCGGACATGTCGAACTTCTTGAGCAGGTCCTTGGTGTACTTCGTCTGATGGACGAAAGTACCTTGTTTGCTTTGCTTGATTTGCAAACCAAGGAAAAAGGTGAGTTCACCCATCATTGACATTTCAAATTCCCTGCTCATGGTATCTGCAAACTCGGCAACCAAAGCATGAGAAGAGCCACCAAAGATGATATCATCCACATAAATCTGAACTAGGAGGAAATCTTTGCCATGCTTGAGAGTAAACAATGTTTTATCAACAGAGCCCATCAAATACCCTCGCTCAAGCAGAAAAGACTTAAGTCTATCATACCAAGCCCGAGGGGCCTGCTTGAGTCCATAAAGAGCCTTATGAAGTTTAAGGACTTTATGTGGGTACTTGGGGTTTTCAAAACCAGGGGGTTGTTTTACATAAACATCTTCACCTATGAAGCCATTAAGAAAAGCACTTTTGACATCCATTTGATAGAGTTTGAATCCCCGGGATGTCGCAAAGGCGAGCAAAATCCTAATGGCCTCAAGGCGAGCAACAGGTGCAAAAGTTTCAGTAAAATCAATCCCTTCTAGTTGAGAAAAGCCCTGAGCTACAAGTCTAGCCTTATTTCTAACAATTGTCCCATCCTCCCCTTGTTTATTTTTGAAAATCCATTTTGTACCAATGAAATGAACATTTGGTGGAGGATCAACTAAAGTCCAGACTTGGTTTCTCTCAAAATTTTCAAGTTCCTCATGCATGGCATTGATCCAACTAGAATCAGAAAGTGCATGACTAACATCAAAAGGCTCGAAAGAAGCAACAAAAGCAGCATTAGTGAAATGGGCATGTGAACGAGTTACCCTTTGATCAAGCTCACCAATGATCTGCTCGGGAGGGTGCATCCTTTGAACATGGTGTGGAGCCTCGCGGCGGGATGCAGTCTCCCCCTCAACTTGTGCGTTGGAGTGGTCCAAGATGACCGATGTTGAGGTAGTCGCTTCGGGACCTCGTGCCGAAGTAGTTGAAGCGGTGTCAGCTTCGGGGGTCGATGTCGAGGGTAGTAGGGGTTCATCCTCGAATTCTCCGGGATCTTCGTCTTCGAATAAGGTCTGTTCCATGTCGTGTTCATTTGCCTGTTCAAAAGCAGAACTAACAGAGGGGGTTGATTCATCAAAAGTCACATCACATGACTCGATGACAGTGTTAGTTTCCAAGTTATAAACACGATAAGAATGACCATGAGTAGTATAACCCAAAAAGATCCCGTCAGAAGATCGCGACTCAAATTTATCCAAATTGCCACGTTTTAGGATAAAGCAGCGACAGCCAAAAACTCGAAGATGAGTAACCTTGGGCTGTCTCCCAAAACGCAGCTCATAAGATGTCAAGTTTAAAATTGAGCGCAAGAAGATTCGGTTTGAGATGTAACAAGCAGTGTTCATGGCCTCAGCCCAGAATTTTCTAGGAGTCCTATGCTCATCAAGCATCGTCCTAGCCATCTCAACCAAAGTGCGGTTCTTCCTCTCAACAACACCGTTCTGTTGAGGAACCCGCGGAGCAGAGAATTGATGTTCTATGCCATGCTCCATGCAAAAGTCAACAAAGAGACTATTTTTGAACTCGGTGCCATTATCGCTTCGAATGAATTTTAATGCACCAGGGAGTTCAGTAAAAAGTCTCAAAGCCAAGCTCCGAAAGTGTGAAAACACTTCGTCCTTGCTGGCAAGAAAGAAGACCCAAGAGTAGCGAGAGAAATCGTCGACAATTACTAGAACATACCACTTGCCGCCTAAAGAACTAACCCGAGAAGGACCTACAGTGTCCATATGGAGAAGTTCTCCGGGTTGTTCAGTCATCACTGTGGTGACTGGCGAATGCGAAGCGGCAATCATCTTACCATGTCGACAGGGAGCGCAAACTAAATTCTTCTCAAACTTGAGCTTGGGCAATCCTCGGATCAAGCCTAGGGCGCTCAGACGAGCGAGCAACTCAAAGCTCATATGCCCTAGTCTCCTATGCCACTTCCAAAGCTCAGAAGTTGAATGTGCAACAAAGCAGTGAGAAGAACCAGACGACTCAGAAAAATCGGCTCCAAAAACTCTCCCAACTCTAAAGATCTTACACACCACAACGCCGTCAGAATTGAGCACTTGCGAAGTATCGCGATGAAATCGCACTTCGAATCCCTCATCAAGCAACTGAGATACAGACAGCAAATTGTATCCCAGGTTCTCAACCAAAGCAACATCTTTGAGAGTGAAGTTCGAATTAATTCTTACCACACCTTTACCTTTCACTCTACTCCTTCGATTGTTTCCGAAGGTGATATGTTCCCTTTGCTTGGTTGTGGTGAGGCTGGAGAACCAAGCTGCATCTCCGGTCATGTGGCGCGAACAACCGGAGTCCATGATCCACGTGCCCTCCAAGCCTCGATCTGTCGCCTACACACGATAAGAATGTCTCGATCGCTCAGTGCTGGGGTGAGTGAAATAATGACGAGGCATCCAGCACTGAGTGACACGAGTAGTAGGCACAGTAAAAGTAGACGGTCTACGCACATAATAATCAGAATGATGCAAAGTGCGAGGTCTACCTACATGCTGTGAATGAACAACATGTCGAGGTCTCCTACTCTAACGAGGTACAAATCTGCTAGCCCGAGGTCTACCACCATATGGAACATAGTGAAGACCTCGAGGAGCAAAACCTCTCCGAGAAGCACGAGAAGCCTCAAAAGAAGGACGATAGTACATCTCAGACTCATGCATACCTAAAGATGGGTAATGCATGTCCTGGTAACTCATCGCCTGAGAACGTCGCTCATCCTTGATGCGACGAAAACAGAACCCAACCAAATGACCCGCCCGCTGACAGTAGGAACAGTGAAAAACTCTCCTGGGGGCACTCTCATGGGTCACAGGAGCAACTCTCACAGGCTCCTTGGGTTTCTTCTGTGTGGTTTTCTTGGGAGGATTTTTCTTGGCAGGAGGAGTGGTTTTCTTTGGTGGATGGGTAGGCTTTTTGGCTGATGGGGTGTCCAACAGAGCTCTCTCTTTCTCTAGGGTGGTGGGAGAGGTAAAAATAGTTTTGGTTTTACTATCTGAAGGTATCCTCTCAAAACCCAAACCTAGAGCTACCCCTGCTCTGTCAGCACACAACTTGGTCTTGGCCAAGAGCAAATCCATCCTACCCTTTCCCTCAGTGCATTTGTTTACCACGGAAAGAAGGTATTCATTTTCGGACATGAGGTTTTCAGCTCGCTCTCTAACAGTGCCTAGCTGGTCCTTAAGGGTGATGCAAGTGTCACACACAGGCTGCACATCCTTAGAACTACCGGCCCTCTCCAATCTAGCCTCTAAATCATGAACATGCTTATCACGTAAATTAATGCTTTCGCGTAATAAAGAGCAGTTCATGCAATCAATAACATCATGAGGTCTAGAATCCACCTCCAAAAGCTGCTTCTGTGCAGTCTCAAGCTCAGAAAGAGTTTGAGCATGAACAGAACGCAACTGAGCAAGCTCACTCATGACAACAGAACAAGACTCACATTCAGCATCATCAAATTTAGACTTAAGCATGGCATATTCAGTAGAAATAGTTTCTAGCCTAAGTCTAAGGTCTTTTCTTTCTCTAGCGGCTTGCACAAGTAATCTATCCTGACCAAGAACTACTTCATTCAGCTCATCTAATTTAATTAGTAGCTGGTCAGATGATAGGTTTACCTTAGATGAGTCAAGCTCATCGCCGCTGTGATCGCTGTCGGCCATGAAGCAAAGGCCGGTGAAGTCTCTTCCCTTCTTATCCTTCTTGTCCTCCTTCCTTGGGGACTCCTCCTCCTCAGAGCTCGACTCCTCAGTTGAGGACGTGTCGATGTCGCTGAGAGCAGCAACAAAGGCTCTGGAAGCGGCCTTGGCTACTTTCTTAGCCATCTTGCCGTGCTTACCCTTCACAAAGGGTTTCCTCTCCTTGTGGTATTTGGGGCGCTCACTCTCATCTCTCTTTTTGAGCTTAGGGCAATTAGCCTTGATGTGAGAAGTCTCACCGCATTCAAAACAACCACCAAAACCACTTCTCCTCTGATCCCGTCTCTCATGATGAAAGCGGGTGAACCTCCGGGCAATGAGAGCAAGCTCATCATCAGCTAGAGTGTCCACCTGCTCCTTTGTGATGGAGACCAGGGAAGACAAAGCAAAACCATCTGCAAAAATACAAGTACCAGATGTGCTTGGTTCTGCAGTGGTGCCACGGCTAGTGCTAGAAACCAATGCCAATGGCTGTGGCAAAGAGCTTCTGTGCACAGCAAGAGATGCCTTGGCAATCTCTGTGGACTTCAGCTTGCTAAAGAGTTCATCGTAGGTCAAAGTGTCATAGCCTGCGGACTCCTCAATGCTGGATATCTTCACTTCCCATATGCTACGGTCAAGAGCATAGAGAAGCTTGATAGCCCTATCATGATCACTGTAAGCAAGCGTCCCGTTGGATCGCAAGTTACTCACTATTGCGTCAAAACGAGAAAACATGGCATCTATAGATTCACCAGGTGCCTGCACAAACAGCTGATACTGTTGGTTGTATGTGCTTTGGCGCCTGGCCTTGATCTGAGTAGAGCCCTCATGAAAAATAGTGAGTGTTGTCCAAATTTCCCTAGCAGTCCTAAGGTGCTGCACCCTATCGAACTCACTTCTACTCAAACCGATGAACAGTATGTTTCTTGCCTTGGAATTGGCATTATACTGATCCTTCTCTGTTTGAGAGGTGCGAGTCTCAGGGATGGAGTATTGTGAGTCCACAATCTCCCAAATTGCATTTCCTTGGCTTAACAAGTAAGCCTCCATGCGCACCTTCTAGTATGCAAAGTCAGTCCCATCGAACAGAGGAATTTTACTGCCTCTATCCATGTCGCCAATCGATCACAAAACCGGTTAAGGTCAACTGGTGATCTTAACCTGCTCTGATACCAATTGTTGGACCGGAAACGGCGACCAGAGGGGGGTGAATGGGAGCTTTTAAAAATTTCGGGCTAAAAATTAGCCTTCGGTTTCAGTTCTGTCTTCTGCGGAACAGGCTTCGAACACTACCTTCGAAGGTCTGGTTCGGAGGTACTTCGACACCTTCGAACACAGGCTTCGGAGGAGAAAAAGTTCGAAGCCAAGAAGACTTCGCTCCACTCACTACCCACGAAAATCTACTCTGCTAAGTCAGTGCAGGCTCCGCACACGGGGTGCTTCGAGTAGGCTTCGCACTTCACCCTTCGCAAGAGTGGACAACCCTCTGAGGACTTCGACCAAGTACTTGGCGTCAGCAACTGGTGCTGGGCTTCGTACCTGAAGGTCTAAACGCACACAAAAGGACTAAGCTAAGGGCTTCGACACAGGAAGCAAAACGGGCCTTGAACAGGGCTTCGCTAGTAAGCTGTGAGGTCTAGCCTCAAGTTACACAGAGCGACAGCACACTGAAAACACACTTCGCACAAAAGCAACCTTCGCCTAGACAGGCTTCGGTGCACTAAGACTAGCGAGGTATGTAAAGCGAGCTCAAGAAAAAAGCACAAGAAGCAGGGCTTCACCGCTTGAACAAGGAACACAGAAAATGAACTCTCTGGATGAAATACAACGAAGTGTGTGGCTACAGGAGCTCAACAGTAAATGCTCAACGTGTTTCATGTTACCTACCGAGCCCCCATATTTATAGCCCACAGTTCACCCAAAGGAAATGACTACACTACCCCTAGGGTTTACATTGATTTTGTCTCTACAGAACTAAGGGGTACAAAAGGTAGTCCACCTTTATTCTAGAGGCTTCTCTGTCAGCATTGCAGAGGGGATAGTGTCAGCCTTTTACAGAACAGACAGTGTCAGCCTTTGCAGTCTTTGACCTTCGAGAATCCTCCCTTCGCACGCGAGGGTGCGGTAGCTTCGGCGAGAAGCCTTGAGCCAGACGGCCTTCGCTTCGCCGAAGATGGCCTCTGATACAGTGACGGTTTTGAGCCGAAGCCGTCAAAGCTCCTTGGGCCTTCGCACCAACACCTCCGGAGTGGACCACCACGGCTTCGCAGCTACTCCCAGCTCGAACTCCGTCAGTCCGTGTACCGAAGCCATGCAGGCCGAAGCACCTCAAGTCAACCTTGCTCCGGAGCTAGCCTTGCTCCGAAGCCTTCCTCACTCCAAAGCCCCACCTTCGGAGTACCACCCTTCAAAATCCCTCCTTCGTCCAAGGCCTCTGCATGAAGCATTCCATGAGCCCTTCGTCGCAGTGCCTCTCCCCGAGCACACTCCTCGACGAGCCTCACCCGGACCATGCCTTCGATGCGCCTCGACTTCTGAGACCTTCGTCGGGCACCTTCGAATGTCTCCCTCCGGAGCACACTTCGAACTCCTTGCCTCCGCAGAGGACTTGATCCATCCAACTCCAAAGTCACTCCATTCGGAGTACCTTCGAAGTGCCTCACCTCCGAGGACTTTGTCTCGGAGCACCTTCAGCCGGAGCCACGCTCCGCACTCTCTGCCTTCACCTGGCACGTCTCGACCCGAGGACCGACCCGGACCACCTTCGCAGCCACCGTGACGGAGCTCCCCGCTCCCCTGGCATCAAGCCTCCCGCTTGACCCAGGTTCACCTGCTACGAACCTTGTCCGTCGCCTCCGAAGTCCCTGCGCACCACAGAAAAGCAAACAAGTGTTTCCAGTACTCCGGAGACCTCTCCGGGTTAGCAACCTCCGGTACACACTCCGGTGTACCGCCCAAAGTACCGAAGCCTTCGGTACGAACCCAGTCATCGTGTACTGTCGGACCCCTCCGACAAGCACACACTGCTGCAACAGCTGCAGCACGCAAACACCGAACGCCCTTCGGTGAAACCACCTCCGAACACCCTTCGGAGGTCCAACCTCCGAACCCCCTTCGGAGGTACCACCTCCGAAACCCCTCCGGAGGTACCCTTCGAACAGAGGGTAAAAAAACCTGTCAATCACTCATCACAAAACACCGAAACCAACCCTTGGTTTCTCAATGAGTATAATTGATTTCTTCATTTAAATATGATGCAGCAAGGAGAAGGTTTACCTAAGTTTCGGAGGTCCCCCTCCGAGGCTTGTGGGAACACGATCGGCCAGTTGGCTCCGAGGGGAGGGATCCGAAGGGCGACGAACTCCTCGGCCAGGTCACGCATGCTCATACGACGAGCCACCGAAGTAAGCAACCCTAGCCTCGTCGAGAGCAGGCTAGGGTTCGGAGAGATGTCCGCCTCCTTCCGGAACCAGATCTCCTGGAGAGGACCAGCGAGGGGGGAGTCCTCTCCGACTTCGGCATAAAACCACCGAAGTATCCAGTTTGTGTACCACCTATCGTTTATAGCTTTTGCAGGGAAGTGGAGGGCATGCTCCCTCCGCAGCTGGAAATTGACGCTGCCGAAGGCTATCGTCACCTTGGAGTCCCCTGGCCCGTCTTGTGGCTTCGGTTGGCATATGGCTTCGTGGGTCGTGGCGAAGATTTCGGAGCGTCCTTCGCACCCCTCCGCCCGGAGCGCCCATTCGAAGATGGCCAAGCGGGCGATGGCATTGGGGGACAACTGAGGCAGGGTGATATGGAACAAGTCCAACACCTCTGCCAAGAAGTCCACGGCTGGTAGCCCCAAGCCTGCTTCGAAGAATGCTTCGAAGACCACCACCTCTCTGCTCCGCGGCCTTGGAGTCGACTCCGTCCCGGGGACTCGAGTCCTCAGCCCAGCGCCCAACTTTCCGTCCACCGCTTCTTCAATGGACTCGGCGGTGCTCAAGGATTGGCCGATGATGAAGCTTTGAGCAATCTTCTTCTTGGAGGGCGGACGGAGCGCCCGAGGATTCTTGGGCCAGGCACCGCTCGGAGCCCCCGCCATTACCGCTGCTGCCGAAGCGGCCCACGCCTGCCTCTACGCCAGGGTGTTGGCCGCCGCTGGGGTGGTGCGGCTAGTTCAAGAGTTTGGAGGATTGGGGGAAAGGTAAATCGCAAGTGATGAATGCGGTAAAAAATCTCGGTTAATCTCTGTCTCTCCCTTTCATAACCACACGACCAGTACTACTCTTCCATTAATTTCACACCGCGGGTGATGAATGCGGTCCGGCTTCCGTCACCGACAAGTAGGTCCGGTAAGTGGAACGGCGTACAACCACTGTAAAAACCGACCGTTACCTTTTTTGCAGAGGGTAACGGCTACTTGCGCTGTAACGGCTACTTCTAACGGCGCCCACGACGTTCGCTCTCTGGAACCGTCTCCACGACGTTCGCTCTCTGGAACCGTCTCCACGACGTTCGCACTTTGAAACCGTTCCCTTCCCAACGTGTGTTCCAAATGTATCAAGAACTCGAAGGGGAAGGTCCGAATACGTTGGGCTCAAAATCCTCGGCTAAGTCGCAGCATCCCCAAATCCTCTTTAAGCCTCAGAAAATAGAAATGTTCTTTTCGTATACTGCCTTCTTTCTAAAAACAGGTTAACTACAGAAAGGTGTATTCGAGGGGCTACTGTTGGGGGAAATTACTCCATTTCCAGGACTTAAAGATTAACCCTTTGAAGGCTGATGAGGACTCCGAAGCTGGCGGACTGTTGTTCGAAGCATGCGTCGCCACGACCGGAGGGTGCTACGGTGCGAAGCCCTGGAGAACCCTCTGAAGGGAGGATGGAGGCCTCGAAGCCAAAGGACATGATTGATTAGATGTCCAGCTTATCCATCTACCTTGCAGTACTTTACCGTGTATAACCTTGTTTATAATACCGGATAGTTTCCACTATGTCGGTTGTAATCTAGGGGTAAATAGGTCTTTTCCTTATGCTTTTTCCCCTATAAATACCCCCCATTGTACCTTGTAAAAGGGATCCAGAACAAGTTGTTCATTTACACTTATTCGGACCACTTGAGCTATTATCCATCTCGGAGGCTCAAAGTAGTCCTAAAGCACGAACTTTCTGTTTGTCCGTTCTTGATTTCAGAGAACCTGTTGGCGTAACATTTGCGCCAACTAGCCATGGCACCCCTACAGAACCAAGCACATCTGGTACTTGTGTTCTTGCTAGAGGTTTTGCCTTGTTGTAACACCCCAAATTTCCAAAACAATAAAATATTATTTAATTCAATTTCCTGGAATTTATATTTCTGAAAATACCTTTAATAATCTTTTATCCCCTTTTGAACTACAACATAGAGTTAATGACCAAACCAGGAGCTGAAAATTTTTGTATACACTGCCAAGGCCAAGATATATTTTTGAGAATTTTTACAAATTTTTATCCACTTTGGAAATGCCCCAAAAGATTTAATCTATTTTCTGCAATTATTTTAAATCAGAAAACCTTTGAAAACAGTAATGGGCTTCCCCCTCCCTTCTCTCTCTCCCGGCCAGCCCAGCCCACTCCCTCCCGCGCGCTCGGACTGACACCCGGGTCCCGCCTGTCAGTGAGCCCTCCCCTCTTCGCGCGCGCGCCCGACACCTCGGCCCCACCCGTCAGCTCGCTCCCTCGCGCATCCGCGCCCGCTGGCCAGTGGCCCCCGCCTGTCAGCTTCGTCATCAACCTCGCGCCAACCCCCCCTAATCCCGCCGGCCGAGAACCTCGCCTCGGATCCGCTCGCTGGCTCCCCTCCCGTTAAACTGACCCGGCATTGAATTCCCCGAGGCCCGCCGGTCAATTAAGCGTGTTAAGGCGCGCGTTTAAGCCTCTAGATCGCATTCACGCGCATGGCCGCACCTTCGCCGGTGAGTAAAGCCCTCCTCGGCTTTCCTTGCATGCGACGCCCATTAAACCTCGTCGGCACGCCTATTTAAGCCCCCTAGCCACCCGCACTCGATCCCCTATGCCCACTCGCCTCGAGCACGATCAGAATGCCCTCCATTCGGTTTTTAGCGTAACACCGCCGCCCGCCCTCCAGCCGTCGATCGCCATCGCCAGAGTCCCCCTCCGTCCTCGTCGACCGCACCTCTGCGACCGCAAGGACCGCCCCTACCTCGGACACACCTCCGCTGGCCAAGGAGATCGCCAGATCACCATCGTTGTCGAGTACCCGAGGAACCCACCGCGTCTACCCTCGCCGCCAACCGTGCTCCGTCGACCCCTCGCCTCGCCTAAGGTACCGTTGTGACCGCCATAGTGTCCTCTTTCCATTTCTAGGCTTAGCTAGGGCCGCCGTCGCTCGCCGTGGCCCCTGGCCCGCTCGCCATCGTCGGGGAAGATGACCGGCACAGGTCGAGTACCCGTGCCGTGTCGGATCTGATCCCGACCGTGCGATCGTGATCAGACGACGCGTGTGAGCCCACGTACGCGATCTAATCCGCACCGTTGGATCTAGTCAAAGCAGTACATTTTAATCTCGCGCGTTCATTTCCATTTAAAACCCGCGATCGATCTCGTGCGTCCACGTGGTACCCTTTCGCGCGTTTTAATCCTGGCCGTCCGTTATCACTTAAGCGCCCCGCCTCGCCTGCGCGTGTTGGATCTGGATCCAACGGTCCAGATCGATCCGGCGCACGCGCACAGTGCGCGGGTTCACCGTGGGCCTGGCTCACCGTGGACCCGAGGCGTTTTAAATTTGAAAATAAATTCCAGAAATGCTTTTAAACTTGTAAAATTCATATCTGGCGCATTTGAACTCTAAAAATTGCCATTTCAATTTCAGAAAATTCACAATATTATTCTCTACACATTAGTTCAATAAAAACAGTATGTTACTTTAGACTTTTTCACATTTATTTAAATAGGCATTTAAATACCCTTAGGGTAAAAATGTAAACTCAAATTATTTAAATTCCATTTAAATTTATATTCATTTTCTTTCTGTCCATATGATGGAAACCACTGAATTGCCCATGGACCTTTTATTTTAAATTGATTAGAAGGCTTAAAAGAAGGCTATTCACAATTGAAAATCCCTTTTATAATGACCATATTTCCCTATGGTTCATTTCAAAATTAATTATGGAATAACTTTCAGAAACTTAATAACTTGGTTTCCTTAAATTAAACCAACTTTAAAACCTATGTCCTTATTGTGTAGTCTTGTATTGTTTACATTGAATCTTGTATTTATTTTATTTTACTTTAATTATATTGGGAAGACTACGACGCCGCCGAGGAGCCGGAATGTTTCCCGGAAGTCCCTCCCTCGCCTTTCGCTGAACAAGGCAAGTCACCAAACCAATCTTTTGAGCATATTGAACCCATGTTTGATTAAACTATCGCTAAAACACATAGGTTATACATGCATTAGTCGAATGAACCCTTACAATATATTTATTTAGGATCCCCCGACCATGATGTGCAACCCAAGCCATGCTCTCTAGCCTAAACTCCTTGTCACCATATGATAAATGTTATTAGCTAGTGTCCAATGTATCGACACGATCGCTATAGGATAAAAATGAGTCGTAGTACATGGTTCTACTATATGATCCCCATTGGTTCTTATCTATGGAATTCTGTCGGTGTTGGAGTCGTGGTTGTGAGTGAATGCATGGTGGGTTCCGGGTGCAAGCTAGGGCATTGGTCGGTAGCACCCGGGGCACTATAAGGACCGGTCTGAGGGATCCGTTGCAATACACTTCCGTACTAACCACAAGTCTAGTGGGTAAGTCCTAACTAAGGTATGGATTGTTCCAAACCGAGGCCACCATTTGGAGATGGGTCAAGCAGCACCTGCGGGTGGCTTGTACCAATGTGGTGCAAAAGGGGGTGCGACGTTAGCCGGGATGCGGCCCGGCGCGCCGGTGAAACCTAGAGCGGGTGGTTATCGCTTGGAGCATTTCATGCTGAGGTTTTGGCACGAGTTCCTGAGGTATGGGTCATCTCGTTTGGGATGAGTGCGTGCCTTGTGGGTACAGTAGTACATCTCTGATTAGAGTCTTAAATCTTTTCGAAAAGCCGAGCCCACGGTCAAGGGCGGGTTGCGTGACATCCCACAGTTAGATTACTTTGAATATGTATGTGCATGATGGTTTGACATGTAAGGACTGGTGTGCGAGGAGGTAAAACGTACTTCTCGAGTTAGATGATGTTATTGATGTTCACGTTTACATTTCCGCATGATAAAATTTGATTACACTAAATGCAATAACTGAAGATGTACTTTTCCGCACTGTTAGCCATTACCCTTCCTTGTTTATTATCTTGCATTATTACTTGCATTTGCGGTGGCTTGTTGAGTACTTTTTGTACTCATACCCGTTGGACCCCACAGAGGATGTCTACTACGAGGATGGTCTAGAGTAGTGACCCAGTCAAGAAGAAAAATCCTGAAGAAGACGTTCGTCATGCAGTTTAACTATTTTTATTGTTATCGTTTTATTTAAAACTCTGATGTAATAAATATGGTTTGCGTACCATGGATATTGTCGTGTGTACGTTGTCGCATGATGAACCTCTTGTATTATTGTTTTTCTATGGAAATTCAATAATGTCTCGATTTTGGTAAATCGGGATGCCACACTTGTCCTCCCTGGTCTCCGTCACTAAGGAGCAGGTGGATACTTTGGATGATGAAGAGCTTGCTCTCATTGTTAGAAGGTTCACCCGTTTTCACCATGAGAGACGGGATCAGAGGAGAAGTGGTTTTAGTGGTTGTTTTGAGTGTGGCGACACTTCTCACATCAAGGCCAATTGTCCTAAACTCAAGAAGAGAGATGAGAGTGAGCGCCCCAAATACCACAAAAAGGAGAGGAAACCCTTTGTGAAGGGCAAGTGCGGCAAGGTGGCTAAGAGGGTAGCCAAAGCCACTTCCAGAGCATTTGTTGCTGCTCTCAACGACATCGACACTTCCTCAACTGAGGAGTCGAGCTCTGATGAGGAGGAGGAGTCTCCGCGGAAGGAGGAGAAGAAGGACAAGAAGGGACGAGATTTCACCGGCCTCTGCTTCATGGCCGACAGCGATCACAGCGGCGATGAGCTTGACTCATCTGAGGTACCACTATCCTCTGACCAGCTTTCAATTAAATTAGAAGAACTGAATGAAGTAGTTCTTGGTCAGGATAGATTACTTGTGCAAGCCGCTAGAGATAGAAAAGACCTTAGACTTAGGCTAGAATATGTTTCTACTGTTTATGCCATGCTTAAGTATAGAGTTAATGATGCTGAATGTGAATCTTGTACTGTTGTCATGAGTGAGTTTGCTCAGTTGCGTTCTGTGCATGCTCAAACTCTATCTGAGCTTGAGACTGCACAGAAGCAGCTTTTGATGATTGATTCTAGTCCTCATGATATGAATGAATGCATGAACTGCCCCTTATTACGTGAGAGCATTGATTTACATGATAAGCATGTTCAGGACTTAGAGGCTAGATTGGAGAGGGCCGGTAGTTCTAAGGATGTGCAACCTGTGTGTGACACTTGCATAACCCTTAAGGACCAGCTAGGCACTGTTAGAGAGCAAGCTGAAAACCTCACGACAGAAAATGAATATCTTCTTTCTGTGGTTAACAAATGCACTGAGGGAAAGGGTTGGATGGACTTGCTCTTGGCCAAGACCAAGATGTGTGCTGACAAGGCAGGGTTAGCTCTGGGATTGGGTTTTGAGAGGATTCCTTCAGACAGTAAGAACAAAATTGTTTTTACCTCACCCACTACCTTAGAGAAAGAAAGAGCTCGGTTAGACACTCCATCAGCCAAAAAGCCTACCCAAACTCAAAAGAAAACCACTCCTCCTGCCAAGAAAATTTCTCCCAAGAAAACCACTCAGCAGAAGCCCAAGGAGCCTGTGAGGATAGCTCCTATGACCCATGTAAGTGCCCCTAGGATTGTGTTTCATTGTTCCTATTATCAGTGGGTGGGTCATCTAGTTGGGTTCTGTTTTCGTCACATCAAGGATGAGCGACGCTCTCAGGCGATGAGTTTCTAGAACATGCACTACCCATCTCTAGGTATGCATGAGTCTGAGTTTTACTCATGTCCTATTTTCGAGGCTCCTCGTACTTCTCGGAGAGGTTTTGCTCCTCGAGGTGTTCACCATGTTCCATATGGTGGTAGACCCGTGCGAGTAGCTTTGTATCTCGACAGGTTCGGAGACCTCGTCATGCATTTGGGTCACAGCATATAGGTAGACCTCGCACTTTGCATCATTCTGATTATCATGTGCGTAGACAATCTATTTTTACTATGTCTACTACTCATATCACTCAGTGCTGGATGTCTCATCATGTTTTCACTCACCCCGGCACTAAGCGATCGAGATTTTCTTATCATGTGTAAGCACCAGACCGTGGCTTAGAGGGCACGTGGATCATGGACTCCGATTGTTCGCGCCACATGATCGGAGATGCAACATGGTTTTCCAGCCTCACCACAACCAAGCAAAAGGAACATATCACCTTCGGCAACAATAGAAAGAGTAGAGTGAAAGGTAAAGGTGTGGTAAGAATCAAATCGAATTTCACTCTCAAAGATGTTGCTTTGGTTGAAAATTTGGGATACAATTTGCTTTCTGTATCTCAATTGCTTGATGAGGGCTTCGAAGTGTGATTCCATCGCGATACTTCACAAGTACTCAATTCTGATGGTGTTGTGGTCTGTAAGATCTTTAGAGTTGGGAGAGTTTTTGGAGCTGATTTTTCTGAGTCATCTCGTTCTTCTCGTTATCTTGTTGCACATTCGACTTCTGAGCTTTGGAAGTGGCATAGGAGACTAGGGCATATGAGCTTTGAGTTTCTTGCTCGTCCGAGGATTGCCCAAGCTCAAGTTTGAGAAGAATTTAGTTTGCGCTCCTTGTCATCATGGAAAAATAATTGCCGCTTCGCACTCGCTAGTCACCACGTTGATGACTGAACAACCCAAAGAACTTCTCCACATGGACACTGTAGGTCCTTCTCGGGTTAGTTCTTTAGGCGGCAAGTGGTATGTGCTAGTCATTGTCGATGATTTCTCTCGCTACTCTTGGGTCTTCTTTCTTGCCAACAAGGATGAAGTGTTTTTACACTTTCGAAGCTTGGCTTTGAGACTTTTCACTGAACTCCCTGGTGCATTGAAATTCATTCAAAGTGATAATGGCACTGAGTTCAAGAATAGTCTCTTTGTTGACTTTTGCATGGAGCATGGCATAGAACATCAATTCTCTGCTCCACGGGTTCCTCAATAGAACGGTGTTATTGAGAGAAAGAACCGCACTTTGGTTGAGATGGCTAGGACGATGCTCGATGAGCACAGGACTCCTAGAAAATTCTAGGCTAAGGCCATGAACACTGCATGTTACATCTCAAACCGAATCTTCTTGCGCTCAATTTTGAACTTGACATCTTATGAGCTGCGTTTTGGGAGACAGCCCAAGGTTACTCATCTTCGAGTTTTTGGCTGTCGTTGCTTTATCCTAAAACGTGGAAATTTGGACAAAGTTGAGTCGCATTCTTCTGACGGGATCTTTTTGTGTTACACTACTCATGGTCATTCTTATCGTGTTTACAATTTGGAAACTAACATTGTCATTGAGTCATGTGATGTGACTTTTGATGAATCAACCCCCTCTGTTAGTTCCACTTTTGTACAAGCAAACGAACACGACATGGAGCAGACCATCTTCGAAGAAGAAGATCCCGGAGATTTCGAGGATGAACCCCTACTACCCTCGACATGAACCCCTGAAGCCGACCCCGCTTCGACCACTTCGGCACAAAGTCCTGAAGCAACTACTTCGACATCGGTCATCTTGGACCACTCCAATGCACAAGTTAAGGGGGAGACTGCATCCTACCACGAGGCTCCACATCATGTTCAAAGGATGCATCCTCCCGAGCAGATCATTAGTGAGCTTGATCGAAGGGTAACACGTTCTCATGCTCATTTCATTGATTCTGCTTTTGTTGCTTCTTTTGAGCCCTTAGATGTTAGTCATGTATTTTCTGATTCTAGTTGGATCAATGCCATGCATGAAGAACTTGAAAATTTTGAGAGAAACCAAGTCTGAACTTTAGTTGATCCTCCACCAAATGTTCATTTCATTGGAATAAAATGGATTTTCAAAAACAAACAAGGGGAAGATGGGACTGTAGTTATAAACAAGGCTAGACTTGTAGCTCAAGGTTATTCACAATTAGAAGGGATTGATTTTACTGAAACTTTTGTACTTGTTGCTCGACTTGAGGCCATTAGGATTTACTTGCATTTGCGACATCCCGTGGTTTCACACTTTATCAAATGGATGTTAAAAGTGCTTTTCTTAATGGCTTCATAGGCGAAGATGTTTTTGTAAAACAACCCCCTGGCTTTGAAAACCCCAAATACCCACATAAAGTCCTTAAACTTCATAAGGCTCTTTATGGACTCAAGCAGGCCCCTCGGGCATGGTATGATAGACTTAAGTGTTTTCTACTTGAGCGGGGGTATTTGATGGGATCTGTTGATAAAACCCTGTTCTTCTCAAGCATTGAAAAGGTTTCCTCCTAGTCCAGATTTATGTGGATGATATCATCTTTGATGGATCTTCTCATGCTTTAGTTGCCGAGTTTGCAGATGCCATGAGCAGGGAGTTTGAGATGTCCATGATGGGTGAACTCACATTTTTCCTTGGTTTGCAAATCAAGCAAAGCAAACAAGGTACCTTCGTCCACCAGACGAAGTACACCAAGGACCTGCTCAAGATGTTTGACATGGCTGATGCAAAGGCCCTCGCTACTCCGATGATTACTTCGATAGCATTGGATCCGGACGAAGATGGAGAAGTCGTAGATCAGAAGGAGTTCCGAAGCAGGATCGAGTCCCTCCTCTACTTGACTGCTACGAGGCCGGACATACACTTTGCAGTGTGTCTATGCACTCTCTTTCAGGCTTCGCCATGAGCTTCGCACCACCAAGAGATAAAGCACATTATCAGGTATCTCAAACATACCCTCAAATTTGGCATTTGGTATTCTGTGTCTTCCTCTTTGTGTCTTCGAGGTTATTTCGATGCGGATTTTGCTGGGTGTAGGATTGATAGAAAAAGTACCTCCGGTACTTGTCATTTTCTAGATACTTCGCTGATTTGCTGATCTTCCCGCAAACAGTCTAGTGTTGCACAATCAACGGCTGAGGCCGAATATGTTGCTGTAGCTAGCTGTTGCTCTCAGATTTTGTGGATGGTTTCCACTTTGCGGGATTTCGGGTTAGATTATAAGAGTGTTCCACTTTTCTGTGACAACACTAGTGCTATTTGTATTGCAAATAACCCGGTTCAGCATTCCAATCACATCCCAGCAACAAATTGTAATATCATTCTCCCTCTATGACAAAAAATGTAGTCGGTATAGTATTGCTTCCAACTGTCAACTCTACGTTTAGCACTCCCATCATGTCTAATGAGTTGCTACCGAAGTCTCTTAATACCATATTAGTTTTGATGTGGTCTTCTGGTGTTTTTCCTAGCTTATGGAAGGTGGCATAAGGCATTAAGTTGACAACCACCCCTCCGTCTATCATCATCTTAGACATCGACTTCCCGTTGACCAAACCTTTGATGTACAAAGGTCTTAGGTGTCGATGCCCAGGGTCTTCTGGTTTGTCAAAAACTGCTGGCTGTGGAGCCAATACTAGTTGAGCCATCGCATTGGTCTAATCTGCGTTGCCTTCAGAAGATACCTGATATTCTATAGGAAAAAGAAAACCATATTTACCTCTATGTCCTTCTTATCGGCATGATCGGCCTTATCTTTTACTCGCCATTCACTTTTAATCCTGCATGGCCGATCAGTTTCCTCGTCGCATCTTTTTGCCTACAGCTCTCTCTGCCGCAGTCGTTGTACTATTCTCTTCTGGTTCCTTATGAAAATCCCGCTAGGGCACCACTGCGGCTTCTCTGGTGCAGTTTTTCCATCGGCTGGTTGGTCATCATCCTCAATGTTGACGGGGCCAAGTCTTTCGAGCACTGATACCCTTGGTGGTGATAACCTCCAATGAATGTCTTTTTGATCACACGGCCTTGTCCTACTGTTGTGGGATCGATGGTCATTTTGTGACTCATTTTTGGAGCCGCACTCTGGACAATTGTCCATTGACAGCAGGTGTAACCCTTTGTTCCAGCAGAATATGAGGAACTCGCAAGTCCAATGGGGGTCGAATCACGAGTGACTCTGGCTGTGATCGGCGTCCGCCTCTCCTCTCGATCCCTCTTCATATTTCTTGATCAGATCCGATGAAGTGATGCTTCCATTGGTCCGCCTGCTTCTTCTTGTGTCCCGACCGATGACGTGATGTGCATGTACCACGTTGACCGAGAATGGATGCCCATCGATGTTCATCGGCTTCTTCCCATCATCGAACTTAATGCGGCCTAGCTCCACGGCCGATTGGATCTGTTGTCTAAACACCTTGCATTCATTAGTGTGGTGCGATGGGGAGTTGTGCTACTTACAGTATTTCCTTTTCTTGAATTCATCGGTGAGTGGTATCACGTGGTTAGGTGACAAGTAAATCTGCTTCTCTTTGAGCAAGAAGTCGAATATCATGTCTGCCTTGTTGATGTTGAAGTTGTACTTCTCTTATTTATCGTCCAGTTTCACCCAAGGGCAGGCAACATGTTTCTTATTCTTGGACCATTCGGCCAAGCCGACCTCTGCATTGAAGTAACTATTCTCATCGGAGTCTGAATAGTAGGCATGAGTGTATGCCACCTTTTTCTGATAACTATCTTTCCTTGCTTCCTGGAATTGGCTCTCATGTGCTGATACCCTTTGTACTAGTTGTGAGAGACTCTCGAACTCATGTGATGAAAAATTCTCCTTAATTAGATTTAGGAGTCCTTGAAACGCCAACTCCGCCAACTAGGTGTCACTGAGGCTCAAGCTATAGCATCTGCTTCATACGACCTGAAATCTAAACATAATCATGTACTGACTCATTCATCCTTTGTCTCACAGCTGTTAAGTCGGTGAGCTTCATTTCGTGAATGCCGACAAAGAAATATTTGTGAAACTTCTTTTCCAAATCTTCCCATCCTCTGATGGAATTTGCCAGCAGTGAAGAAAATCACACGAAGGTCGATCCTGATAGAGAGAGTGGGAAGAATCAGACATTCAGCACCTCATTGGTCGATGCCCCTCCACACTGGGCGAGGAACTGACTGATGTGCTCGATCGTAGAGATTGATTCATGCCCTAATAACTTGGTGAAGTAGGATACTTTGTATCGGCCTGGTAGCGGCACTCGATCAAACTATTCTAGGTACGACTGCTGATACATGTATGTCTGCTCTTTAGGCTTCAACCCAAATTGATCTCGAATAACCTCCATTATCCAATTCACCCAGTCATCTTCCTGTTATCCAAGCGTAGGGTATCGATCGGGCATTGGGGCCTATTGATATTGGTCCAACCGAGCAGTATTATATATGTGTTGTTCTTCATCACCGTAAGGTTGCACTCCGAAATACACAGTCTGATGATACCCTTGAGGACTACCATCGAGTGCTCCCTTGGTGGTACAATGTCTAGCATCATGTTTCTTGAGACACCATATGTAACCTGAGGCATCTCTTGTCTTATCGGCCTAGGGTCGGTTGCTGGGAACAATGTCGATGCACCTCTCTCGAGATTATACGATGAGTTCTGTGGCAAATCCTAAATAGGGTTCGCAGGTTCGACCATCCTATTTCTGTCATGGCTGAACGAGGTGTTCGGCTGCTCTAGCCTCATCGGCCCTTGCGGCTGTGGTGTCGGCTGAGTGTGTTGTGGATTCTGCAGTAATCTTGTTTGAATGTCAAGGAGGTATGTTGGACCTTGTGGTGGCTCGTGGGCTACAGCCCCATCAATAGTCTATTTGATCAATCCGTGGAGGGTGTTGACCAATGTTCTAGATTGGTTGATAAGCGCGTGATGAAGTGCTTGGTCGATGATCTCTTGGAGACTGGCTTGAGGGCATTCTATCGGCTGACTGGTCTCTACATCCAATGTTGGTCTCGGCAATGGATCCCTTTAGATAGGACCCGACTGAGTCATGTCGTAGGCTTGCATACACAACTTCTGGAAATCATCTACGTGCCTTTGCACTTCCACCCTCTACTCTTCACTCAGTGTGTCCAGAGTAATCGGGATGATGTTGTCATTGTCGATTTCACCTGCCATGTCTGAGTTGTTGAAGGAGTCCTACCAAGCGTGCCAAAAAACGTGTTGGTGTATTTTTTTTGGTCACACGCGTGGCCTGGGAGATCTACTTAACTCCAGTGCAAGTCCTACAATCTTACAAAAAGGGTTCAAAGTGTGCCAAAAAGTTTTACCTTGCAACTGATAAGGAAACAGAGAAAATATTATTAGTAGCAAAGCTAATCGGCTGCCAAGCCGATGACCACGGTGAGGATAAAATAATCATGAGTGAAAGATGTCGATCAGCCATAGGGCCAATGACCAAGACAGGGCGATCAGGACGAATACGCCATAGGCCGATGAGATGGGTAGTTTACGCGTATGGACCGATGAGCATTCCCCGATGGCAGATAGGATATAACATTGAATTCAAGATAACCTATCGGTTTGTACTCTGATAAAAATAAATAAAACGCGTTAGATAACATATCTGTATCATCAAAATCATCATAATAATAAGATTGGACCTAACTAAGATAGTAGCTAGTCACGATGAACTTAATAATACTTCAAAATATCGGGCATGCTTTATTTAGATGAACAGTATACAACATGAAGCAGATGCAAATAGAAATATATGTAGGACCTAACCGATGAAGCCTCGGACTACCATACCTAAATCACATCAATCTAAGAGATCAACATGTTGTAGCCTTAGACCTAGTCAATACACCGAGATAAACCGGCAATCGTACTGATCGGATCGATGCCTCGAGAGATCAATACGATGTAGTCTCAAGGACACTGACCTGTGTCGATGCGATCGTCGGGGTGGCAGGACTCACCTCTTCACCGGAGATTAGGACGATGTAGCCCAGCTCCGAGCGCCGAATCCCGCCAGGATTAACATTGGGAAGCCGAGGGTGGCGATGCGCCGAAGAGTAGTTTATAGGGTTTGTGTGTGTTTAGCCTAACTAATTAGATGCATATTTATAGTCTAGAGACTTGTCGTCCAAGTAATCTATCTTAACTGATTCTAGATTATCTTTATCTTCTTTTATCTCTATCGGCTCCTTTCTATCCGGCCATATTGTAATGGACAGACTTCTTTGACCACATTTGACTGGACTCATTTTGATTTTCATTGACCGTGCGACATCCCTGGTGGGCCCTAGGCTTTTACCAAATCTTGGCGTCAACACTATGATTTAAAGGTCATGCGCCAAGAATACTACATCAGTAGGGGAAAAAGGTATGCATGTTCATTACACAATATACATGTTATGCAAATATCTTTATTTGCCTACAGTTTATGTGTTTGCTTACCGGTGGTATATATCTTTATCTTCTATCATGTACTCTATGTTTTCCTTCTACATTCCAATAAAACTCTCTGATGGTTTCTAAGGCGCTTGCACCAAATAACCTAGGGACCCTTTTCCACATCATAATTTTGTTTATCCTCATCATCTCTCACTGGTTCCTTGTCTTCAGCAACAGCGTATGGAGCTCCTACTATTGGAACTGGGACTGATCGAGAACGTTTGCTTCTTCTTTGATTAATAAACCTATTGAAAGATGGAGTATGTGGTGAGAGCCAACATCATGATACAATTCAAAATGTTGTTGTTCTCGATGAATATCTTTGACATCATTTGATGATTGAGAGTATAGCAAATCAAGGAAAGTAGCACTTCATTCCATGGATATGAAAGCAAGCAGAAGAGAATGTGTAGTTTGAGTTGGGGGCTATTTTTTACAAGCAGGTGTGCTCCTGTTTGTTGCCGTGCATGCACTTGTATTGTTTTTGTATTGCCTGGTTTGTTGCTGCATGTGTGTGCTTGTATTGCGTGGTTTGTTGCAGAATGTATGAGGCCACCTCCAACGGGGTTCTTGTACGGGCGCTTAGCCAAAAAAATCGGCTTTTTTTTCAGCTCGGATGCTACGGGGTAGGAAGTGGTGCTATCTTTAGCACCGATGCTTCACCTGTGCTTAGATTAAAAATTAGAACAAACTGAAATAGAGATGCTTGACGCAAAGCAAAGCAATGACGTTGTATGCATGTAAACCGGAACAAACAAACAAACTCTCTTTGCAAATACAGAAATACAGAACGTTGATTTGCATGTAACCGGGCAGTCAAACCGGAGCAAATTTTATACAACAAACTCATATGCGGCAACTAACCTGAATTGCATGCACAACAAACCATGCAATACAAATTTACAACGCAACAAAATCCTAGATACACTCACGTGCAGCAACAGAATTGTGGTGACGGCAACACCCCTTCAACTTCTTCTCTTCTTGCTCCTACTCAAACACACTTCTTTTCTTCTTTCGTTCATCTCCATGGATTCAAGTGCTTCTTTCATTGATTTGCTAAACGCTCAATCACCGGATGATGTCGAAGAGATTCATCGACAACAAGGGCAATATTCCCAATTGCACCATGATGTTGGTTCTCACCACATCCATCATCTTTCAGTAGGTTTAGCAAGTAATCACCAAACAATCGATGCCGCTTGAGTCGCCATCGGCGCCGTGGAGGAGGAGGACGCTGCTCAGCATCAGCTCCTCTCACAACCCCCACCCCACACCGCCCCCACCGCGACAACACCCCGCCTCCTCCTCCTTCACCCCTCATCCCACCACGGCGGGGCCCAGCCAAATCGAGGTCGAGAAGCGCGGGATAGGCTAGAAGAGGGTTCGATGAGAGAGAGAGAGAGAGGAGGTTGGTCGTACCGCGTCGAGCTGAAGGGGAGGGTATTTTGGAGGCAGAGTGTTGGACCGGAAACGGCGACCAGAGGGGGGGTGAATGGGAGCTTTTAAAATTTCGGGCTAAAAACTAGCCTTCGGTTTCAGTTCTGTCTTCTGCGGAACAGGCTTCGAACACTACCTTCGAAGGCCTGGTTCGGAGGTACTTCGACACCTTCGAACACAGGCTTCGGAGGAGCAAAAGTTCGAAGCCAAGAAGACTTCGCTCCACTTACAACCCTCGAAAATCTACTCTGCTAAGTCAGTGCAGGCTCCGCACACAGGGTGCTTCGAGCAGGCTTCGCACTTCACCCTTCGCAAGAGTGGACACCCCTCTGAGGACTTCGACCTAGTACGTGGCTGCAGCAACTGGTGCTGGGCTTCGTACACGAAGGTCTACACGCACACAACCAGACTACACTAAGTGCTTCGACACAAGAAGCAAAACGGGCCTCGGTCAGGGCTTCGCTAGTAAACAGCGAGGTTTCACCTCCTGTTACACAGAGAGAACGCACACTGACAAAACACACTTCGCACAAAAACAACCTTCGCCTCAACAGGCTTCGGTGCACTAGAACAGGCGAGGTATGTAATGCGAGCTCAAGCAAAAAGCACAAAGAAGCAGGGCTTCGCCGCTTGAACAAGGAACACAAAATGAATTGAACTCTGGATGAATACAGCGAGGTATGTGGCTACAGGAGCTCAATAGTAAATGCTCAAAGTGTTTCATGTTACCTACCGAGCCCCCATATTTATAGCCCACAGTTCACCCAAAGGAAATGACTACTTTACCCCTAGGGTTTACAAAGGATTTGACTCTACAGAACTAAGGGGTACAAAAGGTAGTCCACCTTTATTCTGGAGGCTTCTCTGTCAGCTTTGCAGAGGGGACAGTGTCAGCCTTTTACAGAACAGACAGTGTCAGCCTTTGCAGTCTTTGACCTTCTGGAATCCTCCCTTCGCACGCGAGGGTGCGGTAGCTTCGATGAGAAGTCTTGAGCCTGTTTGCCTTCGCTTCACTGAAGTCAGTCTCCGATACAGTGACGGTTTTGAGCCGAAGCCGTCAAAGCCCTTGGGCCTTCGCACCAACACCTCCGGAGTGGACCACCACGGCTTCGCAGCTACTCCCAGCTCGAACTCCGTCAGTCCGTGTACCGAGGCCATGCAGGCCGAAGCACCTCAAGTCAATCTTGCTCCGGAGCTAGCCTTGCTTCGAAGCCTTTCACCCTCCAAAGCCCCACCTTCGGAGTACCACCCTTCGAAGTCCCTCCTTCGTCCAAGGCCTCCGCATGAAGCATTCCATGAGCACTTCGTCGCAGTGTCTCTCCCCGAGCACACTCCTCGACGAGCCTCACCCGGACCATGCCTTCGATGCGCCTCGACTTCTGAGACCTTCGTTGGGTACCTTCGAATGTCTCCCTCCGGAGCACACTTCGAATTCCTTGCCTCCGCAGAGGACTTCTTCCAACCAACTCTGAAGTCACTCCATTCGGAGTACCTTCAAAGTGCCTCACCTCCGAGGACTTTGTCTCGGAGTACCTTCAACAGGAGCCACGCTCCGCACTCTCTGCCTTCACCTGGCACGTCTCGACCTAAGGACCGACCCGGACCACCTTCGCAGCCACCGTGACGGAGCTCCCCGCTCCCCTGGCATCAAGCCTCCCGCTTGACCCAGGTTCACCTGCTGCGAACCTTGTCCGTCACCTCCGAAGTCCCTGCGCACCACCGACAAGCAAACAAGTGTATCCAGTACTCCGGAGACCTCTCCGGGTTAGCAACCTCCGGTACACACTCCAGTGTACCGCCCAAAGTACCGAACCCTTCGGTACAAACCCAGTCATCGCGTACTGTCGGACCCCTCCGACGAGCACACTCCGCTGCAACAGCTGCAGCAAGCAACCACCGAACACCCTTCGGTGAAACCACCTCCGAACACCCTTCGGAGGTACAACCTCAGAAGCCCCTCCGGAGGTACCCTTCGAACAGAGGGTAAAAATCCTGTCAATCACTCATCACAAAACACCGAAACCAACCCTTGGTTTCTCAATCTCCCCCTTGATGAGTGCATTGACAACCAAATCCAAGTTCAAGAAAATTTAAAATTTTCAGCACACAAGTGACCATAAAAACTCAGAAAAGAGCCAAATCATGTCACTTGATAAAAGAATTTTCCTCCCCCTTTCTCAAAAGAGTAAAAGCCCCTTCGGCAATAAAAACTCCCCCTGAGTTAAATTTTCCTTTGGCAATAAAGAACCTTCTCCCCCTTTATGTCAACTGTTTCCCCCCTTTGGAAATCATACCCCTTGCATCAGAGAACGCAGCAAGTCTCTCCCCCTTGAGGAATTTCTCCCCCTTTGGCAATGCAAGCATCAAGGAGCATGTAAAAGATGCAAAGCTTCGAAATGAGCAGAATTGCAAAGACATATGAAGCAAAAATATGCCAACAGTAACACCAATGATCATGGGCTCAGCTCAAATTAATATTCTCTAAAAACGTGATGAAGCATGTGATTTGATCATTTTTGAAATAAAAGCATCACCACTTAGTCAACAAGCTAGACAAGGAAGAGCGAGGACTGCGTAAAGCTAGTCAATTTCTACTCTTAGACAGACAAGTCCAGTTCAAATGGAGCTTGAAAAGCAAACTTGATAAACAATGAATTTTGTTGTTCTTTTCTTAATGCCAGGGGTTATTTGTTTGTCAACCTTATACTTTCCAATCCGGCCAAGCCTAGGCATGAAAGCCATAAGAAGCTTAAGGCATAGATTTTGGCATACACTACACTATTCCAGTTCAGACCAATGTGCAATGGTAAGCAGTCTAGAATAGGGTAGTGCGACAAACAAACCCACCTGGATCTTGTAACTTAAAGCATGCAAATCATGGAGTTTTTGATTTTAACCAAGTGAACCAATTGTTTGGCATTTATGAGTATCCATGAAGATGAGAACAATTTTTCAAGTTGCAATTTTGAGCATCCAATGAACAGAGTCTTGCTATCAAGCAGATAAAAGATAGCTAAAAGCAGTCCTGCCTAAAGATGCTAGATTCAAGACTAAGCAGTGAGCACGATTTGATTTTGAAAATAAAACATCATGCACATAAATGTTCCAGATGAATTAACAAGAGCTGAGCTGACATGATTTCATGAATTATAAGCAGGCATATAAGTGCAAAATATGTAAATGCAATTTCAACACAATTAGACAAAGGCACATCCATCTCAAACAGCTCCCCCTCACAAAATGTCGTAAGGGTGTCAAATGCCAAGTTCCCCACGCAAGTAAGCAAATCGAGAAGCATCGAGGGGTTTTGTAAAAATGTCGGCAAGCTGGTGTTGGGTATCAACATATTGAAGTTCAATATCACCCTTCTCATTGTGATCTCTGAGAAAATGATATCTCACGTCAATGTGTTTGGTTCTGGAATGCTGAACCGGGTTGTTTGCAATACAAATAGCGCTAGTGTTATCACAGAAAAGTGGAATACTCTTATAATCTAACCCAAAATCCCGCAAAGTGGAAACCATCCACAAAATCTGAGAGCAACAGCTAGCTACAACAACATATTCGGCCTCAGCCGTTGATTGTGCAACACTAGACTGTTTGCGGGAAGACCAGCAAACCAGTGAAGTACCCAGAAAATGACAAGTACCAGAGGTACTCTTCCTATCAATTCTACACCCAGCAAAATCCGCATCGGAATAACCTCGAAGACATAAAGATGAAGACGCTGAATACCATATGCCAAATTCAAGGGTGTGTTTGAGATACCTTAGAATGCGCTTTACCGCTTGGCGGTGCGAAGCTCGTGGTGAAGCCTGAAAACGAGCGCACAGACACACTGCGAAGTGTATGTCCGGCCTCGTAGCAGTCAAGTAGAGGAGGGAGCCGATCATGCTTCGGAACTCCTTCTGATCTATGGCTTCTCCATCTTCGTCAGGGTCCAATGCTACAGACGTAGCCATTGGAGTGGCGAGGGGCTTCGCATCGGACATGTCGAACTTCTTGAGCAGGTCCTTGGTGTACTTTGTCTGGTGGACAAATGTACCTTGTTTGCTTTGCTTGATTTGCAAACCAAGGAAAAAGGTGAGTTCACCCATCATCGACATTTCAAACTCCCTGCTCATGGTATCTGCAAACTCGGCAACCAAAGCATGAGAAGAGCCACCAAAGATGATATCATCCACATAAATCTGAACTAGGAGGAAATCTTTGCCATGCTTGAGAGTAAACAAAGTTTTATCAACAGAGCCCATCAAATACCCTCGCTCAAGCAGAAAAGACTTAAGTCTATCATACCAAGCCCGAGGGGCCTGCTTGAGTCCATAAAGAGCCTTATGAAGTTTAAGGACTTTATGTGGGTACTTGGGGTTTTCAAAACTAGGGGGTTGTTTTACATAAACATCTTCACCTATGAAGCCATTAAGAAAAGCACTTTTGACATCCATTTGATAGAGTTTGAATCCCCGGGATGTCGCAAAGGCAAGCAAAATCCTAATGGCCTCAAGGCGAGCAACAGGTGCAAAAGTTTCAGTAAAATCAATCCCTTCTAGTTGAGAAAAGCCCTGAGCTACAAGTCTAGCCTTGTTTCTAATTATTGTCCCATCCTCCCCTTGTTTAGTTTTGAAAATCCATTTTGTTCCAATGAAATGAACATTTGGTGGAGGATCAACTAAAGTCCAGACTTGGTTTCTCTCAAAATTTTCAAGTTCCTCATGCATGGCATTGATCCAACTAGAATCAGAAAGTGCATGACTAACATCTAAGGGCTCGAAAGAGGCAACAAAAGCAGCATTAGTGAAATGGGCATGTGAACGAGTTACCCTTTGATCAAGCTCACCAATGATCTGCTCGGGAGGGTGCATCCTTTGAACATGATGTGGAGCCTCGCGGCGGGATGCAGTCTCCCCCTCAACTTGTGCGTTGGAGTGGTCCAAGATGACCGATGTCGAGGTAGTCACTTCGGGACCTCGTGCCGAAGTAGTTGAAGCGGGGTCAGCTTCGGGGGTCGATGTCGAGGGTAGAAGGGTTTCATCCTCGAATTCTCCGGGATCTTCTTCTTCGAATAAGGTCTGTTCCATGTCGTGTTCATTTGTCTGTTCAAAAGCAGAACTAACAGAGGGGGTTGATTCATCAAAAGTCACATCACATGACTCGATGACAGTGTTAGTTTCCAAGTTATAAACACGATAAGAATGACCATGTGTAGTGTAACCCAAAAAGATCCCGTCAGATGAGCGCGACTCAAATTTATCCAAGTTACCACGTTTTAGGATAAAGCAGCGACAGCCAAAAACTCGAAGATGAGTAACCTTGGGCTGTCTCCCAAAACGCAGCTCATAAGATGTCAAATTTAAAATTGAGCGCAAGAAAATTCGGTTTGAGATGTAGCAAGCAGTGTTCATGGCCTCAGCCCAGAATTTTCTAGGAGTCCTATGCTCATCAAGCATCGTCCTAGCCATCTCAACCAACGTGCGGTTCTTCCTCTCAACGACACCGTTCTGTTGAGGAACCCGCGGAGCAGAGAATTGATGTTCTATGCCATGCTCCATGTAAAAGTCAACAAAGAGACTATTTTTGAACTCGGTGCCATTATCACTTCGAATGAATTTCAATGCACCTGGGAGTTCAGTAAAAAGTCTCAAAGCCAAGCTCCAAGAAAGAAGACCCAAGAGTAGCGAGAGAAATCGTCGACAATAACTAAAACATACCACTTGCCGCCTAAAGAACTAACCCGAGAAGGACCTACAGTGTCCATGTGGAGAAGTTCTCCGGGCTGTTCAGTCATCACTGTGGTGACTGGCGAATGCGAAGCAGCAATCATTTTTCCATGTCGACAAGGAGCGCAAACTAAATTCTTCTCAAACTTGAGCTTGGGCAATCCTCGGATCAGACCTAGGGCGCTCAGACGAGCGAGCAACTCAAAGCTCATATGCCCTAGTCTCCTATGCCACTTCCAAAGCTCAGAAGTCGAATGTGCAACAAGACAATGAGAAGAACCAGACGACTCTGAAAAATCAGCTCCAAAAACTCTCCCTACTCTAAAGATCTTACATACCACAACGCCATCAGAATTGAGCACTTGCGAAGTATCGCGATGAAATCGCACTTCGAAGCCCTCATCAAGCAACTGAGATACAGACAGCAAATTGTATCCCAGGTTTTCAACCAAAGCAACATCTTTGAGAGTGAAGTTCGAATTAATTCTTACCACACCTTTACCTTTCACTCTACTCCTTCGATTGTTTCCGAAGGTGATATGTTCTCTTTGCTTGGTTGTGGTGAGGCTGGAGAACCAAGCTGCATCTCCGGTCATGTGGCGCGAACAACCGGAGTCCATGATCCACGTGCCCTCCAAGCCTCGATCTGTCGCCTACACACGATAAGAATGTCTCGATCGCTCAGTGCTGGGGTGAGTGAAATAATGACGAGGCATCCAGCACTGAGTGACACGAGTAGTAGGCACAGTAAAAGTAGACGGTATACGCACATAATAATCAGAATGATGCAAAGTGCGAGGTCTACCTACATGCTGTGAATGAACAACATGTCGAGGTCTCCTACTCTGACGAGGTACAAATCTGCTAGCCCGAGGTCTACCACCATATGGAACATAGTGAAGACCTCGAGGAGCAAAACCTCTCCGAGAAGCACGAGAAGCCTCAAAAGCAGGACGATAGTACATCTCAGACTCATGCATACCTAAAGATGGGTAATGCATGTCCTGGTAACTCATCGCCTGAGAGCGTCGCTCATCCTTGATGCGACGAAAACAGAACCCAACCAAATGACCCGCCCGCTGACAGTAGGAACAGTGAAAAACTCTCCTGGGGGCACTCTCATGGGTCACAGGAGCAACTCTCATAGGCTCCTTGGGTTTCTTCTGTGTGGTTTTCTTGGGAGGATTTTTCTTGGCAGGAGGAGTGGTTTTCTTTGGTGGATGGGTAGGCTTTTTGGCTGATGGGGTGTCCAACAGAGCTCTCTCTTTCTCTAGGGTGGTGGGAGAGGTAAAAACAGTTTTGTTTTCACTAACTGAAGGTATCCTCTCAAAACCCAAACCTAGAGCTACCCCTGCTCTGTCAGCACACATCTTGGTCTTGGCCAAGAGCAAATCCATCCTACCCTTTCCCTCAGTGCATTTATTAACCACGGAAAGAAGGTATTCATTTTCTGACATGAGGTTCTCAGCTCGCTCTCTAGCAGTGCCTAGCTGGTCCTTAAGGGTGATGGAAGTGTCACACACAGGCTGCACATCCTTAGAACTACCGGCCCTCTCCAATCTAGCCTCTAAATCATGAACATGCTTATCACGTAAATTAATGCTATCGCGTAATAAAGAGCAGTTCATGCAATCAATAATATCATGAGGTCTAGAATCCACCTCCAAAAGCTGCTTCTGTGCAGTCTCAAGCTCAGAAAGAGTTTGAGCATGAACAGAACGCAACTGAGCAAGCTCACTCATGACAACGGAACATGACTCACATTCAGCATCATCAAATTTAGACTTAAGCATGGCATATTCAGTAGAAATAGTTTCTAGCCTAAGTCTAAGGTCTTTTCTTTCTCTAGCGGCTTGCACAAGTAATCTATCCTGACCAAGCACTACTTCGTTCAGCTCATCTAATTTAATTAGTAGCTGGTCAGATGATAGGTTTACCTCAGATGAGTCAAGCTCATCGCCGCTGTGATCGCTGTCGGCCATGAAGCAGAGGCCGGTGAAGTCTCTTCCCTTCTTGTCCTTCTTGTCCTCCTTCCTTGGGGACTCCTCCTCCTCAGAGCTCGACTCCTCAGTTGAGGACGTGTCGATGTCGCTGAGAGCAGCAACAAAGGCTCTGGAAGCGGCCTTGGCTACTTTCTTAGCCACCTTGCCGCGCTTGCCCTTCACAAAAGGCTTCCTCTCCTTTTTGTGGTATTTGGGGCGCTCACTCTCATCTCTCTTTTTGAGCTTAGGGCAATTCGCCTTGATGTGAGAAGTGTCACCGCATTCAAAACAACCACCAAAACCACTTCTCCTCTGATCTCGTCTTTCATGATGAAAACGGGTGAACCTCCGGGCAATGAGAGCAAGCTCATCATCAGCTAGAGTGTCCACTTGCTCCTTTGTGACGGAGACCAGGGAGGAGAAAGCAAAACCATCTGCAAAAATACAAGTACCAGATGTGCTTGGTTCTGCAGTGGTGCCACGGCTAGTGCTAGAAACCAATGCCAATGGCTGTGGCAAAGAGCTTCTGTGCACTGCAAGAGATGCCTTGGCAATCTCTGTGGACTTCAGCTTGCTAAAAAGTTCATCACAGGTCAAGGTGTCATAGCCTGTGGACTCCTCAATGCTGGATATCTTTACTTCCCATATGCTACGGTCAAGAGCATAGAGAAGCTTGATAGCCCTATCATGATCACTGTAAGCAAGCGTCCCGTTGGACCGCAAGTTACTCACTATAGCATCAAAGCGCGAAAACATGGCATCTATAGATTCACCAGGTGCCTGCACAAACAGCTGGTACTGTTGGTTGTATGTGCTTTGGTGCCTGGCCTTAATCTGAGTAGAGCCCTCATGAAAAACAGTGAGTGTTGTCCAAATCTCCCTAGCAGTCCTAAGGTGCTGCACCCTATCGAACTCACTTCTACTCAAACCGATGAACAGTATGTTTCTTGCCTTGGAATTGGCATTATACTGATCCTTCTCAGTCTGAGAGGTGCGAGTCTCAGGGATGGAGTATTGTGAGTCCACAATCTCCCAAATTGCATTTCCTTGGCTTAACAAGTAAGCCTCCATGCGCACCTTCCAATATGCAAAGTCAGTCCCATCGAATAGAGGAATTTTACTGCCTCTATCCATGTCGCCAATAGATCACAAAACCGGTTAAGGTCAACTGGTGATCTTAACCTGCTCTGATACCAATTGTTGGACCGGAAACGGCGACCAGAGGGGGGGTGAATGGGAGCTTTTAAAATTTCGGGCTAAAAACTAGCCTTCGGTTTCAGTTCTGTCTTCTGCGGAACAGGCTTCGAACACTACCTTCGAAGGCCTGGTTCGGAGGTACTTCGACACCTTCGAACACAGGCTTCGGAGGAGCAAAAGTTCGAAGCCAAGAAGACTTCGCTCTACTTACAACCCTCGAAAATCTACTCTGCTAAGTCAGTGCAGGCTCCGCACACAGGGTGCTTCGAGCAGGCTTCGCACTTCACCCTTCGCAAGAGTGGACACCCCTCTGAGGACTTGGACCTAGTACGTGGCTGCAGCAACTGGTGCTGGGCTTCGTACACGAAGGTCTACACGCACACAACCAGACTACACTAAGTGCTTCGACACAAGAAGCAAAACGGGCCTCGGTCAGGGCTTCGCTAGTAAGCAGCGAGGTTTCACCTCATGTTACACAGAGCGAACGCACACTGACAAAACACACTTCGCACAAAAACAACCTTCGCCTCAACAGGCTTCGGTGCACTAGAACAGGCGAGGTATGTAATGCGAGCTCAAGCAAAAAGCACAAAGAAGCAGGGCTTCGCCGCTTGAACAAGGAACACAAAATGAATTGAACTCTGGATGAATACAGCGAGGTATGTGGCTACAGGAGCTCAACAGTAAATGCTCAAAGTGTTTCATGTTACCTACCGAGCCCCCATATTTATAGCCCACAGTTCACCCAAAGGAAATGACTACTTTACCCCTAGGGTTTACAAAGGATTTGACTCTACAGAACTAAGGGGTACAAAAGGTAGTCCACCTTTATTCTGGAGGCTTCTCTGTCAGCTTTGCAGAGGGGACAGTGTCAGCCTTTTACAGAACAGACAGTGTCAGCCTTTGCAGTCTTTGACCTTCTGGAATCCTCCCTTCGCACGCGAGGGTGCGGTAGCTTCGATGAGAAGTCTTGAGCCTGTTTGCCTTCGCTTCACCGAAGTCAGTCTCCGATACAGTGACGGTTTTGAGCCGAAGCCGTCAAAGCCCTTGGGCCTTCGCACCAACACCTCCGGAGTGGACCACCACGGCTTCGCAGCTACTCCCAGCTCGAACTCTGTCAGTCCGTGTACCGAGGCCATGCAGGCCGAAGCACCTCAAGTCAATCTTGCTCCGGAGCTAGCCTTGCTCCGAAGCCTTTCACCCTCCGAAGCCCCACCTTCGGAGTACCACCCTTCAAAGTCCCTCCTTCGTCCAAGGCCTCCGCATGAAGCATTCCATGAGCACTTCGTCGCAGTGTCTCTCCCCGAGCACACTCCTCGACGAGCCTCACCCGGACCATGCCTTCGATGCGCCTCGACTTCTGAGACCTTCGTTGGGTACCTTCGAATGTCTCCCTCCGGAGCACACTTCGAATTCCTTGCCTCCGCAGAGGACTTCTTCCAACCAACTCCGAAGTCACTCCATTCGGAGTACCTTCGAAGTGTCTCACCTCCGAGGACTTTGTCTCGGAGTACCTTCAACAGGAGCCACGCTCCGCACTCTCTGCCTTCACCTGGCACGTCTCGACCTGAGGACCGACCCGGACCACCTTCGCAGCCACCGTGACGGAGCTCCCCGCTCCCCTGGCATCAAGCCTCCCGCTTGACCCAGGTTCACCTGCTGCGAACCTTGTCCGTCACCTCCGAAGTCCCTGCGCACCACCGACAAGCAAACAAGTGTATCCAGTACTCCGGAGACCTCTCCGGGTTAGCAACCTCCGGTACACACTCCGGTGTACCGCCCAAAGTACCGAACCCTTCGGTACAAACCCAGTCATCGCGTACTGTCGGACCCCTCCGACGAGCACACTCCGCTGCAACAGCTGCAGCAAGCAACCACCGAACACCCTTCGGTGAAACCACCTCCGAACACCCTTCGGAGGTACAACCTCCGAAGCCCCTCCGGAGGTACCCTTCGAACAGAGGGTAAAAATCCTGTCAATCACTCATCACAAAACACCGAAACCAACCCTTGGTTTCTCACAGAGGAAGAAGAGGGGAGGGACGAAGGAAGAAGAGGGGGCTGGCGGAGGGCGATGCAGAAGAGGGAAGGGCGGAGGAAGAAGAGGACTGGTGGAGGGTGATGCAAAAGAGGGGAAGGGCAGAGGGTGACTGTGTGCGAAAGTTGGGTGATCATGTCAGCTCATACAATTAGTTGATTTAACTGTTGTAGCACTACAAATAAGAGATTAGCATTGGACAATAGGATGCTTAATAAGATGCTATGATTTCAAAAAATAAGTTTAAGCACCTTTTTTAGCATCTTGCATTGAAAATTGAGGCTCTTAAACAAAATGCTTAGTACATTTTATTACTTTAGCATCTCTTTAAGCATCCATCCATTGGAGGTGGCCTGAGCATGTATCGCGTTGTTTGTTGCCACATGCACATGCAATTCTAGGTGACGCATAGGAATGAAAATTTATTGGTTTGCCTGCATGCAATATTTTGTTCGTGGCTTTGCGGCAAGCATCGATTTCAAGTTGTATTTAATTTTTGATCTAGGTGTTGTTGAAGCATCGATGCTAAAGATATCGCCGCTTCCTGTAGTGGAACATCCAGCCTGAAATAAAAACCGATTTTTCCTACATAAGCCGCTCTATAGTAAGCACATTGGAGGTGGCCTTATGGGACCCGCAAATGTCAAAAATATCGGCAGCCAGTTGGAGCTTGATGTCCTAATTTCAGTACGGCGGTAGTTTATGATTTTTTTAAAAAAAATAATGTTTTTTTAAAGAAAATCAATATTAAGTGTGGATTGGTGCTGATGTGTCAGGAGTCAGTACTTGAAGTGCCAACTCGGTGCCACATGGCGCCAATCGACACTTCAAGTGCCGACTACTACTTAGTTTTGCAATTTTTGGGTTGCACTATACAGATTTAAAATTTTCTTTTAAAAAATATTATTTTAAAAAATCAGTAGTTTACTATGGTATAATTTCTACGCCATGGTAGTATTTACAGCAGCATGCCGCGGACCCCAAGTCCTGGAAGAACAGATCACAGAACATCTAATTCATGCACATTTTTTCTTGAAATTTCTTTTTTCCCACTCCAAGGGTAACAGAAGCTTCTGAAATCAGGGAAATTGCCCAATTGCAGCGCCTACCAAGAACATGGATAACACCAATTAAACATACCCATAAACACACATGGTAATTTTAAGCGAGCCAAAACTATGCTGCAAAATAATTCCTCAAGCATTGAACAGAACCCTCTATTCCAAAATTGGAGATCGAACAAAGTAAACAGCGTTCTAAACGCATATCGCGAATGGAAGAGAACTAACTGGTAGATGTGAAAAACAAGACGGATTTAAAGCACATTTTCATTGTCACCTCAACGTAAGAGTAACTTGCTTGATGTTACGTTATTACAATCTCTAGACAGCAGGCATCTATGGACATTCACCTCACACTTACGGTTCATCACTAGAGATGCAAAATGAAGGTCAAAAGGCTGACTAGCCCCTCTTGTCAGCGTAGTTGTCAGGCTCATCATCCTTGAAAAGGTTGTCTAGGACTTCATTGTTCTTGCTGCTTTCAAAGCTGTCACCAGTGGCACTAGAGAAATCACCACCGGTGTACCCTCCAGCAG
This sequence comes from Zizania palustris, assembly GCA_019279435.1. Taxonomy (NCBI): domain Eukaryota; kingdom Viridiplantae; phylum Streptophyta; class Magnoliopsida; order Poales; family Poaceae; genus Zizania; species Zizania palustris. The sequence continues at coordinate 31,741,696 of JAAALK010000289.1, read as the reverse complement.
AACCATAGCTTCCAGCAGGGTTTCCACCTCCAGCTCCTTCTGCAACTCCATAACCATCTCCGCTGGCACCTCTGTTGCCATAGTTGCTACCATACCCTCCACTCCTGTCACCATAGCCACCGCCATAGCCACCACCACCATAGCCGCCACCGCTTCCATAGCCACCACCACCATAGCCGCCACCGCTTCCATAGCCACCACCACCATAGCCGCCACCGCCTCCATAGCCACCACCACCACGGAAGCCACTCGTCCTCTCAGTAGCATAGTTAACCCTTATGTTCCGCCCGTCAATATCCTGACACCAGTGAGTAAGAAATAGGTTGTCATATAAGATAAGGCAAAAAACGACTTGAAATTTAAGAGTTCCATAGTTGCTTGTTTTGCTGACTCCAAATACAAAGGTAAATATCAGAAACAAGTCAAACAACAACACTAAAATGCAGAGAAAAAATAATAAATAATAAGCTCAATCATGATTCTTGAATTGACACGTGTCCAATTTCTGTAGCCATGAGGAGTTTAATTTAAATATTAAAGTGATCATACTACCATACACGCTGATCTGGCAGCAAGAAAATTGACAATCCATCAGGATTGACAATCGCTTTGGGACCAGATACCACCCAGGCTCAAGATAGTGGTTACCACGGTAACCAAACGGTTACCGAAAAAATCGATCAAATTTTGCATTTCAAAATCTGAATTCAGATCAGTTCGTGAAACAGTTTCAAATTCCGTTACCACATTATATACTTTGGTTACCGTGATATGCACTTCGGTTATCGCTGGTTCGGTACCAGCTCGGTAACTGCAGTACCAGTCAAATAATTTTCTAGGGAAAAATAAAAATTGCAAAATCACAAAAATTTATTTTTCAAGATAAATAAAAAAACTTACGTTACCACAAATTTTATAGGTTTACAATAAAATACAAATTATAAAACAACATGGTTAATTGGCAATTCAAGTATTTCTAACTTATCATTGTTGGCTCCATTGATTATAAGCGGTGTTGTATTCATCTGTAGACGGATGTTATAAGCCACGTGAAGCAAGAATGTTTACTTTGTACTCATCAAATATGATATTTTATTTGATCAAACACATGACATACAAGAGCCCCGAATTCAAAGAATCAAAAAATAACGAAGATTGAAAAATGAATTATTTTTGCATTTTGTATTTTTATTCATCTTGCTCGGTTCATAACTTTGTGATAGTTCAATATTTTTGAAAACTAATTTCACCATAAATCATATTATTTTACCTACTTTTTTGAGGATTTTTTAATCTTTTTATTTTTTTCAATTTCAAATTTGAATTTTAAATGAAACCAATCACTAGTACCGACAGGGATGGGTATGTTGGTTACCGAGTGGTAACCGTGGTTACCGAACAGTTTTGTTAACCCTGCAATCCACAAACCATATCTTTTGTGAAATAACGGGCTCAAAAGCTAAATTTGGATAACATTCACTCGATGAGGTAGACAGTCAGTTTACAATTAAATTAAACCTAGTCTCTGCAACTTTGTACCATACTGAGTGCAACTCTTACTATCATGGAACCATAACAACCATGAATAAGCTTAAATTCATCACCATAAATTTACCTTTCCATCCAAGGCCGTGATAGCAACTGAAGCCTCTTCAGCTGATGTGTAAGTTATAAAGCCAAAACCTCTAGACCTCCCAGTTTCACGGTCAGTGATAACCCTCGCTGGACAGAACAAAAGCTTATACCATTTATCAAAATATAGCACCAAGATGAGAGCCGTGACAAGATAAGGACAAGAATCACAAGATACCTTCAATAACTTGACCATAATTGGCAAAAGTATCTCTTAGTCTCTGCTCGTCTGTGCCATAGGAAAGTCCTATAACAATAATTTGTAGCCATCAGAAAATTTTATACTGAGAACAGATTTCTGAACAGACAATCAAACATCTAAACTATAGTAGTTGTGAACCTCCAACAAAGATCTTTGAGGACGACATGCATCTTATTGATTGATAAAGAGCTGGGTTTGAGCTCGTGGCTTTCTTGAGCAGATTACCAAGCTTATTAGCCAATGCCATCGTTCCAAACTACAGTGAAAAGACATGGTTAAACAAATAAAAATATAAAAAGAGTCCTCAAAATAAAACAAGATAGCTGATGCTTCAATGTAATGATTTCAAAAAATGAAAACAGAGGTAAGCCATGTACACATTAAGGATAGAGCATGGTTGATCAACAACCAGTTTGTTGGGATTGTACATCTAACAATTTCACATGTCTCAGATCTAATAGTTAAAGAAGACATCTCAGACTGTGATCAACTACCGTACCACACTAGACCTAAAAAGAGTGTAAATAGTCTGCCTATATCCCTTCAAGAATGATGGAATGGTTTGCAAAACTACAGCACTTGCAAGTTGCAAGTGAGTAACAAGGCACAAGAAAAAGTTGTTTATCCCTACAGACACACCTGATAGCAAAAGTCGGCCACCACAAGTTTATGTTGAGAAACACCACACTCTCCTTGTATCACCTTACAATCAAGCATGCTCATTTATCCTCTCTTCTTGTTAGGAAGAAATCGATTTGGCTAGAGTGTTGGCCGCTACTAAAGGTCACTAAATGGGACACTCTCTTTCTAAAGAAAGTGTTGGCTATCATGTCAGGTGGGGCCTCACATATAGTAGGCGCAAAGGCAAGGTGGCTCCTGCAACAGAAAGACAGCTGGCACAATCTCCAGGAAAGTAAGAAAGCAAGATGCAATCTCCTGAAGAAGCAGGTGACAAGGGAGATTCCAAATAAATAAGGCATGTGGGCCTAGGGGATCAGATAAGTCCTTCTTAGTATTTGCTAGCTGTTTTGCTTAGTCCTTAAGATAGCACGTTGAGATATGTTCTATCTTTAGAGATATGTTCTTAGGAGGAGATCAGTATTATATAAACCGATCTCCTGTTTCTCTGGAGGCATGCTTGAAAAAAATTGGCTCTTTGCCTGAACTTCCCACCATCTCCCTCTCCCTCTCTGGTGTGGCGCCATGGCGCCACCACGCAAGAGAGGTCCAGGGCCATGGCCGGCGACGTCTTTCAAGTATCAACTGTTAAGGCTGTTAGGCCCATTAGGCCCATCTCATGGCTATATATGTAACTCCACCTTAGTGGTGTCTTCATCTTTTATCTAATACAACTATTGTCACATGGTATCAGAGCTAAGGTTAGGGATCCCTAATCCCGTCTGATCCCTTGTTAGGGTTAGGGATCCCTAATCCTCGTAGCCTGTCGCAGCATGTTCGTTTTGCTGCCTCTGTTTCCGTCATCGCGAGATTCGTCGCGGGGGCCTCTTCTTCGCGCTTCGCTCGTCCGTCACAGAGGCGCTCGTCCCCGCCCCTCGTCCTCTCCGCTTGTCGCGGCTCTCTCCTTGCCGCCCATCGCGGCTTGTTCCGCTACCGTCGCCCGTCGCGGCATCTCCTCCGTCGTCCTCGTCGCTTTTCGTCACCAGCCAACCGCCAGATCTGGACCTGCCCGTCCTCGTCGTCTGACTTCTCCGCCCGCCGTGGTCACATCCCTGTCGTCGCGGGGTGTGGTGTTACGACGAGGACCTCCGTCACCCGCCGTCGTCGCAGGTCGCCTCGTCTCCACCGTTGTGGAGACGTGGAGGCCATTGCGCCCGTCGCCGCCATCGCGAAGGTCATTCTCGTCGCGGGTCGTCCTGTCTCCGCCGTTGCGGAGGCTGTTGCGCCCGTCGCCGCCATCGTGGAGGTCGTTGTCGCGGGTCGCCCTGTCTCCGCCGTCGCGGAGGCCGTTGGCTGCCGGATCTGGGCGTCGTCCGCCGGATCTGGTCATTGGCCGCCAGATCTGGGCCTTCCCGTCTTCGTCGCCGCCAGAGCTTCGCTGCCCGTCGCGGTTGGTCTTCTGTTGCCGGGCGCGCCGCCCGTGCGGCCTTCTTCGCCTCCGGTTGACCGTTCGGCTCGTCTCCGCCGTCGGCATCGCCCTTAGCAGCCCGTTCCCGCCGTCCCGGTCTTCTGCCGTCCGCCGCTCGACCCCGTCCTCGTCGTCCGCCGCAAGTTGCGGCCGGATCTTGTGGCAGTGCGCCGAATCTAGGCGTCGGCCGTCGGATCTGGGTATCAGCCCCCCGTCCGCCGCAAGTCGCGGGTCGCCCCCTGCCGTCGCGGGGGTGCTGCTGTCCGCCGTCATTGCGGCCTGTCTTGGCCGCCTATCGCCCCCGCCGCCCGTCAGTTCTGCTTCTACTGTTCGCCGCCGGCTCCTCCGCTGTCTGCCACCCGCGCGGCTCGTCCTCACCTCCTGCCGTCGTAGGGGTGGTCTTCTTCGTCGCCTCGGCTCTAGGGAGGTCTTCTTGCACCGTTGGATGTTGGCTCATCCCCGTCACTCGTGTTCTGCTCTGCCATCCCCGCCGCCCAAATACCCTTGATTCCCTGGCCAGTGACAACTTCGTATCAGAGCAAATTGGTTTAACTTCCGTTGCCATGAGCTCGCCAAACAGCATCGGATCAGGGGCCAGGGTGGAAGAAGCGTTGAAGGCACTACTCGATCAGCAATCCCTAATCATGAAGCGCCTGGAGACAATTGAGGACAGATTGCAGCCGATTCATTATCTGGAGGAAAGGATATCTGCACTGGAGTTTATCGTTAGCACCCTGGACGCCATTCCCTTCCAACCACTGGTGCTACAGGGAGCACGATAGTGCGTAACCAGGGTGGCAGACGTGGAAATTCTCACCAGACCGACAGCGGGGATGAGGATGATCAGGGAGATCCTCCATCTCGTAGCCGGGAGAGCAGGCACCGGATCCCTCGACAAATCAAAGATGATGCTAGCGACAATCAGGGGAGAGAAGCAATGCCTACCTCTGATGCACCGATACTTCTCAAAGTCCACGTTCTCATATCCGATACGTATCCGATACAGCGATATGGCGATACGCCTCCGATACGCGTATCAACGGCATATCGGATAATAAAGATTAAAAATAAATCAAAATAATTCCCGATACTTTTCCGATACTTCCGCAATACTCCGATACTTCGCCAGCCCATTGAAAGTTTGGCCCAATAATAAACCCTAAGTCCCTAACTCTCTCTCACCAACCCATCGATACTTTTTCGATACTTCCGTGATACTCCGATACTTCGTCAGCCCATTAAAAGTTTGGCCCAATAATAAACCCTAAGTCCCTAACTCTCTCTCACCAACCCACCCCCACCCCAGCCGTACTCTCCTGCCGACTCCTGAGTTCGCCGCCAGCTCGTTGCCGCCCTGCCTCACCTCCAGCCTCCAGGTTTCTGTTTCAAGTTTCAACGGCAGCTCGCCCCCTCCCGTCACCGGTTGTCGCCCGTCTCCGGCCACCGCCGACTCGCTGCCGCCCGTCACCCGCCGCCCCGCCTCACCTCAAGTTTCTGTTTCAACGTCGCCGGCCCGCTCCTCCACTCTTAGCTCATGTCTTCATGTTAATGGTTAATGTCTTTAATTTTTGGATTATTATTTTTATATATGTATATACTCCTCGTATCACCGTATTCATGTTTTTGAAAATTATGTATCGCCGTATCGTCGTATCCATATCGCCATACACGTATCGCGTATCCATGCAACATAGATGCCTACTACTCACAAACTCGAATTCCCAAAATTTGATGGCACCAGTGACCCCCTCTGCCTTGGCTCAACCGATGTGAGCGGTATTTTCATGTCCGCCGTACGCCGAAGAACCAGAGAGTAGCACTCACTGCTTTCTACCTCCTCGACGACGCTCAACTTTGGTTTCATCGAATGGAGCTCAATGGAGGAAGACCAACATGGCAGCAATTCGTCAAACTCGTCAACATGCGCTTTGGGCCTCCCCTTACTAACAGCCCAATCGGTGAATTGGTGATGTTACGGTGCACAGGAACAATGGATGATTACAGCAAGCGATTCATTGCTCTATAGTGCCGTGACACAACCTTGACGGAACACCAGTAGGTCTAGCTATTCATTACAGGCTTGGGCAACCCGTTGAGGACAGATGTGTCACTACAGCAACCGATTTCGTTGGACGACGCCATCATCTTTGCCCGAGCTTATGAGCAGCGGAATTCGTCGCAGGACAGGACGATTTTTCGGGGTGGCCGGTCCCTTAACCGAGCCTCCACCCGGGCGGCCGCCACAATAACCGCCACACCAGCAACACCAGGACCAGCGTTCTCCACGACATCAGTCAATGGCAAGCCAAATTCAGGCACTATACAGCTGTCACCATCAGAAATATCTCAACGCAGGAAAGAGGGGAAGTGTTTTCACTGCGATGAATTATTCGTTCCAGGGCATAAATCGCAGTGCAAGCACATTTTCGCAATTGAAGTGTTAAGCGATGAGGAGGGATCATACATAGAAGGAGCCGACCATTTCTATACACGCCCTCACCGGTATTCAGCCGCGTTCGGGACACACAATGCAGATTGAAGTAAACATCAATGGCACAAGACTATTTGCTCTCCTCGACTCGGATTCGATACATAATTTCATTGACACCGAGGCAGCAACACGAGCAGGTGTGCTCCTAACAAGTGCTAATGGCCTACGAGTGGTTGTGGCAAATGGTGATAAGCTAACATGCTCGAGATGCTGCCACAAACTGCCCATCGACATCCACGGCGAACAATTCATTATATCCTACTATGGGCTTGCTTTGGATTCCTTCGACATGGTCCTCGAAATACAATGGCTGGAGTCTTTAGGGCCAATTCTCTAGGACTTCGGCTGCCGCACCATGGTATTTGTTCGGAACAGTCACCAAGTCACTTGGGCAGCACCAGAAGCTAGCCCTCCACGGGCTCCCCTCCTTGCAGCAACAACAGACCTCATGGATGATTTGCTCCTCTCCTTCACACTACTTTTTGCTGAGCCATCCGGTCTGCCACCAGTTCGCCAACGCAGCCACCAAATCAGATTGCTGCCCGGAATAGCACCAGTGGTTGTTTAGCCTTACCACTATGCCTATACGCAGAAAGAGGAATTGGAGCACCAATGCGCTGAGATGCTGCGAACAGGCATCATCAGACCAAGCTCTTCAGCCTTCTCCGCACCAGTCCTCGTCAAGACATATGATGGCTCATGGTGCTTTTGTGTGGATTATCGGGCTCAATGATCGCACGGTGAAGGACAAACTTCCAATTCCTGTCATTGAGGAACTCCTCGATGAACTTCATGGTGCCAAGTACTTCACCAAGCTTGATCTCCGCTCTGGTTATAATCAAGTACTAATGCACCCCAACGACATCGAGAAGACCACCTTCCACACGCATCAGGGACTCTTTGAGTTCCTGGTCATGCCCTTCGGCCTCACCAACGCACCGACGACATTCCAAGCATTGATGAATGACGTGCTCCAGCCATTCCTCCGTCAGTTTGTGCTTGTCTTCTTTGATGACATACTAATTTATAGCTCATCATGGTTGAAGCACCTCCAACACGTCCGTATTGTTTTCTCCGAATTGTAGGAACACCAACTCTTCATCAAGAAATCGAAGTGCTCATTCGGGCTCTCATTTGTGGCCTACTTAGGCCATGTCATATCAGCAGCCGAAGTAGCCATGGATGAATAGAAGATAGCGGCAGTCCTCCAGTGGCCACCCGGCTCGTCCGCCACGCCGCCGCAGTGGCCGCGAATGCTCCCGAGCCTCCGACGGCAAGCGTGCCGCGCAGGCGCTTGCAGGAGTTGCGCTCCTTGTCTACCTCCTCCACAGATGGCTAGCTCATGCCAATCCGAATCTTCCTCTGCTCATTTTGGGGGGGGAGCGGTAAAATTCAGGAAACGAGGATGCTTTGGCACCAAATCTTTCGGAAGAAAGCTAAGAACTTTTTTCATGAAATGCTTTTGCAGTGACAAAAAATATAGCTCCTGAAATGAGACTTTAAATTAACAACAAATTTCTTGCATAAATATTGCAGAAACGTTGTATATGAGTTCAAATTCTGCAAAAGAAAATTCTTCTAAGAACTACAACCGGGGCAGGCATCTTCTTGGTGGGATCCACCGGCATGGTGGTCGACGCCGCGGCCAGGACCGAGGTCTTCTGCGCTACAGCGGAGCGCACCGTGTAGAGGCAGAGCAGCGTGAGGCAAACAATGCCGGCACATGTCATTGAGGAGGAAACATGAGGGGAGAGGAGGGAGGAAGAAGATGAACAGTGCAGAGGTAATATGGGTATTTGCAAAAAATAGTTCTCTGCAAGTGGGCTCAAATGGTATGGAAGAATGAATTTGAAATAATAATGATATATAGTCTATTAAACGAATAATAATAGTATTTTTGACGTTGGGAAAAATAACGGTGACCAAGAAGCTGTTAACCCAAACCACAAACACCAGGAGCGCTGGAACGCGACACAAAATAGATACCACGCTCAATCACACGAGGCAGCACGCACACAGAGCTCGACAAACCCTAGCACGCCACCACAGGCAACGAATGATTCATCCATCCACCCATCCACCATGAAACCAAAAAAGGTGAAAAAAAAACGGGACCAAATCTTCCGATAACATCCATGCGTTACAGACTCCGCACCACCACATACGAGAGATCGAATCGTTGGGCGAAAAATCTGCGAGAATAAATTGGTATTATCAGCAGCTAGGGTTTAAGGGATCACCTGAGGAGAGCCGGAGGAGGGAAGCGGCGGCGGCGTCGAGCGATGGGAAGAAGGCGCGGCCGCGAAGGCTGATAAAGGACCCGAGGAGAGATATCAGCCGTTACATGCTGATGTGCGGATGCGGACCAGCCGTTGGATGTGGTCGTTGATTTTTCAACTCAGATTTCTGGGAGAGGAAGAAGTGGGCCGCGATGTCAGTGAAACAAAGGGGAGCACGTGTGGGCCTGTCTTGTCAGTGAGCGTGGAGGAAAGCCTTCATTTGCAATTTCGGACAGTTCGAGGGGGCTGACCGAAAAAGTGAAGTTTTTTTGGCCAAAGCGGCGGACGCTGGACGCATCCGGGATCTGTCGCCGGCGGCGATGGCGGCGCAGAGGGAGAAGTCTGCCGTCGCGGTCGCGCCCGCATCATCCTCCTCGTCTTCCGCGGAGGCACCTGCTGTAGGTCCCTCTCCTTCGTCCTCCGGCCCACCGGGGGCGGCGTCAAGCGGCGAGCGGTGGAGCGCCGCGATCGGGAACCTGGGGGAGCTGGGCGCGAATGTTGAGTCGCTGCAGAAGCTTCTCGCGAAGAAGGCCGTCTTCGTCGATGACGATATCTTCTCCAAGGCCTCCCTCGCCGCCGACCAGGCCCGCACCATCAAGGTACTACTTGCTCTCTCAGTCTCTCTCCCTGCTGCTTCTGATTTCCCAAACCCTCGTCAATACCGATCACTCCTTCCCCTTGGTTCCAGATCCTTGGGCTTGTAGATACTGCCTTCTTAATCGGTGAGATCAGTGAGCATGGGGTGCGCAATTGTTGATGGCGTCTCCGACGCGTCTTAAATTCGATGTGAATTCTACTCAATCTAGTGTAGCTTGTGTGGCTCTTTGACTTAGCTTCTTCCTTTAATATAGCTAGGTATCTGCATTGGTGCTAACTCAAGCCAAATGGGATTGATTTGATTAGTCATTCATGCAATGATCATGAAATTGCTGAAAATTATAGAAGCATTTTCAGCGTTCCTCAATAGAATGGTAGATCTGATATGATAATATCTGGAGTTTTGCATTAGGTGAGCTGCACAGATCCTTGTTCAATGGCAATTTGGTTCAGGTGGCTTCAGTTGTGAAGATAGATGGATCTCATATGTGATTGGAGCCCTAAATTTTGGGAACAGAAGTTATCACAAAAATCAGAAAACTTTAATATATGAACTGTAGCTAATCCAGTGAATGTCATTTAGATAGAAAAAATTGATCATTTGTCACTCTGAAGATGATCCCCTTGATGATGATGCCACTCTTAACAATGACATATAGGACTATTTAGATCAATGAATGTGGGTTAGGATGGTAAATTATCAAATCTCTCAAATAGATATTAGGATAATTCAGATTTTGTTCTTTTGAATTTTTCCTTGTGTTGGCAACATTAATATTGGTATTGATACAAATATCTATAACTATAAGATACATTACGTCTGTTAGATGTAAATCATCTTTTCTCATATATGTTTAGTTGAAGTCACATTATTTGATTTGTCCACTGATTCTTAACCTTTTATACCCTCTTCATACCTAAACAAAGGTTGATGTGAAATTTGCTCAGTCTACCTTTTCAATATATTTATTGACTACAAAAAATTGCTTTGTCTTGCAAAATGTTTATAATTGATAAGTTCAATCATTTTTCTTGTATATTATGGTAGTAAACCATAGCCAAAATTGTTCATTGGAAACTATGAGAAGTTTCCAATTTTGTAGCTGGAGGGAGTATTTTATATATCTCCAATTTTGCATATCAATGGCCACAAATGTGGTAGCAATAAACTGGTATTTATGACAGTAATATATTATTTTTTATAAAAATATGTAATAAAACACTATTTTTAATCTTGTACAAGAGTGCTGACATTACTGTTCCATTTTACTTTGCTAAAGTAGATTCATACTTTTTTATATTGGCATTTGGTAATAAGCCACCAATCATGCTTGTGTACCTTTTAACTCTAATGTATGTCGGTTTTTAGTAAACATTATCCCACAATAAGCTATGTAAGATTCAATTTGCATTGGCACCTGTTACTGTGGATTAGATTCTTGACCAGAGGGTGCAGTCCCTGGAACGTGAACTAGATGCTGCCATTTCTGCCGCTGCCCGAGCTCGTACAGAGAAGCGCCAAGCTGAAGCTTCTCAACGATCTGCAGAGTTACGTGCACAGGAAGTAACCAAAGAGCTGGAGAACACTGCAAGTACGCTATGTTTTGTTGCCACCATATTGTTTGCTAGCTGAGCGTACCTATGAACTGAACGTCACATCTGGTTTCATTTTACCATCTTGCAGAGGTATTTAAGCTACACATGGAAGAGTTGAGGGCAAAACAAGAGGAGATTGCAAAGAAAGAAAGTGATATGAAGGTGTTAGAAGCAATAATACGGACCCTGAGTAATAAAGATGATGGGGGATCCAGCGAATAATTTCCAGTGATATCAATGTTTTTCCAATGGACTTTACATGGTCTACTATCATCCATGTGCGCAATGTCTTTTACTGTAAGCCCTTAAGTAATAGATTTTCTGTAAATTGTCTCAACAAGATTGAGAATCCAGACAGATTGAAGATTGATCATTCACCCTAATATGTTTTGACTGTTCATTTGCCATTGTGCACCCTTACTCCACCACCTAAGACCTAACCTAAAACTGTTGGAGGGTCTACTGAAAAGTGAAAACAAAGTTAGTGTCTGTTCTTACTAGGTTGGAACAGCTAACAATCATCAACCCGAAGATGCGGCATTTCCTAGTGTTGGTTGGTTTCTGTAGCTGTTGATGTCTTACCAGTTTCTTCCCCTTTTTCTTTAGAGACTTCCAGGTTTCAGTTTATCCACACAGTATTGTTCCATGTTTATGCAGTTACGCTTGCATAGCGTAGTTTGCAGTTATTATGCTTAAGATGAATACCCAAAGATATTGTGCTTGAGAAGAACTGCCATACTTTAATTTGTAAACAAGCCTTGTTCAACGAATTTGACAGTCAATGTGCTCATACAAATGTTGCAGCGTAAGAACACCCAGCTTAGGGCAGTAATCCAGTCCATCCCATCAATCCAAACGAGACATTACAATCTCTTGCCATGTAGCACCCTTGCCTGAACACCGATGATTATCCGGTAATCCTGAATATCGATGGTGGATACACCAATAATACTTTGAAGATCCTTATGCTTAAAAATGCTCCCAAATTACTAGATGTCACAGCCATTTCAAGCACCTTGGATGAGATACTTGTGTGGAAGGAAATGACTTTTGTGTTGATGCTCCATTTTATGGATATGTTCCCTCTTCCTAAACCCCAGTATGTTTACAAGTGCTGGTTTTTCATTTTTCTAAACTATTATTTCTAAACTAATTTTAAGACAATATTTTTATATTTCTATTCATAACGGTCGTAGAGACCGAGCTGCAAAAGGACATATATCAAAACTAGGTAAATGGGAGAGACCAACATTCTTTATCTAAGGACCTATTTGGATTGGTATTATTTATTTTTAGAGACTAAAGTTTAATCTCATTTAGTCCATTAATCTTTTGGGTGTTGCTTATAGGGACTAAATCTTGTCCTGGACACTCTGTCCCCCTACACACCCCTTTGCAACTAAATTGGCTCGACCCGTTTTTGGTTCCTTCCCGCCGTCGCACCCTCATTTCTCTCCGCCGCTGCACTCTCCGCGCGAGCTCCTTGCCGCCACACCCTGCACGCGCCCCTCCCCGCTGCCGCATCCTCTAATCCTCCCCACGCCATGGAGACGGCCACGGCCACGACTACCGTGACTATTTGTAGGGGCGTCTTCTTCCACCGTCGTCCCTCATTCCATCGCCATCCCTGACCTCGACGACTTGGACCTCCTATCGCAAGCGCCAGTGGCCTAAAGCCTCTTGGCTAGGAGAGTACACATGGAACATCTTGATTTGAACTGAGTGTTTCCCCTTTCTCAAAGAGCACTTGGGTATCGTGCGGTGTGGAAGAGGTTGTAGCGAAGGTGGTTGATTTGGCGCATTCCGTTCACCTCGATTGAGTGGTGGTGGTACTAGATCTGACCATGGAAAAGGTGTCCCTACGTGTGGTTGTCGTGGCCGTGACACCATTAACATTGCATCACATCTGCCGCCCATGGGTTTCGTCCCCCATAGTGGAAGTCCTCCCCTCCGCATTGGCGATTCGCCTTTGCATTGGGTTCCGATAGTGGGATGGGAGGTGGAAGTCCTTCCCTCCGCATTAGAGAGAGTGTTGTTGGGGATGTCGACTTCGATATGGTGGATGGTGATGAGAACTATGTTGCACAGTCGGAAGCATCGTCGTCTCAAGAAAATGCAGGTACTACCCAACACAGGGACGAAGATCAAAATATGAATCAGTTTCAAAATTGGATAGCCAATGGATTGTTTAATAGGATGGAGCTCCTTTGTTTAGTAACATTGACATTTGTGTTTTCCTGGTATTAGTTTGTTTTAATGAAAAAAAGCCAGACTATTTTCCTGTTTTTTTTTTGAAATATATGTGATGGCAGCATGCCGACCAGCAACATATGAAACTGCCTAGGAAGAAATGGCGGGATGAAAGCATAGATGGGTAACAATGATTAGGGGTAAAGTGGTCATTTCAGAGACATTAACTGTTGTTTAGTTTCTACATCCAAATAGAGATACTAAACTTTAGCCCGAACTAAAATAAATAGGTTTTAGTCCCTAAAAATAAACAACACAATTCAAAAAGAGCCTAACTATTTCGCGCGAAATTAAAACTACAGCCAAAAGAGGACTTAATGCTTTCCCTTTTGTTCGTCAAAACAAATAGATTTCTTTAGTTACCCTCCAATAACTCACTTAATTAATGTAGTTGGTAGAACATAACCCTACACATTAGGCAGAAGATCAACATCATTACGCTGTCAAGCTGATGATTGCCATCACCCCATCACATCCCTGTTGTCGTTCAAAACGGACATACGGATTTCCTAAAACCTCAGGGTCTTTAGCGCAAAACTTCCGTTAAGTGAAGTTTATTCTTTTGCTTTCCTCTTATTCGACATTTTTTTTCTTTTACTACACTTCATATTTTCTATTTCACTAGCCTATTGTAACCCATAATAAAATGACATTGGTTCTTTTTGGTACAGCTTCTCCGTACGTATGTTCTTTTTCATACACCGTATGTATGAGGGTTAAATCTATCAACCATAAGTCGTATATATGAGATAAAATAGTAAATACTTTCTCTGTCAAAAAATGTTCAAGAATCTAAAGTTTTAGATTTTAAAATTTATTTCAAATCGACATTAATTGCTCACACTCAAGAATGTAATAGTAGAACATAACTTTTATCTATAAACTATTATCGTACCTGTGTTACATAACGTTGGAAATCAAAAAAATAATTATATTAACAACGTTTCACAAGTGTTGTCTCCTTCTTCCGAGAACTCGCAATGGAATTCCGACTCTTACGTGAAACCAATAAACTTTGTTAGGTGATGAAGCTCTTCGACGAACCCTTTGAACTCACGGCGGTAGTTGTACATCATGATGGACATCTAAAAAATAGTTGTGCACTATGATTCGGTGGCCGGAGACAAGGAGGGGATGATGAGCCCAATAGAGTCGATAGCGAGGACGGATGTGACTGTCGGTGATGAGGGTGAGCGACGACGTGTGCTTAGATTCGTGAGGCTAGGGCTGAAATTGATGGCGGGATTCGGCTATAGACTCTATATTTTATAGGGAGGTGCCAGAGTCTGGAGAAGGAAAGGGACGGGAATGGAAGGGGATTCCGAGGCTTCCCAAAATAATATTATATCATAAATATGTTATTTATTTATTTATTATTTCTACATAATACTAATTAGATTTTCATATATATGATCAACATTCTATATATTAATGATTTTCATATAAAATAAATCAACTACAATTGATGATTCCGATTCTATAGTACATATATTAATAATTTCCATATATTAATGATTTCTATATATTAATAATTGTTATATAAAATAGCTAAATAGGTGGGGTTCGGCGACAGAGAGAATTTTACAGATCTATATAATAAAATAGACGGGGCTCACAATAGTACATATCCAATAACTGATAATCTAGATTAGTAAATAAAATAATATAATCTTCTAGATAAGTGAATAAATAGACACTCAATTTCGTCTATTATATAATATAAGGTAGATAATCTAGATTAGTAAATAAAAAAGGTAGGATATGTTTGTAATGAGTGAGTAAATGAACAATAGATAAGGTATTTATCTATAATAGCTTTGAACTTGATTATTTTTACTCCACTCAACTATTAGGCTCACGTTTATCCACTCGAAAATGTATTATAATATTCTTATTTATTTTTAATACATATAAAGTATATTATTTTTTGAGAGGGAGGAAATATCGGTTATATAAGACCTCCAGCGTAAATAATGACCGCCGACCGAATCCGAGCAGCGAACACCTCCACTAGTCACCTGCCTCCGCGTCTCCGCGTCTCTGCGCAGCCAACTGCGGCGTCCGCGGGATCGATCGCCGACGCCTTCCTGGATCCGGCCCGAAAGGTGCGTTCCCGAATCCGCCTCCGCGATCCAGCTCCACTGCCGTTCCGAGCCCCGATTCGGGCGGTTTTGGTGGAGGTTTCGCGGAGATTGTTGCGTTCGGGGTTTCCTCCGTCTCCGAATCTGGGCGACGGGGCTAGCGGTTTAGGACGGTAGTAGCTGAGGTTATCGCGCGTGCCGGATCGAGCGAATGCGGGGGTGGATTTCGCTGGTGTAAGTGGCGTTTGTTGTGATATACCCGGTGCGTGCGAGCGGGGTTTGCTCGGTTTTGTGCCCGCCTGGCTGTGATCGGGGCGTTCGGTTATCGGGTTTAGGTTCTTGGTGTGAGGGTTCTTGAGATTTGTTGAGGCTTTCAGTTGTTTTGCTCCCATTGGTCGTATGATTTGGGGTACGCCGTTTTACAAATCTCGCTGCTTGTTTGATATTTTTTGTTCTCAGTAATATTTTGTTTTATTTGCTCCAAGTTGTGTTGTGCCGATGCTAGTTATATAGTAAATCTAGAACCTTGAGAATGTTCTTTTATTTTTGCTACAAATCATTGTGCATGTTGGATCACTCACGGAATCTTTATGACAATATCTTGTTCTCAGTTTCTTCCAAATGCGCTATAATTGAAGAATTTTATAATGTGATGTCCGTTTCCCACTACCACCAATGACTGTGACTAATCAAATGGATGTTGAGGTGGATACATTGGCAGGTCATACCTAACTAAGTTGATCTGTATAATTAGAATATTTTTGTAGTCCATGTTTTTCAACATATTGACATTGATGTAGATAACAATTGAAAATACGATGCATGTTTTATGCATATGTGAAATTAACTTATTATCTGCTGTAAGTCTGTAACTACCGCGGAGTACTTTTCTTTTCAAACAAGGGCGAGCATAAAGAAGTGGCATTAAATTTACAATGTCCCTTTTCACAGGTTAAATATGCCTTGTATGACTTGTGACATTCCCTTTTATGTTTGAAACAGTGTATTGATAAAAATTTAGGATCGACTATTAGTCAAATGCTCTAAGCCTCTAACATGTATTGGTGCTTGGCCACTTATATGCCACATTGTTGATATACTATCCAATAATGTATCCGTGTGTTACAACTTGTGAGCCTAGGGGATTGACATAGATGCCAACAATTGAGATGCTTCTTTTCTTCAGGGTTTGTAGAGGCAAACAAACTTAGCACCAATTATACTCATCTGTTACCTTAAATGTGTATGCTATTTTTTTTTTGCAGTTGGACTTATGGATATGTGCTTTTTTAGCCTTTTGAGAATATCACTCTGCTTATATCTGAAACTAATTTGCAGAGTAATTGACATTGAACTTGTATAAGATGGGTCGTGGTGTTAGCAGTGGGGGTGGTCAGAGTTCATTGGGCTACCTTTTTGGTGGTGATGAAGCTCCAAAGTCAGCTGATAAGCATGCTCCAGTTCAAAGGCCTGCCCCTTCGTCGTCTGCAGAGAAGCTGAAAGAGATCCCAGCTGGTATTCAAAGTAGTAAAGCGAACAATTATATGAGAGCTGAAGGCCAGAACTGTGGAAATTTCCTTACGGTTAGTGTCCACTTACCATTATAGAAATTTCTATTACATTCGTTTTGGAGCAACAATTGAATGCAAGTGGAAAAAAAATAAAATTTGGTGCTTGCTCTCATTGCTAAATCATAACTGGTGTTTTGGACATCAGTGCTTCCATGCCACATTAGTTGTATTGCTGTAGTTATGGTTCTACGCAGTTTGATTGGGGCTATAAAATCCTATTAGACTAATAATAGGAGTATAAATCATGTCTTTTGGGGGGTATTTGAGGAATGGTAATTTATCAAGAATTCTACTGTAATTTTAAACATATTATAGTTTTTAGGTTTTCACTTTGCAGCAACTCAGTAATTTCACATTTTGCACTTGCTGTCTTGAGATTTCCTTTCAGAAATCTGAAGAGATATTCTGTCTGTACTCATTTAACTCTCGGACTGTACATTGTCTGCTACTAACATGGCACTCAAGCTCACTTCATAAAAGCATTCTAGATCAAACAGGCTGTTTGTTATGTGAACAGATATTTCATGGTGTCGAGTGGTCCGGTTTAAGGTTAAGAACTAAAAGATGTTACACAGAATAATAAAAAGTAATTTGTACTGATGAAATATTTCATCTCTCTGATTATTCCAAAAACAAAAACAGAAACATATTACATACTTTAATAACTTTATACTGATGTTTCCTTTTCTTTTGTTGGCAAAGGACCGTCCTTCAACCAAGGTGCAAGCTGCTCCAGGCGGTGGTTCATCACTTGACTATCTCTTCAGTGGCAACAAGGATAGCAAGTGACAGCCATCATGCTGTCAGATTCACCATGAGCTTTCTATGAAAGGTTCCTGATCAACAAAAGCATGTACCCCCATGAGTAAATGGATCTTCTCATGGTATGTTACAGGAATTGTTGTTATGTATGCATGTGTGTGTGCTTGTGTGTTCATGTATGTGTCTCTGTATCAGCAGCTACCTGTGCAAAGAGCTGATGGTATGGTTCCTCCTGTTGCCTGTTAGTTCATGGAATTGGTCTTTATGCTAACATTACTGTGTGCTGCTTTAATGTATAAGTGTGTTCTGGTTGTATCATACCTTCAGGTTGGACATGGTTGTGGCTTAATGCCCATTGTTGAAGTAAGAAATGCCTCTGTTCTTGGCGGCATCTTTGAGATGTATTTCTACATTGGCCATGTTTCTATGTGGCATCAATTAAGTGGTCCTTCATGGATGGTCCTTACACTAATGTATTTGCTTTGTATTTCTGTATTTACAGAATTGCTCTTCTTTAGAACTTCTTTAGATCGAGAGATTTGATACGTTTTTTTTTTGTAATTCTGGCTCACGTGACCTACGATCAAGCGAGGCGATCAGTGATTGTAACATTAAGCAGCTGTTTGGCGTTTGTTGCTGTTGTCTTTGGGGACAGCGACATTGTTCATGCTTCACCACAACCATGAAAAATAAAAATTAGGGAGAGTTTCTGTTTTTCAAAGTAGTTTTTTGTTTCCCGGTTACATTTGTCATTCATCTGAAAGGCGAAAAAAATGAAATTTTCTCAAAACTAATCTGAAAGAGTAATTACTTTTAAGATAAATTAGTAATTAGTTGACCGAGAAAGAAAAAAATTCATTAATAAAAAAGTAGAATTGTAAAACACAAAAACGGCCCACTTTATTTTTTGTTATATCCGTGTTTTACCTCCATCCAAACAAAGTTTTAGTTTGTTAAGCCCCTAACTATGTTTTTTTAAACGATTTTGATAAAATTTGAGACCCAAACAATCCCCTAACTAAACGATTTCGTAAGTGATTTTGATTTAGGATGCCAAACAATCCCCTAACTAAACGATTTTGTAAGTGATTTTGATTTAGGATGCCAAACAATCCCTAACTAAACGATTTCGTAAGCGATTTTGATTTAGGATGCAGAAACGTTTTTAGATAGAATATAGATCCAAAACATTTCTCTAAAAATCTAAATCCCTACAAAACACGTCCTAAATAAATGAAACATAAATTAAAACAAGGTGCAATGTCTAGGGTGATGTCTGATGTTTTTGTTGGCGTCGGAAGCACGATCGAAAGCAATTTCGTAAAGACATAGTTGGAATTTTTTTCTCAAGAATGATACAGCTTAGTATTGGCACAATGATACACAGCTTTTACGTTTGAAAGAATGATGGGCTAATTCAATTTTGCTACTCTACCAAGAACCAAAAATCATGGGTGCACTTATGCCCGCAAATTAATATTATACACTTAAGTTAGCTTTTACTTGCTAGGAACTTAGAGCATCTCTAGCAGTCCATGTAACTTATTCCTATACCTCTCATATAGGGATTGATCTTAAAAGAGGTCATCCCTATACAGCTTTGGTATCCAACAACTTCCTTAAAATTCATTCCCTATATTTTTGAATTCTCTATTTTATTATTATCTAAAGGTAAAAATTTTAATGACTATATTTTTAACGGTTATATCTGTAACACATATACTATTATGTATGATCATTATTGTTGTTGACGATTGATAGATTTTTTATTATCATTCAACAGTAAAAATTACAACGGTTATATTTTCAACAATTATATTTTTGTTGTGAATTTTTTTCATGAATAAATAAATATCCTATAATTAGTCTAAATAGTTTAAATAGTTGATCTCAAAAACATCTTAAAAATTATAAAGAAAATAAATTTTTCTTTTATTTTTCTATTTTATTTTTTTCTCTTTTTTTATTTTTTCCTTCTCTTCTTTCTCTTTCTTCCTTTTTTTCTCCCGGTACTCACGTGGCATGGATAGGGGAGGGAGAGATTCCCTAGATTTGGGGAACGATGAGAGAAGAATAGAGGATGAGATTGGGTAGGGGATGAAATAGAGAATCTGTTAGAGGACGAATTTACAACAAATTCCCCTAAATTTAACTATTAGGGATAAAGCTGGAGATTAGTGATGTCGGAGATTAAACGCTAGCCTCCGTATCTTTGAGCGTATGTTAAGTTGGCGCACTCATAGGTGTCGAGTGCATGCGTGTTGGTGTGTGTATGCACGTCTTCCATTTAATCACTAAAAAAACAGTAGCATATATAGTAGACCAAACGGGATGAAAAATGCTCATCGTAATTAACATTAAATTGTGTATCATCGTGTATATGTCTCTATTTGCCGGTATATTTTTTCTTTTTTTATATCATCTGATAGAATATTAGGGATAAGACTAATATATGTATGGTATACGACATAATAAGTATGTAGTGTGCATATGTTGCTGTGCAGTGCAGGAACCATGAGTTATGATCACATGAAGCTGATGAGGTCTAGGATTATTGAAGCTCTAAAATAGAGCTGGGTGTAATTAATCATTTTCAACGCTTTTCGATCTTAAGCAAGTTGGGATAGAGTAGAGATGAAACCTAAGTCCATTTAAGTAGCTGAGTTTTTCATTAATTTGCAAAGTCTAACCTTGCTTTTGGGAGAAATGAACTATCACTACTCTTCCTTATCAATCTTTTGTTTGTCTGCAGGAAAAATTGCTGATGGAGAAGGTGAAGCTCTTACTTATATTACTCATTAACCAAAAAAGTTTGTCCTGATTACTATTTTCAGTTACCACTGCATGCATGATTACTGTATTTGGACTCAACTCAACTATACTGAGTCATTGTGCGAATTTGTCCATGAAAAAAAAGGAGGCTGAACTGATCCTAGAACTTTCAGTTAGGGAGGACTAGTACTATCTCCCTGTCTTGTTTGCTAGCTTCTAAGCATACTTTTGTGTTGCAGCCATGGACATGAGCGAACCTTTAGTGATGACGACATGCTCCATTAGATATGCAGGCTAGTTTGATGTAATTTCTGTTTTACATTCAGTTTGCTTCAATTGGTGCGATCAATGTCTTGTGCATGTCTTATCACTTGTTCATTTCCTTGAGGTCTATTGATCAGATCGATCAGTCCGACGATGAGCACCTTGTATTAGTCTTGTCTGAATTGTTTCACAGGCAAACAGGAAGACATGCTCACTGTGTGGTGTGGTGTCACACGTACTGTGACATGCCTCAGACTGTTAACTGTGTGTAAGTGTGTTGAACCACCACTGCAGTATGCAGACTGTAACTGTGACATTATGTATGACCGGTCCTGAAATTTCAGAGGCTTGGAGCGAAACTAAAAACATATGCATCTATCTATAGGTTATACCCTCGTGCAGTCGGCTGTCGTATTGCCATGGTAGTATCTGTCTTTCCATATCGAGCTTACCACACAATTGAGTTTGCTTAATTGTTTTGTTAGTACGCGTCGCCTATAAGTGAGATCAATCTCTACCTAAAAAGACAAACTAGGAGTTGCGTGGGCACACGGCGTCTCTAAGTCATGACTAATGAAGTTTCATTTCTCTACCTAATTGTTCAGTGCACATAATAAAATATCACCTTAACAATTTAATATAAAAATGTGACTATCTGTAATGGCAGAGACAAGCTAAGCTTGGGCTAGCTTCAGGAGGACATCCAAGTAAAATATTCAGTAAACAGTACATTTAAAATATTCATGACTAATGATATTTCATTTTTTAATAAGACGAATAATCAAAGTTTGTGATAAAAGTCAACAATGTCATTTAAAGGTTAATATACGTAGTGCTAAATAAAAAAATTATAAATATCAACTAAAAAAGTGAACCGATAAATTTATAATGTCATTGGTGGGTAAATTACCCCAAACTCCACATTTTGTTTAAAAAACTAAATTCGCAGAGCACCTCGTGAGGTGCTCCACAAAAAACGTGGAGCAGAGTCGTGCATCTGCATTTTTCACGGATCCAAAAACTGAGATCTTAACTTATTTGGCTAGACGTTCGTGGAACGGAACTATAAAACGTGGAGCAAAACAGTTCTAAACAAACCTTATTAATAACCTTCATCCTAACCAACAAATTTCGGGGAAACGATACAAATGGCAGGACAAAGACCTGACGAAGATGAGCAGATCCTGAATTTTCTGCTTCTTCTCTGAAACAGTGAGATCTCAAATTCTGGATGGTGTCCCTCAGGTGGATGCGTCCCAACGTTCGAACCACAGGCTGGACCTGTGCACATCTCGTTCATCAGATCAAATCCCAAGGAGAACACATGAGCACACATTATAAACAACTTCCATGTCACGGTTCATGAAACATGTCGATTGAACTCGAAAGCTTTATGTAATTATACATGAACTTTGCCTTTTGCTTGAATAAAAAGTGCTCAAGAATTCTGCACATGATTGCACATCTGAGACCTGTGCTGGCTTGTCGGTGATGCAACACATACACAGAACTGAACTGATAATGAGATCGATCTCAACAGAGAGTTGCACTGATGGATAGACGCCCATCATCATCAGCAGCTGGTTCAGGAGCAAAAGACACATTTTTTTCAGACAAAGCCTGTATTTTTCTACCAAATCATGCCACAATGCCCGGCTTTATGGCCACAACTGCAGGCTAGGTTAAACTGATCAGCTTCTCCATTATGATTAGCACGTCGACAACAGCGGATGTCCTCATGTCCTTGGCTTGCTTGGCTGTTCTTTTCTTGGATCATTCTGGTGTTCATGAACAAAAGTGTGATGATTAATTGATTTGTATCTACATATGACTAGAACAAACAGAGGGTTGAGGACAGCTAGCAACTGGCTTTGAATTCCAAACTTGAATTGTGTTGCAGATGGGAGCCTCCCTGTTGTAAAATTTATCTTGCTTATTGTACTTACTTCTCATCTGCAGGAAAACACTTGGCCTTTTAAACTGATTTTGAGCGATGGCTGACTGAAATCCAAATTTAGTCAACAACAGCCACCACTCTTGTCATAGTTCAAGAAATCTTGGTAAAGCTATGGATGAATTAAAGTTATTTAGTTGAGTTGTTTAGTTTTTATTTTAAATAAAAATGTTTTATTTTATCATAAAAACTTCAAAACTAATATAGAACTGAAACGAAAACGATACCTTAAGCAATAAACCAAAATACCGTGTATTGGTAAGCGTCCACATTGAGCACACGAAATATTGTAAAATGGAGGGAGTGTACATCGGAAACATAATTTAAACTCAAAATTATATAAGGCTTAATTATATTAAAAAAATACTAAATGTCATATGCAACTAATTCCAAGGTGTACATGATAGAGGGTGGGATGTCCGATCTTCTGTCAAACGAATGATAAACAACGATTGGTGGTGACGAGATACATCGAACCCCTGCAATTGCAACACCACTTTATCAATCAAGCACAATCTGATTGACCTCACCACGAAGACTAATAATTGTCTATGAATCGAAGAACATAAGAAAAAAATATAGAAAACACAATTGAACAAAAATTTTATTGGAATCTACGAATTAAGGTTTACTTACAAAACTAGCGAAGCGATGACTATCAAATAAATAAACCCAAGAAACCCTAAGACATATGCCACTTTAACTTATATGCATGTACTAGATGCACAAAAAATAACCAACCCATTACTATCAGTAAACACAAAAAATAAGCAAATCGATAAAAAATGCAATGCAACACAACATAAAAACTAGTGATTAGTTACGAGATCTCTCAGCAGGTGAATATATAGAAAACGAGAAATTTGAGAATTTATTATTTTCACGAAGCTCACGAAGCGAATATGTATTTTTACCATCCGATAAGTGTAATTAATGCTAATTCTCTCTTGTTTCGTGAGGCCACATCATTTCAATTAATCCCAACCACTGGATGGTTGACCGAAGGTCCAAATCGTGTCTGTTCTCTCACGAAGCAATATCATCTCAATTTTTCTAGCCATTTGCATGATTAGTCAATCAAAAGTACAAATACAAATAAGTCAAACTTAACCGTCCGACAACAAAAGTATATACACCTTCCACCTTATGTTTGCTAAGTTTTTCATACATCTTCCCTGCAACACAACTCAAGTTTTTTATCTACTCCATTGGTTATATATTATAAACCATTTGATTTTTAAGTCAAACTTCTTCAACTTTAACTAGTTTTATGAAATTTATTTGATATTATAAATATTAATATATTTTATTTAAAATTGATCAAAGTTTAAATAATTAACTTAAAAAATCAAATGATATCATATAAAATAGATATATTAATTTCTATATTCCATAATATTATAACGTAAGATCAAATTTGTTATTTTATAATATAATTAATTTAAATAGTGTAATTGTCCAAATTTATTGTACGTAAAATGTTAAATCCAAGTACAAAGATATCAAACACATAAAAAATTTATTTTTTTTAAAGAAAAGTAGACATTATAAGGGGCATGTAGGCGGGGGCTACAAAACCAATTGAGCTCAGTATGGGACAGAGCCAGCTGAGCTCTTAACTCCCTTCACTTCACTTTCTCATCCAGGCATCCAGCAGCATCTATCAACCATTGCAAATCTCCAACAACTCACACCATGGCCAGATCGCTGCCTTCCTTCTGCCTCCACCGGATCAGGTCCGACGGCGGCGGCGCGCCGCCGCCGTCGATACTATGCGCCAGGGAAGCCGGCTCCGGTCATGGAGCGGACGACGTCGACGGCAATGCGAAGGAGAAAGAGACAGCTGAAGAGAAGAAGGGCGGCGAGGGTGGCGGTGCCGGTGGTGGCGCCGTGGGGAGGAAGGTGATGGTGGTCGCCGACGGCGGCGGCGACGAGGCACGGACGGCGCTGCAGTGGGCGCTCTCGCACTCCGTCCGGCCATGCGACACCGTCGTCCTCCTCGACGTCGTCAGGAGCGCCGCCGGCGCCGGCGCCGGCGGCAAGAACAGTAAGCTAGCTTACCTGCTTAATTAAGTGCCAACACTTTGATCAATTCGTATACATGCAAACATTTTTTTCTCAAATTAGACTCTTGTTGCATATGTCATTAATAAGCTTAATTGAGGTGCACGTATGAAAATTGAATGTTTTTTATGGTTCTCTCCGATCTTGCTGATTAATTAACTAGGGGATGATCCAACAAGAGGGGGTCAATGTCTGGAGACAATGAGAAGTATTTGCCGGGCTAAAAGACCAGAGGTAAGAGTAAAAAATTGTGCTCTTCTACTAATTTCATATCGAATGAGTGCATTTAGAGGGCATAATAATTATTGTTACTAATCTCTTTTTAATTGATTAAACTTATCCTATAGATATCTTGATAAAAGGTAGTTTTGATGCAATTGTTAACTGTTTTGTATTATCCATTTAGGTGCCTTTGTTTCCTCCCAAATGCAGTTGATTTGTCATAATGTTTTGTTGGTTCATGTAACAATGCTAGATTTAATTTCCATTCATCCAAGAGTATTTTAAGAAACTAAAAAAAAGGCATTTGGTTTTAGTTATATCCACTATATGTATGCAATCTAGTTAAGCTTGAGCTAGACAATAATCCACAAAAGATCAAGATTAAGATTGATCTTGCAAGACAGAGCTGCCACACATTAACTTATTGTCCATTGATGTATCTAATAAACAGTATGACATGGTCCATTGATAGCTAATAAAGAGATGCCTCTAATGCCAATATGCCATCTAGAGCTAATTAATCAATGTAACCTGGTCCTGCTACTTTAAGTCATCACTGTGGTTGGTCCTGACAATGCCTATTGACAAAGATCATACTCTGTTTTTTGGTGGTACAATTTTTCTTTGCGGCAATTAGATTCTATTTGTGTTTTTTAGCTTAATTAGATAAAGTGTCTACATAGTAGAATGAGTCCCAACACTTTATCTATTTACGTCAAGAGTTATTTTTTTTACTGTTTTCTTGATTTGTGATAGTAGAATTTAGAAAGAGTAAAATCATTCAAAAAAAATGGGTGATGTGGAGATGATACTGACTGATGAAAGAGATATATGTAAATTCTCTATTGATGATTATACCTAAAATATGTAATTAAAATACTTATTTACCTTTTGAAATCAACCATTAAAGATCATTCTAAGATTAATATAATACTGCTAATCAAATATACCATAACCATGCTCTTTTTTCTTAATTCCTAAACCTAAAATGAAAACACAAACGACAAGCATCCTACCCTGTAGTTGTAAAACACAAATCTACCTCGATGAAATCCAGCAAACAACAGGTGGTCATAATCACTGAGTGATCCTTATATGTTGTTACTGAAAACGCGAAAAATAATTCAACATGAACTAACAATAAATAATTCAACATGAACAGGGGGGGGGGGGGGGGAGAGAGACTCATCAGAAACCTAGAGATGATTCTTGCAACCCATCAAAATCTCCAATCTTGTCCCTGTAATTACCATCTGGCATTTGAAGCGACATCATGTACTTGTGATCTACCGCTATAACAAGTTGGTAATTCCCTTTGCCGACAACCCAGATGGCCAGTAAATATCATGTGCCAGATCTTATCATTTAGTTCTTGTGACATTGAAACATAGTAGATAAAGATAGAGCAGTTATTGGTAAGTTTATTAATTTAAGCTTCCCTTTCAAATATCTGAGACAATGCATTCTATGACAAACAGTATCAATAATAGAGGGCCCCATTCTCTGTCAACTCACAAAAAAAGTTAGATGAACAGCAACAACCAGCTGCAAGCAAAGAGCAGTGCATGTGATGAGCATCATCAACAGGGGTGCATGCATTGCCCAGCTGACAGGATCATGGTCCTTGATTGATTATCAAGCTAACTGCAACTTTTCATTTCTAGTTTGGGTTTCATGCCTTTTGCACCTAACTTAGCAGATGAGAATTAAGAAGTTAATCAATGAGCACAGAAGTTAATCAATTACTACAGAAGAACATGATTTAAAACTTCCTGACATGAAGTTGAGCCGCATGAACCGACTGGGTTTTATGATGCACACACACACACACACTTCATAAAAGAACTGTCCATGCACACGTTAATTAAGGACCTGTTTTAAAATATTGAATACAGTATTACAAGATTTTTGCAGAAATCAGTTTAATTCCTCCCCCCATGTAGAGAGACGGATCTAATGTATAAGGTGTGTTGTCACAACTCACAAGGCATTCATATCTTAATAATTGATCTAACTATTCTTTTCTAATTCAGTATTGATAACATCTATCAGTTTAATATGTTTAGTCATGATGACATCAAATATCCTGATAAGTTTACAGTGACACTTTACCGTATTTATTCTACTAGGTACACGTCGAGATGTGCTTAGTGGAGGGGAAGGAGAGGGGGCCAACGATAGTGGAAGCCGCGAGGAAACAAGGAGTGTCACTCCTCGTCATGGGCCAAAAGAAGAGGTCCCTCACATGGCGGCTGCTGGTGATGTGGATGGCCGCCGGCGGTAAGGGCGGCGGCGGCGGGGGCACCGTCGAGTACTGCGTGCAGAACGCGGCGTGCATGGCGCTCGCCGTCCGGCGGAAGAGCCGGCGAGGCGGAGGGTACCTCATCACCACCCGGCGCCAGAGAGATTTCTGGCTGCTGGCTTGATGTGTGTGTGTGTGTTTTTTTTCCTGAGAGTTCGTGTGACCTAGCGTGCTGAATGAAGTTGACAGTTTGTCACTAAACTACTAAAGGTGGTTAATTATAGTGGAATACGCCATTAATTAGTTCATAGATACGAAAAATAATGCATAATTAATAAGACGAGTGATGTTGTTTTGCGTTGGATTGGTTTAGTCCTTTACTGGTATACAATGCATCGATCCGGAAAAAGGTTTAGAACATGCCTGAATTTGCTTACCGTTTGGAAATTTTGTGCTACGGTGTTTGCTTCGCATGCATTGTTAAGTTTAATTACGATTGATGACATGAAACAGCTAACATCACTCGGCTCAGCTCATTAACATAACAAGTAAAAAAATCTAGCTCAATTCGGCTCAATTTAACTCACGAGCTAAACTTGGGTTGTGAGGGTAGAGGTAGCAAGGGCAGTGACGTGTGTGGGTGGAGGGGACGTCAAGTTTTTATGGATAGAGACGGTGGTCCGGTATCAGGTTCACGCTGTGTGCTTCATGGCAAGTTGACCTTCCTTATAGATGATGAGGGAGATACACCTTAGGAGTAGTGGCGGGGTAGGTGGCGTGGTAGTGGTGGTGGCCGGGGGCGTGTTGGCGTAGGCACAGGCACGAACACATGTGGGTATCTGGAGGCAATAGGCTAGCGACACGAGTTGGGGGTTGTGGCCGCACGGGTGGCAACAACAGGTCAATGTAGTAGTGGAGGCGATGATAGACCAACGAGATAATGAATGTGACGGTGGCATGGGGAACATGGCAAGGGCAAGCCAACACTCCAGACATGCTAGGGTTTGCTTTTGTAGTCTAGGTTTTTAGTGGGCTGTTTGTTGACTATTTTGGACTGAGCTCATTAAGCTTGTGAGCTAGCTCGAATTTACTTATTATACTAACGAGCTAATGAGTTGATCATAAGTTGAGCAAGCTAATGAACTATGAGTTTTCTGTCTTGCCTTAATTAACATAAGGTATTTATGTGAGTCACTGGAATGCTTTGAGCAAGGATTTTTCCTAAAATGGGATCCTCTATGGTAGCAGCTAGAGACATAAAGTCTTTTGTAGTACATATGTTTTTCACCATCGAATCAGAAACAGACAACCAATATCAAATGCTATATCAATTTGAAAATTTGATGATTTGCTACTATTTAGGGGTATGTTTGGTTGAAATATAGATTAAAAACAGTTGTAAGTTATAAAAAAACTATTATGAGCTGTAAACTATAGAAAAACTATGGAGTTATTTGGTTAGAGTAATTGTAGATTTACGGTAGGGTGATTAAAGCTTAACAACAGAAAACAATGATTTCATATATTAATTAACAATTAATATAATACATTCATACAAACTTTCAAATGAATCACACATATGCATATTGCGAACTTGTAAACCTATGGATTGATAACTTTTAATTTGTAGTGGTAAAAATGATATGATTGAAAAAACTTGTTTTATTGTATATTTAGTTTAGTTTTTAGCTCTCTAGCTAAAAAGTTTAAAAAATAAACCAAATTGACACGTGAGACCAACCACACATAGGAACAGGACGACAAATCATAGAATACACATCTCACGTACGTATCATAGATTGCCAGAAGTTACTACAACACGATACAATATTCCAAAACAATGTAGATATAGTAAAGATATGTCGTTTATATCATTAATCTATTGTGCTTCACACAGCTACAGAGACTACACACAATCTGGATCCAGTTTTGTTAGGTGCTACTTCTAAAATTTTATAAATAATTTAAATTTGTGTTTTAAATTGTCAACTAACTGATTTTCGTAATGTTGGTATCCCCCACAAAAGGTTGTTCTTGAAGCCTATTACTTTATCCGTAGATTGAACCTTCAAAACTATATTAGGCTAGTTTTGAAGGCCATTACTATATATATTATTTCGTGACAGGGGTACTCACTAATAATGTGTAGCGCCCCGCCCCGTACGGACTTCGTCGTACCGAGACGAGTCGCTACGAAACCGAATCGAAACAAACATCATACTTGACATTTGTCCAATTCAACGGTAGCTCATCACAAATCTGCTTATTACAATATTATCTCCTTACAAAGCTGCTAATGAGGCATACCTCGCAGCAAACAATCATTACAAAAGAACAGCGGAAGCAACCATACACTCACATCAATAGCTAACTCCTAGATCTACTTGGGAACTAGGCTCGAAACCCTACTCTTCTGGACACTCATCTTCAATGACAATATTCATTTTCTTGGGACATTGTGAAAAAGTCATATCTTCATTCTATTGCTTCTGAGTGTTGAGGGGGAAAAAGGGTGAGTACATACGTACTCAGCAAGTCTTAGAAAATATTATAGATGCACGAGAAAGTCAAGGGCGCTTGAGGCTTAATAAAAACTCATGCAAGATAAAGTGACTAAGTATCCCCTAGTCTTCGATAGAAGTCCCAACCTCTATCGGTTTCCCCAAAGTGATAAGTATTTCATTTTCAAATTCTTGAGACTTCTCAACCTCTTTCAACCTTTCCACCATCATTCCTCATTTTTTTATAAAAATCCTTCAAACTTTCTCAATTAACCAATCATTCCTCCATTACGATCCTTCCAATTACTTTACTTTGGTACTAGCCTGCCCTTCTCTTGGGAAGGTTTTCCCCATTTATCCTCATCACATTTTATCTCTCACCCTATGGTTGAACCTCACCCTCTCTCTATGAAGTCATTCGACTTCCCGAGCTACACAAGCTCGTTGCCGACCACAAAGGCTGGCCGTACACCCCGAGGGTGCACTCTGGTAATGTCCCTTCCCACAAATTAACTTGATTAAACCAATTCATCCCAAGACTATGCTAGGGCAACTATCAGGGCACGCGCCCATGACTGTGGGCACGGCTGTTCGAACAGTTCATACTTCTGCAGAAGGTGTACACTTTACCCTTACGTCGCGATCTTACTCCTTAACCGGCCAAGAAAAGGAGGTTCGCTACAAGGCATTTCTCTAGCCGACCTAGGATAACTCATTGCCACATAGACGGGTCCAACCAAGGATCCATTGGCTCTCAGCCCCCTTCTCCTCTGAAATACCAAGGGTGCTCAAATCCCTGTTCACCTCTCCCTACCACCTTTCTTCATAACCATCACAATCTCATACGGCTCCTTGAGCCCATAAACTAACCACGGAGTCACCCAGGGCATTTCACATCTACTGGCAATAGGGCGATCCTAAACCCACTAGATACTCAACCAGGGACACCCCATAATGCTCGTAAGGTCACACGACTTGTGTGACTGCGTTTTTCCCAAGGAATCGGTCCTTATGCGCTAAACGAAGTCGGGCCTCTATGGCAACGACAACACCTAACAATTTGCAAACATTCTCCACTTTCCCTTTTTCATCCCATCCCAATTTAACATTTTGAAAAAAATGAAATCATTTCCAATCTCCCATTTTTCACCCACACGCATCATTCATTTTGCATATGTAATATTTGTGCGAGAAATAAAACAAATGTTGACCGCTCTAATGCCCATCGATATACTAGGATGGGGTTATAGCAGTCTCAAAGGCTTAACAAGGATTTCAGGTAATCAATAATCAAGGGAAGGCTAAGTGCAACAATGTTAGGTTTTAGCTGACTTAATCGCTCAGGCGATCGTCGTTAATCTCCCATGTATATGTGTGTCCTAAACATTGTCGCGCCCTGATTTAATAAATCAGGACTTTATTGAAATTCCATAGAAAATCAATAAAACAAGACGTTCATCATGCGACCTCGTACAATACGGGCATTCATTCATGGTTCGTAGACCGCATTAATACAAAAGTGAATGAAGGTGAAGAGAAACTAATAAAATAAGGGTCCTAGATGAACGCCTCCTTCCAGTCTCGCCTTGACTGGGTCGCTACTCTAGACCTGCATCCTCCTCGTAGTAGATGGGCTCTGATGGTGGAAGTCAACGGGGTGAGTACAGGAGTACTCAGCAAGCCACCGAATGCAAATATAATGCAAGGAAATAACAAGGGAGATAATGACTAGTTTTGCGGAAGCGAGGAATTTGTAAAGCAATTTAATGTGAACAATTTATTAGTACTGAAACGTAAACATGTGTATGCATCATCATCTTCTAACTCAAGGGGTACAGTCAGCCCCACCTCGCTCAACAGTCCTTACATGCCATGAATAACTCAACCATTCAAACAATTGTAAACTAACTGCGAGTAGTCACACAACCCGCCCTTGACCGTGGGCTCGGCTTTTCGAAAAGATTAAATTACTCTGATCAGAGATGTACCACTGTACCCACAAGGCACACACTCATCACCTACACCAAAGTGTAACGAGATGACCCATTTCACGGGAACTCGTGCCAAAACCTTCCATATAGTCCTCTCCGACTCAACAGCACCCTCTTATAGGTTTCATATGGTGTCCCGACGCGTCGGAGCCCCACCATACCCCCCCTTGAGCCTCGTCGGTACAAGTCACCCGCAGGCTTGCCCCTTGCCCCCTCCACTATGGTGCATCGAGTCGGAGCATTCCATACTTCCAGTTAGGACTTACCCATTAGACTTGTGGTTGGTACGGAAGTGTTTTGCAACAGATCCCACAGACCAGTCCTTATAGTGCCCCGGGTGCGACAAACCAATGCCGAGCTTGCACCCGGAACCCACCATACTTATAACTTAGCCAACTCCAACAGAATCCAGAGACAAGAATAACGGGGAAATTCATATACAGAATCCAGCTAATCTACGACTCATTCTTTTTATCCTATAGCAGTTGTGCCGGTACATTGGGCACTAGCTAATAATTTTATAGTAGAGTGACAAGGAGTTAAGGCTCAATAAGCATGGCTTGAGTTTGTACACAAGGACGGGGATCTAATAAATATAAGTGTAAGGCTTTGATATTTGACTAATGCAATATTAACCTATGAGTTATAGCGATAATTTATTAAAACATGGGCTCAATAATGATCAACTGTTTCCATAGAGGTGGTCGATGACTTGCCTTGATCAGCAAATGGGGATGGAGGAACCTCGGGGTAGAACTCTGGCTCCTCGACGAACTCGTAGTCTTCTCGATACGGAAAAATAAACAGTACATTCAATAAACAGATAAAAATCCACCAAGTAATAAACATACATATTTGTGGGTTTTATTATGTGGAATAAAGTTTTAATATTCTGATGTTTGGTGATAAACAGTAAACTTATTTTCTTAAGGCTTTTCTAATTTATTTTTCTGAATTAATAATTTATCCCTAAGGGGTTTTTATTCAAATATTTATTAAAAATATTTTGGGTAACAGTAACATACTGTTTTTATAGCATTAAAGTGTAGGGAATAATATACTGGATTTAACAAAATTTGAATGGTGAAATTTGGAGTTAAAATGAGCAAGTTATGAATTTTCAAAGTTTAAATCAAATTCTGGAATTTTATTTAAACTGGAAAATGGGCTCTGGTCCACGGTGAGCCAGGCCCACGGTGGACCAGCGACTGTGCGCGTGAACCGAGCCGATCTGGATCGTCTGATCCAGATCAAACGGCCAGGCACGAGGCGGGTTCCTTTAAGTGAGAACGGACGGCTCAGATTAAAACAGAGCGAACGGGTATGCGTGGACGCACCAGATCGCTCCAGCGCCTTAAGTCATGATCGACGGTCGAGATTAAAAGATACCGGTTTGACCAGATCTGAGGGCTCAGATTAGATCTCCGCAGGATCTAATCTGGACCGTTCGCTCGGAATCGTGCGGCTCAGATGGATTCCAGCACGGCACGTGGTGACGAGGGTGTTTTACCCTTCGTCTCCAGTGACGGCGGCCTCGGGCGCGGTGGCGACAGCGATGGCGAGGGCCTAGGGGCCTAGCTAACGGCAAAAATGGAGAGAGGAGAAGATGGCGGCCACGACAGTACCTCTGATGGCGACGGAGGGCGACGGATGGTGACCGGCGGCGAGGGGTAGACGAAGGGGGTCCTCGGGAGCTTGACGGCGACGACGATCCGGCGGGTTCCACGGCCAACAGAGGGGTGGCTGAGGGCAGGCGGTCATCGACGGTCACGCTGGTGGCGGCGGCTAGGGCGAAGAGGACCGGAGTCGGTGGCGAGGGCTCGCCGGAGTTGAAACAGAGGGGAAAACCCGAAAACAGAGTGGCGACGCTCTGGATTGCTTCGGCTCAGGCTACGGTGGTGTGGGCTAAAGGCGATGGCCGAAGGGGGTTTATATAGGGGTTCGCCGGCGTCTAGATGGCAGGGAACCGAGGGTTTCCACGAGCTCCGGCGAGGGCTTTCCAAGCTTCGGGTATGCATTCCATAAGCGCGAAACCGCGTGGCTCAAGGATGGAAAGGGGGCGATGGCGCTCGGGGAAGGCGATCCGGGGCGATCAGGCGAGATCGGGCGGCCGGCGGCGAGGGAAACAGAAAGGGATCGCCGGGAAGAAGGAAGGGGGCGATCCCCTTCCATCGGAGACGATGGATCTGACAGGTGGCCCCACCTGTCAGTGGGCGAGCGGGAAAACGAGCGCCGACAGGCGGGCCCGGGCGGTCGGTGGCAGAAGGGGGCTGACTGGTGGGACCAAGCGGAGCGCGGGCGGGAGAGAGAGGCGGGGAAACGCACCGACAGGCGGGCCCCACTGGTCAGTGACACGCAGCTGGACTGGGCCGGGCTTGGGGCACTTTGAAGGTTGGCGGCCCGATAGGATTTAAAATCTTTTCTGATTTAAAATAATTCCAGTAATTCATATATTTGATTTAGGGTTGAATCACTGTGGTTAAAAATTTGAAAAAAAATCCTGAAATTATGTTTTGGCCTCTAGTTTATCTCATAAAATTTTCAAGTCCAGATTTTGAATATTTCTCCCTGTTTGGATTTAATAAGGCTCTTTAAGGGTTTTTCTTTAATTATAATTTCCAGAAATGTATTTAATAATATTTTTGTTTTATTTTAATTCTTTTTAAATTCTGGGGTGTTACAATCCTATCCCCCTTACAAAGAATCTCGTCCTCGAGATTCGGATCATTCCTCGAATAGCTCAGGATGTTGTGCCTTGAGTTCATCTTCTTTTTCCCATGTAGCTTCCTCTACAGGATGGTTGCTCCACTGCACTTTGCAGAAGCGGATGATCCGACTCCTGGTGATCCTTTCTTTGACTTCCAATATCTTGACAGGCTTTTCCACATAGGTCAGATCCTCTTGAACATCCAACTGTTGTAGGTCCACTTGCTCTGTAGGGACTCAGAGACATTTCTTGAGTTGGGACACGTGAAACACGTCATGTACTCCAGCCAATGAGGGCGGTAGTTCCAACTGATAAGCAACTTCGCCTTGGTGTCGAACAATGGGAAATGGTCCAACATATCGAGGGGCCAACTTTCCTCTCATGTTAAACCGTTGAGTACGATGGAGAGGCGTAACTCGAAGGTAGACATGATCTCCTTCAAAGGCTAGGTCTCGACGTCGATTGTCCGCGTAGCTCTTCTGTCGTGATTGGGCTGTCTTGAGTCGGTCTCTGATGATCCGTACCTTCTCTTCAGCTTCTCGAAGGATGTCTGTTCTGAATACTTGAGATTCACCAGTTTGATCCCAAAGTAGAGGCGTTCTGCACTTACGTCCATATAGGGCTTCAAACGGAGACATCTGGAGACTGGCTTGATAGCTGTTGTTGTACGAAAACTCAGCGTACGGTAAGCTCTTGTCCCAAGTGGCTCCAAAGTCCAAGACACATGCCCGTAGCATATCCTCCAATATCTGGTTTACCCTTTCTGTTTGTCCATCCGTCTGAGGGTGGTAGGCAGTGCTAAAGTTCAATCTTGTTCCCATCTCTTCTTGAAGGTTCTTCCAGAAACGAGAGGTGAACTGACTTCCTCTATCAGACACTATCTTCTTGGGTACTCCATGAAGACACACAATGCGGGCCATGTATAGTTCTGCAAGCTTAGGGCCACTAAAGGTCGTCTTGACGGCTATGGAATGCGCTACTTTAGTAAGTCGGTCAATAATCACCCAAATAGAATCATATCCAAGTTGGGTCTTTGGGAGTCCGGTGATGAAATCCATACCGATCTCTTCCCACTTCCATTCAGGTACTTTCAATGGCTGTAACAGTCCTGCAGGTCTCTGATGTTCAGCCTTTACTCTTCTACAGGTGTCACACTCGGCGACGAACTGTGCAATCTCCCTCTTCATGCTAACCCACCAATAACGTTCCTTCAAGTCCTGGTACATCTTGGTACTGCCGGGATGAATGAAGTACAAGGTCTCATGGGCTTCTCTCAGGATAAGGGTTTTTATCTCTAGTTTATCCGGTACACATATCCGGGTTCCAAACCATATGGTGCCATTCTCGTCCTCTGAAAATCCTGGGGCTTTTCCTTGCCTCATGTTCTTCTTAATGGCGGCGATATCCGAGTCTTCTAATTGAGCTTCTCGGATTTGTTCGAACAAGACAAGTTGAGTCTCCAAGGTGGCTAGGTATGCTCCGGTGGTCAACCCGATATTTAACTTTTCCATCTCTTTACATAACAAGGGCGCGTGATCCTGAATCATAATGGCTGTGTAATATCCTTTGCGACTTAATGCATCAGCTACCACATTTGCTTTTCCGGGGTGGTAGTGGATACCTAAGTCATAGTCCTTTATTAATTCCAACCATCGTCTTTGCCTCAGATTGAGGTCTGGCTGTGTGAAGATGTACTTCAAGCTCTTGTGATCCATAAAGATCTCACAGCGATTTCCGACCAAATAATGCCTCCATATTTTAAGGGCGTGCACTACAGCGGCAAGTTCCAAATTGTGGGTCGGGTAGTTCAACTCATGGGGTCTCAACTGACGAGAGGCATAAGAGATAACCTTTCCATCTTGCATAAGAACACATCCTAATCCTTGGCGGGATGCATCGCAATAGACATGGAAGTCTTTCCGGATATCGGGTAGGGTCAGTATGGGTGTTGACACCAGACGGGTCTTGAGGGTGCAGAAACTTTCCTCGCATTCAGGGGTCCATTCAAACTTTTCTCCTTTCTGCAACAACTTGGTCATTGGCTTGGCTATGTTGGAAAAATTCTCAATGAATCTCCGGTAATATCCGGCCAAACCTAGAAAACTTCGTATCTCAGATACGTTCGTGGGTGGCAGCCAATCCGTAACTGCTTCCACGGTGGCAGGATCTACTGCAATACCTTGTGCAGAGATAATGTGTCCAAGAAACTTCACTTCCGCCGTCCAAAACTTGCACTTGCTGTACTTGGCGTATAACTGGTGTTCCCTTAGCTTTCCTAAGGTTAACCGGAGGTGAGTCTCATGCTCTTTCTGGTCCTTGGAATAAATGAGGATGTCGTCTATAAAGACCACGATGAATTTGTCCAAATACTCCATAAACACCTTATTCATCATGTTCATGAAGAATGCAGGGGCGTTGGTCAATCCAAAGGACATAACAGTACACTCATATAATCCATAACGGGTGGTGAAGGCCGTCTTGGGTATATCCTCTTCTCGAATCCTTAACTGATGATAACCAGACCGCAGGTCGATCTTCGAGAATACCGTAGCTCCCTTCAGCTGGTCAAAGAGATCATCGATCCGAGGCAACGGGTACTTGTTCTTGATGGTTACTTCATTCAAAGCGCGGTAATCCACATACATACGCTTAGCCTTGTCTTCTTTCTTCTCGACAAAGATGACGGGGGCACCCCATGGTGATGTACTTGGTCTGATGTAGCCTTTCCTTTCGAGATCCTCTAACTGCTGCTTCATCTCAGATAGCTCATTAGCGGCCATCCAGTATGGTCGCTTGTAAATAGGGGTAGTCCCGGGTACCAAATCAATCCTGAATTCGATGTCCCTCTTGGGTGGCATCCCTGGTAGATCCTCTGGGAATACGTCCGGGTATTCACTGACTATCGGTATTTCCTCCAAGGTAATCTGATGTAGTATTGGTCTTCCGGTCTTCATGCTTGGCATCTGGAATGTGACGGCAGTCCCTTCTTCACTGGTCACAGTCACTTTTCTCTGGGCACATTCTATTACTCCTTGGTGTTTATTTAACCAATCCATCCCTAGAATGAGATCCAAACCTTGGCATTCTATTAGAATGGGGTCGGCCCAAAATATTGTACCTTGGATATCTACGCATACCCTTGGACTAAAGGAATAGGCGAGGGTTTGCTTGCCCGGGGTAGCTATTAATACTGGTCTGGGTAGTTCACTTATGTCCAGGGCATTTCTTTCCACAAAAGCAGTCGATATAAAGGAGTGTGTAGCTCCGGTGTCAAATAATACCACTGCAAGTGATGAATGTACCATAAACTTACCCATGACAATTTCCGGGGCGGCCTAAGCTTCTTCGGCGGTGACGTGGTTGACCTTGGCGCGGACGGTGGGGTTCGATGCGATGCCTTGGGTACGCTTGGGATGAGGGCACTGGTGAGAATAGTGCCCCTCTTGGCGGCAGTTGAAGCATACCACAGGCTTGCCGTGCCTGTCTCGCAAAACCTCCGTCTTCTTAGCCGGGGCGGCTGGGGCGGTTGGTGCGGCGGGAGCGGGGCGAGGTTGTCCGGCTCCGGTGTTGGCGGCAGGTGGTGCCGGACGATATACCGGGCGGGGGTGGTACTGTGGTGCTGGTGGAGGAGGGGTGAAACGGGGCCTCTGAGCCATGCCCTGGTTTTGCCTAAAGGCAATCATCCTCTTCTTCTTCAGGTCGACCTTGTTCTGCTAGGTCTCCTGAATAATAGCTTTGTTCACCAACTTTTGGAAGTTGGCGAAATCTCCGGAGATAAGCTGTCGGGACAGCTCATCCTTCAGTCCCCGGAGGAACTTGGCCTGCCTGGCCGCATCTGTACGGACCTCCTCAGGTGCGTATCTGGCCAGTCGGTTGAACTCATGCAAATACTCTGTTATGGACCTGCTCCCCTGCTGCAGGTCCCTAAACTCCTGTTGTTTCTGTGCTATGATGCTGTCGGGGATGTGAGCGGCACGGAAAGTAGCCGAGAACTCCGCCCAAGTGTGGACGTGTCCCTCGGGCAGGGTCTCGCGCAGATTGTCCCACCACTCTGCGGCGGGACCCTGGAGTTGGTGGGTGGCAAAGGACACCCTCTCCTGCTCAGTGCAGGTCAGGAGATCAAGCTTCTTCTCGATGGTCCTTAACCAATCCCCAGCCTCCATGGGGTTGGTGGTGCTCGAGAAGGTCGGTGGGTGGACTCGGAGGAACTCCGAGAGTTGGGAGGCGGGAGCGGGAGCTGGAGTGGCGGGTCGTGGCAGCTCGGGCTGTTGGTTGAGACGGAAGAAGTGAGCCTGCTGCTCTTGCATCTGCTGTTGTTGCTGCTGCATCTAGTTCAGAAGGGCTGAGACCAGCTGGTTTTGCGTGGCCATCATCTCAGCCAGAGTGGGGTGGTTGGCAACCGGGGCTTGCCTCTGCCTAGTTGCTCCCCACTGGGGCAGGTTTCCATTATCTCCTCCGTTTTGAGGAGCGTCGGAGCCTTGAGTGTTGGTCATCCTGAAGTTTCCAAAGTAGACAACATTTTCTTAGAGGATATTATTATTAAGTTTTATTCCAAAAATGCCGTTCTTGCGGTTACATTTGTTATTTATTTCTTCATTCATGCCTTATATTTGACATGAATGGCAATACAATCAAGTAAAAAGAAAAGCAATCAATCGTAAAACTACGTCTACGGTAGCCCGGGGGACGGCTCGATCACGGGCTCGATGGAGATGGTCGGGGTCGAGGAACTGGATGGTCCGGCGGGTGGAGCACTGTGTGAAATCCTCTTGGGTCTCACGATGGGGATCCGAGGGGATTTCTGTTTGCGAGGCGGAAGAGGTGCGATCTCCTCTATGTCCTTCTTCAACTCCTCAATCTGATGGTGGAGCTGGGGATTGGTGGCGACGCGCTGCCGTAGGAGCTCATTCTGGCACCGTAACTCCTCAGCCTCGGCAGCCAATCGGTGTCCCTGCTGGAGGCGGCGACAAAGATCTCCATTCTCGTGGTTTAGATCCTCAGAAGAGTGTCGGTAGAAGGCGATCGTATCGCGCTGTCTGTTGGCATCCTGCAGTGCCTCATAGTGGAGCTCATCCATTGCCTTCAACAGGCGCACTGTATGTCCAACCGAAGAGTGACGCTGGGAGAGGGTGCTGACGTAGTCACTGTGTGGGCTCCCAGGGGTACGAAGGGGTACGAAGCGATAGTCCGTGTCGTAGAGCTCACTGTCGTAA
The DNA here is from genome assembly GCA_019279435.1 of Zizania palustris. Classification (NCBI taxonomy): domain Eukaryota; kingdom Viridiplantae; phylum Streptophyta; class Magnoliopsida; order Poales; family Poaceae; genus Zizania; species Zizania palustris. The sequence continues at coordinate 31,702,219 of JAAALK010000289.1, read as the reverse complement.
ATCATCCGGAGCTCGGTGAGGGCCTGGAGGGCGGTGTGCTGACTGGCAACCAAGAAGGTAGGTCCTCCTCCCCGATAGGTGTGAGCTGTCTGAGGGGAGGGCTGGACGACGACGGTGACCTCACAGAAGCTTTCTTCCTCGTCGGGGAAGACTCCATGGGTGTAGAAGGGTGGCTGCGTGGAGGAGGGGCGGATAACAACCGTGACCTCGCAGTAGCTCTCACTCGCATCGGGAAAGATCCCGTGGAACGCGGGCTCATGGGGAAACCCCAAGAAGTCGATGAGCATGTGAAGCTCGCGGATGAATCCGGCCTCGTCACGAAGAGTCCCGCTCATGGTATGGACCGGCATCTACAAAAGAGATAAAGTTTTTGTGAAAATCTCGGAAGATGAGAGGATAAGTAATTTTTGTAAGAAAATATAGTAAATATAAGTCCTAAGGTCAGGTCTGTTTGGCTTCCTACAGTCAAATCGGCTCTGATACCATCTTGTCGCGCCCCGATTTAATAAATCAGGACTTTATTGAAATTCCATAGAAAATCAATAAAACAAGATGTTCATCATGCGACCTCGTACAATACGAGCAATCATTCATGGTTCGTAGATGAACGTCTTGTTTTATTGATTTTCTATGGAATTTCAATAAAGTCCTGATTTATTAAATCGGGGCGCGACAAACATGCATTTATATAAAGTTAAATTTAAAAGATTGGGATCAAACATGATTGAATGAAGACTTGCCTTGAACCGTATAGTACTCAGAATCTTCGGGATCGTAGTCTCACGGGTCTTCGACACCGGTAACTATAGTACAAATAACATCACATAAATAAAAACACACAAAAAGTTTTGGGAAAACAATTTTATACTACTCTAAATTAACGTTTATAATTTTATAAATTTATAGAAATTTGAACAAAGCTAATCGGAGCTATAACGAGTTTTATATGAATTTTTGAAGTTTAAACATTTTCTGAAATTGACAAAAGGTACTATGTGCTGTTGGGATGGCAGAAAAATAATTTCGGAAAATAGGAAAAAAAGTATTGTTTAAAACAACCGGGCCGACCTGTTTACTGTATGGGCTGTGCTAGTTTTAATTTCTGAAAATCGAAAATGTTACTATTTGCGGTGGGCTGGCCGAACCAGCCCAAGGGAAAACAGCGTGCGGGATAGGTTGGCGGGGCCCGCTGGCAGTAAGCTAGCGGCTGGCGTGTAGGGCCCAGCTGGCAGTGGAACAGGGACCGAACAGAAGGCAGTGGCTGGAGGTTGAAGACGACCTTCAACGGCTGAAACGTCTGCGGGGCATAACTTCTTCATACTAACTCCGATTGACTCGAAAATTTAAACGTAGGTTCTACATGCCATGATGAACATAATCTACGGTTGGATTTCCAATTATATCTACGGTTTTCTCATAATTAAAAAGGGGGTAAAAGGGCAGAGGGGTGGCATTGGGGGCGATGGGGTTACTTCGGCGACCAACGACTGGAATTTTCACGGGATTAGCGCTAGCAGGAAACTATCCATGGCTTCCAATCGACCTACAATGCCTCGTACGAAGCTACCCACGGTGATGCCTAGAGGTTTCCATGGCTAAACGTCACCGGCGAGCTCCAGTGGTGTTCCGCTATGGATAAACCTTGGAACATGAATGCTAGAGCACAAGAAAGCTACGTATACAAGGAAATGTGCGGATTTTATACCTCGGGTTGGATCAAGGTGCGGTGGCGTCGACACGGGTCTCTAGTGAAGGCTCGGTTCCTGATGAGGGATTGGTCCCGATCTTCCGCTAGGTAAAGGATAACTTGGATTGGTGGAGAATCTCGACGTTGGCGATCCAAGGCTCCGGTCCGGCGGATCAAAACCTTGCAATCGTTACACCACTGTCTCCGTTGGTTATCAACCACGCAGGACGCGATTGACCTCGCCACGAAGGCTAATTCCTGCAAGCGAATCCAAGAACACAAGCAAGAACAGGAAGGATACAAGTCGAATGCCAAATCACAGACAAACGATGAAAAGGTGAGGTTTCACAAACGCCTATGCAGCAGCCAATCGGTCCGGTGCAAGGGGCGGGATCTAAACACACAAGTGTAGATGCAAACAAAGCAAAACCTAACCCTAAAGGCGGCTGGTGTGAGTATATAAGGCGTGGGCAGCCTGTGGAAGGCGAACAGACTCTGAATATGGGCTAGAAGATGTACAGACTCGGGCTATGGGCCAACATGGCCCAATTCTGTCACGCAGGACTATTTCAAACACACAGGACGGCTCGAGGCTCCAAATGAGACGAAACCAACGGCAAAAGATCCGTCTTCTCCTTAGATTTCCAAAAAGTCCAAGAACGCGCCAATCAGACTTCGTATGAGTAAGTTATGCCCATTTTGGTGCATGGTGGTCGATGTAGTCCGAACCAGCGAATTCTTGACTTCAAATCATCCGTGCGACTCCGTCTTCAACTCCAACTCTTCTATTCCATCTCCCATGTCCCTAAGCAACAAAATATCACTAGTATTCAGTAGCATCCCATCCAAACAAATATTAACATAGTTGCTAAGGAAAGAATTAACCTCATGGTTCAAGCGACGGGCACGGGCGCGTGTGATTGGTCCTTGTAATTGAATTGTAGGTGGAGGCTCCATGTGTGTATCATGTGAAGTGATGTACTCATCATCCTCCCCCTCTTGAATTAGAGTCGTCCTCGACTCAAGCTCATCGTCATCTCCCAAATAGGGCTTTAAATCTGAAATGTTAAATGTGGGACTAACCCCAAAAACTGCAGGCAACTCAAGTTTATATGCATTATCATTTATCTTCTCAAGCACACGGAAAGGACCATCAGCACGGGGCATCAATTTAGACTTTCTCAAATCAGGAAAACGATCCTTGCGCAAGTGCAACCAAACAAGATCACCCGGTTCAAATGTTATCTCTTTTCTACCCTTACTACCATAAGCACGATATTTCTCATTCATTTTCTCTATGTTTGCTTTAGTAGTTTCATGCATCTTAAGTAATAATTCAGCACATGTAGTAGCATCAAAATTCAATTTTTCAGAGGGTGGCAATGGTAGCAAATCAATAGGAGCACGCGGATTAAAGCCATAGACCACCTGAAATGGACTTACCTTAGTAGTGGAGTGTACTGACCTATTATATGCAAACTCAATATGAGGTAGACACTCTTCCCAGAGCTTCAAGTTGGTCTTCAAAATAGCCCTCAACATGGTGGACAATGTACGGTTGACGACCTCCATTTGCCCATCCGTTTGGGGGTGACAAGTAGTAGAAAATAGCAGCTTCGTCCCCAACTTATGCCATAACGTTCTCCAAAAATGACTTAAAAATTTAGCATCACGATCTGAAACAATGGTATTGGGAACTCCATGCAAGCGTACGACCTCTTTGAAAAACAAATCAGCAACATTTGTAGCGTCGTCGCTCTTGTGACAAGGTATAAAATGCGCCATTTTAGAGAACCGTTCTACCACCACAAAAATACTATCCCTCCCCCTCCTAGTTCTAGGTAATCCTAACACAAAATCCATAGAAATATCCTCCCAAGGTACACTAGGAACGGGCAGAGGCATATAAAGACCATGTGGGTTTAGACGGGACTTAGCTTTATTGCAAGTAGTGCATCGTGCCACATAGCGCTCAACATCTCGTCTCATCCTAGGCCAATAGAAGTGTGTGGACAGCACATCTTCGGTTTTCTTTGATCCGAAATGACCCATCAAACCACCACCATGTGCTTCCTGCAATAACAACAAGCGAAGAGAGCTAGCCGGCACGCATAACTTGTTAGCACGAAAAAGATATCCATTATTCAACACATATTTGTTCCAAGCACGGTCATTTGTACAATTTGCAAAAGCATCTTTGAAGTCCAAATCAGTAGCATACATGTCCTTCAATGTTTCTAAACCAAAGATCTTATAATCAAGTTAAGAAAGCAATGTATAACGTCTAGATAAAGCATCGGCAATCACATTATCTTTCCCTTTCTTATGCTTAATGATATATGGAAAAGTCTCAATAAATTCTACCCATTTAGCATGACGTTTATTCAGATTTGCTTGACTACGTATATGCTTCAATGCTTCATGATCCGAATGAATAATAAACTCCTTAGGCAAAAGGTAATGTTGCCAAGTTTCAAGCACACGCACTAAGGCATATAATTCCTTATCATAGGTAGAATAATTCAACTGTGGACCATGTAAATTCTCACTAAAATAGGCCACGGGTTTACCTCCTTGTAGCAGCACACCTCCTATTCCAAAACCACTAGCATCACATTCTAACTCAAAAGGCTTACTGAAGTCGGGTAGCTGAAGTAGAGGTGCATGTGGAAGGCGATTCTTGAGTGTGGCAAAAGCTTGTTCTTGTGCTGGTTCCCAAGTAAAAGTAACTCCCTTCTTGGTCAACTCATGTAAAGGACCGGCTATGGTGCTGAAATCTTTCACAAAACGCCGGTAGAAACCTGCAAGACCAAGAAAACTACGTACATGTGTGATAGTTTGGGGTTGCGGCCAGCTGTTGATTGCTTCTACCTTCGCCGCGTCAACCACAATACCCTGTGAAGTGACAACATATCCAAGAAACACAACTCGATCCGTGCAAAACGTGCACTTCTCAAGGTTACCAAACATTCTAGCCTCTCGGAGGACAGAAAAGACAGCACATAGGTGTTCAACATGTTCAGTGAGAGACTTGCTATAAACCAAGATATCATCAAAGTATACAACCACAAAGTGTCCTATAAAGTGTCGTAGGACTTCATTCATCAAGCGCATGAAGGTACTAGGTGCATTAGTAAGTCCAAAAGACATGACAAGCCACTCATATAATCCAAACTTTGTTTTAAAAGCAGTTTTCCATTCATCACCTAGTTTCATGCGAATTTGGTGGTAGCCACTACGGAGATCGATCTTAGTAAAGATAATGGCACCACTAAGCTCATAAAGCATGTCATCCAATCTAGGAATATGGTGTCGATATCGAATGGTGATATTATTAATAGCACGACAATCAACACACATGCGCCAACTACCATCTTTCTTAGGTACCAAAAGAACGGGTACTGCACAAGGACTAAGGCTTTCACGGACGTACCCACAATCAAGAAGGTCCTGTACTTGGCGCTCAATTTCTTTTGTCTCCTCTGGATTGGTACGGTACGCTGCACGATTAGGAAGAGACGCTCCCGGGACCAAATCAATTTGGTGCTCGATGCCGCGTATCGGTGGCATCCCGGGTGGTATCTCAGCAGGAAAAACATCGTTAAACTCCTGCAAAAGGTCAGTGACTGCAACAGGAACAGAGCTAGGAATGTTCGCAAGGGAAAACAGCACGTTCGTGCAAATCAAGCCATATATCATGGGAGTATCATTACAAATTTCAGCAAGGTCAGTTTTAGTTGCAAGCATGACACGTCCTCTCAGATTAATAACTTGTGATGAAGAAGGAGAAGCAAGTTTATCTTTTTGTTGCCTCGAAAGCATTTTGGCTACTTGCTGATTTTCAGAAGGTTGTTTGCTCTTTTGTGCGTCCCTAGCATGTTTTTCTTGTTCAAATTTCACAATTTCAGCAGGAGTCATAGGAAGCAAGGTAACTTTCTTTCCTTTATACATAAATGTGTACTTATTGCTCCTACCATGGTGTGTAGCATCAGTATCATACTCCCAAGGTCTACCAAGTAATAGAGAACATGCTTGCATTGGTACTACATCAAAATCAGCAACTCCGAAGTATGTACCAATGGAAAATTTGATGTAAGCAGTTTGTGTTACCTTGACCTTACCGCTATTGTTGAACCATTGCACATGGTAAGGGTTTGGATGCGCACGTGTGGGAAGTTGAAGCTTCGTTACCATGCCGTGGCTCACCAAATTGTTGCAACTACCGCTGTCGATGATGTCGGGTGGGGAATTTTTTGAGACACAAGACCAACTACTACTCAACGACACAAAGGGATTACTAAACCAGCAACAAGACTCGACCAAGAACACAAACTCAACAAGGTTAAAAACTGAAATTAAAATCGCAAGGCACAAAGGGGTTCTCCGTGGGGATTTTTTTGTGAGGGTTTTCTGGACTCTAGGTAAAATAAAAGCAGATCGAGATTACCTAACGAGAAATTTGTGCTCTGATACCAACTGATGGGGGATTGGTCCCGATCTTCCGCTAGGTAAAGGATAACTTGGATTGGTGGAGAATCTCGATGTTGGCGATCCAAGGCTCCGGTCCGGCGGATCAAAACCTTGCAATCGTTACACCATTGTCTCCGTTGGTTATCAACCACGCAGGACGCGATTGACCTCGCCACGAAGGCTAATTCCTGCAAGCAAATCCAAGAACACAAGCAAGAACATGAAGGATACAAGTCGAATGCCAAATCACAGACAAACGATGAAAAGGTGAGGTTTCACAAACGCCTATGCAGCAGCCAATCGGTCCGGTGCAAGGGGCGGGATCTAAACACACAAGTTTAGATGCAAACAAAGCAAAACCTAACCCTAAAGGCGGCTGGCGTGAGTATATAAGGCGTGGGCAGCCTGTGGAAGGCGAACAGACTCTGAATATGGGCTAGAAGATGTACAGACTCGGGCTGGCCCAATTTTGTCATGCAGGACTATTTCAAACACACAGGACGGCTCGAGGCTCCAAATGAGACGAAACCAACGGCAAAAGATCCGTCCTCTCCTTAGCTTTCCAAAAAGTCCAAGAACGCGCCAATCAGACTTCGTATGAGTAAGTTATGCCCATTTTGGTGCATGGTGGTCGATGTAGTCCGAACCAGCGAATTCTTGACTTCAAATCATCCGTGCGACTCCGTCTTCAACTCCAACTCTTCTATTCCATCTCCCATGTTCCTAAGCAACAAAATATCACTAGTATTCAGTAGCATCCCGTCCAAACAAATATTAACATAGTTGCTAAGGAAAGAATTAACCTCATGGTTCAAGCGACGGGCACGGGCGCGTGTGATTGGTCCTTGTAATTGAATTGTAGGTGGAGGCTCCATGTGTGTATCATGTGAAGTGATATCCTCATCAGTTCCGGTGGTGGGGGCTGCAGAAACGTACACAATAGACGTCGCTGGTTACGTTCCTGTTACTAGCGTGAAGAATGGAGCAACGAAGAAGGAGATGAGGAGCCATGCTGAATAGCGTGGGCCTCATGGCTCCAGATGTGATGAGTCATTGTCAACGATAGTCAAAGAGGACCGAGAAGAGTGAAGATCTGTTGTTTCATGGGCCGCGTGTGACTCAGGTACACGGGCAGCGAGCGACTGTCTGGCTGAGAGAGCTGCGAAGTCGGGCTGGCCCAATCCGGGTACATGGGCCAGAAGAAGTAGAAGACACACTGGGCTGTTGACCAAGGTTGACTCAGGTACATGGGCGGTGAGTGATTGCCGGGCTCAGAGAGCTGCGGAATTGGGCCGGCCCAATCCAGGTACCTGGTGCAAAGTCGGTGGAGGCTTTGTCAGTTTCGGCGCAAAACTGACAACCATTGATCTTGTATCGGACTGTCCAGAAGAGAAGCCGTAGTCTCTACGAAAGCTTAGCTTCCGGATAAGTCATCTGTATCTCTAGGCCCACAGTCAGTCAGTCGTGTTTGTAAAAATTCCTAAGGGCAGTTGAGTCTTTTCCTTTATTTTAGCGTCTATAAAAACCCTAAGGGGCTGGTGGAATATTCTAGGCCATTGGGCAGCCTATAAATAGGGCCCCAATCCCTAGGGTTGGACTACCCTTCCAGAATTCACTTTTCAATCTATTGGGTCACTTTTGCTTCCTGAAGTTTCTCTCTCCTGTGTGTGTGTCGCCAGGCTCCTTGCTGCTGTTCATCCTATTTGTTCCCTGTTTTGGATGATTCTATTCCTTCTGCTTCATGTGTAGCATCTCATTATTAGCTCTGCTGTTTCATATTTTTGCGCACAACAAATTTATTCCTGAGTTTTGGTGCTTCTGTTGCCTCTGTTCTTCACGCAAGTAGTACTAGTTCTTGCTGTTGCAAGTAGTACTACTTCTCTGTAGCAACAATACACTATTACTATAGCTTGCTTTTTACTGCGTAGATTTTTGATCGAGTTGACAGGGCCAAAGTCCCTTTTCTGGTGTGAAGTCCAACTTTGTGAAGCAGGCTTCGAATCTGCTGACTTCGAATCTGCAGACTTCGAATCGACAGACCTTGAATCTGCAGACTTCGAATCGATAGACCTTGAATCTGCAGACTTCGAATCAGTAGACTTCGAATCAGTAGACTTCGAATCTGCATACTTCGAATCGGCATACTTCGAATCTGCAGGCTTCGAATCTGCATACGTCGAATCTGCAGGCTTCGAATCTACATACTTCGAATTTGTAGGCTTCGAATCTGCAGCCATTCACACCAGCGCCGAAGATCCCGCAAGAGCTTCTGCTCAATGGCTCTTGGGGATAAGGGAGAGAAGAGCTCCTCCGATGACTCCGACGATGACGACAATGAAAAGGTATCATCTTATGAACGTGAAATCGTTGATTTACTTGAAAGTAATCGACAGGAGTTAAAATATCGAGAAAAACTGCTTAGGGGTGCTAAGAAAAGGATAGACGAATTAGAGAGTGAGCTTGCTGTGGCCAACGGTAGAATTGAGAGTCTATCTTCTTCCCCATGCTTGGGTGATAGTAGTGAGTGCTCGAAGTGTGAGGTGCTTCTGTGTGACTTGTCGACTCTGAAGTCCAAGTACACAGAAAGGGTTGATGAGAGGGACGCTTTGGCCACTGAGCTTGAAAGCGCTCAGTTGGAGCTGAAAGATGCTCAAGCCACTGTCGTCACACCCTGTGTTGATTGCCCATCTCATCTAGCTACCTTAGCTGAGCTGAAATCCAAGGGCGATGAGCATTTGGGTGATTTGGAGAGGTTGAGAGTTGAGCTTGCGCAGACTAGGCTAGAGCTTGAGACACTGTCAGTTCCACTCACTGTTTGTGAGAACTGTCTGTCTCTTAGACTTGAGTTGATTAAGCTAAAAGCTGAGAAGTCTGTCCAGATAGATAGCGAGTGTGAGACCTGCTTGTCTCAGGTGGAGGTACTAGCTTCCTTGAGAGAGGAGCTAGCTGATTCTCAGAATGAGAACTTTTACCTCCGTTCTATCCTGAGTTGGATCAGTGCCAGAGAGCCACAGCTCGGCATGATGATCCAGCAGTTCAAGAGACAGGATGGGTTTGGGGTAGGTTACACCTACACCAAGGCTGACTTTGAGAGTGCCATTAGCCGGACAGTGGAGTGGAGTAAAATGACTCCTGAGCAGAGATACCCTAAGACTCACTCCACTGAGTCCTCCCAGGCTTGTCAGCCCAAGGATGGAGTAATCCATGAACCACCAAAAGCTCCACCCAAGAAACATATCTGGGTTCCCAAGCCCAAACACCTCCACACCCCTCTAGACTCTCTTCCTGGACCCTCTCAACCCAAGAAGACAACACCAACCACCACTAAGCCCAAGAACCCCAAGCCTCAACCACATCCCAAGAAGCCTACCTATCATTGTGAGTACTATCAGAGAGACGGGCATCTTGCGGATTTTTGCTTCAGGAGTAAGCGGGTTGAGAGAGCAGAGAGAGCTCCTGGTGGTCAGGAGCAGTTCTACCAGCAGGGTGGTAGACTGCGTGTTCCTCGATGTGGAGAGAGGCTGGAGGCCAGGCCGCATCGTGTAGGTGGTGGTAGAGGAGACGGCTTTCTTGCCCGTGCTCCAGATGATGGTATTCGTTCCGGCAGAGCTCCAGGCCATGTTGGCTACGTTCCTGGACCTCGTGGTCGAGGCTTTAGGTAGAACCAAGGACCGCGTTTTGAGCCGCGTTTTGGTCCGGACTCTCATTATGATTTCTGCTTTCCGTCTTTTGAGCAGATGGCTCGACACTGGTTTAGCTCTTTTGCTAAACCTAGTGCCGGACCATTTGCTCCCACTTACAGCCACTGATTGCGCAGGATCGGGGTCTGGAGGACGTATGGATCATGGACTCAGGATGCTCTCGTCACATGACGGGACATCGCAGATGGTTCTTCAGTCTCACTCCCCCGAGCTCCAAAGAGTACATCACATTCGGGAACAGTGGTCAAGGGAAAGTAAGTGGCATTGGCTCAATTAGCATTTCAGATCATTTCTCTTTGAAGAATGTTGCTTTGGTCAAGAATTTGAACTTTAACTTGATTTCTGTCTCGCAACTTCTTGAGGATGGTTTGGAAGTGCGTTTTAAGAAGGGCAATTCCTCTGTGTTTGATTCTAGAGGGTCTTTCATTTGCTAGATTTTACCATTTGGTAAAGTTTTTCGAATTGACTTCTCTAGTTCTTTTGGCCCTTCTCGTTGTTTGATAGCTGGATCTTCTTCTGAGCTCTGGAAGTGGCATAGGAGGTTAGGTCATTTGAGTTTTGATCTGCTAGTCAGGTTGAGATCTATGGACCTCATCCGAGGATTGCCCAAGCTTAAGATGGAGAAGGATCTAGTTTGTCATCCCTGTCGTCATGGGAAAATGGTTGCTGCTTCTCACTCACCTGTGACTCAGGTGACGACTTCGTATCCGGGCGAGTTGTTACATTTGGACACTGTTGGTCCAGCTCGGGTATGTTCAGTCGGTGGGAAGTGGTATGCTCTTGTCATTGTTGACGACTTTTCTCGATTTTCGTGGGTTTTATTTTTGGAGTCTAAGGATGAAACTTTTCAGTTTGTTCATGACTTGATCTTGAAGCTGAAGAATGAGAACAATGGTCGAATGCGAGCAATTCGCTCCGACAACGGCTCTGAGTTCAAGAACTCTCAATTCGTCAGCTTTTGTAGTGATCAGGGTCTTGACCATCAGTTTTCTTCTCCTTACACTCCCCCACAGAACGACGTTGTGGAATGAAAGAACCGCACGCTAGTCGAGATGGCCAGGACGATGCTCGATGAGCACAGGACTCTTAGGCGTTTTTGGGCTGAAGCCATGAACACGGCTTGCTATCTGGCCAACCGCATTTTTCTTAGAGCTTACCTAGGAAAGACCTCATATGAGTTGCGGTTTGGCGGACAGCCCAAGGTGAGCCACTTGCGAGCGTTTGGCTGCAAGTGCTTTGTGCTCAAGAAGGGAGGGCATCTGGAAAAGTTTGAGTCTCTTTGCTGGGACGGTGTTTTTCTTGGTTATGCTTTGCATTCTCGAGGTTTCCGTGTTTGGAACCTCGACTCCCAGCAGCTTGTCGAGACTTGCGAAGTTTCGTTTGATGAGTCCATGCCTTCTTTAACTCCTTCTTTTGAGATTTCTAGTGATGATGAGCTCAGAGATTCCATCTTCGAAGAAGATGAGGATACTCCAGCTGCTGATGAGGGTGGGCCTTCTGCACCTCCTGCAGATCCCACAACTTCTGAGACTTCGACTGAAGATGAGGGCGGACCTATGATCACTTCTTCCACTTCGATCGAGCCCCCTCAGTCGAGTCCAGAGGTGCCTGCTGCTGACTCCAGTGAGGTGACTTCAGATCACCAGGGAACCCGAGCAGTTCATCGAGATCACCCCTCAGAGCTCATCATCGGTGATTTGACTGAAAGAACCTTGCGGTCGTCTACCTCTCTTGCTGTGTTTGTTGAATCTGCTTTTGTTGCATCTTTTGAGCCGAGAGATGTTTCTCATGCTCTTTCTGATTCAAATTGTATTAATGCTATGCAAGAAGAGCTTGAGAACTTTGTCCGTAATCGGGTTTGGAATTTAGTTGAGCTGCCACCAGGATACAACCCCATAGGCACCAAGTGGGTGTTCAAGAACAAACAAGGAGAAGATGGGGTTGTGGTGCGCAACAAAGCTCGACTAGTTGCCCAGGGTTTTTGCCAAAAAGAGGGTATTGATTTTGAAGAAACTTTCGCCCCTGTTGCCTGTCTTGAGTCCATTCGCATTCTCCTAGCTTTTGCCGCTTTGAAGGGTTTTAAGCTTTTTCAAATAGACATTAAGAGTGCTTTTCTGAACGGGTTCATAGAGGAGGAAGTTTATGTTAGGCAGCCCCCCAGTTTTGAGAACCCCAAGTTTCCTCGACATGTTTTTAAATTGCAAAAATCTTTATACGGGTTGAAGCAAGCCCCCAGGGCTTGGTATGACCGGTTGAAGCAATTTTTTGTTGGGGAAGGGCTTTGTGATGGGTTCTGTGGATAAGACTCTCTTTCTGCTCAGAGTTGCTTCAGATTTCTTAGTTGCTCAGATTTACGTGGACGATATTATTTTTGGCGGTACTACTGATTCTCTTGTGTCCAAGTTTTCTGAGCAGATGCACAGTGAGTTTGAGATGAGCCTCATGGGTGAGCTCAAGTACTTCTTAGGGCTCCAGATCAAGCAGACCAAGGACGGCACCTTCATCCACCAAGGTAAGTACACTCGTGACATGTTGAAAAAATTTGACTTTGGTGGTGAATTGAAGCCGCAGATGACCCCAATGGGCACGTCTGGAGGATTGGACAAGGACGAGAGCGGCGTCAAGGTCAACGAGAGGGAGTTTCGAGGGATGATCGGTTCGCTGCTGTACTTGACGGCAACAAGACCGAATATTCAGTTTGTCGTGGGGCTGTGCGCGTGCTTCCAGTCTTCACCTCGCGCGTCTCACCGGCAGGCTGTCAAGCGCATCTTCAGGTATCTCACTTATGCGCCTGATCTTGGTCTTTAATATTCAGCATCATCATCTCTTGATTTATCTGGCTTTTCGGACGCTGACTTTGGTGGGTGTCGGTTGGATCGCAAGTCGACTTCCGGTACTTGCCAGTTTCTTGGTTCTTCCCTTGTTTCTTAGTCTTCTCGAAAGCAATCTGGAGTTGCTCTTTCCACCACTGAGGCCTAGTATGTAGCTGCTGCTAGCTGTTGCTCGCAGTTAGTTTGGATGATTTCCACTCTGCGAGATTTTGGGTTGTTCTTTCCTACCAGGGTTCCATTATTTTGCGACAGCACTAGTGCTATTAGTGTAGGGAAAAACCCATGTCTCCATTCAAAAACCAAACACATTGATGTGCGCTTTCATTTTCTGAGGGATCAATATGAGAAAGGTGTCATTGACCTTGTTCATGTTGATACCTATCATCAGTTGGCTAACATTTTCACCAAACCCCTAGATCAATCTACCTTTGAGCGTTTACGAGGGGATTTGGGTGTTGTGTATCCTTTCTAGGATATTTTGCGTCAGTTTTCTTACTTCTTTACTCTTTTCTTGAGTCTTTTTGTGTGTGTTCATATCTTGCATATTCATATATCACACCTTAGAGCTACTTCTGTTATATGATTAAACTGTTTTACTTATTCTAGCTGGTACATGCTTTTGAATACTTGTCAAATGATCATGCTTGGGTTCAGTTCACTTGATATGTTTGATATCTGTCATATGCATGGCTTTTATGCTTTAAAACCTGAAAAATGATCACCATTGCTTCTGGTAACTAGCATGTGTAGGCTGAATGCTTTTGCTACCTGTTACATACCTTGTAGCTAGTTCCTAACTTAGATGCAAATATGCAACTTGGACATCTTTCTGCTTTAAAACATGGAAATGTGTGTTAAAAATGATGAAAAATAAAGAAACATGAAAATTCCATGCCTTTTTATGCATAACTTGAAAAGATCCAAGTGGGTTTGTTTTTGTCGCATTGCATTGTTCTGGACTGCATACCATAGCACTTTGGTATGAACTAGGACAGTGACATGTATGCCAAGACCAATGTCTTAAGCTTCTGATGGTCCAGTTCTGGCCTAGGCTTGACTTGGTCGGTCAGCATAAGGTTTGACATGCAAATAACCCCTGGCAAAAATGAAAAAGGAATAAGAAAAAGACTGAAAATTAAAATGATAACAAGTTTGCTGAAGCACTCTGTTTTGAACAATGCTTATCTTGGTAGATATCAGTTAGCTTTCGCATCTCATGTTCTACCTTGCTTGTTTACTGGAAAATGTGGTGATGCTTTTGTTTGCAAAAACTGAAAAATGTGTGCTAATGACTTTCTTTAGATATCATCTGTTGCACTAATCATGCCATGCGTCTTAGACAGTATGTCTTTTGCTCTACTTGTTAGATGTTGTAATTGCAGTCAATCATATCTGAGAAGCATGCTTTCTACACTCCACCTGCACCCCAGTTGCATTCATTGCATATTTTGAGGGGGAGTTGCTTTCAGGGGGAGTCTGTGTCTCTTTTGAGTGCTTGATGAGTTCACTTGTCAACAAGGGGGAGAAAATTTGGGATCAGAGTTTAAGGGGGAGTTCTTACGCTGTTGATATCCTTGTTGTTCTGAAATCGCACTCATTTTGAGATTTTACGTTTTGGTTAACCATAATGACCACTTCTTGCTTTTGTTCGGCTTTTGGTCATCAGGGTTAAACTTTTACCTTATTTTCTTCTTCTTTGTTTTCTTGTGCTTTGTTTTCGTGTTTCCACATGTGTTCGCAGGTTCTGAAGAGCTGATGAAGAGAAGTGTTGACAATGCACTCATCAAGGGGGAGATTGAGGAGCCATACTGAATAGTGTGGGCCTCATGGCTCCAGATGTGATGAGTCATTGTCAACGATAGTCAAAGAGGACTGAGAAGAGTGAAGATCTGATGTTTCATGGGCCGCGTGTGACTCAGGTACACGGGCAGCGAGCGACTGTCGGGCTGAGAGAGCTACGAAGTCGGGCTGGCCCAATCCGGGTACATGGGCCAGAAGCAGTAGAAGACCCATTGGGTTGTTGACCAGGGTTGAGTCAGGTACACGGGCGGTGAGTGATTGCCGGGCTGAGAGAGCTGCGGAATCGGGCCGGCCCAATCCGGGTACCTGGTGCAAAGTCGGTGGAGGCTTTGTATGTTTCGGCGCAAAACTGACAACCGTTGATCTTGTATCGGACTGTCCAGAAGAGAAGCCGTAGTTGCTACGAAAGCTTAGCTTCCGGATAAGTCATCTGTATCTCTAGGCCCACAGTCAGTCAGTCGTGTATGTAAAACTTCCTAAGGGCAGTTGAGTCTTTTCCTTTATTTTAGCGTCTATAAAAACCCTAAGGGGCTGGTGGAATATTCTAGGCCATTGGGCAGCCTATAAATAGGGCCTCAATCCCTAGGGTTGGACTACCCTTCCAGAATTCACTTTTCAATCTATTGGGTCACTTTTGCTTCCTGAAGTTTCTCTCTCCTGTGTGTGCGCCGCCAGGCTGCTTGCTGCTGTTCATCCTGTTTGTTCCCTGTTTTGGATGATTCTATTCCTTCTGCTTCATGTGTAGCATCTCATTATTAGCTCTGCTGTTTCATTTTGTTGCGCACAACAAATTTATTCCTGAGTTTTGGTGCTTCTGTTGCCTCTGTTCTTCACGCAAGTAGTACTAGTTCTTGCTGTTGCAAGTAGTACTACTTCTCTGTAGCAACAGTACACTAGTACTATAGCTTGCTTTTTACTACGTAGCTTTTTGATCGAGTTGACAGGGCCAAAGTCCCTTTTCTTGTGTGAAGTTCAACTCTGTGAAGCAGGCTTCGAATCTGCTGACTTCAAATCTGCAGACTTCGAATCAGCAGACTTCGAATCGACAGACTTCGAATCTGCAGACTTCGAATCAGCAGACTTCGAATCAGCAGACTTTGAATCTGCATACTTCGAATCTGCATACTTCAAATCTGCAGGCTTCGAATCTGCATATGTCGAATCTGCAGGCTTCAAATCTGCATACTTCGAATCTGCAGGCTTCGAATCTGCATACTTCGAATCTACAGGCTTCAAATCTGCATACTTCGAATCTGCATACTTTGAATCTGCAGGCTTCGAATCTGCATACTTCGAATCTGCAGGCTTCAAATCTGCATACTTCGAATCTGCAGGCTTAGAATCTGCAGGCTTAGAATCCGCATGCTTCGAATCTGCAGACTTTGAAGCAGGCTTCGACACTATAGGCTTCGCCAAGTTTCGAACAGGAGACAGATTTTGAATAGTAACTTCTCATCCCATTCCATGTGTACTTAGATTATTTTACTGAGAAGTCTGATCTGCCATGTCTTGAATATTTTGTTAATCTGCCTATTAGCATTGTACTAGTGTTTCTCTGTTTTTGACACCGGTCTTTTCTAGGCTAGATACTTTTAGACTTAGGCAATCTGTCCTCGCTTTGCTGCTTAGTCTTTTGAGGTGCGTTGGGTTTTGGGAGCAGGCCATTGATTCGAAAGAATTTTTTAGGCGCTCATTCACCCCCCTCTAGTCGCTACTTTCGGTCCTACGGGAGACCGTGACATACCCGAGAAATGGCGACGAGGAGATTTCCAGCGAGACTTACTGCAGGGCGCAAAACAAGGCATGGGAGGCTCGAGGATGGTCTGAGGGCTCGAATGAGGATGTAGAAAGCTTCCGGCCGAGGCTTGGAGAGTTCTTAACAACGAGAAGGCATGGGCGGCGACGTGCAATTCAATAGCGACGGGATGGTTGCACGACAGGGTATGGAGCAGAGGTGGTGCGGCGACGTGCTCGTGCTGTCACTCGGTATGGTGGTGGGCAGTTGGAGGTCGAGCGTGGGTACGGGGACGGCTAACATCCGGCGTTCCGAGCCGTGCGTCGATTGTGACTGTGCAGTCGAGGACTGTGCTGTGACATGGGGACGCGTACGGGTGAGGCACGGGATCAATGGGTGGGCGCAGGCGCGGCTGACGCGAGCGGCGCGAGAACAGGCTCAGCGTACAGGCGCGGTCGGGGCGGCGCGCTGGCGAGGGGCGCAGCGCACGGGCACAGTCCGGGCAGATGCGAGCGCAGGGCGCGGCAGCGAACGCGGCCTGGTGCAGCCAGCGCTCGGCGCCGTGAAATTCTGATAAAAATGTTTGGAAAATAAGTTTTAAAATATGATAATTTTTATTAATAATAGAGATAAAGTTGTTTAGATGAAAAAAGGATGATTTCAGGATTAGAATCATTTGTTGGAAGATGAATGATATTTTCGGATATTGAATAGAGAATTATATTCTGAATAGTATTTTTAGTTCATGATCAATAATTTCAGCGTAAAAGTAATGAATGTTTCTTGAGGTTATTTATAATTTTATTTAGAGATTGGTTTTAGAATTAAATCACGTGAATTGTTTGTCGGTTTAACAAAAAAAATAGTACTCTTAGACTAGAGATATAATTTGTTTGGGGTGAAATATTTAGAATCAAGGATTGCGTCGGGTAATTAGATTGGAGGAAGTTTTAATATTTCAAAATGGAATGATTGAATGACAAATAGTGATTTTCGGATTTGATGAGTGGTTTGGCATAATTTGGTAGAGTCAAAGGATAATTCTGAAGTAGGTGAATAATATTTTTGGTTTGGAACTCGATCAAGATTTCCTTTGGATTTATTTTGGCACCAACGACCATAAATCGACAAGAAACCAAAATTTCACAATTAGCATTTTATCAAAATTAAAAGTTTTAGAACAGCCTGAAAATCAGGATGTTACATAATGCCTACAAAAGACAAGTATGATAGGTAGTGGAAATGGCTATCTTCGAGCAATGAGGCATAGGTGATGCGAAGGTGGCCTAAAGCTGTGTGGGAGATTGCCTAGATAGCTAGGAAAAGGGTAGGGTGGATTGTTGTAATAACCCTAGAATTAAAAATAAAATAAAAATGAGAAAAATAAATTTACTGGAATAAAACAATTCTTTTAATTAAATAAAGGGCTAAAAGAACTCAATTAAAGCAAAACATGAAGAAATATTTCAAATCTATAGCTGAAAATTTTATGATGGAGTCCAGAAGCCAAGAAATATTTTTGTGAATTTTTACAAAATTTTAGAAATAGTGCTTCAAGCCTTAATAAAATAATTAATTTTCTGGAATTATTTTAATCAGAAAAACAATTTTTAAAAGTTAATGGGTCGTCTCCCTCCTTTCTCCTCGGGCCGGCCCAGCCTTTCCGCCTCAGTCGCTGACAGGCGGGGCCAGCCTGTCGGCGCCGCTGCCCTCTTCCTCTCTCTCACCCGCGCCTCAGTGGCCCACCCATCACCTCCCTGTCCCGGGCCCCACCTCCGTTCGGCCGGACCACCATCGGAGCACCTTGCCGTCGTCGGACCCGAAGACCTCCTCCGCCTCTTCTCGTGGCGTCGCCACCTCCGGTACCTACGTGCTCCCCATCCTCCCCTCTCTCCGTTTTTGCCAGAAAATAGGGCCTTAGGCCGTCGCCGCCGCCGGTGGCCGCTCGCCGTCGTTCGGCCGGCGCTGGGGACGAAGCCCTCGGCTTCCCCCATGCCGCGAGCGTGCCGGACGCCGCCCCGGCCATTCAATCTGCATCGGACGGCGCAGATTAAATCCCCTCGGGATTTAATCTGGGCCCTCGATCCTAATTGAACCGGTACGGGCTCATCTGAGCCGTCGGTTTTATTTTAAAAATCTCCCCCTCGCGATCACACGTTGGATTTGGCGCCAACAGTCCAGATCCGATCGACCCACGCGCACAGTGCGCGGGTCCATGGTGGACCTGGCTCACCGTGGACTCACGCCTGTTTACTGATTTAAATAAAATTCAGGAAAATAGTTTAACCTTCCAAAATTCATATCTTGCGCAAATTAACTCCAAATTTCACCATTTTAATTCTGGAAAATTTGTATTTTTATTCTCTACACTTTTATGCAATAAAAACAATATGTTTATTTGGCACAAATTATTCTTATTAAATAATAAAGAAAAGTCCCCTTTAGGATTTAATTAACATTTCATTTAAATAATTCAGAAAAATCTTTAATAATTTATATAATAAATTCAGAATACTTAATGACTTTAATCCACTGTTTTAATGCAATAAAAATAGAATATTCTTTTTGCCCACTTTATTCTATTAAATAATATTGCAAAAGCCCTTTTAGGATATTTAATTAATTCATGTAATAAAAAGTCCACACTTTATGAAAATATCCTAAAAACTTATATAACCACTTCAGAAGACATAATAACTTAATTTCACTACTTTGAATACCATAAAAACATTAAGGCTATTTTGTACCTTTTACTTCAACTCTAAAAGGGAAAATAAAAAGGCCCCTTAGGAAAAATATTGATATTAAGTTACAAAATTCAGTAACGCCTCTAAAACTTAATCTTAATATTTAAGTAATAGACTCATAGAACATAAGAACCTATCCCCTTTTACTTAACCCAAACAAAAACATGTATGCTTATATGATTGGTTTTTGGAATGTTTATTGAATGTCGTATTTATTTTCCATTCCGAGAAGACTACTACGCTGTCGACGATCCGGAGTCTTACCCCGAGGTTCCACCTTCACCATTCACTGAGCAAGGCAAGTCATCGAACCCTCCTGTGGAAATAGTTGATCATTATTGAGCCCAGTTTTCATAACTACCGCTATAACTCATAGGATATTATTGCATTAGTCAAATATCAAACCTTACACTTATATTTATTAGATCCCCATCCTTGTGTGCAAACCCAAGCCATGCTTATTGAGCCTACACTCCTTGTCACTCTACAAATATTATATTAGATAGTGTCCAATGTACCGACACAACTGCTATAGGATAAAAAGAATGAGTCGTAGATAGATGGATTCTGTTATATGAATATTCCCCGTTATTCTTGTCTCTGGACTCTGTTGGAGTTGGCTAAGTTATAAGTATGGTGGGTTCCGGGTGCAAGCTCGGGCATTGGTTGGTCGCACCGGAGGCACTATAATGACCGGTCTGCGGGATCCATTGCAAAGCACTTCCGTACTAACCACAAGTCTAGTCGGTAAGTCCTAACTAGAGGTATGGATCGTACCAACACGGAACACCATAGTGGAGGGGTACGAGGGGCAAGCCTACAGGTGACTTGTACCGACATGGCTCAAGGGGGGATAAGGCGTGGCCCGAAGTGACAGGGAAACCTTACGAAACCTATAAGAGGGTGTTATCGAATTGGTGTGTTCCATGCTGAAGGTTTTGGCACGAGCTTCTCGTGACAGGAGTCATTTAACACACTGCGGTGTGCGGGAAATGAGTGCCTTGTGGGTACAGTAGTACACCTCTGATCAGAGTTATAAATCTTTTCGAAAAGCCGAGCCCACGGTCAAGGGTGGGTTGTGTGACCTCTCGCAGTTAGTTTACTTTTATGTGAATGTTTGTGTTATTCATGGCATATAAGGACCATTGAGCGAGTGTGGGCAGACCGTACCCCTCGAGGTAGAAGATGATGAAAGATGATGCATGACTCATGTTTACTTTTCCGCAATAATCACTTGGTTACATTAATTTCTTTACAAATTGTGCTTTTCCGCAAAAGTAAACCACTACCTTCCTTGTTATTACTCTGCATTATAATTGCATTCGGTGGCTTGCTGAGTACGATTGTACTCACCCCCGTTGACTTACACCACCAGAGGTCGTCTACTACGAGGAGGGCGAAGGTCTGGAGTAGCTGTCGCGCCCCGATTTAATAAATCAGGACTTTATTGAAATTCCATAGAAAATCAATAAAACAAGACGTTCATCAAGCGACCACGTACAATACGGGCAATCATTCACGGTTCGTAGACCGCATTAATACAAAAGTGAATGAAAGTGAAGAGAAACTAATAAAATCAAGGGTCCTAGATGAACGCCTCCTTCCAGTCTCGCCTTGACTGGGTCGCTACTCCAGACCTTCGTCCTCCTCGTAGTAGACGGGCTCTGATGGTGTAAGTCAACGGGGTGAGTACAGATGTACTCAGCAAGCCACCGAATGCAAATATAATGCAAGATAATAACAAGGGAGATAGTGGCTAGTTTTGCGGAAGCAGCATATTTGTAAAGCATTAAATGTGAGCAATTTATTAGTACGGAAAAGTAAACATGTGAATGCATCATCATCTTCTAACTCGAGGAGTACGTTTTACCTCCCCGCACAACAGTCCTTACATGCCATGAATAACTCATCCATTCAAACAATTGTAAACTAACTGCGAGTAGTCACACAACCCGCCCTTGACCGTGGGCTCGGCTTTTCGAAAAGATTGAATTACTCTGATCAGAGATGTACCACTGTACCCACAAGGCACGCACTCATCACTTACACCCAAGTGTAACAAGATGACCCATTTCACGGGAACTCGTGCCAAAACCTTCCATATGGTCTTCCCCGACTCAACAGCACCCTCTTATAGGTTTCGTACCGTGTCTCGCCATGTCGAGTTTCCACAATACCCCCTCTTGAGCCATCGTCGGTACAAGGCGCCCTGAGGGCTAGCCCCTTGCCCCCTCCACTATGGTGCCGTGAGACGGAGTGTTCCACACTTCCAGTTAGGACTTACCCATTAGACTTTTGGTTGGTACGGAAGTGCTTTACAACAGATCCCGCAGACCGGTCCTTATAGTGCCCCGGGTGCGACATACCAAAACCCGAGCTTGCACCCGGAACCCACCATACTTATAACATACCTAACTCCAACAGAGTCCAGAGACAAGAATAACGGGGTATTTCATATACCAGAATTCATCTATTCTACGACTCATTCTTTATATCCTATAGCAGTTGTGCCGGTACATTGGGCACTAGCTAATATATTATTTGTAGAGTGACAAGGAGTTGAGGCTCAATAAGCATGGCTTGGGTTTGCACACAAAGGAGGGGATCTAATATATAAGTGTAGGGCTTGATGTTTGACTAATGCAATATTTATCCTATGGGTTATAGCGATAATTTATTAAAACATGGGCTCAAATATGATCAACTGTTTCCACAGAGGTGGTCGATGACTTGCCTTGATCAGCAAAGGGTGAAGGAGGAACCTCGGGGTAGAACTCCTGCTCCTCGACGAACTCGTAGTCTTCTCGTTACGGAAAATAAATAATACATTCAATAAACAGATAAAATTCACCAAATAAAAGAACATACATAGTTTGTGGGTGTTTTTACGTGAAGTAATATTTTAATATTCTGAGTTTTGTATAAAACAGTAAAGTTTAATATTTTAGGATTTTTCCTAATTTATTTTCTGTATTATTAATTTTAACCCTAAGGGATTTTTATTCATTTATCTATTAATAATATTTTGGGCAACAGAAACATACTGTTTTTATGGCATTAATGTGTAGAGAATAATATTCTGGTTCTAACAAAATTTGAATGGTGAAATTTGGAGTTAAAATGAGCAAGATATGAATTTTTGAAGTTTAAACTATTTTCTGAATTTTATTTTAAAACCAGAAATGGGTTCTGGTCCACGGTGAACCAGGCTCACGGTGGACTGGCTACTGTGCGCGTGGACCGGTTGATCCAGAGCCGTCGGATCTGGATCTGGCGGTCAGGCGCGAGGCGGGAGGCGTAAGTGAAAATGGACGGTCCAGATTAAAACGTGCGAAGGGTTATGACGTGGACGCGCGAGATCGATCCAGCGTTTTAAGTCATGATCGACGGCTGCGATCGCCTCGTACCCCTTTGACCAGATCCGAGGGCCTAGATTAAGTCCCGGAGGGATTTAATCCTAGCCCTCTGATCGTGATTGAGCAGCCGAGGCGCGATCCGGCACGGCACGGCGTAAGGGGCGTGTACCCCCCTTCGTCTCCGGCGACGGCGGGCTCGGGTGTGCCTGCGACGGCGGCGGCGAGGGCCTAGGAGCCTGGCTAATGGTCAAAATGGAATGCGGAGGAAAAGGGGATCACGATGATACCTTCGGCGACGATGATGGGGGCTTGGAGGTGACCGGCGGCGAGCGTAGACGACGGAGGGCGTACGGGTGCTCGACGGCGACGGCGGTCCGGCGGTGTCCACGGCCAACGGAGGGGTGGACGAGGTGGGGTGGTCGACGATGGACCCGACGGTGGCGGCGGCTAGGGCGGCGGGGGTCCAAGACGACGGTGAAGGCTTGCCGGAGTTGAAGCAGGGGAGGAGCTCGTAAAATTGGCAGAGGCGCTCTGGAGGGCTAAGGCTTGGGCTACGGCGTTGTGGGGTGAGTGTGGTGACCAGAGGGGTTTTTATAGGGGGTCGCCGGCGTCAGGATGGCAGGGAACCGAGGGGATCCCGAGAGCTCCGGCGATCCCTTACCAAAAGCTCCGGGTAGCTTTCCTAAAGCGTAAAAACGCGTTGCTAGGGATGGAAAGGAGGCGGTGGCGACCAGGGAAGGCGATCGGAGGGAGATCCGAGGCGATCCGGTGGCCGGCGGCGAGAAGACAGAAGGAGATCGCCGGGGAAGGAAGGGGGCGATCCCCTTCCATCGGAGACGAAGCACCTGACAGGTGGGCTCCACCTGTCAGTGGGCGAACGGGAAAGGAAAGGGCCGACAGGCGGGGCCGAGCGGTCAGTGGACGAAGGCAAGCGCATGGGGGCTGACACGTGGGGCCAAGCGGGCGCGGGCGGGAGAGAGAGGCGGGGGAACGCGCCGACAGGCGGGTCCCACCGGTCAGTGGCTCATGGTTGGGCTGGGCCAGGCTGAGGGAGGTTTCGGGGTTGGGGCCCAATAAGCATTTTAATTCTTTTCCGATTTAAAATAATTCCAGGAATTCATTTATTTGATTAAGAGTTGAACCACTGTTGATAAAAATTTGTAAAAATTCCTAAAATTATAGTTTGGTCTCTAGTTCATCTCATAAAATTTTCAAGTCCAGATTTTGAGTATTTCTCCCTGTTTGGCTTTATTTGGGTTCTTTTGTGAATTTCCCTTTATAATTAATCCAAAAATGATTTAAATAATACTTTTCTTTTTATTTTATTCCTTTTAATTTCTGGGGTGTTACAATCCTATCCCCCTTACAGAGAATCTCGTCCTCGAGATTCGGATCAATCCTCGAATAGCTCAGGATGCTGTGCCTTGAGTTCATCTTCTTTTTCCCATGTAGCTTCTTCTACCGGATGATTGCTCCACTGCACTTTGCAGAAGCGGATGACTCGACTCCTGGTGGTTCTTTCTTTGACTTCTAATATCTTGACCGGCTTTTCCACATAGGTCAGATCTTCTTGGACATCCAACTGCTGAAGGTCCACTTGCTCTGTGGGGACGCGGAGACACTTCTTGAGTTGAGATACGTGGAATACATCGTGCACTCCAGCCAACGAGGGTGGTAGTTCCAACTGATAAGCTACTTCGCCTTGGCGTCGTATAATGGGGAATGGTCCAACATATCGAGGGGCCAACTTTCCTCTCATGTTAAACCGTTGAGTACCACGGAGAGGTGTAACCCGAAGGTAGACATGCTCTCCTTCTTCAAAGGCTAAGTCTCGGCGGCGATTGTCTGCGTAGCTCTTCTGTCGCGATTGGGCTGTCTTGAGTCGGTCTCTGATGATCCGTACCTTCTCTTCAGCTTCACGAAGAATGTCGGTTCCGAATACTTGGGATTCACCGGTTTGGTCCCAAAGTAGTGGCGTTCTGCACTTACGTCCATATAGGGCTTCAAAAGGAGACATCTGAAGGCTGGCTTGATAGCTGTTGTTGTATGAAAATTCAGCGTACGGCAAGCTCTTGTCCCAAGTGGCTCCAAAATCCAAAACACATGCTCGAAGCATATCCTCTAGTATCTGATTTACCCTCTCTGTTTGCCCATCTGTCTGAGGATGGTAGGCGGTACTGAAATTCAATCTCGTGCCCATCTCCTCTTGAAGGTTCTTCCAGAAACGAGAGGTAAACTGACTTCCTCTGTCAGATACTATCTTCTTGGGTACTCCATGAAGACATACGATGCGGGCCATGTATAATTCTGCAAGCTTAGGGCCACTATAGGTCATCTTGACGGCTATGAAATGTGCTACTTTAGTAAGCCGATCGATGATCACCCAAATAGAATCATACCCAAGTTGGGTCTTTGGTAGTCCGGTGATGAAATCCATACCGATCTCTTCCCACTTCCATTCATGCACTTTAAGTGGCTGTAACAATCCTGCAGGTCTCTGGTGTTCATCTTTTACTCTTCTGCAGGTGTCACATTCAGCGACAAGCTGTGCAATCTCTCTTTTCATGCTGACCCACCAATAACGTTCTTTCAGATCCTGGTACATCTTGGTACTGCCGGGATGAATGGAGTACAATGTCTCATGGGCTTCTCTTAGGATAAGGGTCTTTATCTCTGGTTTATCCGGTACACATATCCGGGTTCCAAACCATATGGTGCCATTCTCGTCCTCTGAAAATCCGGGGGCTTTTCCTTGCCTCATGTTCTTCCTAATGGCAGCTATATCCGGGTCCTCCAACTGAGCTTCACGGATCTGCTCAAACAGAATAGGTTGAGTTTCCAAGGTGGCTAGATATGCTCCGGTGGTCAACCCAAGATTCAACTTTTCCATCTCCTTATATAACAAGGGTGCGTGTTCTTGAATCATCATGGCTGTGCAATATCCCTTGCGACTTAAGGCATCAGCTACTACATTTGCTTTTCCGGGGTGGTAGTGGATACCTAAGTCATAGTCCTTGATTAGTTCCAACCATCGTCTTTGCCTCAGATTGAGGTCAGGCTGTGTGAAGATATACTTCAAACTCTTGTGATCCGTAAAGATCTCACAACGATTCCCAACCAAATAGTGCCTCCAAATCTTGAGGGCGTGCACTACGGCGGCTAATTCCAAATCATGGGTCGGATAATTCAACTCATGAGGTCTCAACTGACGGGAGGCATACGAGATAACCTTCCCATCTTGCATAAGAACACATCCCAATCCTTGGCGAGATGCGTCGCAATAGACATGGAAGTCTTTGCGGATATCCGGTAGGGTCAGTATGGGTGCAGACACCAAACGTTTCTTGAGAGTGCGGAAACTTTCATCGCATTCAGGAGTCCATTCAAACTTCTCTCCTTTCTGCAACAACTTGGTCATTGGCTTGGCTATCTTAGAAAAATTCTCAATGAATCTTCGGTAATATCCGGCCAATCCCAGAAAACTTCGTATCTTAGATACGTTCGTGGGTGGCAGCCAATCCGTAACTGCTTCCACGGTGGCAGGGTCTACTGCGATTCCTTGCGCAGAGATGATGTGTCCAAGGAACTTTACTTCTGCCGTCCAAAACTTGCATTTGCTGTACTTGGCATACAATTGGTGTTCCCTTAACTTTCCTAAGGTTAACCGGAGGTGAGTCTCGTGCTCCTTCTGGTCCTTGGAATAAATGAGGATGTCGTCTATGAAGACCACGATGAACTTGTCCAAATATTCCATGAACACTTTATTCATCATATTCATGAAGAATGCAGGAGCATTGGTCAATCCAAAGGACATAACCGTACACTCATATAATCCATAACGGGTGGTGAAGGCAGTCTTGGGTATATCCTCTTCTCGAATCCTCAACTGATGGTAACCAGACCACAGGTCGATCTTTGAGAATACCGTAGCTCCTTTGAGCTAGTCGAAGAGATCATCGATCCGAGGCAACGGGTACTTATTCTTGATTGTTACCTCATTCAAGGCGCGATAATCCACACACATACGCTTTGCCTTGTCTTCTTTCTTCTCGACGAAGATGACGGGGGCACCCCACGGTGATGTGCTTGGTCTGATATAGCCTTTCTTCTCAAGATCCTCCAACTGTTGCTTCATCTCAGCTAATTCGTTGGCGGCCATTCGGTATGGTCGTTTGTATATAGGGGTGGTTCCAGGCACCAAGTCAATCCTGAACTCGATGTCCCTTCTGGGTGGCATTCCTGGTAAATCCTCTGGAAACACGTCCGGGTACTCACAGACTATTGGTATTTCTTCCAAGGTAATCTGGTGCAGTCTTGGTCTTCTGATCTTTAGTCTTGGCATCTGAAACGTGACGGCAGTCCCTTCTTCGCTGGTCACAGTCACTTTTCTCTGGGCACATTCTATCACGCCTTGGTATTTATTTAACCAATCCATTCCTAGAATGAGATCTAGGCCTTGGCATTCTATTAGGATGGGGTCGGCCCAGAATATGGTGCCGTGGATATCTATCCATACCTTTGGGCTATATGTTAGGGCTAGAGTTTGTTTCCCCGAGGTGGCTATTTGTACGGCTCTGGGTAGATCTTCGGTGTTTAGATTGTTCTTTTCCACAAAATCAGTTGATATGAAGGAGTGTGTAGCTCCAGTGTCAAATAAAACCACTGCAAGTGTTGAATGTACCAAGAACTTACCCATCACTATCTCTGGTGCGGCCTGAGCTTCTTCAGCGGTGACGTGATTTACTCGGGCACGGATGGCGGGGTTCGCGGCAACTCCTTGGACGCGCTTAGGATGGGGGCAAGAATTGGAGTAATGCCCCTCCTGACGGCAGTTGAAGCATACCACGGGCTTGCCGTGCTTGTTGCGCAGGATCTCTGCCTTCTTTGCTGGGGCAGCTGGGGCAGTTGGTGGGGCGGGAGCGGGACGAGGTTGGCTGGCTCCAGCATTGGCGGCTGGTGGCGCCGGACGATACACTGGACGGGGGTGGTACTGCTGTGCTGGTGGAGCAAAACGGGTCTCTGGGCCATACCCTGGTTTTGCCTGAAGGCAATCATGCACTTCTTCTTCAGGTCGACCTTGTTTTGCTGGGTCTCCTGCATGATGGCTTTGTTCACCAACTTTTGGAAGTTGGCGAAGTCTCCAGAGATGAGTTGTAGGGACAACTCGTCCTTCAGTCCCCTAAGGAACTTGGCCTGTCTAGCTGCATCCGTACGGACCTCCTCTGGTGCGTACCTGGCCAGACGGTTGAACTCGTGCAGATACTCCGTGACAGATCTGCTCCCCTGCTGCAGATCTCGGAACTCTTGTTGCTTCTGGGCAACGATGCCGTCGGGGATATGGGCGGCATGAAAGGCGGCCGAGAACTCTGCCCAAGTGGGGGCGTGGCCCTCGGGCAGGGTCTCACGATGATTGTCCCACCACTCTGCGGCGGGACCATGAAGCTGGTGGGTGGCGAAGGCCACCCTCTCCTGCTCGGTGCAGGTCAGGAGGTCGAGCTTCTTCTCGATAGCCCGCAACCAGTCCCCAGCCTCCATGGGGTTGGTGGTGCTCGAGAAGGTCGGTGGGCGGACTCGGAGGAACTCCGAGAGCTGTGACGCGGGAGCGGGAGCTGGTGTGGCAGGTCGGGGCAGCTCGGGCTGTTGGTGGAGGCGGAAAAGATGTGCCTGCTGTTCTTGCATCTGCTGTTGCTGCTGCTGCATCTGGTTCAATAGGGCAGCAACCAACTGGTTCTGAGTGGCCATCATCTCAGCCAAGGTGGGGTGGTTGGCGACCGGGGCTTGCCTTTGCCCGGTGGCTCCCCATTGTGGCAGGTTGCCACTATCTCCTCCGTTCTGAGGAGCGTCTGATCCCTGAGTGTTGGTCATCCTGGAGTTTTCAGAGTATACACATTTATTTTAGTGAATTTCTTCGTATTTTATTCCAAAAGGTACCGTTCTTGCGGTTACATTTATTTAATTCTTCATTCATGCCTTATGTTTTGACATGAATGCTAATACAAGCAAGCAAAAATGAAAATAACAATCAACCGTAACTACGTCTACGGTAGCTCGGGGGACGGCTCGATCTCGGGCTCGTGGGAGATGGTCGGGGTCGAGGAACTGGATGGTCCGGCGGGTGGTGCGCTGCGGGAGATCCTCTTGGGCCTCACAGTGGGGATCCGAAGGGGTTTCTTCCTGCGAGGCGGAAGAGGCGCGATCTCCTCAAGATCCTTCTTCAACTCCTCGATCTGGTAGCGGAGATGGGGGTTGGTGGCGACACGCTGTCGAAGGAGCTCATTTTGACGCCGCAACTCCTCTGCCTCGGCAGCCAAGCGGTGTCCCTGCTGGATGCGGCGACGAAGCTCTCCGTTCTCGCGGTTCAGATCCTCGGAAGAGTGTCGGTAGAAGCTGATGGTGTCGCGCTGTCCGTTGGCGTCCTGCAGCGCCTCGTAATGGAGATCATCCATGGCCTCCAACAAGCGCATGGTATGACCAATCGCCGAATGGCGCTGGGAGAGGGTGCTGACGAAGACACTGTGTGGACTCCCTGGGGTGCGAAGAGGAATGAAGCGAAAGTCCGTGTCGTAGAACTCGCTGTCGTAGATCATCCGGAGCTCCGTGAGTGCCTGGAGAGCTGTGCGCTGGCTGGCAACCAGGAAGGTAGGTCCTCCCCCGCGGTAGGTGTGAGCTGTCTGAGGGGAGGGCTGGACGACGACGGTGACCTCGCAGAAGCTCTCTTCCTCGTCGGGGAAGACTCCATGGTACATAGGCTCATGTTCAAATCCAAGGAAGCTGACGAGCATGCGTAGCTCGCGAATGAATCCGGCCTCGTCACGAAGGTTCCCATTCATGGTGTGAACCGGCATCTACAAAAGAGAGAAAATTTTGTGAAAACCTCGGGAGATGAGAGGATAAGTAATCTTTTGTAAAATATAGTGAATATATATAAGTCCTAAGGTCAGGTCTGTTTGGCTTTCTACAGTCAAGTCGGCTCTGATACCATCTTGTCGCGCCCCGATTTAATAAATCAGGACTTTATTGAAATTCCATAGAAAATCAATAAAACAAGACGTTCATCAAGCGATCACGTACAATACGGGCAATCATTCACGGTTCGTAGACCGCATTAATACAAAAATGAATGAAAGTGAAGAGAAACTAATAAAATCAAGGGTCCTAGATGAACGCCTCCTTCCAGTCTCACCTTGACTGGGTCGCTACTCCAGACCTTCGTCCTCCTCGTAGTAGACGGGCTCTGATGGTGTAAGTCAACGGGGTGAGTACAGATGTACTCAGCAAGCCACCGAATGCAAATATAATGCAAGATAATAACAAGGGAGATAGTGGCTAGTTTTGCGGAAGCAGCATATTTGTAAAGCATTAAATGTGAGCAATTTATTAGTACGGAAAAGTAAACATGTGAATGCATCATCATCTTCTAACTCGAGGAGTACGTTTTACCTCCCCGCACAACAGTCCTTACATGCCATGAATAACTCATCCATTCAAACAATTGTAAACTAACTGCGAGTAGTCACACAACCCGCCCTTGACCGTGGGCTCGGCTTTTCGAAAAGATTGAATTACTCTGATCAGAGATGTACCACTGTACCCACAAGGCACGCACTCATCACTTACACCCAAGTGTAACAAGATGACCCATTTCACGGGAACTCGTGCCAAAACCTTCCATATGGTCTTCCCCGACTCAACAACACCCTCTTATAGGTTTCGTACCGTGTCTCGCCATGTCGAGTTTCCACAATACCCCCTCTTGAGCCATCATCGGTACAAGGCGCCCTGAGGGCTAGCCCCTTGCCCCCTCCACTATGGTGCCGTGAGACGGAGTGTTCCACACTTCCAGTTAGGACTTACCCATTAGACTTGTGGTTGGTACGGAAGTGCTTTGCAACAGATCCCGCAGACCGGTCCTTATAGTGCCCCGGGTGCGACATACCAAAACCCGAGCTTGCACCCGGAACCCACCATACTTATAACATACCTAACTCCAACAGAGTCCAGAGACAAGAATAACGGGGTATTTCATATACCAGAATTCATCTATTCTACGACTCATTCTTTATATCCTATAGCAGTTGTGCCGGTACATTGGGCACTAGCTAATATATTATTTGTAGAGTGACAAGGAGTTGAGGCTCAATAAGCATGGCTTGGGTTTGCACACAAAGGAGGGGATCTAATATATAAGTGTAGGGCTTGATGTTTGACTAATGCAATATTTATCCTATGGGTTATAGCGATAATTTATTAAAACATGGGCTCAAATATGATCAACTGTTTCCACAGAGGTGGTCGATGACTTGCCTTGATCAGCAAAGGGTGAAGGAGGAACCTCGGGGTAGAACTCCTGCTCCTCGACGAACTCGTAGTCTTCTCGTTACGGAAAATAAATAATACATTTAATAAACAGATAAAATTCACCAAATAAAAGAACATACATAGTTTGTGGGTGTTTTTACGTGAAGTAATATTTTAATATTCTGAGTTTTGTATAAAACAGTAAAGTTTAATATTTTAGGATTTTTCCTAATTTATTTTCTGTATTATTAATTTTAACCCTAAGGGATTTTTATTCATTTATCTATTAATAATATTTTCGGCAACAGAAACATACTGTTTTTATGGCATTAATGTGTAGAGAATAATATTCTGGTTCTAACAAAATTTGAATGGTGAAATTTGGAGTTAAAATGAGCAAGATATGAATTTTTGAAGTTTAAACTATTTTCTGAATTTTATTTTAAAACCAGAAATGGGTTCTGGTCCACGGTGAACCAGGCTCACGGTGGACTGGCTACTGTGCGCGTGGACCGGTTGATCCAGAGCCGTCGGATCTGGATCTGGCGGTCAGGCGCGAGGCGGGAGGCGTAAGTGAAAATGGACGGTCCAGATTAAAACGTGCGAAGGGTTATGACGTGGACGCGCGAGATCGATCCAGCGTTTTAAGTCATGATCGACGGCTGTGATCGCCCCGTACCCCTTTGACCAGATCCGAGGGCCTAGATTAAGTCCCGGAGGGATTTAATCCTAGCCCTCCGATTGTGATCGAGGGGCCGAGGCGCGATCCGGCACGGCACGGCGTAAGGGGCGTGTACCCCCCTTCGTCTCCGGCGACGGCGGGCTCGGGTGTGCCTGCGACGGCGGCGGCGAGGGCCTAGGAGCCTGGCTAACGGTCAAAATGGAATGCGGAGGAAAAGGGGATCACGATGATACCTTCGGCGACGATGATGGGGGCTTGGAGGTGACCGGCGGCGAGCGTAGACGACGGAGGGCGTACGGGTGCTCGACGGCGACGGCGGTCCGGTGGTGTCCACGGCCAACGGAGGGGTGGACGAGGTGGGGTGGTCGACGACGGACCCGACGGTGGCGGCGGCTAGGGCGGCGGGGGTCCGAGACGACGGTGAAGGCTTGCCGGAGTTGAAGCAGGGGAGGAGCTCGTAAAATTGGCAGAGGTGCTCTGGAGGGCTAAGGCTTGGGCTACGGCGTTGTGGGGTGAGTGTGGTGACCAGAGGGGTTTTTATAGGGGGTCGCCGGCGTCAGGATGGCAGGGAACCGAGGGGATCCCGAGAGCTCCGGCGATCCCTTACCAAAAGCTCCGGGTAGCTTTCCTAAAGCGTAAAAACGCGTTGCTAGGGATGGAAAGGAGGCGGTGGCGACCAGGGAAGGCGATCGGAGGGAGATCCGAGGCGATCCAGTGGCCGGCGGCGAGAAGACAGAAGGAGATCGCCGGGGAAGGAAGGGGGCGATCCCCTTCCATCGGAGACGAAGCACCTGACAGGTGGGCTCCACCTGTCAGTGGGCGAACGGGAAAGGAAAGGGCCGACAGGCGGGGCCGAGCGGTCAGTGGACGAAGGCAAGCGCATGGGGGCTGACACGTGGGGCCAAGCGGGCGCGGGCGGGAGAGAGAGGCGGGGGAACGCGCCGACAGGCGGGTCCCACCGGTCAGTGGCTCATGGTTGGGCTGGGCCGGGCTGAGGGAGGTTTCGGGGTTGGGGCCCAATAAGCATTTTAATTCTTTTCCGATTTAAAATAATTCCAGGAATTCATTTATTTGATTAAGAGTTGAACCACTATTGATAAAAATTTGTAAAAATTCCTAAAATTATAGTTTGGTCTCTAGTTCATCTCATAAAATTTTCAAGTCCAGATTTTGAGTATTTCTCCCTGTTTGGCTTTATTTGGGTTCTTTTGTGAATTTCCCTTTTATAATTAATCCAAAAATGATTTAAATAATACTTTTCTTTTTATTTTATTCCTTTTAATTTCTGGGGTGTTACAGTAGCGACCCAGTCAAGGCACGAGACTGGAAGAAGATGTTCATGTAGAGGATTGATTTTATTAGTTTCTGTTTATTTGACTCTTTTGTATTAATATGGTCTACGAACCATGATTGATTGACGTATTGTACGCAGTCGTGTGATGAACGTCTTGTATTTATTGATTTTCTATAGAATTTCAATAAATCCCCGATTTTTATTAAATCGGGGCGTGACAAGATGGTATCAGGGCCGACTTGACTGTACGAAGCCAAACAGACCTGACCTTAGGATTTATATTAACCATAATTTCTTACAAAAATTACTTAACTTCTCATCTTCTGAGATTTTCACAAAAAGCTTTCTCTTTTGTAGATGTCGGTCCATACCATGAGCGGGACTCTTCGTGACGAGGCCGGATTCATCCGCGAGCTTCGCGTGCTCGTTGACTTCTTGGGATTTCCCCATGAGTCCGTGTTCCACGGGATCTTTCCCGATGCGAGCAAGAGCTACTGTGAGGTCACGGTGGTTATCCGCCCCTCCTCCACGCAGCCACCCTTCTACACCCATGGAGTCGGAGGACCTTCCTTCGTGGTGGCCAGCCAGCGCGCCGCTCTTCAGGCCCTCGCTGAGCTCAGATTGGTGTACGACCGCCAGCTTCGTGACACCGTCTACCACTTCATGCCCATGCGCACTCTAGGGAGTCACCGCAGCATGTACGTCAGCTCCCTCCCTCAGAACAACTCCGCCATCGCCCGCACCACGAGACTCCTGGAGGCTATGGACAATCTCCACACAGAGGCCGTCCTTGACGCAGATAGCCAGCACGACACCATCGACTACTATCGCCACTCTTCGGAGAACCTGAACCGCGAGAACGCCGACCTTCATCACCGGGTTCAACAGAACCATCACCTGCGCACCAAGGTGGAGGAGTTGAGGCGCCAGAACGAGCTTCTACGCCAGGGCGCCATCATCACCGCACAGCTTCGCCAGCAGCTCAAGGAACTGAAGAAGGATCTCGAGGAGGTCGCCCCTCTTCCGCCTCGCAAGCGGAAATCGCTTCGGTTTCCCACAGTGAAGCCCAAGAGGATTTCCCGCAGTGCACCTCCCGCCGGACCCTCCAGCTCCACCACCCCTGCACCGACCACCTTCATCGAGCCCGTGATCGAGTCATCCCCCGAGCTTCCTTAGACGTAGATTACGGTTGTTTGTTTCTTTTGTTTGTTTTATTTGTAGTGCCGCTCATGTCAGAATATAAGACATGAGTGTGGACTTTAAATAATAAGAGAATAAAATAAAAGATGTAATAATCTAGGTCTAATATTCATTTTGAGCAATAAAATCAATATTAGTTCCCCCTTAAAATTTGGCACCTTCTTTCTGAACCCTTCAACTCCAGGATGGCTAACGACCAAGGATCTGAAGCCCCGCGCGATGGAAACACCTCGGGCAACCTGCCTCAGTGGGGAGCAACTGGCCAACGACAGGCCCCCATTGCCAATCACCCCACACTAGCAGAGGTGTTGGCAAACCAAAGCCAGCTGATTACCTCTCTGCTTGCTCAGATGCAACAACAACAGAGCCAGATGCAAGAGCAGCAGGCACAATTGTTTCGTCTCCATCAACGTCAGCCCGAGCCTCCTCTCCACCCCACCATCCATGCTTCGGCACTAGTCTCTCAACTCTCAGAGTTTCTGCGTGTCCGGCCCCCAACTTTCTCCAGCACCACCAATCCAATGGAGGGAGGAGACTGGCTGAGGACCATCGGCAAGAAGCTAGACCTTCTGCCATGTTCTGAGCCGGAGCGAGTGGCATTCGCCGCTCACCAGCTCCAAGGACCCGCCGCGGAGTGGTGGGACAATCTCCGAGAGACTCAGCCTGAGGGCCATGACATTTCCTGGGCTGAGTTCACCACTGCTTTCCGGGCTGCCCACATTCCGGATGGCGTGGTAGCCCAAAAGCAGCGGGAATTCCGGGATCTGCATCAAGGAAGCAGGACCGTTACAGAGTACCTGCATGAATTCAACCGGTTGGCCCGTTATGCACTGGAAGAAGTGCGCACGGACGCCGCCCGCCAAGATAAGTTTCTTCGGGGACTAAAAGACGAGATCTCCCTTCAGTTGGTCTCCGGGGATTTCGCCAATTTTTAGAAATTGATGAACAAAGCAATCATTCAGGAAACTGAACAAAACAAGGTGGACCTGAAGAAGCGAAGGATGATCGCCTACCGCCAGCAGCAGGTGATGGTGCAGAAGCCACACCAAGTGATATCACCTCAAGCCCCAACCCCGGTCGAGCCACGGACCACCCTGGGAGGGCCAACCCCTGGCATTCTACCCCAAGCACCACCAGACGGAAGAGTACCTGTGCAAGCTACCGGATACAAGAGAGACAGGCACGGCAAGCCAATAGTGTGCTTCAACTGTCGCCAAGAAGGCCACTTCTCCAACAGATGCCCCTACCCCAATCAGGCCCCTTCTTTCGTTCCAAACCCAATGGGACGTGCTCAAGTTCACCACATCTCCGCCTAAGAAGACCAAGGTACGACTGAAGACATTCCCCTTTATGATCTCAACCAACCCAGATCTGGAGGACATTTTGCCTATTTCTGATATAACCCCTTCTTCTAATCCGGAGCACCCGTAGAACCCCGTCCCCTAGTTTCCCCGAGGTTCGCTTCGAATCTCGAGGACGAGATTCTTTGTAAGGGGGATAGGATTGTAATAGCCCTAGAATTAAAAATAAAATAAAAATGAGAAAAATAAATTTTCTGGAATAAAACAATTCTTTTAATTAAATAAAGGGCTAAAAGAACTCAATTAAAGCAAAACATGAAGAAATATTTCAAATCTATAGCTGAAAAATTTATGATGGAGTCCAGAAGCCAAGAAATATTTTTGAGAAGTTTTACAAAATTTTAGCAACAGTGCTTCAAGCCTTAATCAAATAATTAATTTTCTGGAATTATTTTAATCAGAAAAACAATTTTTAAAAGTTAATGGGCCGTCTCCCTCCTTTCTCCTCGGGCCGGTGAGGAGCCATGCTGAATAGCGTGGGCCTCATGGCTCCAGAAGTGATCAGTCATTGTCAACGATAGTCAAAAAGGACAAAAGAAGAAGAGATCTGTTGTTTCATGGGCCGCGTGTGATTCAGTGTAACACCCCAGAAATTAAAAAGGAATAAAATAAAAAGAAAATAATATTTAAATCATTTTTGGATTTATTATTAAAGAAGAAATCACAAAAGAGCCCAAATAAAACCAAACAGGGAGAAATACTCAAAATTTGGACCTGAAAATTTTATGAGATAAACTAGAGATCAAGATGTAATTTTAGAAATTTTTACAAATTTTTATCAACAGTGATTCAACCCTTAATCAAATATTTGATTTTCTGGAATTATTTTAAATCAGAAATCAATTTTTAATCCTATTGGGCTGAAACCCTGAAACTCCCTCCAGCGGCCTTTTTGGCCCAACCCATTGCCACCTACCCACTGACAGGAGGGGCCCGCCGGTCGGCGCTCGCCTCCCCTCTCTCCTCCCGCCCGCGCCCCGCCTGACCCCACGCGTCAGCCACCTTGAACCCTCTGACCACTCGGCCCCGCTTGTCTGCCCTTTCCTTTTTGTTCGCTCACTGACAGGTGGAGCCCACCTGTCAGATCCATCGTCTCCGATGGAAGGGGATCGCTCCCCTTTCCTTCCCCGGCGATCCCCTTCTGCTTCCACGCCGCCGGCCACCGGATCACCTCGGATCTCCCTCCGATCACCTTCTCTGGTCGCCACCGCTCCCCTTCCATCTATAGCCGACACGTTTTCACGCTTAAGGAAGCTAACCGAGCCAAAGGAAAGCCTCGCCGGAGTTAGGAATTAAACCTTCGGGTTTCCTCGGTTTTGCCTTCCATTCTCGCCGCCGGTGACCCCTATATAAGCCCCTCTGGCCTCCGCACTCAGTCCACACCGTAGCCACCCAAGCCGAGCGAGAACAGAGCGCCACCGCCTTCTGTTGGCATTTTGCTCTGCTTCGCCTCCGGCGAGCCCTCACCCTCGCCTCGGACCTCCTCCGTCCACGACGTCGCCACCTTCGTGATCACCTGAGCCCGCCCGTCCTCGGCCACGACTCTGTTGATCGAGAGGACCGCCAGATCGCCTCGCCGCCGACGAACCCGAACGGTCCCTCCGCCCCTCTTCGACGCCGGTCGCCGTCCGCTCGCCGCCACCGCCCCCACCGGTACGACCAAGTTCCCCTCTCGTCACTGGTTCCATTTTTGGCCTTAGCGTCGACATCCTATCCACGCCGTCGCCGGAATCCTTCGCCGTCGGACCGCCGGAGCCGAGAACGAAGGGGGTAATCACCCCTTTTGCTCGTGCCGTGCCGGACGGGTCCCTGGCCGTCCGATCCAGATCGGAGGGCTAGGATTAAATCCCTTCGGGATCTAATCCAGGCCCTCGGATCCGGTCAAACCGGTATCGTTGAATCTCGGCCGTAGATCATGACTTAAAACGCTGAAGCAATCCCGTGCGTCCACGTATACCCCTTCGCCACGTTTTAATCTGGGCCGTTGAAACTCATTTAAAACCCCCGCCTCGCATCTGGCCGCTGGATCCTGATCCAACGGTCCAGATATGATCGGTCCACGCGCATAGTCACGGGTTCACGGTGAACCTGGTTCACCGTGGACCAGAGACTGTTTTTAGTTTAAATAAAATCCAGAAAATTGATTTAAACTTCGAAAATTCATATCTTGCTCAATTTAACTCCAAATTTCACCATTCAAATTTTGTTAGAACCAGAATATTATTCTCTATACATTAATGCCATAAAAACAGTATGTTTCTGTTACCCAAAATATTATTAATAAATAAATGAATAAAAATCCTTAGGGTTTAAAATTAATAATACAGAAAATAAATTGGGAAAAATTCTAAAATATTAAACCTTACTGTTTTGAACAAAACTTGAAATAGTGAAAATATTACTTCACAT
Organism: Zizania palustris; assembly: GCA_019279435.1. Taxonomy (NCBI): domain Eukaryota; kingdom Viridiplantae; phylum Streptophyta; class Magnoliopsida; order Poales; family Poaceae; genus Zizania; species Zizania palustris. The sequence continues at coordinate 31,664,648 of JAAALK010000289.1, read as the reverse complement.
AATAAAACTTACAAATGTGTATGTTTAATATTTGGTGAATTTTAGCTGTTTATTGAATGTATTGTTTATTTTCCGTATCGAGAAGACTACGAGTTCGTCGAGGAGCAGGAATTCTACCCCGAGGTTCCTCCATCCCCATTTGCTGAGCAAGGCAAGTCATCGACCCTCTCTGTGGAAACAGTTGATCATAATTGAGCCCATGTTTTAATAACTTATCGCTATAACCCATAGGTTAATATTGCATTAGTCAAATACTCAAGCCTTACACTTATATTTATTAGATCCCTGTCCTTGTGTGCAAACCCAAGCCATGCTTATTGAGCCTTAACTCCTTGTCACTCTACTATAAATATATTAGCTAGTGCCCAATGTACCGGCACAACTGCTATAGGATAAAAAGAATGAGTCGTAGATAGCTGGATTCTGTATATGAATTTCCCTGTTATTCTCGTCTCTGGACTCTGTTGGAGTTGGCTAGGTTATAAGTATGGTGGGTTCCGGGTGCAAGCTCGGGCACTGGTTTGTCGCACCCGGGGCACTATAAGGACCGGTCTGCGGGATCTGTTGCAAAGCACTTCCGTACCAACCACAAGTCTAATGGGTAAGTCCTAACTGGAAGTATGGAATACTCCGGCTTGATGCACCATAGAGGAGGGGCAAGGGGCTAGCCTGCGGGCGACTTGTACCGACGAGGCTCAAGGGGGGGTATGGTGGGGCTCCGATGCGTCGGGACACCATATGAAACCCATAAGAGGGTGCTATTGAGTCGGGGAGGACTATATGGAAGGTTTTGGCACGAGTTCCCGTGTGATGGGTCATCTCGTTACACTTCGGTGTAGGTGATGAGTGCGTGCCTTGTGGGTACAGTGGTACATCTCTGATCAGAGTAATTTAATCTTTTCGAAAAGCCGAGCCCACGGTCAAGGGCGGGTTGTGTGACTACTCGCAGTTAGATTACAAATGTTTGAATGTTCAAGTTATTCATGGCACGTAAGGACTGTTGAGCGAGGTGGGGCTGACTGTACCCCTCGAGTTAGAAGATGATGATACACATGCACATGTTTACTTTTCCGTACTAATAAATTGCTCTCATTTAAAGCTTTACAAATATGCTGCTTCCGCTAAATTAGCCATTATCTCCCTTGTTATTACCTTGCATTATATTTGCATTCGGTGGCTTGCTGAGTACATCTGTACTCACCCCGTTGACTTACACCATCAGAGCCAGTCTACTACGAGGAGGATGAAGGTCTGGAGTAGCGACCCAGTCAAGGCGAGACTGGAAGGAGGCGTTCATCTAGGACCCTTATTTTATTAGTTTCTCTTCACCTTTATTCACTTTTGTATTAATGCGGTCTACGAACCGTAAATGATTGCTCGTATTGTACGTGGTCGTGTGATGAACGTCTTGTTTTATTGATTTTCTATGGAATTTCAATAAAGTCCTGATTTATTAAATCGGGGCGCGACAAGATGGTATCAGAGCCGACTTGACTGTAGGAAGCCAAACAGACCTGACCTTAGGACTTATATATATATTCACTATATTTTACAAAAGATTACTTATCCTCTCATCTTCTAAGATTTTCACAAAAATTTTCTCTCTTTTGTAGATGCCGGTTCATACCATGAGCGGGACTCTTCGTGACGAGGCCGGATTCATCCGCGAGCTTCGCGTGCTCGTCGACTTTTTGGGGTTTCCCCATGAGCCTACGTTCCACGGGATCTTTCCCGATGCGAACGAGAGCTACTGCGAGGTCACGGTTGTGATCCGCCCCTCTTCCACGCAGCCACCCTTCTACACCCATGGAGTTGGAGGACCTTCCTTCGTGGTAGCCAGCCAGCGAGCCGCTCTCCAGTCCCTCGCCGAGCTCCGACTGGTCTACGACTGCCACCTCCGCGACACCGTCTACCGCTTCATGCCCATGCGCACACCCGGGAGTCACCGCAGCATCTACATCAGTCCCCTCACCCAGAGCAACTCCGCCATCACCCGCACGATGAGACTTTTGGAGGCCATGGACAACCTCCACACAGAGGCCGTCCTCGACGCAGACAGCCAGCACGACACCATCGACTTCTACCGCCACACTTCGGAGAACCTGACCAGGGAGAACGCCGAGCTCCGTCGACAGCTAGAGCAGAACCCGCTGTTGACCCTTGAGGTAGAGGAGTTGAGACGTCAGAACGAGCTCCTGCGCCAGGGCGCCATGGTCCATACCCAGCTTCGTCAGCAGCTCAGAGAGTTGAAGAAGGACATTGAGGAGATCGCACCTCTTCCGCCTCGCCGGAAGAAACCCATTCAGACCCCCACAGTGAGGCCCAAGAGGATCTCCCGCAGCGCACCACCCGCCGGACCGTCCAGTTCCTCGACCCCGCCCGTCTCCCACGAGCCCGAGATCGAGCCGTCCCCTGAGCTGCCATAGACGTAGTATGACGATTGATTGTTATTTCTATTTACTTGATTGTATTAGCATTCATGTCACAATATAAGGCATGAATGAGAAAATTAATAAATGTAACCGCAAGAACGGTATCCTTTTGAAATAAAATATAAAGAAGTTCACCAAAATAAATATGTGTACATATTGAAAATTCCAGGATGACCAACACCCAGGGATCAGACGCTCCTCAGAACGGAGGGGAAAGTGGCAACCTGCCACAATGGGGAGCCACCGGGCAGAGGCAAGCCCCGGTCGCCAACCATCCCACCTTGGCCGAAATGATGGCCACTCAAAATCAGTTGGTCTCGGCCCTCCTGCACCAGATGCAGCAGCAGCAGCAACAAATGCAAGAGCAGCAGGCTCACTTCTTTCGCCTCCACCAACAGCCCGAGCTGCCCCGACCCGCCACACCAGCTCCCGCTCCCGCAACTCAGCTCTCGGAGTTCCTCCGAGTCCGCCCACCGACTTTCTCAAGCACCACCAACCCCATGGAGGCTGGGGATTGGTTGCGGGCGATCGAGAAGAAGCTCGATCTCCTGACCTGCACTGAGCAGGAGAGGGTGGCCTTCGCCACCCACCAGCTTCATGGTCCCGCCGTTGAGTGGTGGGACAACCACCGCGAGACTCTGCCCGAGGGCCACGCCCCCACTTGGGCGGAGTTCTCGGCCGCTTTTCGTGCCGCCCACATCCCTGACGGCATCGTTGCTCAGAAGCAACAAGAGTTCAGAGATCTGCAGCAAGGGAGCAGATCTGTCACCGAGTATCTGCATGAATTTAACCGTCTGGCCCGGTACGCACCAGAGGAGGTCCGTACGGATGCGGCCAGACAGGCCAAGTTCCTTAGGGGACTGAAGGACGAGTTGTCTCTACAACTCATCTCAGGAGACTTCGCCAACTTCCAGAAGTTGGTAAACAAGGCTATCATGCAAGAGACCCAACAAAATAAGGTCGACTTGAAGAAGAAGCGCATGATTGCCTTCAGGCAGAATCAGGGTATGGCCCAAAGACCCCGTTTTGCTCCACCTCCACCAGCGCCACAGTACCACCCCCGGCCAGTGTATCGCCCCGCGCCACCAGCTGCCAACGCCGGAGCCAGCCAACCTCGCGCCGCTCCAGCCGCACCGACCGCTCCAGTCGCCCCGGCCAAGAAGCCGGAGGTCTTGAGAGACAGGCATGGCAAGCCTGTGGTATGCTTCAACTGCCGCCAAGAGGGACACTACTCCCACCAGTGCCCCCATCCCAAGAGAGTTCAAGGAGTCACCTCCAACCCCGCCGTCCGCGCCAAAGTGAACCACGTCTCCGCCGAAGAAGCCCAGGCTGCACCAGAGATTGTCATGGGTAAGTTTATAGTTCATTCATCGCATGCAGTGGTATTATTTGACACCGGAGCTACCCACTCCTTTATATCAACTGCTTTTGTGGAAAATAATGCACTGGACATAAGTGAACTACCCAGGCCAGTACTGATAGCTACCCCAGGAAAGCAAACCCTCGCTTGTTCCTTTAGTCCAAGGATATGGGTAGATATCCAAGGCACGATATTTTGGGCCGACCCCATTCTAATAGAATGTCAAGGTTTGGACCTCATTCTAGGGATGGATTGGCTAAATAAACACCAAGGTGTGATAGAATGTGCCCAGAGAAAAGTAACGGTGACTAATGAAGAAGGGATTATGGTCACATTCCAGATGCCCAGCATGAAGGCCGGAAGGACAAGACTACATCAGATTACCTTGGAGGAGATACCGGTAGTCAATGAATACCCGGATGTATTCCCAGAGGATCTACCAGGGATGCCACCTAAGAGGGACATCGAATTCAGGATCGACTTGGTGCCCGAAACCACTCCTACTTATAAGCGACCATACCGGATGGCCGCCAATGAATTAGCTGAAATGAAGCAGCAGTTGGAGGATCTCGAGAAGAAAGGCTACATCAGGCCTAGCACATCGCCATGGGGTGCTCCCGTCATCTTCGTCGAGAAGAAAGAAGACAAGGCCAAGCGTATGTGTGTGGATTACCGCGCTTTGAATGAGGTAACCATCAAGAATAAGTACCCGTTGCCTCGGATCGATGATCTCTTCGACCAGCTAAAAGGAGCTACAGTATTCTCGAAGATCGACCTGCGGTCTGGTTACCATCAGTTAAGGATCCGAGAAGAAGATATACCCAAGACGGCCTTCACTACCCGTTATGGATTATATGAGTGCACGGTTATGTCCTTTGGATTGACCAACGCCCCTGCATTCTTCATGAATATGATGAATAAAGTGTTCATGGAGTATTTGGACAAGTTCATCGTGGTCTTCATAGACGACATCCTCATTTATTCCAAGGACCAGAAGGAGCACGAGACTCACCTCCGGTTAACCTTAGGAAAGTTAAGGGAACACCAGTTGTATGCCAAGTATAGCAAATGCAAGTTTTGGACGGCAGAAGTAAAGTTCCTTGGACACATCATCTCTGCTCAAGGAATCGCAGTAGACCCTGCCACCGTAGAAGCAGTTACGGATTGGTTGCCACCCACGAACGTATCTGAGATACGGAGTTTTCTGGGATTGGCCGGATATTATCGAAGGTTCATTGAGAATTTTTCTAAGATAGCCAAACCAATGACCAGATTGTTGCAGAAAGGAGAAAAGTTCGAATGGACTCCTGAATGCGAGGAAAGTTTCCGCACCCTCAAGACTCGTTTGGTGTCTGCACCTATACTGACCCTACCGGATATCCGCAAAGACTTCCATGTCTATTGCGACGCATCTCGCCAAGGATTGGGATGTGTTCTTATGCAAGATGGAAAAGTCATCTCTTATGCCTCCAGACAGTTGAGACCCCATGAGTTGAATTATCCGACCCATGATTTGGAATTAGCCGCCGTAGTGCACGCCCTCAAGATTTGGAGGCACTATTTGGTTGGAAATCGCTGTGAGATCTTTACGGATCACAAGAGCTTGAAGTATATCTTCACACAGCCTGACCTTAATCTGAGGCAAAGACGATGGTTGGAACTAATCAAGGACTATGACTTAGGTATACACTACCACCCCGGAAAAGCAAATGTGGTAGCTGATGCCTTAAGTCGCAAGGGATATTGCACAGCCATGATGATTCAAGAACACGCACCCTTGTTATGTAGGGAGATGGAAAAATTAAATCTTGGATTAACCACTGGGGCATACCTAGCCACCTTAGAGACCCAACCTGTTTTGTTTGAGCAGATCCGTGAAGCTCAGTTAGAGGACCCAGATATAGCTGCCATTAAGAAAACATGAGACAAGGAAAAGCCCCCGGATTTTCAGAGGACGAGAGTGGCACCATATGGTTTGGAACTCGGATATGTGTGCCGGATAAACCTGAAATAAAGACTCTTATCCTAAGAGAAGCCCATAAGACATTGTACTCCATCCATCCCGGCAGTACCAAGATGTACCAAGATCTGAAGGAACGTTATTGGTGGGTTAGCATGAAAAGAGAGATTGCCCAGTTTGTCGCCGAATGTGACACCTGCAGAAGAGTAAAAGCTGAACATCAGAGACCTGCAGGTTTGCTACAACCACTTAAAGTGCCAGAATGGAAGTGGGAAGAGATCGGTATGGATTTTATCACCGGTTTACCAAAGACCCAACTGGGGTATGATTCTATATGGGTGATCATTGATCGGCTTACAAAAGTAGCTCATTTCATAGCCGTCAAGACGACCTTTAGTGGCCCTAAGCTAGCAGAACTATATATGGCCCGGATAGTATGTCTTCATGGAGTACCCAAGAAGATAGTGTCTGACCGAGGAAGTCAGTTTACCTCTCGCTTTTGGAAGAACCTCCAAGAGGAGATGGGCACGAGATTGAATTTCAGTACCGCCTACCATCCTCAGACAGATGGGCAAACAGAAAGGGTAAATCAGATACTAGAGGATATGCTTCGAGCATGTGTTTTGGATTTTGGAGCCACTTGGGACAAGAGCTTGCCATATGCAGAATTTTCATACAACAATAGTTATCAAGCCAGTCTTCAGATGTCTCCTTTTGAGGCCCTATATGGACGTAAGTGCAGAACGCCTCTCCTTTGGGACCAAACGGGTGAATCCCAAGTATTCGGAACCGACATTCTTCGTGAAGCTGAAGAGAAGGTACGGATCATCAGAGACCGACTCAAGACAGCCCAATCACGACAGAAGAGCTACGCCGACAATCGTCGTCGAGACCTAGCCTTTGAAGAAGGAGATCATGTCTACCTTCGGGTTACACCTCTCCGTGGAACGCAACGGTTTAACATGAGAGGAAAGTTGGCCCCTCGATATGTTGGACCATTTCCCGTTATTCGACGCCAAGGCGAAGTTGCATATCAGTTGGAATTACCACCCTCATTGGCTGGAGTGCATGACGTGTTTCATGTTTCCCAACTCAAGAAGTGTCTCCGTGTCCCCACGGAGCAAGTGGATCTTCAGCAGTTGGATGTTCAAGAGGATCTGACCTATGTGGAAAAGCCGGTCAGGATATTGGAAGTCAAAGAAAGAACCACCAGGAGCCGAGTAATCCGCTTCTGCAAAGTGCAGTGGAGCAATCATCCGGTAGAAGAAGCTACTTGGGAAAAGGAAGATGAACTCAAGGCACAGCATCCTGAGCTATTCGAGGATTGATCCGAATCTCGAGGACGAGATTCTCTGTAAGGGGGATAGGATTGTAACACCCCAGAAATTAAAAAGGAATAAAATAAAAAGAAAATAATATTTAAATCATTTTTGGATTTATTATTAAAGAAGAAATCACAAAAGAGCCCAAATAAAACCAAACAGGGAGAAATACTCAAAATTTGGACCTGAAAATTTTATGAGATAAACTAGAGATCAAGATGTAATTTTAGAAATTTTTACAAATTTTTATCAACAGTGATTCAACCCTTAATCAAATATTTGATTTTCTGGAATTATTTTAAATCAGAAATCAATTTTTAATCCTATTGGGCCGAAACCCTGAAACTCCCTCCAGCGGCCTTTTTGGCCCAACCCATTGCCACCTACCCACTGACAGGAGGGGCCCGCCGGTCGGCGCTCGCCTCCCCTCTCTCCTCCCGCCCGCGCCCCGCCTGACCCCACGCGTCAGCCACCTTGCACCCTCTGACCACTCGGCCCCGCCTGTCTGCCCTTTCCTTTTTGTTCGCTCACTGACAGGTGGAGCCCACCTGTCAGATCCATTGTCTCCGATGGAAGGGGATCGCTCCCCTTTCCTTCCCCGGCGATCCCCTTCTGCTTCCACGCCGCCGGCCACCGGATCACCTCGGATCTCCCTCCGATCACCTTCTCTGGTCGCCACCGCTCCCCTTCCATCTATAGCCGACACGTTTTCACGCTTAAGGAAGCTAACCGAGCCAAAGGAAAGCCTCGCCGGAGTTAGGAATTAAACCTTCGGGTTTCCTCGGTTTTGCCTTCCATTCTCGCCGCCGGTGACCCCTATATAAGCCCCTCTGGCCTCCGCACTCAGTCCACACCGTAGCCACCCAAGCCGAGCGAGAACAGAGCGCCACCGCCTTCTGTTGGCATTTTGCTCTGCTTCGCCTCCGGCGAGCCCTCACCCTCGCCTCGGACCTCCTCCGTCCACGACGTCGCCACCTTCGTGATCACCTGAGCCCGCCCGTCCTCGGCCACGACTCCGTTGATCGAGAGGACCGCCAGATCGCCTCGCCGCCGATGAACCCGAACGGTCCCTCCGCCCCTCTTCGACGCCGGTCGCCGTCCGCTCGCCGCCACCGCCCCCACCGGTACGACCAAGTTCCCCTCTCGTCACTGGTTCCATTTTTGGCCTTAGCGTCGACATCCTATCCACGCCGTCGCCGGAATCCTTCGCCGTTGGACCGCCGGAGCCGAGAATGAAGGGGGTAATCACCCCTTTTGCTCGTGCCGTGCCGGACGGGTCCCTGGTCGTCCGATCCAGATCGGAGGGCTAGGATTAAATCCCTTCGGGATCTAATCCAGGCCCTCGGATCCGGTAAAACCGGTATCGTTGAATCTCGGCCGTAGATCATGACTTAAAACGCTGAAGCAATCCCGTGCGTCCACGTATACCCCTTCGCCACGTTTTAATCTGGGCCGTTGAAACTCATTTAAAACCCCCGCCTCGCATCTGGCTGCTGGATCCTGATCCAACGGTCCAGATATGATCGGTCCACGCGCATAGTCACGGGTTCACGGTGAACCTGGTTCACCGTGGACCAGAGACTGTTTTTAGTTTAAATAAAATCCAGAAAATTGATTTAAACTTCGAAAATTCATATCTTGCTCAATTTAACTCCAAATTTCACCATTCAAATTTTGTTAGAACCAGAATATTATTCTCTATACATTAATGCCATAAAAACAGTATGTTTCTGTTACCCAAAATATTATTAATAAATAAATGAATAAAAATCCTTAGGGTTTAAAATTAATAATACAGAAAATAAATTGGGAAAAATTCTAAAATATTAAACCTTACTGTTTTGAACAAAACTTGAAATAGTGAAAATATTACTTCACATAATAAAACTTACAAATGTGTATGTTTAATATTTGGTGAATTTTAGCTGTTTATTGAATGTATTGTTTATTTTCCGTATCGAGAAGACTACGAGTTCGTCGAGGAGCAGGAATTCTACCCCGAGGTTCCTCCATCCCCATTTGCTGAGCAAGGCAAGTCATCGACCCTCTCTGTGGAAACAGTTGATAATAATTGAGCCCATGTTTTAATAACTTATCGCTATAACCCATAGGTTAATATTGCATTAGTCAAATACTCAAGCCTTACACTTATATTTATTAGATCCCTGTCCTTGTGTGCAAACCCAAGCCATGCTTATTGAGCCTTAACTCCTTGTCACTCTACTATAAATATATTAGCTAGTTCCCAATGTACCGGCACAACTGCTATAGGATAAAAAGAATGAGTCGTAGATAGCTGGATTCTGTATATGAATTTCCCTGTTATTCTCGTCTCTGGACTCTGTTGGAGTTGGCTAGGTTATAAGTATGGTGGGTTCCGGGTGCAAGCTCGGGCACTGGTTTGTCGCACCCGGGGCACTATAAGGACCGGTCTGCGGGATCTGTTGCAAAGCACTTCCGTACCAACCACAAGTCTAATGGGTAAGTCCTAACTGGAAGTATGGAATACTCCGGCTTGATGCACCATAGAGGAGGGGCAAGGGGCTAGCCTGCGGGCGACTTGTACCGACGAGGCTCAAGGGGGGGTATGGTGGGGCTCCGATGCGTCGGGACACCATATGAAACCCATAAGAGGGTGCTATTGAGTCGGGGAGGACTATATGGAAGGTTTTGGCACGAGTTCCCGTGTGATGGGTCATCTCGTTACACTTCGGTGTAGGTGATGAGTGCGTGCCTTGTGGGTACAGTGGTACATCTCTGATCAGAGTAATTTAATCTTTTCGAAAAGCCGAGCCCACGGTCAAGGGCGGGTTGTGTGACTACTCGCAGTTAGATTACAAATGTTTGAATGTTCAAGTTATTCATGGCACGTAAGGACTGTTGAGCGAGGTGGGGCTGACTGTACCCCTCGAGTTAGAAGATGATGATACACATGCACATGTTTACTTTTCCGTACTAATAAATTGCTCTCATTTAAAGCTTTACAAATATGCTGCTTCCGCTAAATTAGCCACTATCTCCCTTGTTATTACCTTGCATTATATTTGCATTCGGTGGCTTGCTGAGTACATCTGTACTCACCCCGTTGACTTACACCATCAGAGCCAGTCTACTACGAGGAGGATGAAGGTCTGGAGTAGCGACCCAGTCAAGGCGAGACTGGAAGGAGGCGTTCATCTAGGACCCTTATTTTATTAGTTTCTCTTCACCTTTATTCACTTTTGTATTAATGCGGTCTACGAACCGTAAATGATTGCTCGTATTGTACGTGGTCGTGTGATGAACGTCTTGTTTTATTGATTTTCTATGGAATTTCAATAAAGTCCTGATTTATTAAATCGGGGCGCGACATTCAGGTACACGGGCAGCAAGCGACTGTCGGGCAGAGGAGGCTGCGAAGTCGGGCTGGCCCAATCCGGGTGCATGGGCCAGAAGCAGTAGAAGACCCACTGGGCTGTTGACCAGGACTGACTCAGGTACACGGGCAGTGAGCGATTGCCGGGCTGAGAGAGCTGGGGAGTCGGGCCGGCTCAATCCGGGTACCTGGTGCAAAGCTGGTGGAGGCTTTGTCAGTTTCAGCGTAAAACTGACAACCGTTGATCTTGTATCCGACTGTCTAGAAGAGAAGCTGTAGTCGGTACGAAAACATAGCTTCCGGATAAGTCATCTGTATCTCTAGGCCCACAGTCAGTCAGTCGTGTCTGTAAAAATACCTAAGGGCAGTAGAGTCTTTTCCTTTATTCTTGCGTCTGTAAAAACCCTAAGGGGCAGGTGGAATGTTCCTAGTGTTGGGAGCCTATAAATAGGACCCCAATCCCTAGGGTTTGGACTACCCTTTTGGCTGAAATCTATTCCACTCTATTGGGTCACTTTTTGTCTCTTGCCTTGTCTCTCTCCTCTTTTACTCGTGCTTGCGCCGCCAGGAGTTCTTGCCCCTGATTGTCGCTGTTTTGCATTTATTATTGAGGTGGAGTCTCTCTCCCTCGTGTGCAACAACATCAGAGGTTTTAATGGTTTAATTTCTTCTGCATAGCAAGTTTTCCCATAATTTTTGAGGGCTCGGAAGCTTCGGCTGGGTTTGTTCTTCACGCAAGTAGTACTTGTTCTTGCTGTTGCAAGTAGTACTGCTTCTATTGCTACAGTGCTCGCTGCCATCTTTTTACCTTCTCTGCACTGCTTTTTGATCGAAGCTGACAGGTTCCAGAAACTTTTCTGGCTGTTTCTGGCGAAGCCATCATCTCAGTTTCGAAGCCCCTCAGCTCCGTGAGGCAGGCTTTGAACGTATACTCTCAGAGGCTTCGTTCAAACTTCGGACCGCATTTTTGTACTCTGTGTGTCTTGCTTCGAAGTATTTTTTAAACTGACAGCGTCTCTACTTCGAACATCTGTGCGAAGGTACTTCGACTTGAGTGCTTCGAAGTCCTCACTTCGACGGGTTTCGAAGCTGACTTCAGAGCTTGTTCCTCTGTTAAACTTCGCTTTGTTTTCTCTGACGCGTATCAGCCTTCGCCTCTCGGTTCGAAGCTTACTCCTTTCGAAGGTAGAGCTTAGGCTTCGAATTTGGTTTTCTGTCATGTGACAGGCTTCGCTTCTTTGTTCGAAGGTAGTCCGTTTGTGTGTTGCATTCGAAGTTTCTTGTTCGAGGGTTTAGGTTCGAAGTGCTCGGTTCGAAGCTGTGTCCGAAGCCTTGCCTTCGAAGTACATACTTCGAAGCAGGCTCCGGCTCTGTCATACTTCGCTTCGAAGTATACTTCGCTTCTTGCCACTTCGAACTAGGCTAGACCAAAACACCTTCGGCATCTTCGACATGCTTCGCAACTGACCTCCAGAGCAGGCTTCATCACCATCCTCCGAAGCAGGCTTCGACCAGCGAAGCAGTCTTCGTCAATCATCTCCAAAGCAGACCTCGACGGGCGAAGCAGGCTTCGCCAAGTTCCGAACAGGAGACAAACTTGGACAGTAACTTCTCATTCCACCTTACATGTACTTAGATCATTTCATTGGGAAGTTTTAGGCCTGACTTACTTTTGTTTATCTACCTAGTTGCACTTCTTTGATAGTACTCTGTTTGACAACAGTTGCTTCTAGGTTAGATACCTTTAGACTTAGGCCTTCTGTTTATTTTCTGCTGCTTAGTCTTTTGAGGTGCGTTGGGTATTGGGAACAGGCCATTGATTCGAAAGAATTTTTAAGGCGCCCATTCATCCCCCCTCTGGTCGCTACTTTTGGTCCTACAGCCGGCCCAGCCTTTCCACCTCAGTCGCTGACAGGCGGGGCCAGCCTGTCGGCGCCGCTGCCCTCTTCCTCTCTCTCTCTCTCACCCGTGCCTCAGTGGCCCACCCGTCACCTCCCCGTCCCCGGCCCCACCTTCGTTCGGCCGGACCACCATCGGAGCACCTTGCCGTCGTCGGACCTAAAGACCTCCTCCGCCTCTTCTCACCGCCGACCACCGCCACTGTCCCGTCGTCGCCACCTCCGGTACCTACGTGCTCCCCATCCTCCCCTCTCTCCGTTTTTGCCGGAAAATAGGGCCTTAGGCCGTCGCCGCCGCCGGTGGCCGCTCGCCGTCGTTCGGCCGGCGCTGGGGACGAAGCCCTCGGCTTCCCCCGTGCCGCGAGCGTGCCGGACGCCGTCCCGGCCATTCAATCTGCATCGGACGGTGCAGATTAAATCCCCTCAGGATTTAATCTGGGCCCTCGATCCTAATTGAACCGGTACGGGCTCATCTGAGCCGTCGGTTTATTTTAATAATCTCCCCCTCGCGATCACCCGTTGGATCTGGAGCCAACGGTCCAGATCTGATCGGCACACGCGCACAGTGCGCGGGTCCATGGTGGACCTGGCTCACCGTGGACCCACGCCTGTTTACTGATTTAAATAAAATTCAGGAAAATAGTTTAACCTTCCAAAATTCATATCTTGCTCAAATTAACTCCAAATTTCACCATTTTAATTCTGGAAAATTTGTATTTTTATTCTCTACACTTTTATGCAATAAAAACAATATGTTTATTTGGCACAAATTATTCTTATTAAATAATAAAGAAAAGTACCCTTTAGGATTTAATTAACATTTCATTTAAATCATTCAGAAAAATCTGTAATAATTTATATAATAAATTCAGAATACTTAATGACTTTAATCCACTGTTTTAATGCAATAAAAATAGAATATTCTTTTTGCCCACGTTATTCTATTAAATAATATTGCAAAAGCCCTTTTAGGATATTTAATTAATTCATGTAATAAAAAGTCCACACTTTATGAAAATATCCTAAAAACTTATATAACCACTTCAGAAGACATAATAACTTAATTTCACTACTTTGAATACCATAAAAACATTAAGGCTATTTTGTACCTTTTACTTCAACTCTAAAAGGGAAAATAAAAAGGCCCCTTAGGAAAAATATTGATATTAAGTTATAAAATTCAGGAACCCCTCTAAAACTTAATCTTAATATTTAAGTAATAGACTCATAGAACATAAGAACCTATCCCCTTTTACTTAACCCAAACAAAAACATGTATGCTTATATGATTGGTTTTTGGAATGTTTATTGAATGTCGTATTTATTTTCCGTTTCGAGAAGACTACTACGCCGTCGACGATCCGGAGTCTTACCCCGAGGTTCCACCTTCACCATTCACGGAGCAAGGCAAGTCATCGAACCCTCCTGTGGAAATAGTTGATCATTATTGAGCCCAGTTTTCATAACTACCGCTATAACTCATAGGATATTATTGCATTAGTCAAATATCAAACCCTACACTTATATTTATTAGATCCCCATCCTTGTGTGCAAACCCAAGCCATGCTTATTGAGCCTACACTCCTTGTCACTCTACAAATATTATATTAGATAGTGTCCAATGTACCAACACAACTGCTATAGGATAAAAAGAATGAGTCGTAGATAGATGGATTCTGTTATATGAATATTCCCCGTTATTCTTGTCTCTGGACTCTGTTGAAGTTGGCTAAGTTATAAGTATGGTGGGTTCCGGGTGCAAGCTTGGGCATTGGTTGGTCGCACCCGGGGCACTATAATGACCGGTCTGCGGGATCCATTGCAAAGCACTTCCGTACTAACCACAAGTCTAGTCGGTAAGTCCTAACTAGAGGTATGGATCGTACCAACACGGAACACCATAGTGGAGGGGTACGAGGGGCAAGCCTACAGGTGACTTGTACCGACATGGCTCAAGGGGGGATAAGGCGTGGCCCGAAGTGACAAGGAAACCTTACGAAACCTATAAGAGGGTGTTATCGAATTGGTGTGTTCCATGCCGAAGGTTTTGGCACGAGCTTCTCGTGACAGGAGTCATTTAACACACTGCGGTGTGCGGGAAATGAGTGCCTTATGGGTACAGTAGTACACCTTTGATCAGAGTTATAAATCTTTTCGAAAAGCCGAGCCCACGGTCAAGGGTGGGTTGTGTGACCTCTCGCAGTTAGTTTACTTTTATGTGAATGTTTGTGTTATTCATGGCATATAAGGACCATTGAGCGAGTGTGGGCAGACCGTACCCCTCGAGGTAGAAGATGATGAAAGATGATGCATGACTCATGTTTACTTTTCCGCAATAATCACTTGGTTACATTAATTGCTTTACAAATTGTGCTTTTCCGCAAAAGTAAACCACTACCTTCCTTGTTATTACTCTGCATTATAATTGCATTCGGTGGCTTGCTGAGTACGATTGCACTCACCCCCGTTGACTTACACCACCAGAGGCCGTCTACTACGAGGAGGGCGAAGGTCTGGAGTAGCGACCCAGTCAAGGCACGAGACTGGAAGAAGACGTTCATCTAGAGGATTGATTTTATTAGTTTCTCTTTATTTGACTCTTTTGTATTAATATGGTCTACGAACCATGATTGATTGACGTATTGTACGCAGTCGTGTGATGAACGTCTTGTATTTATTGATTTTATATGGAATTTCAAAAATCCCCGGTTTTTATTAAATCGGGGCGTGACAATTGTGTTAAACTCTTGGCTAGTGGTGTCATCGTAGGCTAGGAGCAATCTAAGGGTAACCTGACAGTGATGTGGGATAGCGGTCTCAAAGACACAAATGTAATCGGATAGGGCAAACCCTAGGTATCTAGCCATCTCGTGGAGCAAACTCACGAATCCATCGAAACCCTCATTGTGGTGCGGTTAATCTTCCCTAAAGTCGTATCTATAAAAAATTAAAATAGAAAATAATTGTTAGTAAATAAAAATTTACAAGAAGTTTTAGGTTAGAATAAGAGCTTTTTATGAAACTAGTTTTTATAATAAAACATAACTTCCTAAGTATCCTTATTGATCTCATTCCCAGGGCCAACTTATGCTCTAATACCACCTTGTGACACCCCTATTCCATATAGACTTGGCTATTACGAGATGGGTTTCACAATTTGAATCACAACAACATCATTAAATATATTCCACGATCAACGATAGCACATTGCGACAACATAAGTATTATAAGATCAAGCTCATTACAAAAATCGTAGGAGAAATTCCTCACAGCAATTAAAACATCACAAAATCTTTCAGCAGAAGCAAAATAACTATGTCTTGGCGGAAGCAACTTCATATTCTAGTTAGGAACTAGGCTCAAGACCCTACGCCTGGCGATATTCGCCTTCATCTCCTTGGATGTCCTCTTCTCCTTCGAGGGATCATTCATCATATCCTGACTAGATGTGGGTGAGTACAAATGTACTCAGCAAGTCTTGGGAAATATTTATAGATGTGGGTCAACAAGGACGCTGATGTTTATTTATATAAAATAACTTTAATGTTCTAAGTGTTCCATTCCCATTGGTAGAGGTCTCAACCTCCACTAACTATCAAGTAGAAATGTTTATTTTTCAAAACACAATCTTATCCATTCCATCAACTCCACATCTTCACATTTTTCCATAACAATCTTTCCAATGTGTTCCCACAATAATCTTTCTTATTTACACTCTTATTGTTACTTCGGTACTGGCCTGCCCCTCTGTCGGGTAGGTTTTTCCTATTTTACCAAAACATATTTTAGCTCTCATCCTAAGGTTAAACCTTTCCCTCTCTCTATGAAGCCTTTCGACTCCTCAAACTACACAAATTCATTTCCAACCACAAAGGTTGGTCGTACACCCTGAGGGTACACTCTGGTAACACATCCTAACCCTCAACTTGTTTTCTTGATCAAAACCAAAACTAAATACTACACATGGGAAACTATCATGGCACACGCCCATAACCGTAGGCACGGCTATTTGAATAGTTATACTTCTGTAGATGGTGTAAACTTTACTCTTACTCCATAAACTTACTCCTTGTTAGCTAGGTAAGAAGAATCGCTACAAGGAATTTGCCTAATCAACCTAGGATAACCTATTACCACATAGATGGGTCCAACCAATGATTCATTGACCCTCGAGCCCCCTTTCCTCTAAAATCCTAAGGGTGCTCAAATCCCCTTTCACCTCTCCCTACCTCCTTTCTCCATAACTAACATAATCTCATACGACTCCTCAAACCCATAAACAAACCACTGAGTCACCCTAGGCATTTCACGTCTACCGGAAATCGAATGATCCTAAACCCACTAGATACTTAACTAGGGACATCCATAATGCCCGTAAGGTTCTACTTTGGTGTGCATGACATGTTTCCTAAGGAATTGGTCCTTATATGCCACGAAAAGTCGAACCCCGAATGGTAACTACGACTCATGTCAAGTTTTACCAAAAACACCCCTTTTTATAATTATTTTCAACACACTCGGTACTTTGTACCTATTTTCAAAAAAAAATTGCAAATCTTCTTTTCAACCCACACGCTTCATTCATTTGCAATTATGTAATGTAGTAAGAGTAAAGACAAATTTTGATTATAGAAAACTCGTATTGACAATAAGGTCAATAGGGTTTTGAATTTTTAAGGATAGGTTAAGTGCAATAATTTTAGGTTTAGTTGACAAACTCGCGAGGGTGATCATCATAACTTTTAAGTTTTTAAAAATATTTTTATTCTACTCTAAATTAAAGTTTATAATTTTAGAAATTTATAGAAATTTGAATAGGACGAAATCGGAGCTAGAATGAATTTTTAAATATTGAATTGGTATCTGAAATCGAGAGATCATACTGTGCTGCGCTGTTTTTAAATGGGCTGATTTGATTAATTCCCGAAAATAGAAAAACGTACTCTTCACAGCAATCGGGCCTGTCTATTTACTGCATGGGCTGAAGTAGTTTTTATTCAAGAATAAAAAGAAAGGCATTGTTTGATTGGGCTGGCTGAACTGGCCCAACCGGCCTGACCAGGACGCGGCGCACGCAGCAGACGGAATTTTAAAAAAAATAATACATTTTTAAACACAAATTTTAAATTTTGTACACGGATTTTAAAAATTACAAAAATAACCTTCTATCGGCTCAAACACACCACCTCGTGTCTACGAGACTAGTGCTCTGTCAACTAAGCTAGATATGTTGATAGAAAAGTGTTATGAGACATTATAATTGGTTCTTCGCCGATTTAGCCTGATTTGGCATCGGCAGACGATTTGCCGATTTAGGCCTGACCAACCTAGATTTGTATCGATAGATGGTATATCGATTTAGGGCCGATACCAGGTGTATCGACAGAAGGCTATTTTTCGATTTTTGAAATTCATGTATTAAATTTGAATTTTTTAAAAAAATATATACTATTTTTTTTAAAAAAAATGTGCAGTAGAAAAGGTAGCTTACTGGTGGGACCAGGTTTGCAGCGAGACGGGAGAAAACAAAACCATCGGTTGGAGGATGCAGACGATTGAAAATTCTTCGGCATATAACTTCTCTGTTTAACTCCGATTGACACCAAATTTGAAATGTAGGTTTTAGATACTAGGACGAGCATAATCTATAGTTGGATTTCCAATTAGGCTCATGGTTTAACCATAATTAAAAAGAGGTAAAACTCTACGTGAATAGCGTGGGGACGACGGAGGCACTCAGGTGACAAACAGTCATATTTTTTACGGGATTAGGGACGTTAGGAATCTAACCATGGCTCCTAATCCGCCTACAATCACTCATACGAAGCTACCCACGGTGAAGCCTAAAGGGTGTCATGGTCGAACGTCACCTGTGAGCTTCGGTGGTGTTTTGCCATGGCAAATACATGAAACGCGCATGATAGGCTACATGGATGCTACTGCTATGAGGGATTAGGCATATTTTATACCTCCGGTCGGATCGAGCGTGGCGGCGTTGACACGGGTCCGGCGAAGACTCTTTTCCGACGATGAGGGTCACAGAAATGGAGACAGCGGAAATGGAGATAACAAAGGCTGCTGGTCACGTTTCTCTACTGGCGTGAATAATGGAGTAACAGGGAAGCAAATTGTGACATAGCCGAAACGACGGTGAGAGGATTTTCCAATGAGGTTCGCCGTCGGGCTCGAACCAAGGCATAGGGAAGCTCGAGGGTGGTCAGAGGCCTCGAATGGGGTGTAGGAAGCTTCGGCTGGTGATTGGGAGCTTTGTTGGGTTATTAGGCAATTTTACCTCCTCATTTTCGTATAAGATAAGTCATGGCATCCGCTAAATTTAGCACGTACACAATAATCATGTTTTCGTAAAGCATGATTAATAATCATATAGAAAAAGTAAACCACGTATTGTACGGTTGTCGAAGAAGAATCTCTAGTCGGTGCAGAAGTACTTCTTCTGATGGCGTCGGATCGCAGCACCCGACAGCGACCGACGGTAGACGTAGACGGTAAACACGCCATGATGATGAACTTGAGTAGTTGCGCTGAGCGCTTCCCAAAATCCTTATTCACCCTCTCCCGGTGCAGGATCGCAAGGACGACAGATTTCGAAGATCTGCTCTCTCATTTTTGGTGCACACCGACGGACGAGATGGAGTAGACTACAGCGGCATCACAACAGAGAGAGAAGACAACCAAAACCCTAATGTGGTTCTGTTATCTATCTCACACTATTTTGGTCAGATCTATGGGTATTTATATGGGAGCAACCAGATCTCGCGTCACGATCATGATCTCAATCAAGTCGGTTTTCATATAGCCATATGTCGTAAACTTCGCCACGATCCCATAGAATCGCAACAAGAAAATGAAAGATCGAGTCCCCTCATGATAGAGAGTAAAATTTGGGAATCACGTGGTCTGGCTCGGTGGACCGTCCCCCGACTCCCGAGTGCCGACTTGGATTGAGCACTCAACAGTGCTGACCCTGACTCCCGAGTCGTTAGCTCATATTCGGCACTCGGTAGTGCCGACCGCCGAGTCTGACTTCTGACAATTCGGTATTCCTTATCTTGTTTCGGGTCTTTGAGATTTATTTAAAAATTTCTAAATTATTTATATGGTTCTATCTTAAAATTCTAGCAAGCTCTTATTTGCGCGGCGACACGGGTGGCAACGCGTGGGCGTTTAATGGCGATAGGACGGCGACGCACGACGGAGCATGGAGTGGAGTAGGTGTAGGACATCCAAGTGCTATCATCCGGCACGGTTCGGAGTGGTTGGAGGCAATGGAACGGTGGGATGGGAAGCGTACGCACGCGGGGGTGAGGACAGCGAAGGTCCAAGCGGCGGAGGGAAAAGCATGGTGGTCCGACGACGACGTTGCACGGTTGAGGCGGAGGTGGTGTACAGCGTCATGGTGCACACTCACAGCCTAGTATGAGTAGGGCGTGAACAAGCATGGATGAGTAGGCGGGGTCGGGCGGTAGCGCTTCACGAGGGAGGAGCGGTCGGTTCTGCACAAGGGGCGGTGGGCTTGGCGCAGCGCGAGGAGTCGACGGGGTCGGGCTGGTCCGGCCGAGGCAATGCATGCGCATAGGAGCAGCGTGGCTGTCGGCTAGTGCTGCGCAAGCGCAAGGCATGCAGGCGAGGGAGTCGGCGGGCTTAACAGGTGGTCAGCTCGATTGGGCGGCGTCACAAACTCACAACTGAGCATTGATTGAAGCAGTACATATCATAAGTTGTTTGGCTGCACATCACCTTAGTGATGCAGAATACACAGGAAGCCAGCTTCAAGTGGTCACAATTCAAATCAGAGTTCATGTTGAAAACCCGAAATGACTTCAAATTACTTATGTCTCTTTACTTTTGAGTTTCCTACTATTGGGAGAATCCATGACATGCAACACAACAGTGCCTTGATTGATTGATTTGGGCTTAGTGTTTACTATTGAACATGCAAGACATATGTGTCATTACTTTCAGCAATGCCATCAGATTATGAGTATGTTTGGTTGACCTGTAGATTATGGGTATATTTGGTTGACCTGTGGCTGTGAAAAAATTGTTGTGGGATGTTAGCTGTAAGAAAGCTGAAAGTCGTTTGGCTGAAACGACTATAAAGCTGCTTTGAGTTATTAGCTGTGTAAAAAATTCAATTTATGAAATTTTGTAAGCTGAAAGCCGTTTGGCTGAAACGACTGTGAAGCTGCTTTGAGCTGTTAGCTGTGTAAAAAATTCAATTTATGAAATTTTGTATGGTTGTATGAAATTTGAAATATCAATTTATGAAATTTTGTATGGTTGTATGAAATTTGAAATGTCAATTTATGAAATTTTATATGGTTGTATGAAATTTGAAATGTCAATTTATGAAATTTTGTATGGTATGAAATTTGAAATGTCAATTTATGAAAATTTATATGGTTGTATGAAATTTGAAATGTCAATTTATGAAATTTTGTATGGTTGTATGAAATTTGAAATATCAATTTATGAAATTTTGTATGGTTGCATGAAATTTGAAATATCAATTTATAGAATTTTGTATGGTTGTATGAAATTTGAAATGTCAATTTATGAAATTTTGTATGGTTGTGAAGCCAAAAGCCGCAGAAAGCAGGTTTAGAAGAGCTTTCACATTTTCACTATACTAAAAGCTACTTTTACTAAAAACTGTTGGCTTAGAATATACCCTTTAATTTGACTTTTGGCTTCCAGGAAGCAAAAGTTGCTCGGAAAAGCCAAACCAAACCAAAGGGACCCTATGTCCAGTAGCAACAAATGCATTAAAGGGATACAAAACTGAAGCCTGCACACACATGTATGAAGTGAACATCCCTGTCTAGTCACAATGCTGTTGACGTCCTCTTTTCCTTTTTGCTGAAAACCAGGACAAAGGAGAAAGAACATTCCAAAGATGTATTGAGATTTGGGAGAAAAAGCATATATGCATATATGCAGGATCTTTTTCTGTTTCCTAAACCTCTGAAAGAACAATCCATCAAAGATTTTCCATTTATTGGAATCTGGTCTTGTGGTAGCAGTATTTCAGGACTCATACTTAACCTTAGAAGCTAATAATGAAGACCCACAGCATGAATATCTTATAGCTTTTCTAAATCAGCACTAGGTGGCTAAAAGTACCCAGCAGCACAGGTTAAACAACCAATTGTGGATTGTATACACAATGGCAGTACTTTTTACTGAACAAATGGACTTTTGATTCAGAATAACAGAAGCTGGCCTTAATTCAAAATCACATCAAGTAGTTCAAAAGTCACACTAAAGTGGCAATTAAACTGATGTTATGTGTTTTCACATTTAGATAAAACTGTTTTTTACAGGACAAAGCAAATTTAATCAACCATACCCCACTTGGTAATGGATGATATTAGCAGTGGAACAGATCATTAGGGATACAATGCACAAAATTGACTTTATTATTACCATCCATTGAGAATATATATATATATATATATGGAAAGAAGGGCCATGTACACGGATATTTTTCCGTTTACCGAATTAGGGTTAATTGGATTATATCCGTACTAATACAATTTTATGATTTTAGATAAATACCATTACACTTCACATATTTCGATTTGTGCTATTAAGATTTTAGAGAACTTTAAAATATGTCATTATAATTCCAGAGAACGCCGAAATATACAATTATAATATTTTCATTACAATATTAGAGAACTTATAGACTAAGCTCAAATTGTAATAGCCAAATAGAAATATACCAATTGTACTAATATTTCTCTAAACTCACAAAATTGTAATGATATGGATCTGATTAACCCATCAAAATATGTGCATGTCTTGTTATTTCCTCTATAATATTCAGAAAGAAAGCAAGAGAAAAGATGCAACAAAGCTTCCACTGAAGAATCGGAAAAGAAAAAAAAGCTGTTGCAGAAAAAAGGCCTTGCACCACATGTATGCCAGGTACACCCTACTCCCTTTCCCTGATCAAAGCTTTGAAGCAATGCAGAGAAAGATTTTAACTTCACCAAACCTTTGGTAGATTCATGCCTTGATGCCAAAGTTTGAACACTTGATGGACCCTCTTGCAATGTCAATCTCAATCAGGTTGTCCTCCTCACTGATCTCTGACAAGATGTCCATGAAGTCCCTCTTGGCAAGCAACAAATCAGGCAAGAACTCGGCAAGGAGGTCCTGCTCCTCCCTTGCACATTTCTTCTCTTGCTCCACATAGTGCCCATCCACAAGGGAGATCTCAATGAGGCTCTCGTCGTCGTCGTCGTCGTCATCATCAGATACCGAGCCCTCATCGGTGCACTCTTCGCTTACCAGAGAATCTGAAGACTCCGACAGGCTTCCTGTCAAATCCTCCGGCGCATCCTCAGCCACCTCATTTTGTGGCACAGTGTACTCCTCTTGATGAACAGCCTCCTCCATGGAAGGGACAGGTTTAGATTTGTGGCTGCTTGCTCTGATCGACTGTCTGAGGTTGGAGAAGAGCAAGGAGAGGCAAGTGGAGATAACCAGCACCAGCAATGCAAGAGAGGAGGATGTGGAGAAAGAAGAGGAGGAGGAGGAGGAGGAGGAGGAAGAAGAAGAATACATACTGTAAAGGCTACATGAAATGAGTAGGAGTGTGAGTTGTATGGCCATTTAGGAGCTGGGAAGAATCAAGAATTGCTCACAAGGGCTTGAGCTTTAGTGGCACAAATGATGCAGTGATGCTAAAGAAGAAAGAAACCATGATGAGGCAAGCATGGAGGAGAGGGGAGCCTTGCTGCTCCCTCACTTCCTTTACAACAGCAAACCTGCAGAGGTAAAGCAAAGTCATGTGTTAATCTCTATCAAATGGATTTGTGAATTGACACAAATAGAGGGAAAAGGATAAGGAGGAGTAGGTCTCACCATGAAGAATGCATCTGCAAAAATATTTTATCTGAAGCTGATGGATGCAAAGCTAATTGCGACAGTTAATGCTTAGAAAACTGAAACTTTCTGGTGAACTGTTACCAGTGCACAGCCCCAGTGTTCTTTGCAGCAATAGGTTAAGGTAACTGTTGTCTTTGCATCACTGTCAGAGTTCTTAAGTGCTTCATGGCAGCAATATTTATGGGGAAATATCCTGTACAATCATGCAATCATACAATCGTGTGATCTAGTGTATCCAATCAAGATCCAACGGTTACATATAAAAAAATAAAAAATACTAGGTTTCATATGTAACCGTTGGATCTTGATTAGATGCACCAGATTATATGATTGCACGGTGTGGTCCATCATCCATGGCACTGGCTATAGGATGACAACATGTAATGGCAGAGTTTTTGAGCTCCAATGGACTTAGAAACAAGAGGATGCCATGTGCACAGGGTTAATTAAAGTTTACCACATGGGCCTCACTTGTTCTTCTCTTCCACCTCTGTCTTCCTCTTACCTTATCAAAAGCAGAATTTTACTTTGTTCATGAAAGGTGAAACTATCATGAAAATTTGCCCCCTTTTCCCCTCTGCAACAGAAGGTGCCATGTGTTCATGATTTGCATGATCTAGTCATTTTCATTTGAAAACAGTAATTGCACTTGCACCTCAACATTTCATTTTTGCATTGATTGATTAGTTGACAGAGCGGTATGTCCTGATGTCGCATTTTGTCAGGTACAGACAAGAACATGTAGAAGTGTGATTTCCTGCTATTCTCTAATAGTTCAAGCCTTTTAACCCTTTAACTAATCAGTTAAATGCATAGGATCAAATCTTCCCCATATATATTTGAATATTTGGAATCCTATGATGGTCACAAACAAGATATCTAGCCATATACTCCTCTTAAGAAATAAAGCTTTAGTCCTGCTTGATTTGCAAAACACACTTTGGTTCTGCTATGAGCCGTGAAAAAGTTGTTGTAAGCTACTTGCAGTGAAAAAACTGCTGTGAGTTATCTACTGTGAAAAAGTTAAAAGTTGTTTGGTTGAAGCTGCTGTGAGCTACCTGTTTTTTATAACTTCATAATTTTCATTATTATAATATTATATATATAAATAGGAAACACTCAATATTAATGCAACTAAATAAATGAAAAATATATTAGATAAATAAAAAAGTGCATAGTTCATCTCATAAATTAACCGACAATCACATATTATCTCATGAAATTATGCAATGCAATACAAATAATAATAATGTTAGATCAATCAAGACACCTTGAATTCATGCTATTTAATTTGTACTAAAAATTAGAAAAACAGAAGCAGAAAAGCAGGGTTCAAGCTGCTTCCAAAGTTATACTAGAAAAAAAATCTGTTTTTTCACAGCAGAAGCAGTTTTGATAAATCCGTTTAGTTCAGCTTCTGCTTTTTCACAGTAGAAACAGATTTCAAAAGCAGAACCAAACGAACCTTGAGTCAATAGTACTGCCTCAAAATCTAATCTAGATGAAACTCTAACATTAGCTAGTAGTATTATATCTACAGTGTCAGAGAACTGGGATGCAAAGTAGCACATCAGACATGTTTTGTTAGATATAATTTGTCACACCACACCGACAATATAGGGTTTGAATTCAAACACTTGATACTCAGTTGCTTCCTCAGGATGTGTAACAACTATGAACAGTAGTATACGACAAATCAGTAATGTTAAATCGCTAATTTATCATTTAGTACATGTAATTATGCACGCATAACGGGAGAGTAAGGTGTCAGTTGGACCAAATCATTGCAATTAAGAATCCATACTGCCTTTCCTACTTGCTCTCTTATCATTTAGGATTAATTAGATTAGAAGGAATTAGAATGACAAAAAAGAAATATGTATTGCCTCCTCTCTCTCTATATATATATATTGTTTTTCTTCTGACTTGGCTGCAAATTTAGGCAAAGCACAACTAAATTTGCATGTCCATATGGATAAATCAAATACAGTAGAGCAAGTTAAGTAACATTTGATGCAATGTTGTCTTCTGAAAATATGTTTCTCTCCTGTTAAGCATAACAACAAAAGTGGAATGACGTCTGAAACTTCAAGTTGAAATTTTTCATTACATAAGATTTTGAGTAATGAAGGATGCTAAGTAAACTTTGAGTTTTCAGATCATCCAATTTCAAATATGGTTGTGTGCCTGTCAAGTATGTCTTTATGTCTACCATCCGTCCTTGTTCAGAGTTTAATAAAACCAGGAGCCACAAAGTACGGAGATATCAGATCAGAAGTAAATTCTATCAGTATAACTGAATGACTTTTGTTTTTCAGCATTTGGTGACAATTTGTAGCTGGGATAATGATGCATCAAAAGCCAACAACCATGGATGTAAGGTCACACAAGCTCTCATTATCACTTAACTTTCTGCAGAAAACAAAAAGATGTTTTCTCCCTCAGTAATGCCAGACCTGTACAGGCAGAAAGGGACATTTCATAGAGGCATCAATCATTCATTCAATCCAAGGTCCATGAACTGATCAAGCGAAAGTAGCTAAGCCACAAATCTCGATAAATAATCCATTAATATCCACTTTCTGTAATTAAGCACACAAGGCATAGTCTTACTGTTTAGCTGATCATATCTTGTTCCATTTTGTTCTTCCATCTCAAGTCTGATGTTTCCTGGGAAACATCGTGGGTCCTAAAGTTGATACTTCGACTTTTCAAACACATTCTTGAATGGACATTTAAGTCTTGTCTAAACTTGGATAAGAGCAGTGGCGGATCCAGGGGTGAAAGGGGGGCGCGGTCCCCTACTGCCTCTTGGGCACATGCATATTTTATATGTATTTTTTTATTTTTTCTATGTATTTTTGTGTATTTCCTATGTATTTCCTGTATAATTTTTGCATATTTCTTTATAAATCCTTATACAGTTTTAATATTTTTGTTATAATTATGATATTATATTTAATATTTATTTAAAATAGTGAATAATTTTATTTGTGGTTGACATATAATTCAGCCAACCCTCCTAAATTTTTTTCTAGATCCGCTACCGGATAAGATTGACATGTTCATCACTAATGTCTGTTATTATATGACTCTGTATTGAGGCTGATTAGGGAAGTTTCAACTTTCTTAGATGATGTCTTATATTGCCACGTCAGCAAGACATTATCTTTAAAAATCATACTCTCAGCTCATAGTTTTTTAGATGATTTCCTTATTATCATGTAGTAAATTTTTTATACACATCTCTCCACCTTTCAACCAATCTTTTTTCACTTTTATCTTGGATGGTGTGAAGACATAGTGTCTTAGTTTAGACATGGTGTCTTCATCTTTTATCATCTCTCTTCATTAAATTGTTTGCAACATCATCTTTTTTTCTATGTGGCAGTCTATTAAATGTGCAAGACACTATCCTAGTTGGAGGGTTGGGATTGCCCTTATGTTGTTGGCCTTGATTCATGCTTCCAACTGCTGCCTTTTAGTGCTCAGATTATGATGTATAGATTTCATTCATCCTACGGCTAAGCTGGTGTCGTTTTGATGCAGAAAACAGATTCAAGTGCAAGCTGAAAATATCAAATGAATGCCTCTGTTCATTCCTAAAAGAAGAATTGCACAAGTTCTAATAAAAACCATGTGATTTCAAGAATAATTAAGTCAACCACAGCTGTACATTTTCCACTTTTCTTTTAAGGTGACCAAGTTAACACTGCCCTCCCACAATTATGAGCATTTAACCACAAAGATAGTAGTTCAGTTCAAGCAAACCGTCATTAAAGATCCTAGAAACTCATTTCTTTCAGCAATAGTTTACTTTGCCTGGAGCTTAGTATCCCAAAGAAATCATTATAAATTTGGGAAATAGTTCACTACTGTACTGTAAATTCAAAAGTACCATCCTTAGCACCACCAAATGTACATTGTGTCTAGCACCCGATCCTACGTGAAACTAGTAGCGGCTCCAAGAATTCTTTCTTAGGTGTTCCTATTGCATACTCTAAAAATTCATAACATCATAAACCTAATGTGCAATGCAAAAATAATAATAATTTTTGAGTGGATCGGTTTGGTTGGGGCGGTCCACCTGGATTACCCCTTAGAACCGCCCTACATGAAACCGACTTTTTAGTGTACTCTGCTTTTCATTCACCTTGCATGTGTTTATTGGAAGCATTACTTGAGCAATGTACAAGTGAACCTTGGATTTACATGTCAAGTCTCTTTTCATTTAAGACTGCAAAACCGTGTTGCTACTTATCATTAGCTATGGGCAAAGTGTAGATAGTGCAGTGTTTATATAATTCTTTCCTTACTAATAAAAGAGCTCAGATATGTCATTGTCCGTTTTAAAGCAATTTTACGGTGTATTCTATTGGTAGTAGAATGAACTCTAACCCTTGACCTCCTTTCATCCGAGGGTTAAAAATAATTTCTACTATTATCTTAACTAGTGGTACTAGAATTTAAAAATGATAAAATCGTCTAAAAACTTAGTGGTGCGAAGATGGCAACCAGCCAACTAAAGAGATATATGCAAAATTTCTAATGACAATTATATCCAAAATATAATCAATTAAAGCAACTCTTTGAAATCGATGGCTAAGATATGAATGCATTCTAATGGGCTCTTTCTCTATGCCAGTAAGAATAACTATAATAAGAATTTGTCTCTTTTTCTAAGACGATAAGAATAACTAAAAGAAGAAATTGGAAACTTCAATGATTGTTGAGTCTTTAATTTATTCAGCAGATATCCACATAAAGCATTAGTAGTATACTTGAGATCATAAACAATGCAAATGATTGGTGCAAAAATTGCAAATATTTTCGCTCTCAATCAACAATAACTTTGACCAATATCACTGTTGGCGTAAAAGATTACGCTAACAGGTTTAAATAACCACAAAGGGTTATTAAGTGAGATGATTGTTTGCAGACTGTTCTAGGCCTCCGAATAGAATAATAGCCGAGAATAGTTTGGAGTGTCTATTGATTATCTTTTGATTCGATGTCCATACCTCAGTAAAAAGGGGTATTTATAGGCAAGAATATAAAAAGAGAAACCCATTTTACTCTCTAGTTACAACCGTCATAGAGGACACTGTTCCTTGACCTCTATAGGGCTAAAAAGGTAAAAAATTGTGTGAACACTTGGATTAAGTAGATGTCCAATCCATCCTGGCGGCGCCCCTTCGGGAGGGGACCCTTCGGGGAATTCTCCTTGGCCGAATCCTTGCTGGACCCTTCGGCCTATGACCCTCCGAAAAAGCTCTCTTCAGCGGAGCCTTGTCGATCGTCTGCATCTTTGAGGAGTGAAGCTTTGGCTCCTTCTGTCCCTTCGAATGGAGCCTCCGGAGAAGCCTCCTATTTACCACATGGATGGAAGTATTTCCCCCAACAAGCACCATGTTGGATCATTTTAGCAAGCGTGTTTGGGAGGCAATAAATAAGAAGCCACACCATCCAAGAAGTAATGATATTCTTCCCTTTCCAATGGCACATGTGTAAATCTTGTTGATTACACAAATGACAATTGCAAAACTGAATATTTCACAAGGTACACCATATCATGTGCAATTCCTTCACTCTACATTTTTTTATGTCACAACAATTAAGATTAATGCAAGCTAAGCCTATGACCTATGAAGCTAAGAATGCTCGATGCAACTTCACATCAGGCTACCATGTTATGCGTAAGTTGTGTCACTAATAAGCAAGTACAGAGCTAGATAGTGTGAGGGGTGCCTTTGAACCAAGATAAAAAAAGAAATTAGTGTTTAGTATTGACTATATGTGTATCCTTGTGCACCCCCTTAAGCTTATCCTCATGTAGATATGTAACCCTAACCTATAAATTAGTTCGCATAAGACTAAATAGAATATGGATAGTTAAGTGGTATACCTCATCTATTTTTCTCTAGCTTAGTGGCGGCTAATAAATGGGTCTGTACATACTATGATCACCGGCCACCAACATGAACCCTATATATATACTAATACAATTGTTCACCACTAAGTGTAGTTAATATTAATTCTCTATTTTCTTATGAAACCATGACACCTCAAGTGTTTCTAGACTTCAGATGATGATTGATCTATGGTGTAAATTGCCTCTCTTCTCTTGTGAAGCTACATCATCTGAATTATGTTTATCCTTAATTTGGATGGTTCATCAAAGGTGTACTATGAAGCACATGAACTCAAACTATGTAGATACAAAGAAAATCTACTTCACACCTCATGTTTACCATTGCCATGCAACTTTTTCGCAGCAATGGACAATGTTTCCATCTAGTGTATTGCCTCACTCTACCTTGAACTCCAAAGATGTAGCAGTGCAGGGACCTGGATGAGCTGAATTCCCAAGGGTTGGCCAGCAAATCATGAACCTGGCTTTTGTTCTTTGAGAGCTTGCTATTCAAGGTAGCAAGCAACCAATGCTTAGGTCTTGATTTTACCTCCTATAGCCTCATAGTTGTATATGTTCTCAAGAAAGATACATACTATATGTGAAAGGAACCAAAAATCACTTGTAGCGTAGTGGTAGAGCCTCTAGTTGATAGGACACCGACTCAAACTCTCACATTGATTTCGCACAAAAAAAATCTCCTCACTAACCTTGGTAGAAATATGCTTCGTGCGTGAGGTTGAATATGTCTAGATACCCTATGCATTTAGAGGGATTTTTTTAAACTTAATTAAATTACATGGCAATCTTAAATCCACCGTTTGGGTTTTTTATATGTGCAAGGAACTAAAAAGAGCTCATTATTATCAGTCACAAAGGAATTTTCTTTATTATCATTATTTAACCTTGAGGATTGTGCTCCCAACTCCCAAGGTGTACTGTTAGGTCTCATGTTCCCATTTTTAGAGCCAATGCTTCATATTTGTTGAGTTCATGGTGCATGATACCAAGTGATTAGCACTAATCCACTAAACCTAGGTGTTGGTAAGAGCAATGCAGACAATAGCTAGGAACCTAGGCCTTTAAAGAAACAGTTGGTGAGGATCAATGAGATTGCTGGTGAACATAAATAATTTGACTGTGCAAATATCAATGCAAGCAAAACACGTTAATTAATGAGAAAGACTTGTGAGTTGTGACCATCCATCATTGCATCTTAGTATGGAGTACATTATTACATTAGATGAGAAAATGACAGGAAATTGCTGAGAAGTTAGGGCATCCCTAACCCAGTGACTAAGATGATTTCCATGGTATTAAATGCACTGTCACATAGGCAAAAATCTGATGTGACATGAGAGTTAATGAGGAGAGAAGAGAAATGTGGAGGAAATGGTTTCTCATGCAAGACATGATTTCTATCACTAATACCGAGGACGAAGAAACTACTCTACATGCATTAGGAGAGTGTAGTAGTTTCTATAGATGGAGTCACTTATTTATAATTGGGCAAAAGAGGGGAAAATAAATAGGGACAAAAAACCATGCATTGTGAGAGTGAATTTCTATGAATAGTTTCTTAGTGACATGATATGT
Organism: Zizania palustris; assembly: GCA_019279435.1. Classification (NCBI taxonomy): domain Eukaryota; kingdom Viridiplantae; phylum Streptophyta; class Magnoliopsida; order Poales; family Poaceae; genus Zizania; species Zizania palustris. The sequence goes on along the minus strand of JAAALK010000289.1, from coordinate 31,633,897 downwards.
ATAGAAACTTCTAGATGATTTCTGGGTTGGGAATGCTCTTATACTATCTGCATGATGAGAAGGGCATCATTTTCTTGAAGACACAAAAAAGTAGTGTCCTAGAGGGAGTAAGAAAAGGGGAACCACAATGAATGGTCATCAACCTATCATGTAATTATTGAGAGTAATTACTGTAATTTAGGGGGGAAAGGAAACAAAGCATTGTAATTAATGCTCAGCTTGATCTACATCTTAGACTATTCGGCGGGTTTCATAACACTGTTTCCTAAAAGTCCACATCAGCTTTGCAACTGAATGAAATACCATCTCTTAGTGAAGAGTTTCATTTAACTAGTGTAATTAAATTCAACTAGCTCTCATGAAATACCTTCTCTTTGATGAAACGATTTGATTCTTAGTGGACATTTTGTTTCGTTTCATCCATCTTAGAAACAGATTAGCACTATGTTATGGTGATGACACTACTTCCTTATCTTCCCTTATTAATTAAATATCATGTCAGCAAGAAATCTGATGTGTCATGGTAATTAATACCATGAAACTCTTATTGTAAATATCCTTATAAGCCGTAGCTAAATTTAAATTTTAGAACTTAATTTTGAATAAATTAAGAAATTTTTTTGGTATTTCATAACTTTTAGCATTGCTTTAGACCACTAAAAATAAAAAAATAAATTTTTTACCCACAAATTAATTTTCGCTGTTAATCGACAGCCAAAAAAATCACATCCAACCAGGCTCAAGTTTTTATTAATATTGTTTCTATAACATTATGTAATTAATTTTTTAGCTAAAAACACATTTCATTCTAAGTATTTATATATAATGTTTTAATCAATTCCGATAAATATTTCATATATATAATATATATGTAATGTTTTAATCAGTAACTTGTCATGTTTCAGTTAAAAAATATTTTTGTTTCAAGTGTTTTTATATAATGTTTTAATCAATTCTGAGTTTCGCATAAGATATACACAATATTTTCATTAAAAACTGTATTTCCATTAAAAACATGTCAAGTATCAAATAAAAACGTATTTTTTGTTTCAAGTATTTATGTCATATTTTAATTGATCATGATAAATATTTTAAATAATATATACGCAGTGTTTTAATCAATAATTTCAATAACGCATCGTGTTTTAGAGTTAGGATTTAAGGGTCTGGTAGAGCTATGATCCTATAGAGTGGAGCATTTGAAGCGGGTTAAACTCTATTTTGGAAGCACTCTCAATGGAATTTACTTTTCAAAAAAATATTTAGTTTAGTCCAGAAGTCTGAACACAGTACGGTGAATCTAGAGCGTTTGATCTTTTGCTCGGACACTAGGGGTGAAAGTGGTTCATAGTTTCCGACCGTATCCGGAAAAACGAATTCGGATTCAGATTTTTTTGATTCGGATACAGATTTTTTGGATACAGATTCAGATATTTTTTCAGATACGGAAACGAATATGATTTGCCTGATATCCGTCGGATTCAGATAATCCAAATAGTTTTTATCCGGATATCCGGCCCATTAAAAATATAGGCCTAGTGACCACACTACAGGCCTGTAGGCCATACCGTCAAAGCCTAGCAGGTCGTGCTTGCACAAGTGCTGACAACCCATGAGGAGATTAGAAATAAAAAATAAAAATATTTTTTTAAAAAATGTTTTTTAAAAAATAAAGATTTTTTTAAATATATATTTTTATAAATGGGATAAATTTCTATAATTTTAAACAGAGAAATTTTTTTAACAGATAAAACAAAAAAGAATTTTTTTAGTTATTTCAATTTAAAATTTTGAAACATAATGAATTAACTAAAAATAGCAAATTGACATATAACAATATCGAAATTTTTCATAAAATAATATATGTTGAATTTTAATTATAGAAAAAGTTTAAACAAAGATTTAACTATTAATTTGCTTTTAAACCTTACACATTTCTTTTTAACATTCTAATTTGTTACTTTCAAATCTTCATTTTTCTTAACATCGTACATGAAAACTTTGTCAAAATAATTTTAATTTTTTATCATAACATTTATGTATCATATGATGATATTGTGAGACGTCTCGTATTTTGTAGACTTCATTTAAATTTTTTAGAATTAAAATTTTATTAAGCTCTATGTTGTCCATCGAGTGTCGTAACATTTTTAAAAAACAAATCTTTCAATTTAGTGGATACTGACTTAAAATAGACTCAAATGCAGGAATATGATTTTTCTAGAATTTTTGGTTCATTATTTCATGCACTTGTAGTTCAAATTTAACAAATTTCAATATAAATCAAAGAAACATACATAATGAATTAAAAATAACAAACTTAGGTATAAAAATGTGAATTTTTTTATAAGATTATATATTTTGTATTTTGATCATAGAAAAAATCAAGTTTAAACGAAGATTTAACTATTAATTTTCTTTTAGACCTAACACATTCCTTCTTAACATTTTAATTCGTTACTCTCAAATCTCCATCTTTCTTAACATCATATATGAAAATTTTGTCAAAATAATTTTAAATTTTTATCATAGCATCTATGTATCATATGATGATACCATGAGACGTCTCGTATTTTCCAGACTTCATTTGAATTAAAATTTCATTAAGTTCTATGTTGTCCATTCGTAACATTTTTAAAAAACAAATCTTTCAGTTTAGTGGATACTGACTTAAAATAGACTCAAATGCATGAATATGATTTTTCTAGAATTTTTAGTTCATTATTTCATACACTTGTAGTTCAAATTTAACAAATTTTAATATAAATCAAAAAATAGACATAATGAATTAAAAATAGCAAACTTATGTATAAAAATATGATTTTTTTATAATATTATATATGTCGTATTTTGATCATAAAAAAATCAAGTTTAAATAAAGATTTAACTATTGATTTGCTTTCAAATCAAAAAAATATACGAAAAATGAAATGATATTAGTGCCGTCCATATCCGATCTGTTTTCACCCACACGGCGGCTTAATTTTCTCCATATTTTTTTGGAAGTTCATCGGACACATCCGTACGCCGAAGTGCCAAACCCATGCCCACGGCCCAACCACCGACAAAAGCCCACCGGCGGCCCGTGTCGCCTCGCCTCCACGCGACGCGCCGGCTGTGTCCAGGGCTCCAGGCCGACCAGCCTCCTCATCGTCCGCGGCGCGTCGCGAGATCGATCCCCACTCCCCTGCCCCAGCATGGCGGTCGGCATCGCGCTCCTTCTCGACCTCGTCTCGCGCGCGCCCCGCTCCTACTCGGCGGTCCACTCCCATGCTGTGGTATCCACCGCCGCGGCGGCCGCGACTGCCGCCGCCGCGCTCTCCGCCTCCGGCGTGCCCCTCTCCGCGCGCCACCTCTTCGGGTTCGGATTCACCTTATCTCACTCCCGCACTGCCCTTCCTGTCCTCGGTTGCTTGCTAGGGATTTTTCTGTGTGTGTTGGGTTGTGCATTTGTGCATGCCTGCGGGCGCGGTCGGGATAGTGGTGCGGGTTCGGAAGCTGCCGTTACTTGCTGGAGGGGAGCTCAAGGGAAGCAGGAAGCCCTTCCTCCCTGTAGATGCGCGCTTGGTTTGCTCTCATTGTTGTTGGTCGGTTGCAACTATGGGTTTGGGTCTAATATGTGTTTCTCAATGTACACCCGACAATGTCTTTGATGAAAAGAGACGAAGATAGATGCTCGCTCACCCATGTGTAGTCAGTGCTTGCGGCATTGGATATACTAGATAGATGTTCTTATTTCTTAAATCCTGCTGTCAACTCATCAGACCGACATCTTGAAGTTTGCTTTGGTCAAAGTATTTTTTGCATCTTTTATAACTCAAATTTTAACTTATCATGAATTTTAGTAATGTATTGGAGGTGTGTGATGTGCTAAGTGATGGGAAAATGGCTCATTTGTACTTCATAACGTTGTTTGTGAATTTGGATATAAATACCTGCTGCATTTGTTACATCTTTGTGTTTGGAATTTGAGGTTGTTTTGGACTTGTATTTTGTAGTTTGTACTGCATAACAGCAAAATTAACTTCTTAAATTGAGGAAAAGAATTCCTTGGAGAGATTTTAATAGTGGTAATAACTACATGTCATGGATATGTGCTACTGAAATTGTACTTTGGTAGATTTGCTGTACATAAGGGTGTGCGGGCAGCGGGTTGATAGATTTGTTTGGAAGTATTCTTATCCGGTTGAATTATCTATAACAATGAAGTATTCAGATCCCAGGATGGGCATGGATATAGTAGAATGTGAATGAGATGAGGAATACATTACACAGTATCAACAAAGGTGTTTTCTTGTGAATTGTGATGTCACTATCAGATCTATGTGTGTTGCTTACATTGTCCGAAAGTCCAAATAATTGGTCCTTTTATGTTATATGATTCTTTCCCTGGTAGTTTCTCGCTAATATGGCTAACTGGCTAAATGAATGTAATTTAGCTGGCTTTTGTTGTTGCACAGTACATCTCTTTGTTCATTTACATGGATTGGAGTCAGGCATCAGCCATACTGCAGTATTCCCCCCCCCCCCCCCCCCCCCCCGTCCTCTCTCTCTCTCAATAATCCATCTGGCTATGGTCAGCATCATGATTTCCCAACCTAGGATGTAATGGAATTAAACATATAATGAGCTCCAGTTTTGGTATTGACTGTACTATATTCTATCTACAGTCGCAAATAAGTGGTTTCTTGAACATATGCGTGGTCTCAAAATATATCTTTGACCTCTGGTTTCTGTTGTAGTATACTGCTGACACTATGTTTTGCCCTCTAATTTGGTTACACTGTCAGTTTTCATTATTATAGTTTAGAACTTCTCTCACTCGATTCGCGTAGCTGAAACAGTCATTTAAGCTGAAATATTATGTGGATCGCCACTATCCTCATCCATCTAATTATGCTAAACGAATTATAATAGTGTGACATATTTATGCAAATGTTGCTTCAAGTTTTTTTAGCATTATTCATTAATAAGCTATGCACTCGAGCTAACAAATGAATGGTAATAATATTTCTGCACTACCATATGCAAATGCGCAATTAAACATGACTATAGACACTGTTTTCTGATGTTTATGAGTCATTTATGTTTTTCTTTGTGCATTGCTTGTGATTCTATTGATCTATGACAAATTAATTTTGCTTTGTTGCTCCAGTTTTCCAGGATTTACCATCGCCCATTGTGATGCTGGTGCAACTGCTGGATTGAATGATACTCCTGATGTTATTCATAATATAAATAACAAAATACTGGACTCCCTCCAGTACCCAATAAAGGAATACCCTGTGGAGCTGAAGCCACTTTTTTCGGCATTTGGTTGTAAAAATTTTGGTTTGACAACTCTGAGGTCCTTTTTATTGTATTATTTGCCACTTTTGGAACCTCGTCCGTCCACTGATGATGATGAGGATGACCTCCTTCAAGATGAATCAGAGCATAAACCTGTTGATCTGGTTACTCCTTTCCACAATTCAGTGAAGCAAATCATCCGTGAGGTACTTGCTTATTGACTGAAATTTAATAACTTTTTTTGCCGTTTTTGAACTTCTATGACTCCAGGTGCCAGTTTTAAGTAATATATTTTTGTATGTTAAAGCTATGCCATTTCACAAAGATTCTTTCTCTGTAGTGAATCAGACATGTACTTGGTTAGAGTAATTATCAGATACCGTGCTCAACACCATAGCCAGATATTAGATAGTTGAGTCAATTCACACCTTAACTGGCCACCAGTGTTGTTGATTTTATACTTTCTCTGAAATATACTTTTGATCAATGCAAAAAAAAATGTCCGATGTACTTTTCAATCATTATCATATTGATTTTAGCTTTCTGGCTGGATTGCTTTTCGAACCACAGATTTCCTCGGTATATATGAAGTATAAGTTTCTTCTAAGTTTCATGCTATTTAAGGCCTGTGCAACCAAAGCTAGGCCATGTTAGGAAAAGTCTAGATCTATTTCCAAGGGGCCCCAAAGGGCAATGTATACAAGAGAAGGGCCCAAAGGGCAATAGTACAAGAGAAGAGAAGATTTACAAATAAACCCCTATACTATACAGTATATCTCTAACACCCCCCTCAAGCTCAAGGTGGATCAACGACATTGAGCTTGGAAAGAAGAAAACAATGCTGAGCTCGAGTATGGGCCTTGGTAAGCAAGTCGGCAAGCTGAATCTCCGAGGGCACATACTGAAGAGCAACTATCTTGTTCTGGACAGCCGACCTAACATAGAAGCAATCAATCCCAATGTGTTTGGTGAGCTCATGCTTCACCGGATCCTGAGAAATACTGATAGCACTGGTACTGTCACAGTGCATATGCGTAGGGGAGGAGAGAGCAACACCAAACTCAGCCAGGAGCCACTGTAGCCAAGTCACCTCAGCAGTCACACAAGCCAAAGCACGCAGCTCAGCCTCAGCACTAGAGCGAGAAACAACAGTCTGCTTCTTGGTCTTCCAGGCAATCAAGGAGGAACAAAGGAAGACACAATAAGCAGATAGGGACTTAAAGTCTGAAGGATCAGAACCTCAAGTAGCATCAGAGTAAGCGTGGAGCTGAAGGGAGCTGGAACTAGAGAAAAACAAACAACGGTCGATAGTGCCATGAAGGTATTGAAGGACGCGAAGGAGATGACTGAAGTGGACACTAGTGGGAGTGGACATAAACTGACTCAAGATGTGAACGACATAAGAAATGTCAGGACGAGTGATGCCAAGATAGACAAGACTACCTACAAGGTGACGATAGCGAGTGGGATCCTCAAGAGGAACACCGTCGGTGGCACGAAGACGAGTGTGAAGCTCCATAGGAGTGTCCATAGAGCGGTGATCAGTAATACCCGAACGATCAAGAAGATCATGAATGTGCTTCCTCTGGGAGAGGTAGTAGCCGTCAGGTGTGGATGTGACCTCAATCCCAAGAAAGTAGCAAAGAGGACCCAAGTCGGACATGTGAAACTGCTCACTGAGACGAGCCTTAACAAAGGCAATATACTCAGAATCATCCCCCGTGATGAGCATATCATCCACATAGAGAAGAATAAGAGTACGACCGCGGGGGGAAGTGTGAACAAAAAGAGCAGGATCATGCTGACTAGCAACAAAACCAACAGCAGTGACAATCGAGGTAAAACACTCAAACCAAGCACGAGGGGCTTGCTTGAGGCCATAGAGAGATCAACGGAGACGACAAACATGACCATCGGGAACAAGATAGCCAAGAGGTGGGTGCATATAGACCTCCTCATGTAGCTCACCATGAAGAAATGCATTCTTCACATCAAGCTGAGAGATGGTCCACCGACGAACAGAGGCCACCGCAATAAGAGTATGAACGGTGGTCCTATGCGCAACAAGAGCAAAGGTCTTCTCATAGTCACGACCAATGTTTACAAATCGCCTAGTCGAACCTAGTCGCCATGGTACCGACTAGAAAACTAATCGCGATTAATCGCGATTAGTCGATTCTGGTCGGTTCTAGTCGTTTGTCTAATCGTCCCATATATTTTAGGACATATATATAGTTACATAATACATACTATATAGTATGTGTCTATGTGATAATTTATAGGTGGCCTCTTAAAAGCAAGCCCAATCAAGATTCAAGAGTACATGGATAGGTAGTTAGAGAATAGAGACATACCTGGAGTAAGGGCAAGGCCATTATACTCTTCATGTTTTTATCCGACAACTTATCCCAGTACATAAAATGGAGTAATACCTGCCAAAAACATAATAACCAACAAATCAAACTCAGATTATCAAAAACAATGAAACAAGAATATCTTGACAGCCAATTGTCAAACAGCCAACAACCCAACAAATCATCATAACAGTAGCAATTAGCAAATCATCAACCATCACAACAATAGCAAATCATCAAAAACAGAAACTTAGGTTCAAATCAAGCAGTAGCAACTAGCAAACAACCACACACATAGTCATAACAGTTTTAATTCATTAGCAAACACCCACAAGCAGCCAACTAACAATCTAATTATTTAAATGAGCAAATCATCATTCAATTTGAAGCCTCCAGATCCATCTCCAGCTGGTGGAAGTCCATCTCCATCATCATTATAAAGTGACTCTTCATCCTCTTCCATTGCTCTAGCTGAATCAAATTCTGCTTGTCCCAACTGATCTTCAATGTCATCTTCATCAATATCCTGAGCCATTGTATTCCTTTGACGCTTCTTGTTCCTAACATAGGTATGCTTGACAGAGGTGGCTGGAGCAGGCGTGCGCGCGGCGTGGCTGGAGCAGGCCGTGCGCGCGGCGTGGCTGGAGCGGCGTGCGCGCGGCGTGGCTGGCCGCTGGAGGCTGGACAAGCGACAGCTGGAGGCGTGCCGCGTGCGCGTCGGCGCGGGCGTTGTCTGGCGGCGTGCGGCTGTGCGCGTCGGTGTTAGCCCTAACCCAGGCGGCGCACAGAAATGCCAGAATAGGGGCACCAGAACAAGCTCTAACCCTAACAGGCTAGGTAAAAGCCCACCAGAACAAGAAAAGGCCCAGTGAAATACAAAAATCTAGCCTGGTCGCCTGGTCGCCATATTCACCCTAGTCGTCCGCCTAATCGCGATTAGTCGTCGACTAATCGGACGACTAACTTTCTGGTCGCTCTGATCGGGTCGGCGCGCCTGGTCGTTCCCACAAATCCGACCAGGCCGATTAGTCGCGATTAATCGCGACTAATCGGACGATTTGTAAAACGTGACTCACGACCATACTCCTGCTGAAAACCACGAGATATCATGTTAGGAAAAGTCCAGATCTATTTCCAAGGGGCAAGGGGCCCCAAAGGGCAATGTATACAAGAGAAGGGTCCAAAGGGCAATAGTACAAGAGAAGAGAAGATTTACAAATAAACCCCTATACTATACAATATATCTCTAACAGGCCAAACAGGTTAGCGTCTTCCTGGGGAGTGGGGATTCTCCTGTAAACCTATGTCCACCTTGTACTGCAAGTCTCAACTAAGCTGAAGCCATTAAGAGAGAATTTTGGAGCTTATAGGCTAAACTCTAAAGACTAACCTAGTGTAGATTCTAAAAATTTAAGATTGCCTAAAAGACCATTGCTATTTTGTAGTTTGCTTATACAAAGCACAGAAAATCGCTTACTATGTTCTTGTTTACATTTTCAGACTTCTGTTGTAACAACCAGAAGAATATTGGAAAGGATAGCAGTTTGTCATGTGTCACAAAGAACAGCATGGAAACTTCTCAAAGGTAATAAAGTTTATCTATTTTATCGGATATTCTGCTAAATTTGAAAGGGCTGTGGTGAGCAGGCTTCTTTATATTCCTATGCTGTGCTTTAGGAAACTTTGATCTGGATAGCTTCCCTAAGTAAATAAATGTAAATCTGGAGAATGAAATGTATTTTTCTTAGTTTTCTAATTTCTATACATGTCCTCAAGAAGATGTTTGTGCTACCTGCACAGCACTTTATTAAATGTTTTTTCACTTCACTTGTTTTGCTTAGTTGAGTTTTGACATTGTTCTCTGATCTGTTTTTTTTTTCATCTTTTAAACTGATGTTAATGTGCTATTCATATGGCTAAGTTAACTAAACTATTGCATGTGTTTTGTATTAAAAGCACGGCATGCAAATAGTTACTGTAGTAACATTTACAGATGCCAATAATAATTTCACATATTCACATATTCATCCAGTTTCATAGCTAATAGGTTTTAATGGGAACCAATGGCTTTGCCACATACAACAAGTATTATCTCAGTCCAGATAAAAATTGGGATTCAGGATGTTGACATGTACGATTAACTTCAAAATATGAATGGTTATTTCGATTGAATAATCCTGCAAAGATCATTCCCATGTGCTAAAACAAAGGTCTCCATAACCTTGCTTAGCAGGTCATTGACATGTCTAGTATAGCTGTAGCCATAGTTGTTACGGCGACGCGGCGAAGCGCGGCGACCTACCACCTTCACAACTTTACAACGCTTATTGCGCGCGACGGTGTCGCCATAGACACATCGGCGCGGCGAACAATATAGAAAAATAGCTTACAGGATTTAGAAAAAATATATCAATATATAAGTACTAAAATACTAAATTGCAAATAACAATATTAGTATGGTATGATAAACATAGCAATACAATATCAAGTTACAATATTATCACTTTAGATATATTATAATATAAAAAATATAATTAAAATTGCAAAAACATATTTAAAATTATGTCTAATAATATATTTAAAGTAAAGTAAATAATCTATTTATATAAATTTTACCACACAACCCATTTAAATTTCAGCCCATTTAAAGCCCATTTCTAAACCCTAACTTCTCCCCACTACCTCTCTCTCTCAGCCCTCTCTCTAACCGCCACACTTCCCCTCCTCTCCCTCCTCTTCTCTTCCCCATCTTCTACACTAGTGCACTGGGCGGCCAGATCTGACCTCGCCGCGCCCTCGCCGCGGCCCTGCCGCGGCCTCGCCACGCCCTCGCCGCGGCCCTGCCTCGCCCTCGCCGCGGCCCCGCCGCGCCCTCGCCACGCCCTCGCCGAGGCCCCGCCGCGCCCTCGCCAGGCCCCGTCGAGCCCTCGCCGTGGCCCTGCCATGCCCCGTCGCACCCTCGCCGCGCCATCGCCATACCCTCGTTGCGCCTTCGTATGGCGGGCGCCACATCCGCCACGGGCGCCACACCACGCCGCAGTGGCACCACACACCTGTGGCACCCGCCATAGACACTTGGGCGATATGGCGGTCCGTGGCGAATTGCAGATTTCCGCCACGGCGATATGGTGACGCTATGGCGATGATATGGCGACGCCATAACAACTATGGCTGTAGCTCACAGTAATTATGATGGGATGTTCAACTCTGCTTCTAGGTTTAACATCATAACATGTGATTCACTGATTCAAACTCTTAGAAATCCATACTGTTACAATTTCAGTTTTTTTCTCATACATATTTAGTTAAGGTAGCATTTTATGTTTGGGTTGAACTTGGACTTTTAGTCAAAACTTCCATAAAACCTGAGTTTGGCTCAAAGAGCATAAAAACCTAGTTTAACATAGATTTGCTAGCCTCACTGGAGCTTGTTTCTCTGCAGGCTTATGTGTGCCTCCAAATTTATCTTTGATATGCTACATACATTATCTGCCTTGTAGCTCATAATATACATGATAAGCTTATTTATATGTTCTGCTGTGTCTCATGTATTCTGATATGGCTATCTTTCAACAGTCAACAAATCACTCTTATTTTGTTCTTCTTATCGTGTGATTGTGTTAAGATTATTGATTTATGATCTGTCATTGTTTGATGCCTTATGTTTTAATCCTGTTTTATAGATGCCTCAAAATCATCAAAGAGGAAAGCTGCAAGGGGGATGTCCTTTCCAGATTACACATACTGTGTTGCTAGAACAACTTTCCGAGGTCAGTTTTGCCTGCAATGTCAATTTTCCTTTTGTTGGTTATATTTCTCATGCTTTTCTTCTTCAAATAGCACATGCATTGGGAGTAGCTGCTGCTTGGGTTGTACAATCCATAATTGAGGTTTACAAATGTTTCATCCGGAAGCCTTCAAATGATCAGGAATTGTTTGATGAGATGAATAAACTTAAAATGTTTGGGAAAAAGATCCATGGCATAACCATCAAATGTGGTTTCTCTTTGGTTTTTGCCTCTATTGGAGCTGGCCTTGGGGTCCTTGTGCATCCAGTACATGGACAGTGGCTTGGTGAGTAATCATTTCCTGTCTTGCTTCAGTGCCAAAAGTCACATTCGCCATTCACAACTTGATATGTTTACTAAAAGAGTTTCAAGTTCACTTACAATTAGCATTAGACAGAATTTTGGTACTGAGAAGTCACTATAAACTATTTATAGTAAGTAGTTCTGGATGAGTTATTTGGTTTACTCTAGGGCTTTTTTGGCAAAAGTTGGCAACCTTTTACAGTGCCTATTAGGCAATAGGAGATTGTATCTTGCATATTTAGGCAGGGCAGTCAATTAGGATCAGACCTGCCATGTTTAGAGATTGTGATCTTGCATATTTGGGCAGGGCAGTCAATTAGGATCAAACCTGCCATGTTTAGAGATTGTGATTTATTTCCTATCCATGTAATTACTGCCATATATAGCAGCAGCAGCTGCCCTATAAATACAGGCCCCCTCTCCATTGAGAGTACGGCCAATTGCCTCAACCTCACCTTTCTACATGGTATCAGAGCAATCTGATCTTGGCCCTCCCTCTCCTTCCCCAACCTAGCTGCGCCGCCCAACAGCCGCGCCAGCATGTCCTCAGAGTCCTCCACCACCTCCGCCATGGCTGACGCCATCAACCCAGCCGTTTGCCCATATGCTCTCGTAAACGTGAAGACCCACATTCCCATGACCCTCGAGCTGCGACCCTCTAACTACACCAAGTGGTCGACAGCCTTCCACGCCATGTGTGGCAAATTCGGGCTGCTCCAGCACCTTGCCATCGTCTCCCCTACGCCCACCAATGACGCATGGGTGCAGGCTGACTTTTGCATCCGCAGTTGGATCTTCGGCACCGTCTCCGACTCCGTCCTCAACCTCGCTATGACCGGTGCCCAACAGACCGCCGGCCAGCTCTGGACGGCAATCGCCGCCCTGTACCAAGCCAACAAGGCACCCCGCGCCGTCTTCCTAAGTCACGAGTTCCACTCGATGACCCAGGGCGACTCCTCCATCGACGAGTACTGTGTGCGCATGAAGGAGGCTGCCGACAGTCTTCGCGACGTCGACCAAACCATCACCGAGCCCGACCTCGTCCTCAACCTACTCCGCGGCCTCAATGAGAAGTACCAATCTGTCGCCGACAACATCGCCGCCCAGGAACCTCTCACCTTTGCTGTTGCCAGGAATCAGCTCCTCCTCAAGGAGCTGCGTCTCAAGAACGAGGACAAGGTCCGCGCCGCTTCGGCCCTTCTCGCCACCTTCAACGGCGCCCCTGGTGGTGCCCTGCCGACCGCAGTCCAGCAGCAGCAGCCGCGCCAGCAGCAACAGCCGCGCCAGCAGCAGCACGGCAACGGTGGCCGACGCGACAACAGGCGCAACAACACCCGGCGCGACAGCAAGCGTCAGCCCTGGGGTTTTGATCCTTGGACTGGCGCACGTGTCAACCCCGGCGAGCGCGTCATACCTCCCTGGGAGCGCGACCAGGGCAGTTCCGGCGCCCCTGGCAGACACCCATGGCAGCCCCCACGCCAACAGGGGCTGCTCGGTGCCCCTCCTCAGGCGCACACAGCGTTCGCCCCTGTCCAGCCTGGTGGACCGACATGGGACTCGGCTGGCCTAATTGCTGCCTTGCAGCACCTAGCTGTCCAGGGCAGCCCCTCATGGGTTGTTGACTCCGGCGCTTCAACTCACATGGCGACCTCTGATGGTATGCTCCTCCAGCGCCTTCCCCCCTCCACCTCATCTATAACAGTAGGCAATGGCACTAGTATTCCGGTCACGTCCAGAGGTCACTCCATCCTACCCACCACCTCAGCAAACTTCTCCCTTAATAACATTCTTGTCGCCCCTTCTCTCATTCATAATCTTTTATCCGTTCGTCAATTCACCCGTGAAAATCGTTGTTCTCTTGAATTTGATGCTCTTGGTTTTTCTGTTAAGGATACCCAGACGGGACGAGTGATTCATCGCTGCAATAGTACCGGCGATCTCTACACCATACCTGCTATCCCTCCGACCGCTGGCACCTCCTCACATGCTCTCCTGGCTGTTTCGTCGACCCTGTGGCACCAGCGTCTCGGCCATCCAGCACCTGCTGCTTTAGAACATCTAAATAAACTTCATGCTGTTTCCTACAATAAAGTAGACCGCTCCCTCTGCCATTCATGTCAGTTAGGCAAGCACACGCGTCTACCCTTCAGTACCTCCCAGTCTTGTACTTATGCACCGTTTGAACTAATTCACTGTGATGTTTGGACCTCTCCCATCCCTAGTATTTCTGGTTTTTCATACTATTTAGTCTGTCTGGATGATTACAGTCACTATTGTTGGGTTTTTCCTCTCCACCGCAAATCCGAGGTCCACCAACACTTAGTTCAGCTCACAGCCCTTGCACAAACCCAATTTAACCTCCCTGTAAAATGCTTCCAAACCGACAATGGCAGAGAATTTGTCAACACAGCCAACACCACCTTCCTCGCTGCTCGGGGAACACTTCTTCGTCTCTCCTGCCCATACACTTCCCCTCAAAATGGCAAGGCAGAACGCACCATTCGCACACTCAACAACTCAATTCGCACCATGCTGCTCCACGCTTCAATGCCACCCACATACTGGGCTGAGGCTCTTGCTGCCGCCTGCTACTTACTCAACAGGCGCCCTTCCTCCTCCATATCCCATGAGGTTCCTTTCACTCGCCTCCATGGACAGCCACCCACCTACAGCCACCTTCGCGTCTTTGGGTGCCTCTGCTATCCAAACCTACAGGCCACTTCCCCACATAAGCTTGCACCTCGCTCTGCGGCTTGCATTTTCCTTGGGTATCCTTCCTCTCATAAGGGCTATAGGTGTCTCAACCTGACAACTCAAAGCATCATTATTTCTCGTCATGTTGTGTTCGATGAGACTGTTTTTCCCTTTTCCACCACCGGTGTCATCCCATTCCCTCGCTCCCTGGATTTTCTTCTGGACAACGATTCGGTTTCGGTGCCTTGCTCTATTGTTCCTACAGGTGGAGGTTCCTCCTCGACAACCACGGTTGCCCCGTCCACCTTGGACGCTGTGCAGCCGCCCCCTGATGATGAGCCGGACCCGGCTTTTCTCCTGCCTGGGGGACGCAACCATGTGCCCCCCAGCCCCAGTTCGGCTTCTCCACCACCGGGCGGGTGTGGTCACGTACCCCCGCCTGGTCTTCCTGTGGTTCCGTTTCCACGGACCTACAGTCGACGACCACAGCCGGTGCCTGCGCCACCAGCTGTGCCTGCCGCACCGACGCCCCAGGCTGCGTCCACAGCTGCAGCTCCATCTCCGCCGCTCACGCGCACCAGGACCGGCGCCCTCCCACGTGTGAGCTACGAGGGGCTCGCCGCCACCTCCTCGCCCTCACCATCGCCTCTACCGGCGAACTACCGCAGCGCTCTGGCCGATGCCAACTGGCGGGCTGCGATGATGGATGAGTACCAGGCCCTCGTCGACAACAACACCTGGCGTCTTGTTCCGTGCCCTCCTGGCGCGAATGTTGTGACAGGCAAGTGGATTTTCCGGCACAAATTCCATGCCGATGGGTCCCTCGCTCGTCACAAGGCCCGCTGGGTGGTCCGCGGATTTTCTCAACG
This sequence comes from Zizania palustris, assembly GCA_019279435.1. Lineage (NCBI taxonomy): Eukaryota > Viridiplantae > Streptophyta > Magnoliopsida > Poales > Poaceae > Zizania > Zizania palustris. The sequence goes on along the minus strand of JAAALK010000289.1, from coordinate 31,618,600 downwards.
AGAAGGCATTGACTACGACGAGACCTTTAGTCCGGTGGTCAAACAGGCCACCATTCGGACCGTTCTCAGCATTGCCGTCTCCCGTGCCTGGCCGATCCATCAGCTGGACGTGAAGAATGCCTTTCTTCACGGCCACCTCAACGAGACAGTCTACTGCCAGCAGCCACCGGGTTTCGTTGACCCCGCCGCTGCAGATCACGTCTGTCTCCTGCAAAAGTCCTTGTACGGACTGAAGCAGGCCCCAAGAGCTTGGTACCAGCGGTTCGCGACCTTCCTTCAACAGCTCGGCTTCGTCGCCTCCACCTCTGACACATCCCTCTTTGTTCTCACCGAGGGGACGAGTCTCGCCTACTTGCTGCTCTACGTCGATGACATCATCCTCACCGCCTCGACTCCAACTCTTCTGCAACAACTCATGGCCCGACTCCAGTCTGAGTTCGCCATGACCGACTTGGGTGCTCTCCACCACTTCCTCGGTGTCGCCGTCACCCGCACCTCCGACGGCCTGTTCCTGTCGCAGCGACAGTACGCCATCGATCTCCTCCAACGGGCAGGCATGGCTGAGTGTCATCCTACGGCAACCCCTGTTGACACTCAGGCCAAACTCTCCGCCCATGAAGGCAACAAACTGTCAGACAAGGACAGCTCAGAATACAGGAGCATAGCAGGGGCTCTTCAGTACCTGACTTTGACACGTCCTGATCTGGCTTATGCAGTTCAACAGGTGTGTCTCTTTATGCACGGCCCACGGGAGCCTCATCGCGCGCTGATCAAGCGAATCCTGCGCTATGTGAAGGGAACACTCTCCTCAGGTCTTCACATTGGGCGCGGCTCCATCCAGACGCTGACTGCCTACTCCGATGCCGACTGGGCCGGCTGTCCAGATTCTCGACGCTCCACCTCCGGCTACTGCGTCTACCTCGGCGATAATCTGGTCTCGTGGTCCTCCAAGCGCCAGACCACGGTGTCCCGCTCTAGTGCTGAGGCCGAGTACCGCGCTGTGGCCCACGTTGTGGCTGAGTGCTGTTGGCTTCGCCAGCTACTTCAGGAGCTCCACCTCCAGCTGCCATCTGCCACTGTTGTCTTCTGCGACAACGTCAGCGCCGTATACATGACGGCCAATCCGGTCCACCACAAGCGCACGAAGCACATCGAGATCGACATTCACTTTGTGCGCGACAAGGTGGCCCTTGGCGAGGTTCGGGTGCTTCATGTTCCTTCGTCTCATCAGTTTGCTGACATCATGACGAAGGGCCTCCCAACGCCACTATTTACAGAATTCAGAACCAGCCTGTGCGTCCGCAAGCCTCCTGCTTCGGCTGCGGGCGGGTATTAGGCAATAGGAGATTGTATCTTGCATATTTAGGCAGGGCAGTCAATTAGGATCAGACCTGCCATGTTTAGAGATTGTGATCTTGCATATTTGGGCAGGGCAGTCAATTAGGATCAAACCTGCCATGTTTAGAGATTGTGATTTATTTCCTATCCATGTAATTACTGCCATATATAGCAGCAGCAGCTGCCCTATAAATACAGGCCCCCTCTCCATTGAGAGTACGGCCAATTGCCTCAACCTCACCTTTCTACAGTGCCAAAAATAAGAGAAATGCTACCTAAACATTTTTGTTTGGAGAATGGAGATACCTAAACGTGTTATTGTCTTATTGTTGAATAATTTACTATCTCCGTTCTTAAAAGGAAGAACCTTGAAATTTTAAATCATTAATAGATTAAAAAATATTATGATTTGATATGTGAAAATGATCAGTAGATTTGTTATAAAAATACTTTTATACAATTATATTTTTAATAAATATATAAATAGAAAAAAGTAGCGTAGAGATATGTGTATTTGCAATTGTGTCAATTCCATAAAATCATCTATTTGATAACGGATGTAGTAATACATAAACATGAGTTCCCACTTTGAATCTGCCCTCAGGGTTGACGCTAAAACACAAGAAACCAACAAATATACTCTGTCAAGGTTTTGTAGTCAATCTGTTAGATTGCGTTGAAGAAATGTGGCACACACTCCTTAGAGTTTGTCAGATTGAGCACGTTAACATTGGTTCAATCCAAACTAAGCTGACTTTTGTGTTCTACCCTGCAGGCTGTACATTGGGAGATTTTGCAGGACCAATTGTTGCTATTGTTGTCTTCGAAAAGTTCCAGTTACCACTGTAAGGTGAAACACAATCTCGTGGCTTCTACGCAAGTAGCCCTGTTGGAGATCTACACCTTGACTAAAGTTGAAGTTCACAGTGGGCGAATAACTAGCATATCACCTCATGCTCGAAATCCATAGCTTCTTTTCATTGGGAGTCATGACATGTTGATATCAGTTCTTCTGTTCCTTAGATTTTGAAACTCAAGCTGACAGTCTTGACAAATAGGTTTTCTAAACCTTCACAATAAGTACATCACTGCGATTGTCAGAATGGATGTTGATGTAACATCGTTTACCAGGAACCTGGACGTCTGCTTCCAAAACTAGAACTAGCTTCCAGATTCAAGGTGTAGTTTGAATGTCTAGTTTTGCTCGATTTTGTTCAAGAGATTTTAGAGACAGATAGCCTGAATTTTTTTTGGGATCATATAATAAAATATATAAGGAGTACTAGTTAATGAGAATCTAGAAAAGTTTAGGTTCTTCAGTTTCTAGATACTATATTTTAAAATTCTCCTCTTTCATTCAAGATAGCAGTTAGACTCCGCAGAGCCTCCTGCATGTGCCGTCACACCGGTTCATTTGGCAACCTTGCATGTGCTGTCACACCGGTTCATTTGGCAATCACATATTCCCCCTTGCATGTTGTCCCAAACAATGTCAGTTGGCACCCTTTTACTAGTATAAATTGTAACATGTTATAATAAAGAGATGATCGTTCATCCATTTTTCTCATTGTCTCCACTGAGTTCTAACACGTTATCACACACACATAGTTCTTTACTGAGCTGAGTAGACAAATCAGAGAAACAATAAGGTAACAATGGAAGAAATATTTTTCGTTTACCATTTTCAGGAGGAGATGCAGGTCCAAGTTCATGGGGGATCATCATGGTGTGGAGGACCTTTCGGTGGCCTACGTCGCCCGTCGAACAGCACTAGGGGTGGCCGTGGTCCGTTTCTGCGCCAATGCCGCACCGCCTGGGCATGGCCAGCATGTCTGTTGCACGTAGCTGTGCCGCGCGTGGCCGGGCCTCCGCGCTTGGCTGCACCGCCCGCGCCACTCCTGCCAGCTTCGCCCACGACTCCACTTGCTCCGTAGGATCCGCACGCACCGCTTGTGTCGGCTCTGCTTCCTCCGCCCACGCCTCCGCGCTAGTCTCCTTCATCTTAGCGTGAAGATTCACCTCTTTCTTCGCCCACAGTCCTCAATCCAGTGCCACTCGTTGTTGCCCCACCACGTCGCCGCCTACGCGCGCCCTACCCAAAAATCTAGCTGGAACCCCCCGCACCGGTGACAAGCACACATGCTAACTCTATGTATGAAGCACCTCCACCAAAATGGAACAAAAGGGGAAGGTTACCATGTGTGAGGCATTTTCTTTGGGGTACTATTCGCACTACTACTCAAGGCAATGAAGGGGCTGCACTTTCCAAGGAAGGATGGAAAACAGAGTCATCAGGCTCTGGTGCCAAGGGAACTGTTGGAAAACACTCATGCAACAACAAGGAGGCAGCAAATGGCGTGGCAAAGGAGGATGGCAAGAAGAAATGCTCTGGCCGTTCCATCATTCAGTACCCTTAGAAATATAATTAGCTTTTAATTTTCCGTTTTATCAATGTCGTTTATCAACAATGTTCGGTGCTATATTAAAACAGGCAATAGTATACTACATGTAATATGTCATGTTATATTGTCTATGTCGTGTAATGTTGGGTATGTCATGTAATATGTACCATGGATATATGTGATATACTGTTTAATATGCATGTTTATTATTAAAAGTTACATGTCTTTTAAGCACCAGCTTAAATAAATAAAATAAAAATTCTATGTATTGATGATTATTCTTTAAACAAGAGTTGGAATAAAACAAGGTATTCACTACAAGAATCCGGACAACTTCCGGAAGACAACTCTTTCCCGACGGAAGAAACTAACTTCCGTCGGCATATTGCCGACGGAAGCGGTTCGATGGAAGTTAGCGTGACATTCTTCCACGTCAGTCGAGGCCAGCTAACTTCTGTCAGCCAGTCTAGCCAACGGAAGTTAGGTGGCCTCGACTGACATGGAAAACTGCCCTAACTTCCGTCGGCTATGGTAAAGGCCGACGAAAGTTAGCTGATATATTTTTTTGGTTTTCTTGGTTCCCCTATTCACACACACATTCAATTACAATTTATATCCAAATTCACATATCACATCTAAAGTCACTTTCAAACTTCACATATAACATCCAAAATCATATCTCACATCCAAATTCACATATCCATCCAAATTCACATCCAAACTTCACACATCACATCCAAAATCACATAACACATCCGAATTCACATATCCCATCCAAATTCACATACCACATCCAGATTCACATATTACATCCAAATTCATATTCAAAATGCATATATCACATCTAAATTCAATTCAAACTTCACATATTACATTCACACTCACTTATCGCCCACATTTGGGTCGTGGGCGCCACCGCTGCCTCCCACTTTATCCACATTTGCCCTAGAGGCTCCATCCTGACCGGGCATACGGAAACTCTGAAGAAATATACAAAATTAGAGAGCGAACTCAAATAACCTTTTAAACGCTAACTTAAGTATCTTAACTAACTAAAGTAACTCAAATAACGATATGTCAGGAGGTACCTGTTGACACGGAAACGTGCCCCCGCACTTGGGTCAGTTCGACGATCCAAAAGTGCACGGATACTTAGGGACGTGCCCAAGCGTGACGTGGCACCGACGTCACATTCCGACTACCCTTAATAGTGATAAGGGTGGTGGAGTCGCCAGGCAACCAGATTACACAAAATAATCCAATTAGCCGAAAAAGATAGATTAAACGGCATAAAATCAACAAACCAGCCGGAGCCCGTCTAGTTCGAGGTCTGATGCGAAGGGTGCGCCGAAGGGTACCTTCGGCGTCTGGTGCGAAGTGCTCCGCCGAAGGGTGCTTCGGCGTTCGTACTGATCCGTCCAAGGATAGATTCCGAACGGATCTGGTGTGAAGTACTCCGCCGAAGGGTACTTCAGTGTTCGGAGTGATCTGATCGAAGGTGAGCTCCGAACAGATCTGGACGTGGCAATCACCTCCGAACGACGGGGTTCTGAGCGAAGCCTCTAGTACAGCGAAGTACTAAACAATGATTCGGGAGGCCACGCGCTGGTGTGACTTCGTCTGATGCAGAGTTTGGTCATGGCGAAGCCTGTCGACGAAGTATGCTGGCGAAGCCGGTTGTCGAAGCCTGCGGTCTTTGTTGAAGGGTATCCTGAGGACCTCTAGAACCAATCTCTCAGCTCCGGACACCTTCGACGAAGGGGCTCCGAACACGCGAAGCCTGCAACAGAAGAGTGCGAAGTACAATTCGGCCTGAGGACCGAATTTTGCTAAGTGTTGCACGGGTAGCGAAGGTAGCAATCTGTTACGCAGATTAGCGGATACTTCACAGGAGAAGTAACAAGGTGTTGGACCGAAAAGGCGACCAGAGGGGGGGGGGGTGAATGGGAGCTTTTAAAAACTTGGGCTAAAAACAGCCTTCGGTTTTAATTCTGTCTACTGCGGAACAGGCTTCGAACACCAACCTTCGAAGGTCTGGTTCGGAGGTACTTGACAGCTCCGAACACAGGCTTCGCAAGGAGTAAGAGTCCGAAGCCAAGTAGACTTCGCTCCACCCACAACCTCAAAAACAACTCTGCTAAGTCAGTGCAGGCTCCGCACACAGGGTGCTTCGAGCAGGCTTCGCACTTCACCCTTCGCAAGAGTGGACTACCCTCCGAGGACTTCGACCAAAAACTTAGCGATAGCAACTGGTGCTGGGCTTTGTTCTGTGAAGGTCTAAATGCACACTACCAGACTGCGCTAGGGGCTTCGACACGAGAAGCAAATACGGGCTTCGATCTGGGCTTCGCTAGTAAGCAGCGAGGTCTAGCCTCCTGTTACACAGAGCAAACGCGCACAGAAAAACACACTTCGCACACAACACACTTCGCCAACACAGGCTTCGATGCACTGTCACAAGTCACTCAAGGTGACACACAAATGGACGAAGTATGCAGCGAGGTATGCAAAACAAGCTCAAGCAAAAAGCACTCAGAGGCAGGGCTTCGCCGCTTGAACAAGGAACACAAAAATGAACTCACTGGATGTATTCGAAGTATGAGGAGGCTAGTACATGAGCTCAACAGTAAATGCTCAAAGTGTTAAATGTTACCTACCGAGCCCCCATATTTATAGCCCATAGTTCACCCAAGTGAATTGACTACTTTACCCCTAGGGTTTACACCAGTTTTGTCTCTACAGAATGGAGGGGTACAAAAGGTAGTCAACTTTATTCTGGAGGCTTCTCTGTCAGCTTTGCAGAGGGGACAGCGTCAGCTTTTTGCAGAGCAGACAGTGTCAGCCTTTGCAGTCTTTGACCTTCCTGAAGCCCCCCTTCGCACGCGAGGGGTGCGGTAGCTTCGGTGAGAAGTCTTGAGCCTGATGGCCTTCGCTTCACCGAAGATAGCCTCCGATACAGTGACGGTTTTGAGCTGAAGCCGTCAAAGCCCTTGGGCCTTCGCACCACCACCTCCGGAGTGGACCACCACGGCTTCGCAGCTACTCCCAGCTCGAACTCCGTCAGTCCGTGTATCGAAGTCATGCATGGCCGAAGTACCACAAGTCAACCTCGCTCTGGAGCTAGCCTTGCTCCGAAGCCTTCCTCACTCCGAAGCCCCACCTTCGGAGTACCACCCTTCGAAGTCCCTCCTTCGTCCAAGGCCTCCGCATGAAGCATTCCATGAGCCCTTCGTCGCCGTGTCTCTCCCCGAGCACACTCCTCGATGAGCCTCACCCGGACCATGCCTTCGATGCGCCTCGACTTCTGAGACCTTCGTCGGGTACCTTCGAATGTCTCTCTCCGGAGCACACTTCGAACGCCTTGCCTCCGCAGAGGACTTGATCCACCATACTCCGAAGTCACTTCATCCGGAGTACCTTCGAAGTGCCTCACCTCCGAGGACTTTGTCTCGGAGTACCTTCACTCGGAGCCACGCTCCGCACTTACTGCCTTCTCCTGGTACACCTCGACCCGAGGACCGACCCAGACCCCTTCGCAGCCACCGTGACGGAGATCCCCGCTCCCCTGGCATCAAGCCTCCCGCTTGACCCAGGTTCACCTTCTACGAACCTGTCCATCGCCTCCGAAGTCCCCTGCGCACCACAGACAAACAGACAAGTGTTTCCAGTACTCCGGAGACCTCTCCGGGTTAGCAACCTTCGGCACACACTCCGGTGTACCGCCCAAAGTACCGAGACCTTCGGTACGAACCCCGTCATCGTGTACTGTCGGACCCCTCCGACAAGCACACTCTGCTGCACAGCTACAGCAACGAAACCACCAAACCCTTCGGTGAAACTACCTCCGAACACCTTCGGAGTTCCAACCTCCGAACCCCCTTCGGAGTTACCCCTGCGAACCAGAGGGTACAAAGTCTGTCAATCACTCATCACAAACACCGAAACCAACCCTTGGTTTCTCAATCTCCCCCTTGATGAGTGCATTGACAACCAAATTCAAGTTCAAGAAAATTTTAAACAATTTCAGCACACAAGTGACCATAAAAACTCAGAAAATAGCCAAATCATGTCACTTGACAAAAGAATTTTCCTCCCCCTTTTCAAAAGAGTAAAAGCCCCTTCGGCAAATCTCCCCTTTTTCAAGATAAAAATTCCCCCTGAGATAATTTTCCCCCTTTGCGGCAGAGAACGTAGCAATATCTCCCCCTTTGGCAATGCAAGCATCAAGGAGCATTTAAAAGAGGCATTGCTTGGAAATGAGCAGAATTGCAAAGACATAGAAATCAAAAATATGCCAACAGTAATACCAATGATCATGGGCTCAACTCAATTTAACATTCTCTAAAAACATGATGACAACATGTGATTTTATCATTTTTTAAATAAAAGCATCACCACTTAGTCAAGGAAACTAGACAGGTAAAAGCAAGGACTGCGCAAAGCTAGTCAATTTCTACTCTAGATAAACAAGTTCTTCAAAAGGAGCTATGAAAGCAAACTTGATGATCAATGAATTTTGTTGTTCTTGTTCATAATGCCAGGGGTTATTTGTTTGTCCACCTTATACTTTCCAATCAGGCCAAGCCTAGGCATGAAAACCATAAGAAGCTTAAGGCAATGATTTTGGCATACACTACACTATTCCAGTTCAGACCAATGTGCAATGGAAAGCAGTCTAGAACAGAGTAGTGCGACAAACAAACCCACCTGGATCTTTTCACTTAAAGCATGCAAACCATGGAGTTCTGGATTTGAATTAAGTGAACCAATTTGTTTAGCACTTGATGAATATCCATGAGTATGTAGAACAAGTTTTTCAAGTTGCAATTTTTTGCATCCAAAGAAAAGTGTCTTGCTGTCAAGCAGATAAAAGATAGCTAAAGCAGTCCTGTCGAAACATGCTAGATTCAAGACTAAGCAGTGAGCATGATTTGAATTTGGAAAGAAAACATCATGCACAATACTGTTTCAGATAAATTAAAAAGAGCTTAGCTGTCATGATTTCATGAATTATAATCAGGCATATAAGTGCAAAAGATGTAAATGCAATTTCACACATGATGAGTATATGCAATACAATTAAAGACAGCTCCCCCTCACAAAATGCCGTACGGGTGACAAATACCAAGTTCCCCACGCAAGTAGGCAAATCGAGAAGCATCAAGGGGTTTCGTGAAAATATCAGCTAGCTGGTGTTGTGTATCAACATATTGAAGTTCAATATCACCCTTCTCATTGTGATCTCTGAGAAAATGATACCGCACATCAATGTGTTTGGTTCTGGAGTGCTGAACCGGGTTGTTTGCAATAAAGATAGCACTAGTGTTATCACAGAAAAGTGGAACACTCTTATAATCTAACCCGAAATCCCGCAAAGTGGAAGCCATCCACAAAATCTGAGAGCAACAGCTAGCTGCAGCAACATATTCGGCCTCAGCCGTCGATTGTGCAACACTAGACTATTTGCGGGAAGACCAGCAAACCAGAGAAGTACCCAGAAAATGACAAGTACCAGAGGTACTCTTCCTATCAATCCTACACCCAGCAAAATCCGCATCGGAATAACCTCGAAGACATAAAGATGAAGATGCTGAATACCATATGCCAAATTCGAGGGTATGTTTGAGATACCTGAGAATGCGTTTTACCGCTTGGCGGTGCGAAACTCGTGGTGAAGCCTGAAAACGAGCGCACAGACATACTGCGAAGTGTATGTCCGGCCTCGTAGCAGTCAAGTAGAGGAGAGAGCCGATCATGCTTCGGAACTCCTTCTGATCTACGGCTTCTCCATCTTCGTCAGGATCCAATGCTACAGATGTAGCCATTGGAGTGGCGAGGGGCTTCGCATCTGCCATGTCAAACTTTTTGAGCAGGTCCTTGGTGTACTTCGTCTGGTGGACGAAAGTACCTTGTTTGCTTTGCTTGATTTGCAAACCAAGGAAAAAGGTGAGTTCACCCATCATAGACATTTCAAATTCCCTGCTCATGGTATCTGCAAACTCGGCAACCAAAGCATGAGAAGAGCCACCAAATATGATATCATCCACATAAATCTGCACTAGAAGGAAATCTTTGCCATGCTTGAGAGTAAACAGTGTTTTATCAACAGAGCCCATCAAATACCCTCGCTCAAGCAGAAAAGACTTAAGTCTATCATACCATGCCCGAGGGGCCTGCTTGAGTCCATAAAGAGCCTTATGAAGTTTAAGGACTTTATGTGGGTACTTGGGGTTTTCAAAACCAGGGGGTTGTTTTACATAAACATCTTCACCTATGAAGCCATTAAGAAAAGCACTTTTGACATCCATTTGATAGAGCTTGAATCCCCGGGATGTCGCAAAGGCAAGCAAAATCCTAATGGTCTCAAGGCAAGCAACAGGTGCAAAAGTTTCAGTAAAATCAATCCCTTCTAGTTGAGAAAAACCCTGAGCTACAAGTCTAGCCTTGTTTCTAACTATAGTCCCATCCTCCCCTTGTTTATTTTTGAAAATCCATTTTGTTCCAATGAAATGAACATTTGGTGGAGGATCAACTAATGACCAAACTTGGTTTCTCTCAAAATTTTCAAGTTCCTCATGCATGGCATTGATCCAACTAGAATCAGAAAGTGCATGACTAACATCTAAGGGCTCGAAAGAAGCAAAAAAAGCTGAATCAATAAAATGAGCATGAGAATATGTTACCCTTTGATCAAGCTCACCAATGATCTGCTCTGGAGGGTTCATCCTTTGAACATGATGTGGAGCCTCGCGGCGGGATGCAGTCTCCCCCTCAACTTGTGTGTTGGAGTGGTCCAAGATGACCGATGTCAAGGTAGTTGCTTCGGGACCTCGTGCCGAAGTGGTCGAAGCGGGGTCATCGGGGGTTGATGTCGAGGGTAGTAGGGGTTCATCCTCGAACTCTCCGGGATCTTCTTCTTCGAATATGGTCTGTTCCATGTCGTGTTCATTTGCCTGTTCAAGAGCAGAACTAACAGAGGGGGTTGATTCATCAAAAGTCACATCACATGACTCGATGACAGTGTTAGTTTCCAAATTATAAACACGATAAGAGTGACCATGTGTAGTATAACCCAAAAAGACCCCGTCAGAAGAACGCGACTCAAATTTATCCAAATTACCACGTTTTAGGATAAAGCAGCGACAGCCAAAAACTCGAAGATGAGTAACTTTGGGCTGTCTCCCAAAACATAGCTCATAAGATGTCAAGTTTAAAATTGAGCACAAGAAAATACAGTTTGAGATGTAACATGCAGTGTTCATGGCCTCAGTCCAGAATTTTCTAGGAGTCCTGTGCTCATCGAGCATCGTCCTAGCCATCTCAACCAAAGTGTGGTTTTTCCTCTCAACGACACCGTTCTGTTGAGGAATCCGCGGAGCAGAGAATTGATGTTCTATGCCATGCTCCATGCAAAAGTCAACAAAGAGACCGTTTTTGAACTCGGTGCCATTATCACTTCGAATGAATTTCAATGCACCTGGGAGTTCAGTGAAAAGTCTCAAAGCCAAGCTCCGAAAGTGTGAAAACACTTCATCCTTGCTGGCAAGAAAGAAGACCCAAGAGTAGCGAGAGAAATCGTCGACAATAACTAATACATACCACTTGCCGCCTAAAGAACTAACCCGAGAAGGACCTACAGTGTCCATGTGGAGAAGTTCTCCGGGTTGTTCAGTCATCACTGTGGTGACTGGCGAATGCGAAGCGGCAATCATTTTTCCATGTCGACACGGAGCGCAAACTAAATTCTTCTCAAACTTGAGCTTGGGCAATCCTCGGATCAGACCTAGGGTGCTCAGACGAGCGAGCAACTCAAAGCTCATATGCCCTAGTCTCCTATGCCACTTCCAAAGCTCAGACGTCGAATGTGCAACAAGACAATGAGAAGAACCAGATGACTCTGAAAAATCAGCTCCAAAAACTCTCCCAACTCTGAAGATCTTACACACCACAACGCCATCAGAATTGAGCACTTGCGAAGTATCGCGATGAAATCACACTTCGAAGCCCTCATCAAGCAACTGAGATACAGACATCAAATTGTATCCCAGGTTTTCAACCAAAGCAACATCTTTGAGAGTGAAATTCGAGTTAATTCTTACCACACCTTTACCTTTCACTCTACTCCTTCGATTGTTTCCGAAGGTGATATGTTCCCTTTGCTTGGTTGTGGTGAGGCTGGAGAACCATGCTGCATCTCCGGTCATGTGGCGCGAACAACCGGAGTCCATGATCCACGTGCCCTCCAAGCCTCGATCTGTCGCCTACACATGATAAGAATATCTCGATTGCTCAGTGCTGGGGTGAGTGAAAAAATGACGAGGCATCCAGCACTGAGTGACACGAGTAGTAGGCACAGTAAAAGTAGACGGTCTACGCACATGATAATCAGAATAATGCAAAGTGCGAGGTCTACCACCATATGGAACATGGTGAACACCTCGAGGAGCAAAACCTCTCCGAGAAGCACGAGGAGCCTCAAAAGCAGGACGATAGAGAAACTCAGACTCTTGCATACCTAAAGATGGGTAATGTATGTCCTGGTAACTCATCGCCTGAGAGAATCGCTCATCCTTGATGAGACGAAAACAGAACTCAACCAAATGACCCGCCCGCTGATAGTAGGAACAATGAAAAATTCTCCTAGGGGCACTCTCATGGGTCACAGGAGCAACTCTCACAGGCTCCTTGGGCTTCTTCTGAGTGGTTTTCATGGGAGGATTTTTCTTGGCAGGAGGAGTGGTTTTCTTTGGTGGTCGGGTAGGCTTTTTGGCTGATGGGGTGTCTAACAGAGCTCTCTCTTTCTCTAGGGTAGTGGGAGAGGTAAAAACAGTTTTGTTTCCATTTTCTGAAGGAATCCTCTCAAAACCCAACCTAGAGCTAACCCTGCTCTGTCAGCACACATCTTGGTCTTGGCCAAGAGCAAATCCATCCTACCCTTTCCCTCAGTGCATTTATTAACCACAGAAAGAAGGTATTCATTTTCAGACATGAGGTTCTCAGCTCGCTCTCTAACAGTGCCTAGCTTGTCCTTAAGGGTAATGCACGTGTCACAAACAGGCTGCACATCCTTAGAACTACCGGCCCTCTCCAATCTAGCCTCTAAATCATGAACATGTTTATCACATAAATTAATGCTCTCGCGTAATAAAGAACAGTTCATGCATTCAATAATATCATGAGGTCTAGAATCAACCACCAAAAGCTGCTTCTGTGCAGTCTCAAGCTCAGAAAGAGTTTGAGCATGTACAGAACGCAACTGAGCAAGCTCACCCATGACAACCGAACAAGATTCACAATCAGCATAATTTACTTTAGACTTAAGCATGGCATATTCAGTAGAAACAGATTCTAGCCTAAGTCTAAGGTCTTTTCTTTCTCTAGCGGCTTGCACAAGTAATCTATCCTGACCGAGAACTACTTCATTCAGCTCATCTAATTTAATTAATAGCTGGTCAGATGATAGAGGTACCTCAGATGAGTCAAGCTCATCGCCGCTGTGATCGCTGTCGGCCATGAAGCAAAGGCCGGTGAAGTCTCGTCCCTTCTTGTCCTTCTTGTCCTCCTTCCTTGGGGACTCCTCCTCCTCAGAGCTCGATTCCTCAGTTGAGGAAGTGTCGATGTCGCTGAGAGCAGCAACAAAGGCTCTGGAGGCGGCTTTGGCTACTCTCTTAGCCACCTTGCCGCGCTTGCCCTTCACAAAGGGTTTCCTATCCTTCTTGTGGTATTTGGTGCGCTCACTCTCATCTCTCTTCTTGAGCTTAGGGCAATTTGCCTTGATATGAGAAGTGTCGCCACATTCAAAGCAACCACTAAAACCACTTCTCCTCTGATCCCGTCTTTTATGATGAAAACGGGTGAACCTTCTGGCAATGAGAGCAAGCTCATCATCATCCAGAGTGTCCACCTGCTCCTTTGTGACGGAGACCAGGGAGGACAAAGCAAAACCATCTGCAAGAACACAAGTACCAGATGTGCTTGGTTCTGCAGCGGTGCCACGGCTAGTGCTAGAAACCAATGCCAATGGCTGTGGCAAAGAGCTTCTGTGCACAGCAAGAGATGCCTTGGCAATCTCTGTGGACTTCAGCTTGCTAAAGAGCTCATCACAGGTCAATGTGTCATAACCTGTGGACTCCTCAATGCTGGATATCTTTACTTCCCATATGCTACGGTTAAGAGCATAGAGAAGCTTGATAGCCCTATCATGATCATTGTAAGCAAGCGTCCCGTTGGACCGCAAGTTACTCACTATAGCATCAAAGCGCGAAAACATGGCATCTATAGATTCACCAGGTGCCTGCACAAACAGCTGGTACTGTTGATTGTATGTGCTTTGGCGCCTGGCCTTGATCTGTGTAGAGCCCTCATGAAAAATAGTGAGAGTGGTCCAAATTTCCCTAGCAGTCCTAAGGTGCTGCACCCTATCAAACTCACTCCGGCTCAAACCAATGAACAGTATATTCATAGCCTTGGAATTGGCATTATACTAATCTTTCTCTGTTTGAGTGGTGCGAGTATCAGGGATGGAGTATTGTGAGTCCACAATCTCCCAAATTGCATTTCCTTGGCTTAGCAAGTAAGCCTCCATGCGCACCTTCCAGTATGCAAAGTCAGTCCCATCGAACAGAGGAATTTTACTGCCTCTATCCATGTTGCCAACAGATCACAAAACCGGTTAAGGTCAACTGGTGATCTTAACCCGCTCTGATACCAATTGTTGGACCGAAAAGGCGACCAGAGGGGGGGTGAATGGGAGCTTTTAAAAACTTGGGCTAAAAACAACCTTCGATTTTAATTCTGTCTACTGCTGAACAGGTTTCGAACACCAACCTTCGAAAGTCTGGTTCGGAGGTACTTGACAGCTCCGAACACAGGCTTCGCAAGGAGTAAGAGTCCGAAGCCAAGTAGACTTCGCTCCACCCACAACCCCGAAAACAACTCTGCTAAGTCAGTGCAGGCTCCGCACACAGGGTGCTTCGAGTAGGCTTCGCACTTCACCCTTCGCAAGAGTGGACTACCCTCCGAGGACTTCGACCAAAAACTTAGCGATAGCAACTGGTGCTGGGCTTTGTTCTGTGAAGGTCTAAATGCACACTACCAGACTGCGCTAGGGGCTTCGACACGAGAAGCAAATACGGGCTTCGATCTGGGCTTCGCTAGTAAGCAGCGAGGTCTAGCCTCCTGTTACACAGAGCAAACGCGCACAGAAAAACACACTTCGCACACAACACACTTCGCCAACACAGGCTTCGATGCACTGTCACAAGTCACTCAAGGTGACACACAAATGGACGAAGTATGCAGCGAGGTATGCAAAACAAGCTCAAGCAAAAAGCACTCAGAGGCAGGGCTTCGCCGCTTGAACAAGGAACACAAAAATGAACTCACTGGATGTATTCGAAGTATGAGGAGGCTAGTACAGGAGCTCAACAGTAAATGCTCAAAGTGTTAAATGTTACCTACCGAGCCCCCATATTTATAGCCCACAATTCACCCAAGTGAATTGACTACTTTACCCCTAGGGTTTACACCAGTTTTGTCTCTACAGAATGGAGGGGTACAAAAGGTAGTCAACTTTATTCTGGAGGCTTCTCTGTCAGCTTTGCAGAGGGGACAGCGTCAGCTTTTTGCAGAGCAGACAGTGTCAGCCTTTGCAGTCTTTGACTTTCCTGAAGCCCCCCTTCGCACGCGAGGGGTGCGGTAGCTTCGGTGAGAAGTCTTGAGCCTGATGGCCTTCGCTTCACCGAAGATAGCCTCTGATACAGTGACGGTTTTGAGCCGAAGCCGTCAAAGCCCTCGGGCCTTCGCACCACCACCTCCGGAGTGGACCACTATAGGACCGAAAGTAGCGACCACCACCTTAAAAATTCTTTCGAATCAATGGCCTGCTCCCAACACCCAACGCACCTCAAAATACTTAGCAGCAAAACGTAAACAGATCACCGAACCCTAAAAGTATCTAGCCTAGAAACAATCGGTGTCCTAGACAAAGAAACACCAATACAGTCCTAATAGGCATATGAACAAAGCATTTAAAACATGGGCAGATCAGACTTCATCATAGCAATTCAAACTGAGTACAAATGAAATGGATGAGGAGTTACTGTTCAATGTTGTCTCCAGTAAGGTACTTGGCGAAGCCTGTAAAGTCGAAGCCTGTAGTGTCGAAGCCTGTCTCGAGGTATGATGTCGAAGCTTGTTCGTTGAGGTCGTTCGAGGCTTGAGATATAGGAGCCGAAGCCTTCTTCGAAGGGTACAGTGCAATAGACAAAAACAGACAACAATTGCTAAAACAAACGAAGCTTGCTCCTCTGCAGGGCTTCGGTAAAACCTTCGGTATGGACTTCGTACTTAGTCAAAACACCAGACACGAGGCCTACTTCGAAAATGCGAAGGTCAGATTTTAACTGCCGAAGGTCACTTTTACTGATGAAGTGCACTAAACGAAGTATGCCTTGAATGCTCGAAGTCCTTGCATACTTCGGAATAACTTCGACTGATCGGAGCTATTGCACAAGCTTCGTCAGGAAAACAATGACCGAAGTCTGTCCCGAAGTACCTTCGCACAAAGTGCTGTCAAGCTATCGCCGAAGCTAGCTGACCAGGATGTGGGACTCAACAGCTTCGAGGCTGTAGACTTCGCTTGGCTAGTGAAAAGGTGTGCAGAACTTCGAAAGAACAGATCATGCAAAAATAAACAGACCTCGAACAGAGACTTTGATTCTTTGAACAGTCAGAAAACAACGTGGTTCAAGGAAGGCTGCCGAAGTTGTGCTGTGCTGTGGGACCCACATTAATACTCCGAACAAATACTTCCAAACTTGTCGAAGTACAGGAAAATTTCAGCCGTGTACTTAGCTTCAAAATAAAACATTAAATCTCTTTCACTTCAACCAATATGCCATGATTCAAAACCTGAAGTTTCCAACGTTCTCAGCCATGCCTTGCAAGAAGTGCCAAGCCACACAAAAATATTGAACCGAAATGCTGCAGAGGCTATGAGCGAAATCTAGAAACTTAGACCCCTACAAGCTGTCCTGCAGAGCTACTGTAGACTCGCATGCTGCAGAGAAAAACATGCCTACTGCTACTGCCACACAGCTATGATTAAAAATAGAGAACATGTACAACTAGCTTACCTAGGCAAGTAATCAAGTACTAGCTAGCTGCTTGTTGCTTCCTGCCATGGATAGGCTAGGGAACAGAGTAGATGCAACAGCCGTGTAGTCAAAAACAGCAGGAAAAACAATGGCTAAAACTCTGCACAACAGCTGTAGGCTAGATAAGAATAAAAGCAGTCCTAGACTGCAGCTAGTCCGCGTGAACAACCAGGAAAGGCTACCGAAATCACAGATGCAATAAAATAGATGAGTACAGTGGAAAACTATCACGTATACCAGAGATTTCGAGAATCAAACAAAAGATTCTGAGGCGAGACCAGAGATCAGAAACAAATAAAACACATTTAATCCGAGACGATCGAAAAACTTAGAGGCAGATTGCAGGCGTGGCTTGCGATGAACAACGGCAGTGTACGAAGGGAACGATGACGGCGTTCGCCATGAACAGGAAACAACAAGGAGCAAAAATGTGGGGAAAGTGAACTCTGATTTTTTTTAGATTAAAGTGAGTTCACCCTAACCCTAGGGATTGGGGCCTATTTATAGGCAGCCCAATAAATAGGGAAAATGCAGAAATACCCCTAGGGTTTTTTACAGACGCTGAAATAAATGGAAAAGACCAAAATGCCCTTAGGATATTTTTACAGACTCGACTGACTGACTGTGGGCCTAAGGACAAAATAGTAAACTCCTATTTACAGATGACTTATCCGGAAGCTAAGCTTTCGTAGCGACTACGACTTCTCTTCTGGACAGTCCGATGCGAGATCAGCGGTCGTCAGTTTTGTGCCGAAACTGACAAAGCCTCCACCGACTTTGCACCAGGTACCCGGATTGGGCCGGCCCGACTCCGCAGCTCTCTCAGCCCGGCAATCGCTCACCGCCCGTGTACCTGAGTCAATCTTGGTCAACAGCCCAGTGGATCCTCTGCTGCTCCTAGCCCATGTACCCGGATTGGGCCAGCCCGACTTCGCGGCCCCTCTGCCCGACAGTCGCTCGCTGCCCGTGTACCTGAGTCACATGCGGCCCAGACGCAGCAGGTCTTCTCTCTCTTTTCAGTCCTCTTTGACTATCGTTGACAATGACTCATCACATATAGAGCCATGAGGCCCACGCTATTCAGCATGGCTCCTCAACCACCACGGCTTCGCAGCTACTCCCAGCTCGAACTCCGTCAGTCCGTGTACCGAAGCCATGCATGGCCGAAGTACCACAAGTCAACCTCGCTCCAGAGCTAGCCTTGCTCCGAAGCCTTCCTCACTCCGAAGCCCCACCTTCGGAGTACCACCCTTCGAAGTCCCTCCTTCGTCCAAGGCCTCCGCATGAAGCATTCCATGAGCCCTTCATCGCCGTGTCTCTCCCCGAGCACACTCCTCGACGAGCCTCACCTGGACCATGCCTTCGATGCGCCTCGACTTCTGAGACCTTCGTCGGGTACCTTCGAATGTCTCCCTCCGGAGCACACTTCGAACGCCTTGCCTCCGCAGAGGACTTGATCCACCATACTCCGAAGTCACTCCATCCGGAGTACCTTCGAAGTGCCTCACTTCTGAGGACTTTGTCTCGGAGTACCTTCACTCGGAGCCACGCTCCGCACTTACTGCCTTCTCCTGGTACACCTCGACCCGAGGACCGACCCAGACCCCTTTGCAGCCACTATGACGGAGCTCCCCGCTCCCCTGGCATCAAGCCTCCCGCTTGACCCAGGTTCCCCTGCTACGAACCTGTCCATCGCCTCCGAAGTCCCCTGCGCACCACAGACAAACAGACAAGTGTTTTCAGTACTCCGGAGACCTCTCCGGGTTAGGAACCTTCGGCACACACTCTGGTGTACCGCCCAAAGTACCGAGACCTTCGGTACGAACCCCGTCATCGTGTACTGTCGGACCCCTCCGACAAGCACACTCCGCTGCACAGCTGCAACAACCAAACCACCGAACCCTTCGGTGAAACTACCTCCGAACACCTTCGGAGTTCCAACCTCCGAACCCCCTTCGGAGGTACCCCTTCGAACCAGAGGGTACAAAGTATGTCAATCACTCATCACAAACACCGAAACCAACCCTTGGTTTCTCACAAGGTGATAACAATCTATTACGTAGATTAACGGGGACTTCACAGGCGAAGTACCAAGGCTTACCACTGTTTCCTAGAGGCGGACGGAGGGCTTCCAGGCAAACCCACGAAGAGGTACAGGAAAATAAAGGTAAACTAAATGCAATCAAAGCATGGGCTTTGGTTTGATTTGAGTTGAGGGGGGGCTTCTCACGCCGGCCAGGCCCCTCTATTTATAGGGGGTTAACTCCTAATCTAATATACTATTAATCTGGCCAGATAGAGATAGAGATTGAGTTGGAAACACGTACAACTCTACCTCTGCCGAGGTGGCCTTCGGCCAGGCCCATCGAGGCCTGCTCCTCAGGCCGAAGCTTTGGTGGCGTGGGCTTCGGCCAGGCCCATCGAGGCTTGCTCCTCGGGCCGAAGCTTCGGTGGCATGGACCTCCGAAGGTTCCTAAACCTTCAGCAGCGTGGGCCCCCGAAGGCTCCCGAAGCTTCGGCAGCGTGGGCCCCCGAAGGCTCCCGAAGATTCGGCAGCGTGGGCCTCCGAAGGCTTCCTGGCCAAAGCCCGGAAGCTAGCTAGAGGCCTTTGGAGCCCACAGCTCAATGGGCTTCGGCCCTGTAGGGCTTCGGACAGACCCTGGACATGTGTCATTTTGGCCCAAATCGCCAAAAAAAATGATATTTTGACAATCTAGCCATTAATGCCATTTTTTGCTATCAACACATGCCCCCTGCCTTTTAGTGAACTAGTGAACTAAAAGCATAACGAGCTGAATACGATACCATTTGTATCGACTTTTCAACATTTTTACGATGTTTGCCATACACTTGGGAAATACTTTTTTAGGTACCTACCATTCAAAGCTCTTCGAAACCGCTCTCCCTGTAGGGATTCTAACACGTATGCGTTGCCGGGAGCGATCTAGGCTATCTTAAAACGACCTTCCCAGCTAGGTGACCATTTACCAAATTTGGGACTCTTCGCGCCTAAGGGTAAAATCGTCTTCCACACCAAGTCTCCTATTTGAAACGATTTTGGTTTAACCTTCTTGTTGTAGGCTCTAGCTACTCTCTTCTTGTCTGCTTCTATGGCTTCTAAAGCCCTTAGTCTCCTATCGGTCACTTCCTCTAGATTATCTATTAGAAGAGTTTTATATTTGTCGACCGATAAGCCATCTTGCTTTAACACTCTTAAGGAGCCAAGATATACCTCTACGGGCAGAACGACTTCTTGTCCATATACCAACTCATATGGACTGACCTTGGTGGCACCGTGCTTTGCAATCCTACAAGCCCATAACGCTTCGGAAAGCACTTCATGCCACCTTTTAGGAAACTCTTCAATTTTCTTCTTAATAAGCTTAATCACGGTTTTATTACTAGACTCGGCCTGACCGTTGGCCTAAGCGTAGTAAGGTGAAGAGTTTATCAACTTAATGCCATAGTATTCGGCGAATTCCCTTACTTCTTTAGAAACAAATGAACTACCTTGATCCGTAGTGAGGGTTTGAGGGATGCCGAATCTGTGTATGATGTGCTTCAAAATAAAATCACGTACCTCATTGTGAGTCATGTTCTTGAGAGGTATGGCATCGGTCCATTTGGTGAAGTAATCTATCGCCATCAACATGAACCGATGCCCCTTTGAGGAAGGAGGGTAGATCTGGCCGATGAAGTCTAAACCCCAACCTCGAAACGGCCATGGCTTGACAATAGGATTGAGCAATGAGGCAGGAGCTAACTGAATGTTGCCAAACTTCTGACATGCCTCACACCCTCTGTAGTATTTGAAACAATCTTCAGTCATAGTCGGCCAATAAAAACCCGCTCTTTTGAGCATCCAACTCATCTTTTAGGCCGACTGGTGAGTGCCGCAAAGCCCCTCATGAACTTCTCCTATAGCCACTTGGGACTGCTCATGGTCGGCGGTACAACGTGTCATCCAACAACACAAATTTGAACGCTTGTCGCCGAACCTTCCGATCAACCCTTTGGCAAGGGTCTCTCAAATAGTGGACGATTGAGACTCTCCAATCGCCCTTGTGGGTTTCAGAGGGCTTCACTGGTCCACCTTCTGAAAAGACCTCTAAATTACTGACTTCGGGGTGCCCCCCGAGCTTTTGAAGCTCTTGCCGAAGCCTGGCCGAAGTGGCCATTCGGAGCCTGCTGGGCCGAAGCTCTTCGGAGGGTTCGGACTACGGGGATCCTTCTCCATCCGTGAGGATTCACACGATAGGCTCTGGCGTGCTAGACCCTTTGATCGGCAGAGCACTCCGATCCAAGGGCTTCGGCGCGCGGGGGCCTTTGGTGACCCGAGGTATGCGCCCGCCCACCTTCACTGGCTTCGGCAGTAAGACAGAACACCGGCTTCTCCAATACAGAAAATTTCTCTCTCCTTACTTGGTAGCCAGATGCCTCCTGAGCCAAATCATTGGCGACTGAATTGACCTCTCTTGACACGTGAGATATTTTGAAATCATCAAAAGTATTAACTATGTCTAGACATTTATCCAAGTAACTATTCAACAAGCCATTAAAACATTGAGTATTCTTAGCTACTTGTTGTACTACTAATAATGAATCACCATATGCGTGAACATGTTTAGTGCCTACAGACTCTAGTAATTCAAGTCCTAACAACAAAGCTTCGTATTCGGCTTGGTTATTAGTGGAAGAAAACTCTAGTCGGGCCGAGGTTTCAAAGCGCATACCATTAGGCGATACGAGAACTACTCCAATACCTTGGCCACTCTTGCAAGCCGAACCATCAAAATAGATTTTCCATGGCACTACCTCAACTAGAGCAATAGCATCACTCCAGCTAGCATCTATGTGATGATCAACTATAAATTTGGCTACGACTTGGCCTTTCATCGCTCTTAGGGGCTCGTAGGCGAAATCGTACTCAATCAACGTGTAAGCCCATTTTCCGATTCTTCCACTTAGAATTGGCTTCTGTAACATGTGCTTTATAACATCGGTTTGGCAAACGACAACACATGTGGTGGGGAGAAGATAGTGGCGTAACTTAGTGCACGCGTAATAAAGTGATAAACACAATCGTTCCACAAACGCGTACCTGGTTTCGGCGTCCAGCAGGCGGCGGCTCAAGAATGTTATGACATACTCCTTTCCCTCTACCTCCTGGGTTAGCATGGCTCCAATCACACCATCTTCAGCGGCGATGTATAGTCGAAATGGAATCCCGGCCTTGGGTGCTCTCACCACGGGCGGCGATGACAAGCACTCCTTGATCTTCTCAAAAGCACTTTGCTGGCTTGCCTCCCCATGCGAACTCGGCTTCGTTTTTTAGCCGGAGTATGGGGACAAAGGCATCAATCTTGCCAGACAAGTTGGATATAAAGCGACGCAAATAGTTCAACCTGCCTAGCAACTTTTGCACATCCTTCTTGCATGTCGGTGCAACAACGTTTCTAATCTTTTCAAGTCTCTTAGGATCAATTTCTATGCCTCTTTCATGAATCATGAAACCTAAGAAGTTACCCGCCGACACACCAAAAGCACACTTAAGTGGGTTCATCTTCAACCCATATTGTCGCATCCTATCGAAAGCAACCTTCAAATTGGCTAAATGGTTCCCCATAGCGTCCGATTTGACCACGACATCATCGGTGTAAACTTCTAACATGACCCCTAACAAGTCATGAAAGATCAAGTTCATAGCGCGCTGATATGTGGCGCCGTCATTTTTTAAACCAAAAGTCATGACGACCCACTCGAACAAACCGACAAAACCAGGGCAACGAAAGGCAGTCTTATAGACGTCCTCTTCGGCCATAAAGATTTGATTATAACCAGCATTGCCATCAAGAAAACTTAGTACCTTGTGTCCTGAAGCATCGTTGATCAGCATGTCGGCTATCGACATTGGATACTCGTCCTTTGGAGTGGCTCTGTTTAGATCCTTGAAATCAATGCATACCCGTATCTTGCCGCTCCCTTTCTTCTCTACAGGCACAATGTTATTAACCCATTCCGCGTACCTGCACGGCCTAATAAATTCAGCCTTAAGTAGTCGTTCCACTTCCTCCTTAACTCGGTCATAGACGACCAAATTAAAGCGGCGGGGAGGCTGTTTATAAGGCCTAAACCCAGACTTGATGGGCAGCCGATGCTCCATGAGCTCGCGGCTTAGTCCTGGCATCTTGCTATATTCCCATGCGAAACAATCGACATACGATCGAGGTAACTTTATTACTTTAGCCTTTTCATCGGGCTGTAAATGTTGGTTTACAAAAGTCGGCCTTGGGACGCTGCCATTACCTATATCGACTTCCTCCAAGGGATCGGCCGACGCAAAACCTTGCTCTAATTTTTCTACTTCGCTAAAGTCCTCGATGGCTTCGGTAATACTGTCTTTATTAGACCGATACTGCTCCACTCGAGACTTTAGCCAATCTAGATTATCCTTGCTAGACATGACTACTAATACAGAAATAGTCGTGCTACTCCAGCTGGCTTTACAGACACCGGTACAAACCATCCTCCGGATACACTAACAAAGTCATAATCCGAAAGGTCTCTACCTGATAAACACTCTACTTTGTTATGGACGCCGTCGACTGATACATTGGCCAATGCTACTTGGGCCGAAGTATCCACGGGGATGACTTCTATCTCATCGCCGTCCCACTGTATCAGGCACTGGTGTAGAGTGGAAGGGATGCAACAGTTTGCGTGAATCCAGTCGTGCCCGAGTAACACGCTATAATTACCTTGTACATCGACGATGAAGAATGTTGTTGGCAACGTCTTGTTTCCCACCGTCAACTCCATAGAGAGTACTCCCTTGGCCTCGGAGCTCTCACCGCTGAAGCCATTGAGCATCAAGTTAGTCTTCTTCAGGTCATCTTCGTCCCTGCCAAGTTTCTTCAACAATGAATAAGGCATTAGGTTAAAAGTGGCACCGCCATCGACGAGCATCCGGGAAATTGGCTTCCCATCGATGTGGCCTCTAACATAGAGGGGCTTCAAATGGCGAGCCGAGTCCTCGGGCTTCTCGAAGATGGCGCTGCATGGACCAAGGTTCAACTGAGCGACCTCGGTAGGCAGCGTGACGATGTTGATTTCCATCACTTGGGGCGCGCTTAGCCTCAGCTACCTTCTCGCGCATCTCCTGTGCCCGCAGCCTTTGTAGGCATCGCTTTTGTGATTTGGACATGCCCGGAGGGGCCCAAGATGGCTGCGGCTTGGTGCCTGGAGCTACTGTTCGACTCCTGTTAATTTTGGCCGAAGTGTGCCCTTCGGCCTCGGGCACCCTGTGTTCGAGGGGGGCTTCGCTGCAAACCCCATCGAATGGATCGGCCTCGTTCGGCCGATCGAACCAAGCTTTGGCGTGGAGCCCGATCGAAGCATGCGGCTTACCTCCGTCAGCCCTCGGCGACAAAGTCTTCGGGATTGGGACTTCCTGAGACCCAACTCTGATAGTTATGGCTTCGTACTTCCTGACTTCGTTCTCCGCATGCTCGCACCCGTTGGCTTCGCTCTGCATGGTCCGATTCAGAGGCACCACAGACAGTCTGTGGACGATGCCCCCCTTCGTTGTGTCTGTTTGCCCCTGCCATACATAATACTCTCAAGGGAAATAAGGCATAGTGTTAGGCTGCGGAGGATACCCCGACCCAGATATGTATGGGGCCCACGGGGTCCCCGCCAAGTCATACGGCGGAGGCATCGAAGGTTCTAGCGGCCTCGGCCACTATGAGCCGAACCCATCACCCGGAGGGGGGTTCGGCCAAGTCGAAGGTGTCTCCGACCATACCAGCGAAGGATCCTGCCAGGCCGGAGGTATGTTCAGCCAGTGCGGGCCAAAGCTCCCCATCAGAGAAGTCCAGTGCAGTGCGGGGTCCGGCCATTATGGGCCGAAGTTGTTGTATAGGGGACCCTACCACAGGGGCTCGAAGCTGTTGTACGGGGGGTTCGACCATTGTGGCTCGGAACCACCGTGCGGAGTATCGGGCCACTGTGGCCCAAAGCCTTCGTGCGGAGGGTTCACGGGCTTCGGTCCGAAGCCACCCTTCGAGGGTCTTGGACCCTTCAGCTGCTTTAGCTTGGCGTGCGAACCTGCTTCCTTGGCCCTCCTCTGATGCTTGTTCAACAACATATTATATGTTACCTTCGGCCTCTTGAGGGCCTTAGCTGAAGGGGTATTGGTGTTCTGTTTCCACACTCCTACCTCGGGGTTCGTTGGTACGAGTGTGAGAGTGCGCGGTTCTCCAACAATCACATCTTTCCCTTTAGCAGACTTGGCCTGTTCCGGCCGAATCAACACCTTTTTCTCGCCGAGCTCGACGACGTTGATTGGAAAAGGATCTTTATCCAGCTTCATCTTTGGATCATGGTCTATTTTCAATCGTCCTTCTTCTATGGCCGATTGTATCTGCCGTCGAAAAACATTGCAATCATTAGTATTATGAGAATGTGAATCATGCCACTTACAGTATGGATGCTTCTTTAATTCGTCAGCAGGTGGGATAACTTGACCCTTAGATAACCTGAGAAGCTGACTCTTTAAGAGGAAATCAAATATTTTATCACATTTAGTTACATCGAACAAGTACTTGACCTCATTAAGTCTATTCTTTGTGGGGGATGGTCGTAGTTCGGAGCAAGTGACAGGTTTGTTTTTAGTGTTTGTAACCCATTCGGCCGCGTACATGTCGGCCGAATCCTCCTCCTCTGACTCCTCCTCATCAAAGCGTTCCATGATGTGGATTTCGGCCCTAGGCTTGCCAAACGTTTTAATAAATTTCTTATCTTTGGCCCGACCTTCTTGGACCAGAGCCTGTTGTAGAACTTGGCTAACTTCTAAAAAGTTTTGGTTATCTAACCTTTCTTTAAGTTCGGAACGCAACCCATTAAAAGCTAATTCCGCCAAGTCCCTTTCTGAAATATTAAGACTAAAACATCGGTTTCTAGTATCCCTGAAACGCTTGATATACTCAGAGGCGCTCTCACTAGATTTTTGCTTCACCGATGTCAAATGCGAAAGCCTAAGTTCTGTTTCACCCGTGTAGAAATAATCATGGAATTTCCATTCTAAATCGTCCCACGTGTGGACGGAGTTCGGCGGGAGCGCCGAAAACCAAGTGAAAGTCGTGCCGGATAGCGAGAGAGAAAATAGTCTAACCTTTAGGGCATCTATCCCGCTAACCTCTCCACACTGCACCAAAAATTGACTAACATGCTCTAGTGTGGTCCTGCTACCCTTGCCATCGAATTTAGTGAACTCAGGATCCTATAGCCACGGGGGTAGGGTACTGTATCAAGATGATCGGGGTATGGTTTGCGATAAACCCTAACCCGTCCCTTGGGCACGAAGCCAGCACATTCTCTAAACAATGCGCGGACCCGCTCATCTATGTCATCTTGGTAGTTTGTTTGCATGCGTCTCTCATGTAGGGGCACGACACGTAGTGGGATATCGGCGTGTCGGCCATGCGCTTCTTCCCTACGCACTATTTGTACAACGTGCTCGTGTCCGGGTGCCTGCGCGTGCGGTGCGGGTAGCGCGGGTATTGGCGCAGGTGTTGTGTGGTATGTAGCATTAGTTTGACCATAGGTATAATGATTGGTCTCAGCCATAAGTGATGAGGCTGGAGACATGTTTGTTGGAGGTGCACTAGCTATAGGAACTGGGGGTACGGCCTCAGTAAGCCGAACCTTCTAAGAGTTGCCTCTACCTAGGAGCAGATTTCCGAATCTAAACGGTTGGCTAGCGAAGCGCTAACAGCCTGATCTACTGATCCGTCTATTTTTTGCTCAATTTCTAAAGAAGATAAACGAGGCGATATAGGTGTTACCTGGACCTGAGCGAGGTCGGGGGTGATGATGTCGCGCTTGATGAAGCCTGCGCGCGTCTTGACGTAGCCCCCAAGCATCATGTCTTGGAGTGCCTTCAGCTTTGCCTCGATCTCTGCTCGGTCTGCTGCGGGGATATCTTCAAGTGTAGGTGACAATATGTTGCGGTTGTCGATATCCGCGCCTCCTATTGCGTCCATCGGCGGTGTAGATGTAGTAGTCGATGTAGACGTACCGGTGGCCGATGTAGACGCACTCATTATGTTGGCGTAGCTTTTCCCCAGTGGAGTCGCCAAAAAGTGTGTTGACACGGAAACGTGCCCCCGCACTTAGGTCAGTTCGACGATTCAAAAGTGCACAGATACTTAGGGACGGGCCCAAGCATGACGTGGCACCGACGTCGCGTTCCGACTACCCTTAATAGTGATAAGGGGGGTGGAGTCGCCAGGCAACCAGATTACACAAAATAATCCAATTAGCCGAAAAAGATAGATTAAACAACATAAAATCAACAAACCAGCCGGAGCCCGTCTGGTTCGAGGTCTGATACGAAGGGTGCGCCGAAGGGTACCTTCGGCGTCTGGTGCGAAGTGCTCCGCCAAAGGGTGCTTCGGCGTTCGTACTGATCTGTAACACCCCAAGATTTAAAAGAAATAAAATAAAAGAAATATATTAATAAAAGAATTTCTGGATTTTATTATTAAAGAAAACTCTTAAAAGAACCCTAATAAGGCCAAACAGAGATGAATATTCAAAAATTGGACTTGAAAATTTTATGGAATAATCTAGAGGCTAAAATATAATTTCAGGAATTTTTACAAATTTTATTAACAGTGATTCAACCCTTAATCAAATAAATGAATTACTGGAATTATTTTAAATCAAAAAACAATTTATAATCCTAACGGGCCGCCAACCTCCAAAGTACCCCAAGCCCGGCCCAGCCGGACCGCCAGCCACCGACAGGTGGGGTCCCCCTGTCGGCACACTCCCCCGTCTCTCTCTCCCGCCCGCGCCCCGCTTGGACCCACCTGTCAGCCTCCGCCGCGCACCTTTCTCCCTATGACTACCGTGGCCCGCCTGTCGGCCCCTTCCTTTTCTGTTTCGGCCACTGACAGGTGGGGACCACCTGTCAGGACCTTCGTCCCCGATGGAAGGGGATCGCTCCCCTTTCCTTTTCCCGGCGATCCCCTTCCGGATCCTCGCCGTCGGCCGCCTCGTCTCACCCGGACTCACCCCGGATCACATTCCCTATGCGACGATGACCCCATTCCATAGAAAGCCGACGCAGTTTCACCTAGATGGAAGCATGGCCGAGCAAAAAGGAAACCTCGCCAGAGTTCAAGGGAACCCTCGGTTCCCTTCCGTTGGGACGCCGGCAACCCCTCCTATTTAAACCCTACCCGAGCACCGCACTCCGCCACACCGCCGTAGCCCGAGCCTGTGCGATTCAGAGCGCCGCCATCCCTCTTTC
The DNA here is from genome assembly GCA_019279435.1 of Zizania palustris. Classification (NCBI taxonomy): domain Eukaryota; kingdom Viridiplantae; phylum Streptophyta; class Magnoliopsida; order Poales; family Poaceae; genus Zizania; species Zizania palustris. The sequence continues at coordinate 31,590,386 of JAAALK010000289.1, read as the reverse complement.
GGGTTTTCCCTCTGTTTCAACTCCAGCCGCCGCTCGTCGTCGACTCCATCGTCCCCCGCCCTAGCCACCTCCACCATCGGGTCCATCGTCGACCGCCCGTCCTCGGCCACCCCTCCATTGGCCGTGAACGCCATCAGATCACCGTCGCCGTCGACCGCCCGAACACCCTTCGCCGTCTACCCTCACCGCCAGTCACCTCCGGACCTCCTTCTTCGCCGTCGAAGGTACAGTCATGACCACCATCCCCTCCTCTTTCCATTTTCGCATAAAGCTAGGCCCGTAGGCCCCCGCCGCCGCCATCGCCGCCGCACCCGAGGCCACCGGAGCCGAGAACGATGGGGTTACAAGCCCCTTACGCGCGTGCCGTGCCGGATTTAATCCTGGCCACACGTTCGCGATCGTAGCGCCGTGATTAAATCCTTACGGGATTTAATCTCAGCCATCGATGTGGTCAAAGCGGTATCGAGGCCTCTCGGCCATCGATCACCACTTAAAACCCCAAAGCGATCTCGAGCGTCCACGCGTACCCTTTCACACGTTTTAATCTCGGCCGTCCAATTTCATTAAACCCTCCCGCCTCGCATCTGGCCACTGGATCCAGATCCAACGGTCCAGATCGCTCGGGTCCACGTGCACAGTCGCTGGTCCACCGTGGGCCTGGCTCACCGTGGACTAAAGCCCATTTCCAGTTTAAATAAAATTCCAGAGATTGATTTAAACTTTGAAAATTCATAACTTGCTCATTTTAACTCCAAATTTCACCATTCAAATTTTGTTAAAACCAGCATTTTATTCTCTACATATTAATGCTATAAAAATAGTATGCTACTGCAGTCCAATATAATATTATTAATTAAATAAGTAAAAACTCCTTAGGGATAAAATAATAAATTCAGAAAATAAATTGGGAAAAAGCCTAGAAAATTAATCTCTAATGTTTTCACTATACATTCATAATAATAAAAGCTTTAATTCATTACAAACCTTAATACTTGTATGTTTATTGCTACTTTATTGTTTATTGAATGTACTGTTTATTTTTCCGTATCGAGAAGACTACTAGTTCGTCGAGGAGCCGGAGTTCTATCCCGAGGTTCCACCTTCCCCATTTGCTGATCAAGGAAAGTCACAACCCCCATTTTGATAATCATTGAGCCCATGATTTAATAAATTATCGCTATAACTCATAGGATAATATTGCATTAGTCAAATATCAAAGCCTTACACCTATATTTATTAGATCCCCGTCCTTGTGTGCAAACCCAAGCCATGCTTATTGAGTCTTAACTCCTTGTCACTCTACTATAAAAGTATTAGCTAGTGCCCAATGTACCAGCACAACTGCTATAGGATAAAAAGAATGAGTCGTAGATAGTTGGAATCTGTTATATGAATTTCCCCGTTATTCTCATCTCTAGACTCTGTTGGAGTTGGCTATGTTATAAGTATGGTGGGTTCCGGGTGCAAGCTCGGGAACTGGTTGGTCGCACCCGGGGCACTATAAGGACCGGTCTGCCGGATCTGTTGCAAAGCACTTCCGTATCAACCACAAGTCTAATGGGTAAGTCCTAACTGAAAGTATGGAACAATCCAACTCGATGCACCATAGTGGAGGGGGCAAGGGGCAACTTGCGGGTGACTTGTACCGACGTGGCTCAAGGGGGGGGGGTATGGTGAGGCTCGACGCGTCAGGACACTATACGAAACCCATAAGAGGGTGCTGTCGGGTCGAGGAGGACCATATGGAAGGTTTTGGCACGAGTTCTCGTGGTATGGGTCATCTCGTTACACTTTGGTGTAGGTGATGAGTGCGTGACTTGTGGGTACAGTGGTACATCTCTAATCAAAGTATTTAATCTTTTCGAAAAGCCAAGCCCACGGTCAAGGGTGGGTTGTGTGACTACTCGCAGTTAGTTTACAATTGTTTGAATGGTTGAAGTTATTCATGGCATGTAAGGACTGTTGTGCGAGGTGGGGCTGACTGTACCCCTCGAGTTAGAAGATGATGATGCATATACATGTTTACATTTCAGTACTCATAAATCGTTCACATTTAATGCTTTACAATTATGCTTTTCTGCAAAATTAGCCACTATCTCCCTTGTTATTACTCTGCATTATATTTGCATCCGGTGGCTTGCTGAGTACATTTGTACTCACCCCCATTGACTTACACCACCAGAGCCTGTCTACTACAAGGAGGATGAAGGTCTAGAGTAGCGACCCAGTCCAAGGCGAGACTAGAAGGAGGCGTTCATCTAGGACCCTTTGTTTTATTAGTTTCTCTTCACCTTTATTCACTTTTGTACTAATACGGTCTACGAACCGTGAATAATTTCTCGTATTGTACGTGGTCGCATGATGAACGTCTTGTTTTATTGATTTTCTATGGAATTTCAATAAAGGTCCTGATTATTAAATCGGGGCGCGACATGATCCGGCCGAAGATAGACTCTAAACGGATCTAGCGTGAAGTACTCCGCCGAAGGGTACTTCGGCGTTCGGAGTGATCTGATCGAAGGTGAGCTCCGAACAGATCTGGACATGGCAATCACCTCCAAACGGCGGGGTTCGGAGCGAAGCCTCTAGTACAGCGAAGTACTAAACAATGATTCGGGAGGCCACGTGCTGGTGTGACTTCGTCTGATGCAGAGTTTGGTCATGGCGAAGCCTGTCGACGAAGTATGCTGGCGAAGCCGGTTGTCGAAGCCCACGGTATTTGTCGAAGGGTGTCCTGGGGACCTCCAGAACTGATCTCTCAGCTTCGAACACATTCGACGAAGGGGCTCCGAACACGCGAAGCCTGCAACAGAAGAGTGCGAAGTACAATTCGGCCTGAGGACCAAATTTTGCTAAGTGTTGCACGGGTAGCGAAGGTAGCAATCTGTTACGCAGATTAGCGGATACTTCACAGGCGAAGTAACAAGGCAATAACAATCTGTTACGTAGATTAACGGGGACTTCACAGGCAAAGTACCAAGGCTTACCACTGTTCCGTAGCGGCGGACGGAGGGCTTCCAGGCAAACCCACGAAGAGGTACGGGAAAATAAAGGTAAAGTAAATGCAATCAAAGCATGGGCTTTGGTTTGGTTTGAGTTGGGGGGCTTCTCACGCCGGCCAGGCCTCTCTATTTATCGGGGGTTAACTCCTAATCTAATCTGCTATTAATCAGGCTAGATAGAGATAGAGATTGAGTTGGCAACGCGTACAACTCTACCTCTGCCGAGGTGGGTTTCGGCCAGACCCATCGAGGCCTGCTCCTCAGGCCGAAGCTTCGGTGGCGTGGGCTTCGGCCAGGCCCATCAAGGCTTGCTCCTCGGGCCAAAGCCCGGAAGCTGGCTAGAGGCCTTCGGAGCCCACAACTCAATGGGCTTCGGCCCTGTAGGGCTTCGGACAGACCCTAGACGTGTGTCCTTTTGGCCCAAATTGCCAAAAAATTGATATTTTGACAATCTAGCCATTAATGCTATTTTTTGCTATCAACAGTACCTCAGCTGCAGGAGGAGGAACAAATAGAAGTGGTGGTGGTGGGGCAAGTAGCGTTTGGAACAAGGACATGTCAAATCCATGAAGCTGCTGGGCCATTTGCTACACATGTTGTAATGCAATTAGTTAGTTCTAAACTTATTGCTAAATACTTTATAACTACAACACAATAAACTAAACTTACTTGCATCATCGCCTGCTATTGTGCTAAGCAGGCGGTATAATACTCTTGTTGTTGCCTTATGTGCTCATCGCGCTTCCTCATTTGCTCCCTCAGCTGAACCACTTCCAGGTTTGCTTCTGAGCGACGATGGCTGGAGTCAACTCCGACAGATTTCTATGACGATTGAGCTGACTTCTGAGATCTCACCGTCCTCAAGTCAATAACTCCATTGAACATGGAGTACCTGCAACATTGAATGAGTTAGTTACCATTACAATACCATACACAAAACATTGAGAAAAACATCGTCTCACTGTCCATGGCTTTTTCCACCTCCGCTAGAGTACACGCCCATTGGGTCGATAGGTTATCTCCGCCAATCATAGTCCTCTCCACGGAGTTGAACCATGTGTTGACCATATTGCACCTGCAAAAAAACAACATGTCCGATCAGATCCGTTCCACAACATTGTCTTTTCTGCTCGGAAGTCTTCTGGAATTCAGCTGGAGACCAAATCTTGCAGAATTCAAAGTAGACATCCTCACGGTTTGCAAACCACGGAATCCTCACCCGAAGAGATATGTTAAGCTTCTGCCTTATATGGAAATAAATCTCAAAAATCGAAGATTAAAGAGTTAGAATTGTTTACCGAATGATATTGCTCTTCAGTCAATTATATTGCTGAAGCACCTGTCACCTTGCTCATTTGTTGCCCTAGCTTCTCCTTGTAGTACGCATTGTTCGCTTGAATGTGGGCATACGAAATTGCGTACTTCACCACCTTGTGTGCATTGTTGTTGAAGACTGGAAGGGCATGATTATGGTGATTGCCCGATTCTGGCAAGCAAAAACGTAATTGTAAAAGTCATAATTAATAACGTGCTGTAACTCCAAAAGCTTTGTGTTAAACTAAAAAATAAATGAAAAAACACATACCCATAAGTTATGAGACACCGCCCCCTAGGCAGTTTTGTGGAGCTCGTGAGGAGCAAACCGGTATTGGTCCCATGTCTGGCATAGTATACGCTCACTGGTTGGCATTGTCAGCACCCCTGTGTAGTGCAGATGACACAGGTTACCCAATATCTGGTTAACCTGCCTAACCCTCGAAGTGCCGTCAAACAGAGAGCCAGTCCAAGATCTAAAAATACATAATAAATAAAGTCAATTTACTGAAAGAAATTTTTTGAAAAAAGAAAAACACCAGAGTATTAGACTTACCCATCACTTACAGGCGTAATCTCGATCTTGGCTCCACTCGAAGGGACTATTGGTGGGGAGACCAGGTGGCTCATTCTGAAAGATTGTGAGGATGACCCTGAAGCCTCAGCCCCTTCCCCTTGACCCACACACTCCTCCTGCCTTACACCCGCCTCCGGGTCAACCCACTGCCCCGCACCCTCCGGGTCATCCCGTCCAGCTCCCACCCTCCGGATGTTCTTCCTCCTGCAAAATAGTGTCAGCCTTCCGGACAACTTCAACCAGAAAAAATACCATATACCGAAAAATCGTGGACTGACCACAGATACGCAACTCAAAGATTGAATTTTTGCTTCCGGTCATAGTCATATGCTTCAACTCCTTTCCACAATTGTTTCAACTCTTCAATTAAGGGCTTCAGCATCACGTTCAGGCGTGTTCCAAGATGCTCTGGACCGGGTATAATGAGACATAGGAACATAAATTCATATTTCATACAAAACAAAGGTGGAAGGTTATATGGAATAGCTAACACAAGCCAACAAGAGTACGACGATGCGGTTACATTGAAAGGCGTGAATCCATCTGTTGCCAACCCGATGCGAGCATTCCTTGCATCCCTAGCAAAGTCTGCATCAAAATCATCTAGAGCCTTTCATGCCTCACCATCAGATGGGTGCACCATTACTTGGTTATTCTCACGTACACCTTATTTATGCCATCACATATGTCTAGCGGTTTTCTTTGAGAGAAATAATCATTTAATCCGAGGTGTAAAAGGCATGTAACGAAGTTGCTTATGAGCAACCTCTATCATCACATTTCCCCCATCTTTGTTTACGACCTCTACGAATCTCGGTTTATCACATTTTAAGCATTTCACCTCATTCCTATGTTCTTTCTAGAAAATCATACAATTATCTTGGCACACATCAATCTTCTCATACTCCATACCAAGAGCAGAAAACATTTTCTTTGACTGGTACATGTCTTTTGACACCTTATGGTTCATAGGAAGGATATCGTTGATCAGATTCACGATCTCCTTATAACAATTGTTGGAGAATGCAAACTTTGACTTAATGGCCATAAGACGGGTCACGAAAGTGAGAGCGCTTACGGTGGTGTGCTCATGCAATGGCTCTTCTGAAGCTCGAAGGATGTCGAAAAACTTTTGAACCTCTAGTGTTGGAGGATCCTCAGGGTTTGTTTCAAACTCCGGTCGTATAGCATCAAGCATCTCATCCATCCTATCGTCAGCCACGCTATCATCTTCTTCTTCCACTACTAATACCGTTTTTTCACGGTCTGTCTCGCTGTGAAAAGTCCAAACTTCATAACCTGGCACGAAACCATATTTGCAAATGTGGAATGATAACGTTCTCTTGTCTTGCCAACGAGAATTTCTGCACTTCATGCATGGGCACCTCGCGCTAATGTTTGTTGGCAAAGCGAATGCACAATCAACAAATTTCTCAGCGTTGATTACCCACTCCCTCTTGCGAGCTCCACTTTTCATCCAATCACTATACATTCACCATGGGTCGTCCTCATCCATTCTATAGGCAAAACATTCATTCAATCCAGAATGCATCATAAGACATTTTCTATATACCACGTCCCTATGTCTATAGGAAAAGATAGGTCCTAAACCCACCCAAGAGTGACCGACAGAACGTGGTATTTATGACGAGCCATGAGTCCGAACAAAATTTTAGCAGCATAACCCCGTCGTTCTCCAATTGCATGCCTGATAGTGGTGTAATGGAGAACAACACGGTTATATCACTGAAATCTCATTCGGGCTCATGACTCATCATAAATACCACACTGTATCGCCCACTTCGAGGCTGTCCAAAAAGGGACAATTTCGGACCTACAGATCTCACACACGACACGTGTGAGACATGTTGGTCCGAAACGGGTGACACATAGGTTTCGTTACACTATTTATGTTGGTGTCGAATAAAAAATTACATACGTGTATGAAATCATCAACAAACAATAAATTAATACTAGAATATAATTAACAACATATATAATAGTGCATCGCATACAAAGCACTTGTAAAAGTATACAATTAATATAGGAACATTTCTAGTAGCATAATAGTCAACGTAATAAAATCATCACATAATACCACATTAAGAAATGACTGAATCACATAAAGAAGTAGTGCAACAAAAGTTATAAATTATCAAGTGTAATAATTGATGATGATTGGCCTGAATCACTGAATGTGAATAGTAAGAAATGGCTTGGTCTGAATCACATGAGGTAGTCAGATACACATTCTTGATTTCCCAAAACTAATGAAACTTTGTGGCAAGTTCATTAAATAATAAAGTTTTAGGATGGGGAACTAAGCTACAATCTCCTGCTATTTTATGTCATGTTTCATCACTAAAACTTATATCTTGTGGTGACATATATCTTCTAATAACACATTAACACATTAACACTTTATGTGACACTGAAACTTGACAATTCACAAATAGCACATTAACACATTAACACTTTCTTGTGGTGACATATGATTGGTATTGATTTCTTGTGGTGACATATATATTCTAATAACACATTAACACTTTATGTGACACTGAAACTTGACAATTCACAAATAAAAAGCAAAAAAAATTTAAAGCCGAAAAAAATTACTTGATCGTTGGACGATGACGGGCGGTGACGACAGGCGGCGAAGGGCGTCGGTGGGAGGTGATGGCTCGGGCGGTGGGCGTGGGAGGCGGCGGCGTGGGTGCACGTGTACAGGGAGTTAGGTCTCCCTGTACGCACGGGGGCGGGGTGTTTGGGGAATAAATCCCCTAACTTCCGTCGGCCAGCATTAAAGCCGACAGAAGTTAACTAACTTTCGTCTGCTTTAATGTCGACCGACGAAAGTTATGGCTTCTATACCGGACGGTGAAAATTCCCTCTAACTTCCGTCGGCCACTGTGAAAAGCCGACAGAAGTTAGTTTAACTTCCGTCGGCTCCTGTAGGCCGATGGAAGTTAATTAACTTTCGTTAGTTTTTGAAAAAAATTGACGGAAATTTATGTTTTTCTTGTAGTGATTAGAGCATTTTTTATTTTAGCATCTACATTATGTGCTATTCATGATGAATTTTATTTTAGCATTTTTTACAACATATATAAATATATTTACTCTCTTAGTAAATTAAAATATGTCCTTATATGTAGGACATGGCTGACATATCGAAGAAAGAATTTCCCAAACTTGCATTAGATGGTAGTAATTACTTGACTTGGGCACAAGATGTTAAAATAAATTTAACAGCTCGTCGATGCTTTAATACCATAATGGATCTAGTACCAAATGCACTAGAGATACTAGATTACAACAAATATGCCACACTTCATTTTCTGCGACATCACCTTCACTCAGACTTAAAATCTGAATACGTGATGGAGGAAGATCCTCTTGCTTTGTGGAAATCTCTTAAAGATCGATACAAGCAGCAGAAAAATATCATATTACCCGAAGCTCAACGCGAATGGTCGCTAATTCGCTTTCAAGATTTCAAATCAGTAGCAGACTATAATTCCGCTATACATAAAATCTGCTCTAAATTGAAATTTTGCGATCAACCTATTTCTGAAGAAGCAATGATCGAGAAAACTTTATGCACTTTCCATTCAACATTCCGTGTATTGCAACAATAGTATCACCAACAGAAATACACAAAATACTCTGAGTTAATATACACAATACTTCAAGCAGAGAAGCATGATGAACTACTAATGAAAAATCATCAAAATCGCCCAACGGGCGCTGCACCTCTTCCTGAAGTACACTTTAAGTCTCCGCGTACAAAATTTAATGGCAATAAATGGAATAAAAATTTCATAGGAAAGTCAAAGTTTCAAAATAAAAGCTTGGGTATAAGACAAACAAGGGTAAAAAATCCATTTAAGGATAATCCTAAAGACAAATTTGAAAATTGTCAAATGTGTGGATGTACGAATCATCGTACAAATAAATGTAGGATCCCAAAGCATTTGGCTGAACTTTATCTAAAGTTTGGCAAGGACAAGCAAACTCGTGGGACTAAATTTGAGACGCACTTCAATGAACAACAAGTCAACGACTTAACTATAGGACCTTCTCAAAGCGCCCATCAACATGAAGTTCATACGAAGGAGAAAGACCCACCCAACATTGATAATATGATAGTTGAATATCACACTGAAGATATATACGGGGATCTCAAATAATTTTTCATACATATTTCATATGTAATAGCCGATTATAACTATAAATGTTGTATAATTATATTGTAATATATATTTGACATGTAATAATGAATATTATATGTACATATTCTATATATATCTATATATCAATTAAAATATTGTATTTTTTATTTATCTCTCGTTTATATATAGATTTTTTATCGGATTTTAATAGATGAAAGATGAGGAAATTTGTTTAGTGGATAGTGGCTCTACTAACACAATTCTACGTGAGCTAAAATATTTCCAAAATCTTCGTAAGAAACATGGAAATATAATGATTATCGCTAGATGCGATGCATTAATTGTGAGATCAGGTCGAGCCACAATTACGCTCCCGATGGGTACACAGTTAATAATTGAGGATGCACTCTTGTACCCTGATTCAACTCGTACATTGCACAAAGACATACGTCTTAATGGTTATCGTATTGAAACCTAAACTGAAAATAATGTAGAATACTTATTTCTCACTAAATCCAACGGAATAAACAAAGAGATACTTGAGACATTTCCTTATGTTTGGCCTGGATTATACCACACATACATAAAACTCATATCACATGTTGCGTTTAAAATAAATTTTCAAAATCTTGATAAATTCAAGACTTGGCATAATCGCCTTGGTCACCCTGGAATAGGGATGATGAGAAAAATTATTAGCAATTCTATTGGTCACAATATTAATCTTGCAAGATTCCCTAGATCATTAGATTTTATTTGCACTACATATGCCACAGGGAAATTAATATTAAGACCGTCATATCTTAAAATTAAAAATGAACAAATCAATTTCCTTGAACACATTCAAGGAGATATTTGTGGTCCTATACAACTATTATCTGGACAATTTAAGTATTTTATGGTGCTCATAGATGCATCTACACGATGGTCCCATGTATGTCTCTTATCTACAAGGAACCATGCATTTGCAAAATTAATGGCTCAAATTATCAAATTAAGAGCTGGCCATCCTGAACATAGGATAAAATCCATCAGATTGGACAACGCCGCTGAATTTAGCTCACGCGCATTCAACGATTATTGTATGGCTCTAGATATCAATCTAGAATACTCGATACCTTATGTTCATATCTAAAATGGGTTTGTTGAATCTCTAATCAAGAGAATAAAATTAATTGCTAGACCACTTTTACATAATTGCAAATTACCAACCTCTTGTTAGGGTCATGCGGTCTTACACGCCGCAAATTTAATACAAATTAGACCAACTGCATATCATGTAACATCCCCGTTACAATTAGTACGTGGAAATCAACCAAGTATTTCCCATCTGCGAATATTCAGTTGTGCTATATACGTATCGATATCACCACCACAACGTACCTCTATGGCCCCATAGAAAATTAGGCGTATATATCGAGTATCATTCACCGTCAATCATCAAATACCTCAAACCCTTGACAGTGGATTTATTTACTGCCAGATATGTTGATTGTATCTTCGATGAAGATAATTTTCCAGTATTAGGGGGAGATTTGTACCATAATAAATGCCAAAAAATTGATTGGAATGCCACTGGTTTTTAATCATTAGACCCACGTACTATAGAATCTGAACAAGAAGTTCAAAGAATAATAAATTTACAACAACTTGGAAATAATCTACTAGATGCATTTACTGCTATAAAGGTGTCACTAAATCTCATATTCCTACAGTTAATGCACTAGAAAGAGTTGAAATACCTCATAAAGCTGCTCATCTCCCAAATCCTAAAATCAGGGGGAGAGATCTGGTTGCAGAAAATGCTTCTCAAAAACAATCTAAAAAACAAAGGAATATATTTTCTAAAACAGTAAATGAAATTCAACCTTCTATTGAAAGACACCATACGGAAGATTCTCATCCTAAGTTTAGTATAGATGGGTGCACCAATACAAATGCTAGAACATCGGAAATACCTAACTCTATAAATATGGGAAATACTCAAGAGTTGGAAAAAATATCCACAAATTATATTAATTCAGGAGAATCTTATAATAGAAAGACTACAATTATCGACATATATTTTTCCTCAAATATAGCTAAATACCCAGAGGAAGATACATAATCTAAGACCATGGCAGAGTGCCTCAAGCGCTCAGACTGGATCAAATGGAAAGAAGCTATTGAGGGAGAATTGAACTCGCTAAGAAAAAGAGAGGTATTTACATCAGTAATACCTACTCCTCAAAATGTTTTTTCTGTTGGATCAAAATGAGTTTTTATTCGTAAAATAAATGAAAACAATGAGGCGGTGAGATACAAAGAGAGACTTGTAGCACAAGGGTTCACGCAGAGACCCAGTATCATTATGATGAAACATATTCTCCAGTTATGAGTGAAATAACATTGCGATATTTAATATCATTGGCAGTACAAATGAATTTATCCATGCAGTTAATGGATGTTGTGACCGCATACTTATATGGGTCATTAGATTCATATATTTACATGAAATTACAAAAGTCACTCTATGGCTTAAAATAGTCGGGTAGAATGTGGTACAACCGGCTAAGTGAATTTTTTCTTCTGAAGGGTTACTCTAATAATGATGATTGCCCTTGCGTATTCATTAAAAGATCCACTTCCGGATTTTGTATTATTTCTGTATATGCTGATGATCTCAACATTATTGGAACTGCTAGAGAGATAACAAAAGCAAGCAATCATCTTAAGATGAAATTTTAAATGAAGGATTTAGGTAAAAATAAATTCTATTTATGTTTACAACTTGAGCATCTTCCATCAAGAATATTAATTCATCAATCTATATATATTGAAAAGGTATTGCAAAAAATTAATATGGATAAATCATATCCATCAAATAGTCCCATGGTCGTTCGATCCTTAGAAATGGACAAAGATCCATTCTGACCTAGAGAAGATTGTGAAGAATTATTGGGACAAAATGTTCCATATCTAAGTATAATATCACTAATGTACCTTGCAAATTGTACTAAACCTGATATTTCATTCGCAGTAAATTTGCTAGCTAGGCATAGTGCTGCTCCCACTAAGAGACATTATGTTGGGGCAAAACAAATTCTTAGATATCTCAATGATACTAGAGATCTAGGTTTGTTCTATCAGAAAAATCAAGATTTAACCATGATAGGATATACATATGGTGGTTATATGTCTGATCCATATAATGTCATATCACAAACTGGATTTGTTTTCCTATATGGAGGTACTGCTATTTTATGGAAATCATCAAAGCAAACTCTTGTTGCTACCTCTACTAATCATTCTGAAATTATAGCTCTATATGAAGCATCACACGAATGTGTATGGCTTCAAAGGATGATTAATCATATTCAAGGATCATGTGTGGTTAATTCATCAGAATCACCTACAATTATCTATGAAGATAATGCAACCTATATTACTCAAATGTAGATGGGTTATATTAAAATAATATAACTAAACATATAGCTCCTAAATTATTTTTCGCACATGAGCTACAAAAGAATGGGAAAATAAATATTTTACAAACGAAGTCGTGAAAATCTAGCAGATTTATTTACAAAAACACTACTAACATCAACATTTCAGAAATGTATTCAAGGAATTGGTATGCAAAGACTTCATGATTTATAAAATTCAAGGAAAGTCATCTTATAAGATGCGTTCCATTTACGATCATTATATCACCTAAAGTTGCACTCTTTTCCTTTATAAAGTTTTACTCTAAGTTTTCTTAATAAAGGTTTTTAACAAGGCAATACTCATATAACTAAGATATACTATCTATTTTAATTTCTCCAAAATTTTCTCACGTTTTCCTTTTTACTGGAGTTTTTATTAAGTCATATAATTTTAATCATATCAGTAATATTCGATTAAGGGAGAGTGTTGAGAAATTAATCTCTACTAATATAAAGCATGAAGTGGTCATCCGTCCGCCCGTCCGCATCGCGCGCAGCGCGACCTCCCCGCCTCGACCGCGCGCCCCTCTCCCCGCGCATCGTGCGCAGTGCAACTTCCTGGACCAAGTCCGAGCGCAGCGCAACTGCCTGGACCAGGACCGTGCACCGCACTTCAAAACCCAGACCTCTCCCCTCCGCTCTACCTCACTGATCTCTCCCCTCTGCTCTCTCCCTCTGCTCAGACCCTACCCTAATGTCGCTCACTGTCTCTCGCCGCCGCTCGCCTGCTCCGCTTCACCGACGCTCTACGCCGCTCGCCCACTCCACCGTCGGGTCGTCGCACCGCCGCTCATCGGGGCCGGGTCCGCCTTCGGGTAAGAGAGAAGAGGAAGTCAGTACATATGAACAAACAGAAAAAAAATCCGAAGGTTAGGGTTAGGGTTTTCACCCTAACCCTAACCCTAAACTAAGAGTGGGCCCGGGGTCTCACCTTGGCTCTCGGGTCATGGCGCCGCCGCTCGCCGGTGGCCGGGAGCCCTCCGCCGCTCGCTGGGAGCTGGGACCGCGCCGCCTCTCGCTAGAGGACGGCGAACCCTCTTGGGTCGCTCAGCTTTGACCTCCGCGGTCTAGCTCGACGGAGCCCCGCTCACCCTCGAGTGAGTGCGGTGCTCCGGCGAGCTAACCGGCGGCGGCCGACCGCCGGTGGCCGCCACGCGCCCGCCGCCGCGCGCCACCGCGCCGCTCCGCTCTCGCTCTCGCTCTCGGGCTGGGAGGGGGGAAATGGATTTAGGGTTCGGGGGGTGCGGGCGCGGTGCTTTTATTCGGCCGATAACGACGCCTGGCCGTCGGATCAGATCCGACGGCCAGGATCATTTGGACTGAAAGCGATCCAGGCGGGGGGGCAGAATCACGGCCCAGGCCCAGGTTACGCGCGCGCACGCGCGCCGAAAACCTGGCCTGGGCCCAGGACTCAGTAAGCCTGCCGAAAGGCGTTTATGGGCCGGACCGTGACACTGTTTGGGCCGAAAATTGGTTTTTTATTTTCCAGAATTAAAGAATTGATTTACTGTTTTGTTTATTCTCTGGAAAATAAGAAAATTGCCCAAAAATCAGATAAAATTAAGTTTGATGCGAGAATAATTTTGTAAATTTCATCATGTTCAGTAAAATTAGTCATAATTTTTTCAGCATTTCTATTAGTATTTTCCATTTTACAGAATTTAATAATTGCCTTTTTCCTATTTAATTATTCCCTGGAAAATTAGAAAATCACCAAAATTAAGATAAAACAACTTTAGGGATGTAGATAATTTTAACATGATTCATCATGTCCAGTACAATTACTCTTACTGTTTTGAGCATTTCTATGAGTATTTCTAATTGTTAGAACTTAATAATAGCATTTTCTATTTTATTATTCCCTTTAACATATAAAACTTCCCAAAAATAAGATAAAGCAAGTTTAGATGTTGTATAATTTTTGTATAATTCATCATATTCATTACCACTACTCTGAAATTTTTGAGAATTTCCATGAGTATTCTCTAATTTCTAGGATTTTGTAATAGCATTTACAATTTTATTTATTATTGCCTTAAAATAAGAAAAATTCCCATAATCAAGATAAAGCAAATTAGATGTTGGAAAAATTTGTATACTTCATAATGGTTACTTAAGTTGGTTACTTCATTATTGCATTTTATTTTTTATTATTCTCTATAAAATAAGAAAAATGCCCAAAATTAAGATAAAGTAAATTTAGCTGTGAGGAAACTTTTGTATGATTCATCATGTTCAGTACCACTGTTCTTGTTTTTTTTCCGTGTTTTCATGATTTTTTTATAATTTTCTATACATTTCATAATTGCGTTTATGTATTTTTTGAATTTTTGGCATTTTTCGATGAATTATCCTGTTTATTTCTTTAATATTTCCCCCTTTTATTCTGTAAAGATTTTCCCCTATTTTTATTCTTGCATGTGTTTCTATTCTATTTGTCAAATAATGTGTTTATATCTGATTTGTCAAATAATTCCGCTAGATAAAACATTATAATATAGTTGAATTTCTTAGATATATTAAATGGCTGGCATGCGAAAGAGAACTTACGCCGACCGTCCAACTCCTAATGTGGTGGTACCTAAGTGAGCCTATATTACTAAAACCAACTTTCCTGTAACGATGAAAGATGTTCTAAATTTCATTTTTTTGTTAAGGTTTATGAAATTTGACGAGATAGAGTTCGAGCACATAAACTATCCATGGAGTGCCGTCGCCAGAGTAGATGTTAAGTTTCTCCCTGATGAATATGGAGAAAAACAACGATTTATTTTAATGGATATTACTGTAAGTTGCACACAAGTTGGAGTAAATTTTACATAGTAGTGAACATATGAACTATTCTAAACCCTAATATTATACGTAGGGTGCTAAAATAGAAGTCATTGCATGGGAGCGGGAGGAAGTTCATAGGTTTAACATTCTCCTAAATGAAGGACAATGTTATACTATTCATTGTCTATATTTTCAACCCAATCTTGAAGAGGCATTGTACTATCGGAGCATTGCCCATGCCTATGAAGGTTCTCTTCGAAGAAATACAACAATTGAGCCATATATTCTTCCAATCCAATTCCCTCCCTATCCAAAATATCTATTGATGTTTCATGACGCGTGGATTCGTCCGAATAAAATGTTTGTGGGTACGTACGTAAATTGAATCGGCAATGCATAGTTTCAAAAAAAAATAGTTGTCTTACTTATAGTATGATATGATTATTTGCACAAACATAGCTAGAGTGGTTGTCTATTGGGGGAAATTGGAACGACTTGGAGGTCTATATAGGGAGATAACACTGATGGACACTAGGTAATTCATAAGTTAGATACAACCACTTATATCGTCATAAACAATCACATTGTTTTTGCAAATCGAAAGCTAATGAGCATTTGATCTTTTTTAGCTTGAACATGATGGTTGTTGGAATTTGGGGTGACTCTCTCACTAATCACATGTCTGAATGGACAGAAGCTCATCGTAACAACCACATTGTTTTAGGAACCATGCTTTGACTTCACAAGAAGCATAGTAATTCAGTCCTAACCCATTTTATCATTCATAAAGATATAGTGATGAATTACACTAATATTTGTTCTACTTGGCGATAGGATGTTTAGAGACTTCAGAACACACTACAGTCAAGTTTAATCCGATTCATCCAGCCACACTACCTTTGCAAAGTAAGTAGTTCCAACAATACAAACACAATATAATTATAATTTCAATACATCACATAATATTATAGATATTGTTAATTATTTTTCTTCGAAATATAAATGCAGACTTACGGCAACGTGTGAGTTCAGGAACTATGGATCTAAGATTTGTGAATAGGTTCATGGAAGCTAGATGGAGATATTTTGCAACGATTTTTGGATCTGACTGTCCATAGTGTTACAGTCTTGTGTGTGTACTGTGATGTGCGTTGTTTATGTACTTCCCCATATTCAGATGTTTTGTGTTTATTTCTATTGTGTACTCCCTTTGAAGTTTTTGAATGTAATATTTGGTTTTTGTGTTCATTTCATTGAATCTATTGTGTATTCCCTTTGAAGTTATTTGAATGTGGTATTTGGTTTTGTGATCATTCGTTGAATCTATTGTGTATTCCCTTTGAAGTTATTTCAATGTAATATTTCTATTGGAATACATGTCTCAAATTCAAATACGCTTATTTACAAACTAAAAACATCATTCACTGTAATACTCTCATTCCTAACCTTGAAGAATATTTTCTTTCCTCTAACACAATCTCGAGATCCAATCTTGATTAATAATCATCCAATACCCTATTTA
This sequence comes from Zizania palustris, assembly GCA_019279435.1. Lineage (NCBI taxonomy): Eukaryota > Viridiplantae > Streptophyta > Magnoliopsida > Poales > Poaceae > Zizania > Zizania palustris. The sequence goes on along the minus strand of JAAALK010000289.1, from coordinate 31,573,557 downwards.
AAACAACAAATTTGTAATCCTAACCCTTAAAGTAACCCTTTTATCCAAAACAAGTATTCTAAATCACTCTTTGGTACCAAGAAAAATAAATTAAAAACTCAAACACTTATCTGAATTAAATTCATGTTCCATCTCTAATGTTTCCACTCAAGAATCATTTGTTTGATGGTTAACCAATTATGCAATCAACAGGTCGCTCGACGCCGCGATAACAAAGCTATCAACCATGTCATAAAATATAGCGAGGAGAGAGGGGAAAGAAGGTTATTTTATTTTATGCGCCTAATTTATCCTATTTATTTGTCTATTCAGATATTTGTGCTACAACATTACACTAAAATTATTGTCTGAAAATGTGTACTCATTTTAAATTTTTAGTTATCGATGGTCGTCATAGACAAAAGAGAAATCGCTGTAACAATTTGCCTCACGGCCCTTCTGGAATTTGTATTCGACAACCATCACAAACTCCATCGGAAAGTTCATCGGACGGTGAAAATGTGTCATATCGACCACCGTCCTCATTTGTTGTTCCTACGCAAAGTACCCTTACATCCGCGGGATTATTTCAAGGACAAACCTCTAATGGTATGAACTACTGCAATGTGGGTTGTGCAATTACTAATAGCAAAAATTATGTCTCATGTGAATACATAAACTTTGCGCAGGTGCAAATTCTGCTATAGTCGCATCTCCAACTATCGAATCACAAGAGCAAGAAGCAATTCCATCTGTTCAACAAAACCAACTTGACCGATCGATAGATCGTGCTGAAATAAGGCGTGCACGTGAAAGAGCACGCTATGCAAGCTTGACATCAGAGCAACGAAACAACAGATGTGCACGTGATAAAGTCCGATATGCAAGTATGACGGATGAACAGAGGCAAGTGAGGCGAGAGAACCAACGATATTCAGTAAGTATGACAGATGAGCGAAGTCAGGTTATGCGAGAAAAACGTAACCAACGATATCGAGCAAGAAGAACTCTTGGTCCAAAGTGTGTTGTTCGTAATACACCACATACCTTTGAGATTGGCTCTAACAACCTCGATACAACCAACATTGTCTACCAGAACCTACCTGGTAGCGCTCACTTTTTAAAGAATCAGCCAGACTGTCGTCATTGTGGTGCGAAGAGGTTTGAATATGAGCCACCAGGATTTTGTTGTATGAATGGCAAGGTCAAACTTGAAATGCCTGAGCCACCTGAGGAGCTTCGACGGTTGTACACAGGTGAAGACGTTCAATCACAACATTTTATAGAGAATATTAGATATTTTAACAGTCATTTTTCCTTCACCACAATGTACTGTGATTATGACAAGAACCTCGCAAGTGCAAGGGATGGAGTTTACACATTTAAAGCGCATGGGCAAATGTACCATAACATACATTCTTTTGGGAATGGAGACAATGAACCAAGCCACTTGCAGTTGTACTTCTATGATGATGATCCTAGCTTATCACATCGTTTTCGTCGTGCTCGAGATGAGATATATAGAGAAAGGGACATATCTATTATTAGATGTTTAGTACATATTTTGAGAGATAATCCCTACTCTGAAACATTCAGAAGCCTAGGATAGGTTGAAGACGTTGATGAATATCGTATTGTGCTAAATATGGATTATAAGCTAGACCAGAGAACTTATAACAGACCGTTAACATCAGAGGTTGCTGCTGTGTGGGTTGAGGGGAATGATATTAATAAACATTTTGATCGTAGCATCACCTTGTTTGGCAATAACAACAACTACTATTCAATTACACCGAGTGATGGGTGCTACGACCCTTTGTCATACCCCCTATTTTTTCCAAGAGCATAGCTCGGTTGGCATTCTGATATACCAAGAGAAGGTATTGACATTAGTCAAATAAGTACAACCTGACAAAGAAATGCTGACAACTCAGGTTAGCTAAGTGACTCATATTCATGTTATTACGATACTATTAATCCATACGCTAATCACCTAACTAATTTCTCTTTTCTTTGTAGATACTACCAGCAAGTTTTTTGTTTCGATGCGTGAATATTATTGCTATAAATTCCAGATGCGTAGTGGAATCTTCAACACGGTCTTGTATGGGAGACGTCTATTCCAACAGTTTGTAGTTGATACCTACATAAAAATTGAAACATCTCGCCTGAATTACTTCTTATACAATCAGAAGAAAATTCGTGCGGATCTTTACCAGGGCTTGATGGATAGTGTATCTATTGGAGAACATAGAGGCAGCAGTTTGGGAAAAGATGGGTCCTACCTGCATCGTTTATCGGTGACGGGAGGGATATGAGACGAAGATATATGGATGCTATGGCCTTAGTGCAGAAGTATGGAAAACCCGACATATTTATCACAATGACTTGTAATCCTAATTGGGAAGAGATAAGTAGGGAGCTTGGACCTGGCCAAACACCACAAGATCGTCCTGATCTTGTTGTGCGTGTATTTAAAGCCAAGCTATAGGATCTCAAGTTCCAGATATTTCGTAAACATATCCTAGGAATCATTGCAGCACAAGTCCATGTAATCGAGTTCCAAAAAAGGGGTCTACCGCATGCACATTTCCTCCTTATCATGGAGTCAACATACAAATTGAGTTGTCCCGATGAGTATGATAATGTTATCTCAGCAGAACTTTCAGATAAGGATATATACCCGGAGCTACATGAAATGGTAGTGAAACATATGATGCATGGCCCATGTGGCCCACTAAATAGGAAGAGTCCATGCATGAAAAATGGTAGTTGCAAGTGCTATTATCCACGCCAATTTAGTGACACAACTATCCAAGGTCAAGATTCTTACCCTATTTACAGGAGAAGGGATGACAGGCAGAGGGTAAGAGTGAGAGGTCATGAATTAGACAATAGATGGGTTGTTCCATATAATCCTATGCTTCTAAGAATGTATGACTGTCACATCAATGCAGAGGTTTGTTCGAGCATTAAGGCTGTGAAGTACCTCTACAAGTATATTTATAAGGGGCATGATAGGGCGTCTGTGTCCGTGAATGAAGCTGATGAAAACCACGAGATTAATGAGATAAATGAATATAGGGATGCTAGGTGGGTGACACCACAGGAGGCATTGTGGAGAATATTTGGAGTTGATCTTAGCGGGATTTCGCCACCAGTGCTACAGTTATAGCTCCACCTCCCAGGAATGCATCTTGTGTCCTATAGAGAGAATGCTGATGTACGTGAAGTTCTCGACCAACAGGGTGCCTCAAGAACCATGTTGACTGAGTATTTCAAGGCAAATCAGCAATTTATGTGGGCACGCACGTTACTTTATAGGGAATTCCCACAAAATGCAGTGTGGTTGCCTGGACGTAAGCTTTGGAAAATAAGAGAACGAAGCACGCAGATTGGGAGGATCATCTCAGCACATCCAGCAGAGGGAGAGAGATACTACTTGAGGGTGCTATTAAACCATGTGGTTGGTGCTACTTCATTTGAGGATTTGAGGACATATGATGGTATTGTATACCCTACATTTCGAGAAAGCGCTGAGAAAAGAGGTATTATTGAATCAGATAACAGCATTGATGAGTGCCTCTCTAAAGCTGAAATTTTTCATATGCCTTCGTCCCTCCGAAGGTTGTTTGCTACAATATTGGTTTATTGTGAACCTAGCGATGTGCATCGACTCTGGAACACACACTTCGAAGCAATGTCTGATGACATCCGACGATCCCAGATGAATTCATATGCAGTTGAACAATTGGTGTTATTGGATATCAGAAAATTGCTTCAGTCAATGGGTAAAGAGATAACATCATTTCCTCTTCCAGAAATTGATGAATCATATGACACCATGGCGGGTGAGGTGAGGGAGATTTGTGAAGAGTCCTCTATACAGGTGGATAATGAGCTACTAGCGAGCACATCCTCTCTTAATGCAGAACAGAGATATGTTTATGACATTATACTATCTTCCGTTGACAACAATAGTGGAGGTGTGTTTTTTGTTGATGGCCCAGGAGGAACAGGAAAAACCTTTCTGTACAAAGCTTTATTAGCAAAAGTCCGTAGCGAGGGGAAGATAGCTATTGCTACTCCAACATCTGGTGTTGCTGCTTCGATCATGCCTGGAGGTAGGACTGCTCATTCAAGGTTCAAGATACCACTAAGCATACAAGATAATGCGGTGTGTAACTTCACCAAACAAAGTGGTACTGCGAAGCTTCTTCAAAAAGCTTCGCTTATATTATGGGATGAAGTCTCCATGACAAAAAGACAGGCAATAGAGGCGTTGGACAAGAGCATGAGGGACATAATGGAAAAACCCAATCTACCATTTGGAGGAAAAACAATGGTTTTTGGAGGTGACTTCAGACAAGTTCTCCCAGTTATACGAAAGGGGAATAGGGCTCAAATTGTAAATGCAACCTTGCGTAGATCTTACCTATGGGATAACATGCATCAATTGAGACTTGTCCATAACATGAGAGCTCGATCAGATATATGGTTTTCAGACTACCTGCTACGGATTGGTAATGGCATTGAAGAGACCTTCGATGATGACTATGTAAATTTACCCGACGAGATTTGTGTACCCTACACTGGTGCAGAATCAGACATTGATAGTCTTATTGATATGGTATTTCCAATGTTAGGTGCAAACATGACTGATGCAGACTATATCACATCTCGAGCTATTTTGTCAACGAGGAATGAGAACGTTGATGCAATAAATATGAAGCTTATCAAACGTTTTCTTGGTGACGAGATGATTTATCACAGTCATGATCGAGCAGTCGATGATCCATGCAACCATTATCCGTCTGAGTTTCTGAATTCATTAACGCCAAATGGGTTACCTCCACATATATTAAAACTCAAGGTTAATTGTCCTGTGATTTTGCTCAGAAATCTTGACCCAGCCAATGGTCTATGTAATGGGACTAGGTTGATAGTCCGAGCATTTCAAAGAAATACTATTGATGCTGAAATTGTATTGGGACAACATGCTGGTGAGAGAGTCTTCCTTCCACGCATACCCTTGTGCCCCTCCGATGATGAAATATTCCCCTTCAAGTTTAAGAGGAGTCAATTTCCTGTTAGGGTGAGTTTTGCAATGACAATTAATAAAGCACAAGGTCAAACAATACCACATGTTGGAATACACCTCCCGAACCCGGTGTTCTCTCATGGACAATTATATGTAGCTCTGTCACGTGCAACTTCTCGTAGCAATATCAAAATACTCGCCGCTTCGGAAACAAATAGGGGTATCAATTCAACAAGCACGCTAACGAAGAATATCGTCTACAAGGAAGTGCTCACTGAGTAGATAAAAAAATATGTGCTCACTGTATAGTATATTGTACAATTTTGTACCAGATCTGTAATTATAAATATGCAATGACAGTATGACACTTTATATAGAAATGATACCTCTATGTATTGTTTTGAACAATAATATATTACTTTGTTTCTTATCATCGCAATATTACTAAATAAATGTGTTTGGCAAATATATCATGTTCTAAATATATTGCCTTTAAAATTATGCATCCGTTGCAACGCACGTGCACCTAACTATTAAGTTTAATGTGAGGAAAATTAGGGGTAAATTTCATCATGTATTGTTTTGAACAATAATATATTATTTTGTTTCTTATCATCGCAATATTACTAAATAAATGTGTTCGACAAATATATCATGTTCTAAATATATTGCCGTTAAAATTATGCATCCGTTGCAATGCACGTGCACTTTACTATTAAATTTAATGTGGGGAAAATTTTAGTAAATTTCATCATGTATTGTTTTGAACAATAATATATTATTTTGTTTCTTATCATCGCAATATTACTAAATAATGTGTTCGGCAAATATATCATGTTATACTTATATTGCCGTTAAAATTATGCATTCGTTGCAACGCACGAGCCTCTCACTAGTCTCATATACATGCAGTACCACATATGCAGCAGTTAGACTCCTCAGAGCCTCCTACATGCGCCGTCACACCGTTCATTTGGCAACCACAAGTCCCAAACAACGTCAGTTGACACCCTTCCACTAGTATAAATTGTAACATGTTATCAATAAAGAGACGATTCATCCATTTTTCTCATTGTCTCCGCTCCGCTGAGTTCTAACAAGCTGTACATGAACACTAAGGAGAGGAGAATCTTCAGACACAGCTAATTCAGTTCATCCGCACGGTAACAAATAAAAACTGCTCTGGCTCTCCATTACGTTGGCGTAGATTGTCAGGTTATGTGATTGAGACATCTGTCTTCATGTGAAGGGGTAAAAATTGGAGAAGAGCAAACTACCGAGAAGAATATAAGCAATGAAGTAAACACAGATCAGGTTGCCCCATCTGTTAGAACAGCGGGGAGAAACCAAAATGTGTGAAGCAGCCCAGTAAATTGGAGGGCTAGCAGATAAAAATCGTGTTGACACCTGCACCAAAGAAGCAAAAGATGAGGCCTAAACAATGGAATCTGCAGGAGCTCCAAATAAACTATTTTTTTATGTAGGCAAGATGTACACTGACCTGGACGTGCATCACAAAGAAGGCGGTGAATGTCATGAATGCTAGATGCAAAATGAAAGGAAGAACTAATATGGGGCACACATCCTTATTAACTTCAAGAGTTCGGTCATCTGACCTATTGTTATGTGTAGATGCGGAGCCAGTTTCGATTGCAACTGATTTTCTCCTCTTAACATCAGCATGTCCTGTTCAGTTGTTGGAGGGTTAGATTCGTACAAAAGCTTTACAGTTTATACAGTTATTCTTAGGTTCTTATATATACCACTTGATCAAGATTCAAGATAAATGCTTTTACAGGTCAAGTCAAACTTTTTTATCTCTTAGGCCACTTCAAAACTTTATTGATAGAAGTTACTATCACTTTATTGGTGGAAGTTACATATGATATATTTTCTTGTGAATCAAATACTCTTTTTTTAATAAACTAATGATCGATAAGATTGTAATACCTTGTGGTTTGTTAGTTACTCTAGTAGAAAATCCACTCTTCAATATTGTGTCAACGTCTGAGCTTTTATATGCTTTAATTGATCTTCCCTCAACAGTGGCAATAATCAGCTCATGTATGCTAGTTGCTTCAAAGAGTTTGCGAAGCATTTTTGTGTAATGAACAAAAGAATAAACTGCGAGACTCAAAACTGGTGAAGCTAAAAGAAAGTTGGGCAGCTGCTTTACTTGAAAGTACCTCAAGAAACCAATCCCCCTGCAAATAAAGAAATGATAATAATGTGAAACTCACAAATGATGAGGCAAAAATGTGTTAATAATAACCCTACAATATAGAGTCAAAGCATGTGAATTTATAAGGGGAAACCATATACATGTACATTGTTGAAGGCTTAGAACAGCGCAGATATTTCAATAAATTCTAACAACCGTAAACATGAAAGAATTTTATCTTTCCCCAATGCGTACTGCGTGGTCTATCCCAAGCATGGATCCTGCACAACAAGCATGCCTTCCTAACAGCATTTACAACTTGAGTACAAGAGAAAACAAGCATGATGGAATGGGTAAATCATATTCCACGAAGATCAATACAAACTTTAGCCAGCTGTTAGAAAGTTCTGAGACCTTATATTCATAGCCCTATTATTGAGCAAGTTGTAATACAGAGAGATCAAGAAATGGAGAAAAACAATGGATAGCTTTGATATAAATTATGGAGTTAATTTTGATAAAGCTGATTTAAAATAGAAAAAATACCAGTAGTGGCTTTGAATAAAACTATACAAAAGAGGCACTTTTGCTTTGCACCATGGCCTCAGCTCCCCTGAATTCCCATGTAAGCATATGTTCAAATATCCATATGCTTGGAAAGCAAAGAACGGTAGAAATATAAAAACAGATTGCAAAAATCCAGTGACAATAACCTGCACAGCCAACTTGGGGCAGAAAGGAAAATATGGTCAAACACATATTTATTTGGCAACAGTATCTTATGTAACAAAAAGAAACTTTTGCATTGATCAAATCAATATGAGATGTCATGTGAGATCTTCAAGTCAGATAATTAGTAATTACATTAAGAACCATGCGAAACTGTAAGAAACCATAAAACAATCTAAAGCTAAACTTACCATGGGCCTTTTCTTCTGGAAAACAGCATCATATGCATGTAGCAAAGCCTGAAAACAGAAATAACCGGCATTAATTGCTCCATTGGACCTAGCTGAACCAGAGAGTGCGACCATTATCATTGCGATGGTATTAGCACCGGTAAACAGGTAGAATAGTCCTCCAAATGAAAAAAGTGCATATAGACTCTCTGAGTACCTGCAACGACCAAACAATTTAATTGATATTAGGATAATTCAGGTGCATTCGGTTTTCTTGCCTTGAAAAATGTACATGGGGTTTCCTTTTCCCGGTAATTGGTGCAAAGGGAAAGAAAATTACAGTGATGAGTAGAACACAGAAGCAGGGTTGAAGCAAAAAAGAACAGATGCACGGTAAGCAGCACTCGAGTTCTTCAAGATCAGCACAGACAATCTGAAAAAAGAAGAATTGGTAATCATTTTAGTAATGCATGAAAGAATCAGCAATGGTGGGTCTAAGCTTTGAGATTTATGAACATTTGCAAAAACAAAGAGCATTCACATTCATTCCACATGAGTGAAAATTAGCAATGGGTAGTCCTATCCTTAAACGATGGTTAAGAATCCAATTACTAACAGATTATAATAGGGTCAACAGCAGTGAATAGTGAACACTAAGCATCTGAATCCACAAATGAACCAAGATCAGCAGGCCGCTTTAAGAACCAACCGAACTGAACAGCCAGTACTCTTAGGCTCTTAACTGATCGATATGCAAAAAAACGAAGCCAACAATTTTCAATTTTGTTTTGACCTTATCAAACCAAATACACTCCAATGCTCATGAATGCAGTCCAAAATATCCAACATCCCAGCAGCACCACTAAATCACCAACAAAACCTTATATCCGAGCCACCTAACCTTACTAAAACTCAGCAAATGCATAAGGAAAGCACAACATTTTTCACAGGAAATGCACAAGACAAGACAACATTTCAGAGGTCAAAGATACACTTTTGAACGTGGATCAAGAAGATCACCTGTAGAAGTAGGCTGCCGCGGCGACGAACACGACGTTGTTGAGAACATAGCCGGAGATCACGAGTACGGCTCTGTATCCTAGCAACGGCACCAGTGGCGCGAACACTACCAAGCACCAGATCAGATCAAATCACGCACTCAAGCAATGCGAAGGTGCGGCGCGCGGCGACTTACGAGATCGGGCCAGGAGGACGAGGGAGGCGGGGAGGAGCGGGAGGAAGGCGAATGACTGCTCGTACTCGTAGCCGCACTCGGCGGCGCGGGCGAAGTGGACGCCGTCCCACACGGCGAGGGAAGATACGGACGGCGCTGGGTCGGTGGCGGCGGCGGCGGCGGCGGCGGTGGAGAGGAGGCAGGGCGGGTGGAGCGAGGCGGAGGTGTCGTAGGGGCGGAAGAGGAGACGAGAGAGCAGGGAGAGGGCCAATACCAGCGCGCGGGAGGCGACCGCCAACCGAACGACGCCGGCAAGAGTCTGGAGCGGCGGGGCCATCAGTCGGACGGCGGAGATGAGCCGCCCGCCGCGAGACCGGCAGGTTGGGGACTTGGGAGGAGTGGGTTAGTCGGTTGTTCAGGTGCAAGCTCGTTATCGGAAAATATCTCGTGCAATCGTGTGATCTGGTGCATCCAATCAAGATCTAACGGTTACAATACTTTTTACTTTTTTCATATGTAACATAGGATATTTCCGCTCTCGTTATCGGGCTCAATTATGCCAAATGCTATCTTTATTTTATTTTTTAACTTATAATATGAATTATTAACTACTTATATATATCAACAACTCTTATAATAATATATAAAAAATTTTTATTACTAGTTATATATTAGTTTTATAAAAACATATATTTTTTATATTTTGAACGGAGGTAATACATGATGAAGACAAGATAAATCAAACCAAGATTACGAAAAAAATCTTAAAAGGGGAAAGTATAAAATACAGTGTTTTATGTTAAATGTTTTGGGTACTCGGAATAGAACATGCCAGTTTGATGCATAGAAAATCTTCACTAGATTTCTTCTTAAAAGCCTAAGATTATTTCGAATTTTAGAATCTATTTTTTGGTTACTTTGAGGGGATTTCGTTATTTTTATATGCCATCATGTTTGAAATAAATTTTAAATTAGCTTTAGTTTTTAGACAAAACTGTCCCAAGCAAGGGAAATTCAAAATTAGGTTTTCTGAAAATCGGAAACGATGACCACCGTTCTCGATGTTATCACTAGGCTATATAGGCTAGTTTAAATTTAACTTTGTATTTGAATGTGTTTTTTTCTAAAATTCTAAAAACATTCTCATGAATATTATGTGAATTAAGACGATTTTTCGTATTCTTTTAAGAAATATTAAATAACGTTTTGAGCAGAACATGCTCGTTGAAATTGGGAAAAAAAATAAAAAAGCAGGTTGGTCTAACCCAAATTCATCATCCAACATTTTCTATTTATTTTTTTACCAAAATTTGGTATATAATTTTCATAATATATTTTTTATGGTTGAATCACAAATTTTATTTAAAGCACTACAATTTCTATAATTTTTTTATATTTTTAAAAAATTCCTGATTTTTACTACATTTCCTAAATCCCCGATCCTATGTCATAAAAGAGAATAGAATTAATTGTTTACAAAAATAAAACCAAAGGAAATAGAATTAATTGTTTACAAAAAAATGAAACCAAAGGAAATAGAATTAATTGTTTAGAAAAAACTAAAACGAAAGGAAATAGAAAAAATGATGTGAAAAAAGGCTCGAAAACTTTTATTTCCATCCCCACCTCCCTTATCTCCCGCGCTCCTCCCGCTCCCCCATGGCTGCCGTTGGCGTCACCTCCTCGCCTGCGCCGGCCGCCGTGGCTGCTGCCGTGTACACGTCTTCCCCCCGCTGCCGCATAAGCCTACCGCGAGGTCGTTCCGCCCAGCGCAGTGCGCCGCCGCCCGTGAGGACGCAATTTGGCTTTTCTGTTGACGTGAATTAGGATCTTTGAAATATTGCATTGCTACCAAACTTTCAATTTGATGCCACAAACTAGATTATTGAAACATATGCCAATTCATTTTGGAAAAGTTCCATATTTACCACTAAAAATTCACTCGGTTTCATATATGTCACTTATTGTGTAACTGACATGTGGGCCTAGGATCCACAACAACAGCCAATAACATATATAGAACTGCATAATTTTTCAGTGACATATTAGAAATAATATCATTTTTTATGTGCATGTATTTCTTCCACTTCCACTGGTGATTTAACTTCTTGATCCGGGTATAGTGCCTGGCAAGTGAGCGATAATGTGTCAACCTTTATCATTTAATGCAATGCAAAGCAAACAATTTTCTCTTTTCCTTTTCTCTGGAAATTCTGTTTCTCTAATTCAATTAGTACTCAAGATGCCCAAGTTGATCACACAGATACACACAAACATATAAATATAAGGAAATGGGAGTGGAAATTATTGCCTGATAATAAACCAAAGCTAAAAAATAGTATTATTTCAAGTTTCCTATTTGCAAAAAATGACATGCCAAAGTATAAACATGAGCTACTTTTAAAGAGCCTTACTGTTTTTAGCCAGCAATGACTGAACATAGACTTTAGCTTGTCTGTTCTACTAAATTGTTTGTGTTGAAGGGTACTACAGAGAGTGATCATTATGGGATACTCGGGATCACCAGATTAGCTTCTACCGATGAGGTACACTAAAATAAAAATACCGTGAATTACATTGCAATTTTACATATTTTGTGCTGCTTCCTCAAATTATTTATTGTACGGAAAATGGCAAAAACCTGGCTACCTTGTTTATGGCCAATGATGAACATACTTCGGGTGCAATACTAGAGTTGGATGTTGTCATAGCCACTCCATGATGTTGTATTTGCGTGAACATCATGAAAAACAGCTAGGTAATGAAGTATATTAAGGATGTGTTTGGTTCTACTTTTGAAACATCAAAACTACAAAAATAGTCTGCAGTGGCGTTGGACGTTTTCACTGTAGTGGCGGTCCATTAGAGACCCGTCATTATAGTGGCTGGTGCTAACTCCAGCTCCAGTGCCCGCCACTACTATTGGTACACTAGTGGTGGAGCTGACGGCAACACCGACCGCCATTAGTATACCAATAGTAGTGGCGAGCGCTGGTGCTGGCCGCCACTGGCTACGTTGTCTGTCACTAATATCTTGATGACATCATAGGCGACTGCCACTACTTTTCCATCTATAAATACACAACTTCTTCCTCCCCGAGCCCGAGGCTACAGGAGTTCGCAATTTGATCCGTACAATAGCGACAAAAATCTAGAAAGTGGAGGGAAAGGCTTTGTTTTCGTTTCTTTTCAAGGATTTCGTTCTAAGAGGTAAATCCATACCGAATATCACATTTATTTTGTCTTTAATCAAGTGTATAATGAGTTATTAATGTTTTACTAATCTAGGGTTTGTGCATAGAAATTTTAAAATATTCTTCCATTTGTTGTGTTTATTTCTTCCAAATGAACAAATAATACCCTCCTCACAATTATATTCATCACTTGTATATATTTTTACCTCATTTTAATCTCTTTTTTAATTTGATTTATGATTATAGATCTAGATCTATGTTGTTTGGAGAGAAAAACCAATGTAGTTAATTTATTGAATAAATTTTTCATTCTAGTTAGTTTCAATTAAAGTATTTTTAATTAATGTTGTTAAGAGAGAAATCGATATCTTTTTAATTTGTAAATTACTAAGATTAATAATAATGAATATGTAGCCTTTATTAATATTTTTTAAAATAATATGTTTTAGATGGAGCACAGGTCCTAGATGTACTCGTCTAACGACGAAGATGTGGTGACATATTTTAACCGATTAACTGAATTTATTGAAGCTGCCGCACAATATGCTTCCCGTCAGAGTGAAGCGACAATATATTATTCTTGTAAAGTTTGTAAGAACGAAGCGATGCATCTGTGTTTAGATCATGAAACCATACGATTTCACTCGTTGAAAAATGGTTTCGTGAAGAACTACTGTATATAGACGAAACACGGTGAGATGGGTGAAAACCCATCCTGATTATTCTGATGTGCCGCAAGATGCTCATCAATATAGAAGAGGTTGTGATCATACATCGGACATAACACATGATGTTGATCAACATGATGATGACGCCTTTGATGTGGACGAACTGATGCAAAATGTTGTGCCTAAGGTGTTGTTGCAGAGAACTACAACGAAACGCTATGATAACTTTGAAGCACTTGACAAAGCATCGAAAAACCTTCTTTACGAGGAACGCCACGGTTGCGATAAGCAGTATATTGTGTTGTACACAACTCTTGAGCTTATGAAACTGAAGGCCAACAATGGATGGTCTGACACTAGTTTTTCAGATATTTTGCAGCTCCTAAAAAAGGTTTTGACGAAACCCAATGGTCTGCCATCTGATACGTACCAAACAAAGAAGATGGTTTGTCCATTGACTTTGGGCTTTCAGAAGATTCATGCATGCCCGAACCACTGTATCCTATATTGAAAAGAGTATGAATTGTTAGAGAGTTGTCTGCAGTGCAACACAAGTCGATACAAACGTGCAAATGACTGTGTGGAGGACTACAATGACCACCGGAAGAAGAATAAGAGGTTGCAGAAGAGGAAGAAGAATGTTATTGCAGGCCAGCACAGATATAAGACGGAGAGGAAAGTTCCAGCCTTAGTAATTGAGAAACCAAGGGTGGTTTCGGTGTATGTGATGAGTGATTGACAGGATTATTTACCCTCTGTTCGAAGGGTACCTCCGGAGGGGCTTCGGAGGTGGTACCTCCGAAGGGTGTTCGGAGGTGTGTCACCGGAGTGTGTTCGGTGTTTGCTTGCTGCAGCTGTGCAGCGGAGTGTACCTGTCGGAGGGGTCCGACAGTACGCGATGACTGGGTTCGTACCGATGGCTTCGGTACTTTGGGCGGTACACCGGAGTGTGTGCCGGAGGTTGCTAACCCGGAGAGGTCTCCGGAGTACTGGATACACTTGTCTGTTTGTCTGTGGTGCGCAGGGACTTCGGAGGCGACGGACAGGGTTCGAGCCAGGTGAACTTGGGTCAAGCGGGTGGTTTGATGCCAAGGGAGCGGGGAGCTCCGTCACGGTGGCTGCGAAGGTGGTCCGGGTCGGTCCTCGGGTCGAGGCGTGCCAGGTGAAGGCAGAGAGTGCGGAGCGTGGCTCCGGCTGAAGGTACTCCGAGACAAAGTCCTCGGAGGTGAGGCACTTCGAAGGTACTCCGAATGGAGTGACTTCGGAGTTGGTGGATCAAGTCCTCTGCGGAGGCAAGGTGTTCGAAGTGTGCTCCGGAGGGAGACACTCGAAGGTTACCCGACGAAGGTCTCAGAAGTCGAGGCGCATCGAAGGCATGGTCCGGGTGAGGCTCGTCGTGAAGTGTGCTCGGGTAGAGGCACTGCGACGGAGTGCTCATGGAATGCTTCATGCGGAGGCCTTGGACGAAGGAGGGACTTCGAAGGGTGGTACTCCGAAGGTGGGGCTTCGGAGTGAGGATGACTTGTGGTGCTTCGGCCATGCATGGCTTCGGTACACGGACGGACGGTGTACGAGCTCGGAGTAGCTGCGAAGCCGTGGTGATCCACTCCGGAGGTGGTGGTGCGAAGGCCCAAGGGCTTTGACGGCTTCGGCTCAAAACCGTCACTGTATCGAAGGTCTTCTTCGGCGGAGCGAAGGCCAACAGGCTGCAGGCTTCTCGCCGAAGCTTCCGCACCCCTCGCGTGCGAAGGGAGGTTCCAGAAGTCAACTCTGTAAAGGCTGACACTGTCTGTTCTGAAAAAGGCTGACACTGTCCCCTCTGCAGCTGACAGAGAAGCCTCCAAAATAAAGGTGGACTACCTTTTGTACCCCTTAGTTCTGTAGAGACAAATCTGTTGTAAACCCTAGGGGTAAAGTAGTCACTTCCTTAGGATGAAGCCGTGGGCTATAAATATGGGGGCTCGGTAGGTAACATTTAACACTTTGAGCATTTACTGTTGAGCTCCTGTAGAAAAACCTCGCTGTATTCATTCTGAGTTCAATTTATTTCAGTGTTCCTTGTTCAAGCGGCGAAGCCCTGCTTCTGTGTGCTTTTGCTTGAACTCGCGTTGCATACCTCGCTAGTCTTTAGCTCACCGAAGCCTGTCTTGGCGAAGGGTGTTTTTCTCGCGAAGTGTGCTTTTCAGTGTGCTGTCGCTCTGTGTAACACGAGGCAAGACCTCGCTGATTACTAGCGAAGCCCTGGTTGTTTCCCGTTTTGCTTCTTGTGTCGAAGCCCTTAGCGAAGTCCGTTGTGTGTGCGTGTAGACCTTCACGTACGAAGCCCAGCACCAGTTGCTGTCGCCAAGTACTTGGTCGAAGTCCTCAGAGGGCTGTCCACTCTTGCGAAGGGTGAAGTGCGAAGCCTGCTCGAAGCACCTCGTGTGCGGAGCCTGCACTGACTTAGCAGAGTAGATTTTCGAGGGCTGTAAGTGGAGCGAAGTCTTCTTGGCTTCGAACTTTTGCTCCTCCGAAGCCTGTGTTCGAAGGTGTCGAAGTACCTCCGAACCAGACCTTCGAAGGTAGTGTTCGAAGCCTGTTCCGCAGAAGACAGAACAGAACCGAAGGCTAGGTTTTTAGCCCGAAATTTTAAAAGCTCCCATTCACCCCCCCTCTGGTCGCCGTTTCCGGTCCAACAATTGGTATCAGAGCTTGGTTAAGATCACCAGTTGACCTTAACCGGTTTTGTGATCTGTTGGCGACATGGATAGAGGCAGTAAAATTCCTCTGTTCGATGGGACAGATTTTGCATACTGGAAGGTGCGCATGGAGGCTTACTTGTTAAGCCAAGGAAATGCAATTTGGGAGATTGTGGACTCACAATACTCCATCCCTGATACCCGCACCACTCAAACTGAAAAAGATCAGTATATTGCCAACTCGAAGGCAAGGAACATATTGTTCATTGGTTTGAGTCGGAGTGAGTTTGATAGGGTGCAGCACCTTAGGACTGCTAGGGAGATTTGGAAAACACTCACTGTTTTTCATGAGGGCTCTGCTCAGATTAAGGCCAGGCGCCAAAGCACCTACAATCAACAGTATCAGCTGTTTGTGCAGGCACCTGGTGAATCTGTTGATGCCATGTTTTCTCGCTTTGATGCAATAGTGAGTAACTTGCGATCCAACGGGACGCTTGCTTACAGTGATCACGATAGGGCTATCAAGCTTCTCTATGCTCTTGACCGTAGCATATGGGAGGTGAAGATATCCAGCATTGAGGAGTCCACAGGCTATGACACATTGACCTGTGACGAACTCTTTAGCAAGCTAAAGTCCACAGAGATTGCCAAGGCATCTCTTGCAGTGCACAGAAGCTCTTTGCCACAGCCATTGGCATTGGTTTCTAGCACTAGCCGTGGCACCACTGCAGAACCAAGCACATCAGGCACTTGTGTTCTTGCAGATGGTTTTGCTTTGTCCTCCCTGGTCTCCGTCACAAAGGAGCAGGTGGATACTCTAGCTGATGACGAGCTTGCTCTCATTGCCCGGAGGTTCACCCGCTTTCATCATGAGAGACGGGATCAGAGGAGAAGTGGTTTTAGTGGTTGCTATGAATGTGGCGACACTTCTCACATCAAGGCTAATTGCCCCAAGATCAAAAAGAGAGATGAGAGTGACCGCCCCAAATACCACAAAAAGGAGAGGAAGCCCTTTGTGAAGGGCAAGCGCGGCAAGATGGCTAAGAAAGTAGCCAAGGCCGCTTCCAGAGCTTTTGTTGCTGCTCTCAGCGACATCGACACATCCTCAACTGAGGAGTCGAGCTCTGAGGAGGAGGAGTCCCCAAGGAAGGAGGACAAGAAGGACAAGAAGGGACGTGACTTCACCGGCCTTTGCTTCATGGCCGACAGCGATCACAGCGGCGATGAGCTTGACTCATCTGAGGTAAACCTATCATCTGACCAGCTTCTAATTAAATTAGATGAGCTGAATGAAGTTGTGCTAGGTCAGGATAGATTGCTTGTGCAAGCTGCTAGAGAAAGAAAAGACCTTAGACTTAGGCTAGAAAATGTTTCTACTGAATATGCCATGCTTAAGTCTAAATTTGATGATGCTGAATGTGAATCATGTTCTGTTGTCATGAGTGAGCTTGCTCAGTTGCGTTCTGTACATGCTCAAACTCTTTCTGAGCTTGAGACTGCACAGAAGCAGCTTTTGGAGGTGGATTCTAGACCTCATGATATTATTGATTGCATGAACTGCTCTTTATTACGCGATAGCATTTCTTTACGTGATAAGCATGTTCATGATTTAGAGGCTAGATTGGAGAGGGCCGGTAGTTCTAAGGATGTGCAACCTGTTTGTGACACTTGCATTACCCTTAAGGACCAGCTAGGCACTGTCAGAGAGCGAGCTGAAAACCTCATGTCCGAAAATGAATACCTTCTTTCTGTGGTGAACAAATGCACTGAGGGGAAGGGTAGGATGGATTTGCTCTTAGCCAAGACCAAGTTGTGTGCTGACAGAGCCGGGGTAGCTCTAGGTTTGGGTTTTGAGAGGATAGCTTCAGATAGTAATTCCAAAACTGTTTTCACCTCTCCCACCACCCTAGAGAAAGAGAGAGCTCTGTTGGACACCCCTCCAGCCAAAAAGCCTACCCATCCACCAAAGAAAACCACACCTCCTACCAAGAAAAATCCTCCCAAGAAAACCACACAGAAGAAACCCAAGGAGCCTGTGAGAATTGCTCCTGTGACCCATGAGAGTGCCCCCAGGAGAGTGTTTCACTGTTCTTATTGTCAGCGGGCGGGTCATTTGATTGGTTTCTGTTTCCGTCGCATCAAGGATGAGCGACGTGCACAGGCGATGAGCTATCAGGACATGCATTACCCATCTTTAGGTATGCATGAGTCTGAGTATTACTCTCGTCCTGTTTTCGAGGCTCCTCGTGCTTCTCGGAGAGGTTTTGCTCCTCGAGGTGTTCACCATGTTCCATATGGTGGTAGACCTCGGGCGAGTAGCTTTGTACCTCGTCAGAGTAGGAGACCTCGACATGCTTTGCGTTCTTTGCATGTAGGTAGACCTCGCACTTTGCATCATTCTGATTATTATGTGCGTAGACCGTCTACTTTTACTGTGCCTACTACTCGTGTCACTCAGTGCTGGATGCCTCGTCATTATTTTACTCACCCCAGCACTGAGCGATCGAGGCGTTCTTATCATGTGTAGGCGACAGGTCGAGGCTTGGAGGGCACGTGGATCATGGACTCCGGTTGTTCGCGCCACATGACCGGAGATGCAAATTGGTTCTCCAGCCTCACCACAACCAAGCAAAGGGAACATATCACCTTCGGAAACAATCGAAGGAGTAGAGTGAAAGGTAAAGGTGTGGTAAGGATTAACACGAACTTCACTCTCAAAGATGTTGCTTTGGTTGAAAATCTGGGATACAATTTGCTGTCTGTATCTCAGTTGCTTGATGAGGGCTTCGAAGTGCGATTTCATCGCGATACTTCGCAAGTGCTCAATTCTGATGGCGTTGTGGTGTGTAAGATCTTTAGGGTTGGGAGAGTTTTTGGAGCTGATTTTTCAGAGTCGTCGGGTTCTTCTCATTGTCTTGTTGCACATTCGACTTCTGAGCTTTGGAAGTGGCATAGGAGACTAGGGCATATGAGCTTTGAGTTGCTCGCTCGTCTGAGCGCCCTAGGTTTGATCCGAGGATTGCCCAAGCTCAAGTTTGAGAAGAATTTAGTTTGCGCTCCTTGTCGACATGGAAAAATGATTGCCGCTTCGCATTCGCCAGTCACCACAGTGATGACTGAACAACCCGGAGAACTTCTCCATATGGACACTGTAGGTCCTTCTCGGGTTAGTTCTTTAGGCGGCAAGTGGTATGTACTTGTTATTGTCGACGATTTCTCTCGCTACTCTTGGGTCTTCTTTCTTGCCAGCAAGGATGAAGTGTTTTCACACTTTCGGAGCTTGGCCTTGAGACTTTTCACTGAACTCCCTGGTGCATTAAAATTCATTCGAAGCGATAATGGCACCGAGTTCAAAAATAGTCTCTTTGTTGACTTTTGCATGGAGCATGGCATAGAACATCAATTCTCTGCTCCGCGGGTTCCTCAACAGAACGGTGTTGTTGAGAGGAAAAACCGCACTTTGGTTGAGATGGCTAGGACGATGCTTGATGAGCATAGGACTCCTAGAAAACTCTGGGCTGAGGCCATGAACACAGCATGTTACATCTCAAACCGAATTTTCTTGCGCTCAATTTTAAATTTGACATCTTATGAGCTACGTTTTGGGAGACAGCCCAAGGTTACTCATCTTCGAGTTTTTGGCTGTCGCTGCTTCATCCTAAAACGTGGTAACTTGGATAAATTTGAGTCGCGATCTTCTGACGGGATCTTTTTGGGTTATACTACTCATGGTCATTCTTATCGTGTTTATAACTTGGAAACTAACACTGTCATCGAGTCATGTGATGTGACTTTTGATGAATCAACCCCCTCTGTTAGTTCTGCTCTTGAACAGGCAAATGAACACGACATGGAACAGACCTTATTCGAAGAAGAAGATCTCGGAGAATTCGAGGATGATCCCCTACTACCCTCGACATCGACCCCCGAAGCTGACCCCGCTTCTACTACTTCGGCACGAGGTCCCGAAGCGACTACCTCAACATCGGTCATCTTGGACCACTCCAACGCACAAGTTGAGGGGGAGACTGCATCCCGCCGCGAGGCTCCACATCATGTCCAAAGGATGCACCCTCCCGAGCAGATCATTGGTGAGCTTGATCAAAGGGTAACACGTTCTCACGCTCATTTCACTAATGCTGCTTTTGTTGCTTCTTTCGAGCTTTTAGATGTTAGTCATGCACTTTCTGATTCTAGTTGGATCAATGCCATGCATGAAGAGCTTGAGAATTTTGAAAGAAACCAAGTCTGGACTTTAGTTGATCCTCCACCAAATGTTCATTTCATTGGAACAAAATGGATTTTTAAAAATAAACAAGGGGAGGATGGGACAATTGTTAGAAATAAGGCTAGACTTGTAGCTCAGGGCTTTTCTCAACTAGAAGGGATTGATTTTACTGAAACTTTTGCACCTGTTGCTCGCCTTGAGGCCATCAGGATTTTGCTTGCCTTTGCGACATCCCGGGGATTCAAACTCTATCAAATGGATGTCAAAAGTGCTTTTCTTAATGGCTTCATAGGTGAAGATGTTTATGTAAAACAACCCCCTGGTTTTGAAAACCCCAAGTACCCACATAAAGTCCTTAAACTTCATAAGGCTCTTTATGGACTCAAGCAGGCCCCTCGGGCTTGGTATGATAGACTTAAGTCTTTTCTGCTTGAGCGAGGGTATTTGATGGGCTCTGTTGATAAAACACTGTTTACTCTCAAGCATGGCAAAGATTTCCTCCTAGTTCAGATTTATGTGGATGATATCATCTTTGGTGGCTCTTCTCATGCTTTGGTTGCCGAGTTTGCAGATACCATGAGCAGGGAATTTGAAATGTCAATGATGGGTGAACTCACCTTTTTCCTTGGTTTGCAAATCAAGCAAAGCAAACAAGGTACTTTTGTCCACCAGACAAAGTACACCAAGGACCTGCTCAAGAAATTCGACATGTCCGATGCGAAGCCCCTCGCCACTCCAATGGCTACATCTGTAGCATTGGACCCTGACGAAGATGGAGAAGCCGTAGATCAGAAGGAGTTTCGGAGCATGATCGGCTCCCTCCTCTACTTGACTGCCACGAGGCCGGACATACACTTCGCAGTATGTCTGTGCGCTCGTTTTCAGGCTTCACCACGAGCTTCGCACCGCCAAGCGGTTAAGCGCATTCTAAGGTATCTCAAGCACACCCTTGAATTTGGCATATGGTATTCATCGTCTTCATCTTTATGTCTTAGAGGTTATTCAGATGCGGATTTTGCTGGGTGTAGAATTGATAGGAAGAGTACCTCTGGTACTTGTCATTTTCTGGGTACGTCTCTGGTTTGCTGGTCTTCCCGCAAACAGTCTAGTGTTGCACAATCGACGGCGGAAGCCGAATATGTTGCTGCAGCTAGCTGTTGCTCTCAGATTTTGTGGATGGTTTCCACTTTGCGGGATTTCGGGTTAGATTATAAGAGTGTTCCACTTTTCTGTGATAACACTAGTGCTATTTGTATTGCAAACAACCCGGTTCAGCACTCCAGAACCAAACACATTGATGTACGGTATCATTTTCTCAGAGATCACAATGAGAAGGGTGATATTGAACTTCAATATGTTGATACCCAACACCAGCTTGCCGATATTTTTACAAAACCCCTCGATGCTTCTCGGTTTGCTTACTTGCGTGGGGAACTTGGTATTTGTCATCCCTACGGCATTTTGTGAGGGGGAGCTGCGTTTAATTGTCTTGCATATGCTCATTATGTGTGGAATTGCACTTACATCTTTTGCTATTATATGCCTGCTTTTAACTCAAAAGAAATCATGACAGCTCAGCTCTATGAAATATGTCTGGAACATTGATTATGCATGATGTTTTATTTTCTAAAAATCAAAACTTGCTCACCGCATAATCTTGTATCTAGCTTGTTTAGGCTGGACTGCTTTTAGCTATCTTTTTTGTACTTGACAGCAAGACACTATTCCTTGGATGCTAAAATTTGCAACTTGAAAAATTGTGTTCTTTATTCATGGATATTCATCAAAATGTTTCATTCATCTGAATCAAAATCAAAAATTCCATGATTTACCTGGTTTAAATGAAAAGATCCAGGAGGGTTTGTTTGTCGCACTACTCTATTCTAGACTGCTTACCATTGCACTTTGGTCTGAACTGGGATAGTGTAGTGTATGCCAAAATCACCGCCTTAAGCTTCAGATGGCTTTCATGCCTAGGCTTGGCTTGATTGGAAAGTATAAGGTGGACAAACAAATAACCCCTGGCACTAAGACAAGAACATCTAGATTAATTAATCATCAAGTTTGCTTTCACAGCTCCTTTTGAACAAGACTTGTCTGTCTAGGGTAGAACTTGTTAGCTTTGCGCAGTCCTTGCCTTCTCATGTCTAACTACTGTGATTAAGTGGTGATGCTTTTACTACAAAATAACAAAATCTCATGCCATCATCTTGTTTCACAGATTGTTAAATTGAGCTGAGCACATGATCATTTGTGTTAATTTTGGCATATTTTTGCATTATATGTCTTTGCAATTCTATTCCTTTCGCAGCTTTGCATCTTTTGAATGCTCCTTGATGCTTGCATTGCCAAAGGGGGAGAGGTTTGCTATGTTCTCTGTCGCAAGAAGGCATAATTTTGAAGGGGGAGAAAAATTTACTTAACTCAGGGGGAGTTCTTATCAAGGGGAGATTTGCCAAAGGGCTTTTACTCTTTTGAGAAAGGGGGAGAAAAATTTCTTTTATCAAGTGACATGCTTTGGCTCTTTTTGAGTTTTTATGGTCACTTGTGTGCTGAAAATTTTTACATTTTCTTGAACTTCAATTTGGTTGTCAATGCACTCATCAAGGGGGAGATTGAGAAACCAAGGGTGGTTTCGGTGTATGTGATGAGTGATTGACAGGATTATTTACCCTCTGTTCGAAGGGTACCTCCGGAGGGGCTTCGGAGGTGGTACCTCCGAAGGGTGTTCGGAGGTGTGTCACCGGAGTGTGTTCGGTGTTTGCTTGCTGCAGCTGTGCAGCGGAGTGTACCTGTCGGAGGGGTCCGACAGTACGCGATGACTGGGTTCGTACCGATGGCTTCGGTACTTTGGGCGGTACACCGGAGTGTGTGCCGGAGGTTGCTAACCCGGAGAGGTCTCCGGAGTACTGGATACACTTGTCTGTTTGTC
Organism: Zizania palustris; assembly: GCA_019279435.1. Lineage (NCBI taxonomy): Eukaryota > Viridiplantae > Streptophyta > Magnoliopsida > Poales > Poaceae > Zizania > Zizania palustris. The sequence goes on along the minus strand of JAAALK010000289.1, from coordinate 31,550,603 downwards.
TGTGGTGCGCAGGGACTTCGGAGGCGACGGACAGGGTTCGAGCCAGGTGAACTTGGGTCAAGCGGGTGGTTTGATGCCAAGGGAGCGGGGAGCTCCGTCACGGTGGCTGCGAAGGTGGTCCGGGTCGGTCCTCGGGTCGAGGCGTGCCAGGTGAAGGCAGAGAGTGCGGAGCGTGGCTCCGGCTGAAGGTACTCCGAGACAAAGTCCTCGGAGGTGAGGCACTTCGAAGGTACTCCGAATGGAGTGACTTCGGAGTTGGTGGATCAAGTCCTCTGCGGAGGCAAGGTGTTCGAAGTGTGCTCCGGAGGGAGACACTCGAAGGTTACCCGACGAAGGTCTCAGAAGTCGAGGCGCATCGAAGGCATGGTCCGGGTGAGGCTCGTCGTGAAGTGTGCTCGGGTAGAGGCACTGCGACGGAGTGCTCATGGAATGCTTCATGCGGAGGCCTTGGACGAAGGAGGGACTTCGAAGGGTGGTACTCCGAAGGTGGGGCTTCGGAGTGAGGATGACTTGTGGTGCTTCGGCCATGCATGGCTTCGGTACACGGACGGACGGTGTACGAGCTCGGAGTAGCTGCGAAGCCGTGGTGATCCACTCCGGAGGTGGTGGTGCGAAGGCCCAAGGGCTTTGACGGCTTCGGCTCAAAACCGTCACTGTATCGAAGGTCTTCTTCGGCGGAGCGAAGGCCAACAGGCTGCAGGCTTCTCGCCGAAGCTTCCGCACCCCTCGCGTGCGAAGGGAGGTTCCAGAAGTCAACTCTGTAAAGGCTGACACTGTCTGTTCTGAAAAAGGCTGACACTGTCCCCTCTGCAGCTGACAGAGAAGCCTCCAAAATAAAGGTGGACTACCTTTTGTACCCCTTAGTTCTGTAGAGACAAATCTGTTGTAAACCCTAGGGGTAAAGTAGTCACTTCCTTAGGATGAAGCCGTGGGCTATAAATATGGGGGCTCGGTAGGTAACATTTAACACTTTGAGCATTTACTGTTGAGCTCCTGTAGACAAACCTCGCTGTATTCATTCTGAGTTCAATTTATTTCAGTGTTCCTTGTTCAAGCGGCGAAGCCCTGCTTCTGTGTGCTTTTGCTTGAACTCGCGTTGCATACCTCGCTAGTCTTTAGCTCACCGAAGCCTGTCTTGGCGAAGGGTGTTTTTCTCGCGAAGTGTGCTTTTCAGTGTGCTGTCGCTCTGTGTAACACGAGGCAAGACCTCGCTGATTACTAGCGAAGCCCTGGTTGTTTCCCGTTTTGCTTCTTGTGTCGAAGCCCTTAGCGAAGTCCGTTGTGTGTGCGTGTAGACCTTCACGTACGAAGCCCAGCACCAGTTGCTGTCGCCAAGTACTTGGTCGAAGTCCTCAGAGGGCTGTCCACTCTTGCGAAGGGTGAAGTGCGAAGCCTGCTCGAAGCACCTCGTGTGCGGAGCCTGCACTGACTTAGCAGAGTAGATTTTCGAGGGCTGTAAGTGGAGCGAAGTCTTCTTGGCTTCGAACTTTTGCTCCTCCGAAGCCTGTGTTCGAAGGTGTCGAAGTACCTCCGAACCAGACCTTCGAAGGTAGTGTTCGAAGCCTGTTCCGCAGAAGACAGAACAGAACCGAAGGCTAGGTTTTTAGCCCGAAATTTTAAAAGCTCCCATTCACCCCCCCTCTGGTCGCCGTTTCCGGTCCAACAGTAATGTGGTACCTACCAGTGATTGATCGCTTGAAACGTATGTTCTCTAATCCTGAAGATGCTAAACTATTAATCTGGCATTTCGCTGGGCGAAAGAAGGACGGAAAACTTCGGCACTCTGTGGATGCTAGGCAGTGGAAATCATTTGACCTGGCCCATCCAGATTTCTCGGAGGATCCCAACAATATCAGGATGGGACTTAGCACAGATGGAATGAATCCCTTCGGTGAGATGAGGAACTCACACAGTACGTGGCCGGTCTTTCTGTGCTTGTTCAACATTCCATCATGGTTGTGTCATAAAAGAAAATACCTTATGATCACTACTCTAATTTCCGGTCCAAAACAACCTGGCAATGACATTAATATCTTTGTAGAACCTTTGATGGAGGATATGAAATGTCTATGGGAACATTGTGTCCATGTGTGGGATGAGCACAAGAAAAAGCACTTCAATCTAAGAGCGATGATCTTTTGCACCATAGCTGACAACCCGGGACGTATGTCCCTAACAGAACAGGTTAAAGGAAAGACAGCATGTGTAGTGTGTGTGGACTAGACATAATCTGTGCATCTTCCATCATTCGTTAAGATGATATATATGCGACACCACCGATTTTTACCATGAAACCATAAATATCGAAGAAATAAGTACCATTTCGACGGTACAATCGAGCTTGGACAACTGCCACGACATCGAGACAGCAAATAGGTACAAAATGGGCATGTATTTGTGAACAATTGTTAATTTTGAAGTTTTGATAGATGTAAACTTTGTAAACTTTGTAAATTTGTAAATTGATGAGATGGGTTGTTGTTGTGTTGCTGCTGTGGATGGTTGTGGGAGCTGATAATTTCTGTGGTTGTGTTGCTGCTGTGGATGTGGATGGCTGTGTGAAGCTGTATATTTCCGTGTTTTTGTTTGTGGGACTGTGTGAATTAAGATTTATAACATTATGTGTAATAGGAAAAACACAGTAGTGGCGGGCACACTGACGTCCTCTGCCCACCACTGCTGTTAGCCATAGCAGTGGTGGGCAGATGATGTCAGCGCACCGGCCACTACTGTTGACATAGTGGTGGCGGGTTCGCTGACATCATCTGCCCGCCACTGCTACAACTATCAGTAGTGGCGGGCAGATAACGTCAGCGAGCCCACTACTGTTGTTGACAAAAATATGCATTACACATAGTTTCACAATGTGTGTCATCTAGTGGTTGTGAGAGAAATTAGAGTACCTTTGCATTGGTGCATACAAAGATTAGGAATCGATTGGGATATGACAAGCTACATAAGCTTGTGTATGTCCATTATAATTTAAAGGTACGACTCCAAGAGAATAAAAGCACATATCAACAAAAAGAAGTTGATCCATGTGCTATGATGTTTGATGCTGAAATATTTGATGAGGAAAATCCAATATGGGATTGGCTAGATAAGTGCACAAGTGAAGTAGACACTTCTTTGGGTGGAACATATCAAAGGTTAAGTAGAAATTTTTCTGACGGTGGAAGTAGGGGTAATAAGAAAAGAAAGAGGGTAAGAGTGGATGAGGACATTGAGTTCGAAGAAAGTGAAGATGGAGATGAAGAGGATGAATTTGAGGATGTCTCATCCGGTAGTGAAGATAATAGTAATCATGGTTTTAGTATTGATGAACTCAATGATAGGGATGATCATGAACAAGACATTGAAGCCTCACCTAGGGTTAAACAAAACATAGAAGCTTCAACCATGGTAGATCCTAAGGATTGTATATCAGGAAGACTCAAGCAAAAGAAGAGAAACATCCAAAGCCTCTACCAAAGAGGGTAAGAAGTCTCCTCCCAAGGTATGTTGATTAATCCAATTTCATACTTAAAAGATTACCTTTTTATTTATATGTAAGATTGTTTTAAAATCTGCTAACAAAATGTTTTAAACTAGATATGTAGGTACAATCCAGCAGTTGTGAGCATTTTTGGGTGCATATGGTGAGGGTGACAGTGACAATTGACAATGAATATATGACTGATGTTTTTTTGGTGTTTGGTTGTAATTTTTTGGCTATATGTATGGCTGGACTGTAAATATTTTGGACTTTAGACTCTATGATGGAGTGATGAACTAGAATTATAATGGAGTGATGATGGACCGGTGAACTAGAATTATGAGAATTATGATGGATTAATGAATGGAGTGATGAACTTGTTGTCAAACTAATATTGTTACTATTATTTGTGTTTGTGTGATGATGCTTGGATGTTGAGATGATAATCTTCATCTATTTTTCTGCTGGTATAATTATCTGTTTGTAAATTTGGTTATTTCTATCTATCTCAAATTTTTTTACAATTTCAGTCAAATTTTGTTCGAAATTTCCGAAATTTCTGAAATTTCCGAATTTCATCTATTTTAGTGATGTCTGAAATTTTTCCTCTATTGAATCGTGATGAAATGTAAACTTTGTAAATTTGTAAATTGATGAGATAGGTTGTTGTTATGTTGCTACTGTGGATGGTTGTGGGAACTGATAATTTCTGTGGTTGTGTTGCTGCTGTTGATGTGGATGGCTGTGTGAAGCTGTATATTTCTGTGTTTTTGTTTGTGGGGCTGTGTGAATTAAGATTTATAACATTATGTGTAATAGGGAAAACACAGTAGTGGCGGGCACGCTGACGTCCTCTGCCCACCACTGCTGTTAGCCATAGCAGTGATGGACAGATGATGTCAGCGCGCCGGCCACTACTATTGACATAGTGGTGACGGGCTCGCTGACATCATCTGCCCGCCACTGCTACAACTATCAGTAGTGGCGGGCAGATAACGTCATCGAGCCCGCCACAGTTGTTGACACAGCGGTGGCGGGCACTCTGCCCGCCATTGCTAACCAGGGTTAGCAGTGGCGGACTGGTTACCCGCCACTACAGTACGTTTTTGCCCACCGCTATAGTGACACTTTATAGTAGTGAAGTAAAACTCATTGTAACCGGTTCTAGATCATCTTTATCTTTTCTTTTCTCTATCGACTCCTCCATATCCAATCACTTGTAACTGAAACGGATGTGCTTCGTTGATCAACCTTTGACCGATTTTTTTTACTTCTGTTGACTGTATCACTAATAGTGTTTTATGTAGTAGTGTGTTGTGAGTTATAAAAGAATATCACGAAGATGGAAATGTAACAGAAGATAATAGTAGTGGTAAAGAAAGCCACTACTTTTCGGGGGTATTAATTGGTACCAGTTTATTTCTAGCGATTTAGGTCCTGTTTGGGAACACAATTTTTTATAGTTTTAGAAGCAATACTGCAGTATTGAGCAATACTACAGTATTATATACTTAAAGGTGTTTGACAACTCTATCTGAAATCTCTGTAAAGTAAACTGCAGTATTAAAAATAATGTACTCAATCTACAGTATTGAAAACTTTGGTATGAAGCACTTTTTCTAAAACTGTGATATTATAAACTATAGTATTGTTATAGATGTAGTATAGTGCAGTTTTTGAAATATTGTAGTTTCCAAAAAAAACTACTTCCCAAACAGGCCTTAGCTGGAATTCTCTATTTTAAATTAGGTACAGGGAATAGCAAAAGAAAGATCAAGCAGGAGTACGAGCTCAGAGGCCTAACTATCGGCCTAACCTTGGAAGACGGCCAAACGCCTCGGAAATGACCAACGCGTTTGCCGGTGAACGATGAGCCATTGACCCGCACCGACTCGCGTCTCCCCCGCGTGACGAAACCGAAACACCCCGAGCTCTACACGGCCACTCGCCGACGCCCTCTCCCACGACTCAGCCCGCCAACCTCGCCGTGTGCCATGGAGCACTACGAGTGTATCGGCAAGATCGGGGATGGCGCCGCCGGCGTAGTGCACAAGGCACGGGATCGGCGCACCGGGGAGATCGTCGCCGTGAAGCGCCTCCGCGGCGGGATCATCGCCGGCGGTTACGGTGGAGACACCGACGAGGAGTTCCTCCGGGAGGTGCGGTGCCTGGAGGCGTGCCGGGGACACTCCTCCCTCGTCGAGCTCCGCGCCGCGCACCGCGAGAGTGGCGCCGCGTACTACATCGTAATGGAGTACGTCGACGGCCCGAGCCTGGGGCGCGTCCTGAGGGAGGAGCGTCGTGGGCGCCCATTCCCGGAGGCCGAGGCGCGTCGGCTGATGCGGCAGCTCGTCGACGGCGTCAGGGCAATGCACAGGGCCGGGTTCATGCACCGGGACCTCAAGCCGGACAACGTTGTCATCGATGCCCACGGGGACCTTAAGATCTGCGACTTCGGCATGTCGCGCACCACTGCCGCAGCGGTGCCGCCGTACACGTCGACCGTGGTCACCCTCTGGTACCGGGCACCGGAGCTCATTCTGGGTTCCCAGGAGTACAACTCCCTCATCGACATGTGGGCGCTCGGGTGCATCATGGCCGAGCTCCTCGCCGGCGCCCCACTCTTCGCCGGGAGGTCGGAAATGGACCAGCTGAACAGGGTGTTCGACACGGTCGGCATGCAGGACATGAGATCCTGGCCGGGCTTCGCCCGGCTACCACGCGCCGAGTCCGCGCTCTGCCACCGCGCCAGGCCGCCGAGCCGGCTCCGGGAGAAGTTCCCCACCCTGTCTGCCGCCGGCTTCGACGTCCTGTGCGGGCTGCTCGCGTGCCGACCGGACATGCGGCTCTCCGCATCGGAGGCGCTTCGCTGCCAGTGGTTTACGGAGGCCGACGCGCCTGATGCCATGGCTGCTGCTTGCGGCGGCGCCTGCTTCCCTCCCTGCGTCTCCAGCGTTGCTGACGCAATCGTCGTATAGAGCTCTAGAATAAAATCAGTGCAAGCGAGAGTAGTCAACTTGCTAATTGTTTTTTTCGTCGTAATTATGTGGGGCTACCGGGCAATGGTTTAGTGGCAATTTTGTAACCAATTTATTCCGTGGTTAAAAGAATTAGGAACAACGTGCGTGTATGATTTTTGTCCGGTGATGCATCTGCTTAATTTGTCATCTTCCCCGATGGTTGGTGGAAAGCTGGTGAGTTGTGATGATTTGTTCGTAGGGTGCAGAGCTGCACACGACGATTAGTCTTTCAAAGTTGTCGTTTGGAGCATCGGTTACACTCTAACGTCATGGACGCCACCTACCCTTGTAGTCTCCATCAACGCCATTTATCTAATAGTGCGGATTTCAGTCGACTACGGTGAGACAGTCTCACCACACGCACGTAAAGCTCTCCTCTGAGGTCCATTGGATCTACATCAAACGGTATAGAGAAGGGTATAGAGAAGGTGACAGCTCCTCACCAACTTGTAGAGGATTGTATGAAACTATTCCCTCATTTCGGAACTGTGCTACGCAGTCGCTTATTGCCCATTGCAAATTGAACAGTGCGAAACCTCTCTCGCAGCTACAAAGCCCCGCTGTCAACTAGGCCCCACAACATGCGAAACCTGTTAGCGTACCATAAAATTTCTATCCAATGGCCTAGATTTATTGACTTTCCTCTACAGTTAACTTAGCCGACTATAGAAAATCTCGTTGTAAATTACATATGTTGTAGGTGAAGCAGCACCATTAGGCTATGATAGTATAAAAAAATCCAAATTACACTCTTTAAATTTACTCGATGTTTGAATAATCCTAAAAAATAAACTGTTTGAAAAGGCATAGCGATATTGTAAAAATGTTCAATTTTTAGCTTTGATTGACGATTTTGATGACGTGGTGAAAGCATGTTCGGTTTTAGTTAACATGACATTAGTGGTATGATAGATCAACAAAAAGTTTAAATCACACTCTCTATGTTTACTTGATATTTGAATAACCCTCTGAGGAAAAAGTGTTCAAAAATTATCCTTTGATTTAATTATTTTACCAAAATTTACCAATTTTTAACAAATTTAAAAATATATTAAATTGGAGATGGGTATATTTTAATTGTTTACATATAATGTTTTACTCTGATATGAATAATGTTTTATATAATTACACATATTGTTTCGCCTAGTATATCATAATATTTTAAATAGTTTAAAAAATTATTTTATTTTATTTATTAAACAATATTTTACTTTATACATTAGTAGTGTTTTGAAAAAATCCATGTTTCAGCTATAAACAAAAATTGTTTTAACTATCCGTATATAATGTTTTAATTAGATCTAACCAATATTTTACGTAATAATACACAATGTTTTTCTTAGTAATTCAAAATGTTGTTTCAGCGTTGTTGGTTGCAATGAGTTGATCGGACAATCAAGATTCAGCTAAGGAGATCGGACAACCGCAGATGATGAGATCTGAATTGTTTTTCCCTAAGGCATCATAAGCATAGTCACGTCGAAACTTTTAGGATAGCTAGTACCCCATGAAAAATTATTTTTCTTGCTGAAAAATTGCATAATTATCCCATAGTTAAAGCACTTTTGTATATTTACCCTATACTTGATTAAACTTACTATTGGAATATTAGACACTTATAATATTAATTTCCGAAATAGATAAATCATAGCATCACATATTAGCATGAACAGATCTACCATACTAATAGTTATGAATAAAGTAATTATGGTTTCACAAAATATGATTAAAAATCATACATAAAAGTAACACACGTACTTTACGGTAGCCAAAGTCGAATCCGCAGTTGGTCGGAGGTGCTCCTATTGGTGAAGATCGTAATTTACACACCTTGCTCTCTTGACTCTTCACTACGAACTCATCAGGCTGGTCTTTGTAGATCCTCTGATCCAACTCTTTATTTAGGAAAACTATCTTTACATCAATTTGATAAATGATAAGATCATATGAGGCATTCATGGAAAATAATGCTCTAACTGTGGTCAGTCTAGCATCATGTGAATAAGTATCAAAAAAGTTTTCGCTTTCTTTTTGTGTGTAACTTTTGGCCACAAACCGAGCCTTTTAGTTCTCAATAGTACCACCAGACCTAAGCTTTTTCTTGAACACCCACTTATAATCCACAGTTTTACAACCGTATGGTCGTTCAGTAAGTTCCCATATTCCATTGTATAGAATTGAGTCCATATCATTATGACAACTTCTTTCCAATCATCTGCATCTGAAGATGCATGTGCCTCAGCAATGGCCATAGGAGTATCATCCACAAGGTACACAGTGAAATTATCACTAAAGGATTTTTCAACCCTTTGTCTTTTACTCAATTATGAGCTTCACTGTCATCCTCCTCAACGATTTCCTCAAACTGATCATGTTATTCAGAAAACTCAAAATTAATAGGTGTATCAGGTTCAAGAATTATCTCAATAGAAAATCTAGCAATGTTATGCATATCTTTTAAAAGAAACGTATTCTCAAAAAAGTTGCATCATGAGATTCTATAACAGTATCAACATGCATATCAGGCACATTAGATTTAACTACCAAAAATCTATGTCATGCTCCTCTAAGCATAGTCTAGAAAGACACAATCCACTATTTAGGTTCTAACTTGTGTTTCTTCATGATTGGGACATTGACTTTCACCAAACACCTCCAAGTGCGCAAGTAAGAAAGTGATGGTTTTCTTCTAGTCCATATCTCATATTGATTATGTTATTTATTTTTATTTGGAACTCTATTCAAAACATGACTTGCAGTCAACAAAACCTCCCCCACCATGCCTTTGATAAACCAACAGAATCTAACATTGCGTTAACCAAGTCAGTTAGCATACGATTTTTCCTCTCGGTAACCCCGTTTGATTCAGACGAATAGGGAGGGGTCCTCTCATGAATAATACAATGTTCCTTACAAAATTCATTAAATATTTTAGGAATATATTCACCACCACGATTAGACTTTGGGCCTTTGATCTTTCTCTCTAGTTGATTTTCAACTTCGGTTTATATATTTTAAAGTAGTATAATGCCTCGTCCTTAGTTTGCAATAGATAAACATAAAAAATATAGATGCCTCATCAATCAATATCATGAAATATCTCTTTTCACCCTTTGTCAACACACCTTTCATCTTGCAAAGATTAGATTGTCTAAGTTCTAGGGTTGCCAAGTTTCTCTCCTTAGCTGTCTCGTGAGGCTTTCTAGGTTGTTTTGATTGCACATAACTATGGTACTTAGAAACTTTGGCAATGGTGAAATTTGGAATTAAACTCATGCTGGACAATCGAAACATCAAGACAAAATTAACGTGACATAAACGTGAATGCCAAATGCTTACATCATCATTAATATTGCCACAAATATGATTCTCTGACTTATTGCTAAAATCCGAAAGGGAAAACAGAACAAGCCTCTGTAATCATAGCCTTTACCAATGAATTTTCCATGTTTTGACAAGACTAATTTATTGGACTCTAAGACCACCTTAAACACGTCCTTACAAAGAACATAACAACTAACAAGATTGTTTTCAATATTAGGGACATGCTGCACGTTCCTCAGTTGCATGATCTTTCCCCGAAGTAAACTTCAAATATACTATGCCAACACCATGAACAGAAACATGTGACCCATTTCTCATTAGGATGAAAGAATCTTGGACAACCTAATAAAAGAAAACATAGATATGCCACCACACATATGGATATTGGCATCCATATCAAACTACCAGCTTGTAGTCTAAAATATTGAAAGTACAATAAATGGATTATCGTACCCATTCTTAGTATTACCGATGGTCACTATATTGACATTCTTAGCTTTTTTCACTTTGTGGTCTGCATGATCTAGACAATCCGTCGAGAAATGTCCTACTTCACCTCAAGTGAAGAAACTCAACTCGATTATGTTTTTTTCTTCTTAAATGCAGTTGTTTTCATAATCTTGTTAAACTTATAATTCCCTTTGCTCTTGCTACGTGGGGATTTCTTCACCAAGTTTGCGCTAGACTGACCCTCATATCCTTTCTCAATAGCATCCTTTGCCTGAGATTTCTCTTTGACATAAAGAGACACTAGTGGTATGACAGATCAACAAAAAGTTTAAATCACACTCTCTAAGTTTACTTGATATTTGAATAACCCTCTGAGGAAAAAGTGTTCAAAAATTATCCTTTGATTTAATTATTTTACCAAAATTTACCAAATTTTAACAAATTTAAAAATATATTAAATTGGAGATGGGTATATTTTAATTGTTTACATACAATGTTTTACTCTGATATGAATAATGTTTTATATAATTACACATATTGTTTCGCCTAGTATATCATAATATTTTAAATAGTTTAAAAAATTATTTTATTTTATTTTATTTTATTTTATTTATTAAACAATATTTTACTTTATACATTAGTAGTGTTTTGAAAAAAATCCCATGTTTCAGCTATAAACAAAAATTCTTTTAACTATCTGTATATAATGTTTTAATTAGATCTAACCAATATTTTACATAATAATACACAATGTTTTTCTTAGTAATTCAAAATGGTGTTTCAGCTTTGTTGGTTGCAATGAGTTGATCGGACAATCAAGATTCAGCTAAGGAGATCGGACAACCGCAGATGACGAGATCTGAATTGTTTTGCCCTAAGGCATCATAAGCATAATCACGTCGAAACTTTTAGGATAGCTAGTACCCCATGAAAATTTATTGTTCTTGCTGAAAAAAATGCATAATTATCCCATAGTTAAAGCACTTTTGTATATTTACCCTATACTTGATTAAACTTACTATTGGAATATTAGACAATTATAATATTAATTTCCGAAATAGATAAATCATAGCATCACATATTAGCATGAACAGATCTATCATACTAATAGTTATGAATAAATTAATTATGGTTTCACAAAATATGATTAAAAATCATACATAAAAGTAACACACGTACTTTACGGTAGCCAAAGCTGAATCCGCGGTTGGTCAGAGGTGCTCCTATTGGTGAATATTGTAATTTACACACCTTGCTCTCTTGACTCTTCACTACGAACTCATCAGGCTGATCTTTGTAGATCCTCTGATCCAACTCTTTACATCGTATCAAGGATGTGTCGCATTACGATGCATGAAATTATTCATGAGCGTGGAGTATTCTTCGATCCTGAGGGTGAAGTGGCCAAGCATCCATCTCTGAGACGTTGGGACATAAGACCTAAAAGGCAAGAACAATAAATTTCCAAGAATTTTGAAGCTCAGAAGCAAAAAAGAAGATGCGCAAGATAAGTGTTGGCCTTCCGAGAAGAAACATTAAACAAAATGAGCATGTATTTACGAACAATTGTTAATTTTGAAGTTTTGATAGATGTAAACTTTGTAAACTTGATGTGTGATAAATGTAAACTTTGTAATTTTGTAAATTGATGAGATGACTTGTTGTTGTGTTGATGTTGTGTTGCTGCTGTGGATGGCTGTGGGGGCTGATAATTTCTATGGTTGTGTTTCTGCTGTGGATGTGGATGGCTATGTGAAGTTGTATATTTCTATGTTTTTGTTTGTGGGGCTGATTGAATTAAGGTTTATAGCATTTCTGTGTAATGGGAAAAACACAGTAGTGGTCGGCTTGCTGACGTCATCTGCCAGCCACTGTTGTTAGCCATAGTAGTGGTGGGCAGATGACATTAGTGCGCTCATCACTGCTGTTGACACAATGGTGGCGGGCACTCTACCCACCACTGCTAACCATTAGCAGTGATGTTAGAGCAGTGGCGGACTGGTTGCCCGCCACTACAATATGTTTTTTCCCGCCGCTACAGTGAGTGTTTGTAGTAGTACCTGCTTATGTTTTTAAAAAGCAAAAGTTGAAGTAAAAGGTTCACCAAACTTATTTCTCCCACCAAAAGTAGTTTTTTAGTATAAACTCAGAAGCAGTTTGAACCTTACTTTTCCACTAAATCAACTTCACAAAAATTACCCACCTGTTACTGATTTCGTTCGATCTACACTAGGAAGCTCGAATGAATGACTATAGAAGATAGTCAACCCCCAAAGTCAGAGGAGTTGCTTCCATTTATCCATCCGCAAGGAACACATAGGTCTCAAAATAGCTCACCATCATCGCCTCACATCCATGAGTAACCACCACCGTTGCCTTGTCATTTGTTAGTTTTTGTCGTCGCCTTGTCCTCCACCACCGGCCACTACCACCGCCGCTTTAACATCAGTCATATCATCCCCATGGGGCCTTGACAGGATGGGGATAGGGACATATTTGTCTCTATTTCCTCAATTGAAACTAGGGTCAAGACTGAGAGGAGCATGTCAGGGCAAGGGTAAGAACGTTCTTGCTCAACCAGCACATGCTCTCCTTAAAAATGACAAAATAATTTTCATTATGTCATGGGTATTGGACTAGGGCCTAGCATCCATGGGAACAATATTTGTGTGGCCAAATGTGTATTGTAGCAATAATTGGGAGATAAGTAAATATAGAAGTATATTTCTATTAGGATTTGGTCTGGTATTAAAAGAGTTTAGTTTAGATTATATTGCTATTTTTAGATATTATGTTAAGAAGAGTCCTAGTAAAATTAATTGTATGGATGTAATATAAATATGTCTTCAGGCTAAACATAATAAAGCATCTCGTTTATTTGTCAATTGGTTAGATTGGTTCTCTTCCCCTCTGTCTGTGTGTTGTTGCCGTTTTTCTGGTGCTAGTGGTCAGATCAACTTCACATGGGCGGTCAGACCGACTTGAGGAGTCTGATCAGACCAGCCTGTGTTGGGCAGTCCGTCGGCCAGGGGGCCGGTTCGACCAATGTGTTCCAATTTTTTCTGCAACTTTTCTAGAGCCAAAATTATCGCTATCGGCCTGACCGAGTCGATGGCCGGTCTGACTGGGTAGGGCCGGTCCAACTAGGTGGCGTTGTTACGTCAGCCAATGACTATTTTTTATAGCTATTGGCAAGGGGGTCATTCCGACCGACCCAAAATGAGCGGTCAGATCGATAGTGCGTAGATAGCACATCAACTTTGCCTAACGACTAGTTCAAGTGTCCGAGGCTATATAAACCCCTTCTACAGCTCCTTTGCTATATTTCCGGCACTCACTTGAGCATACTTGAGTACTAGAGAGTCTATCCCACCATCTAACACTTAGAATTGAGCACTAGTGTGGTTGGGAAGAAAAGGATGATCAAGAGAGCATTTCATAGCGAGTATTTGTATTCCTTGGCATTTGATTTTCTTCTCTTAACTTTGACTGTAGTTTGTTACTCTTGGAGGTTACCACCTCCTATACGGATTGGAGGAGAATCCGGTGATCTCTCTAAGAAGATTGTGGAGAAGACCCGAGAGATTGTGAAGGTCAGAGCTCGCTTATTTGGAGTGGAGAAGAGCTACCACTAGTGATAGAGGCCTAAGAATGACACTTTCGGTGCTAGCTCATCATCAAGATCATTCCCCCTCGAGGAATCTGGTGGCTTGGTGAAGAGAGCGGTCAAGTTGAGCTCACCTCAACGAGGACGTAGGAAATTACCAAATTTCCAAACCTAGGGACAAAAATTCGGTTGTCTCTTGTCCTCTTTACTTTGAATAAATTACTTTGTGCTATTTACTTTCATTGAGTAATTATGATTGATGAAAGTATCATGATTGATGTCAAGAGATGATGGCAAGGTTCAGAAGCACTACCCTAACACACATCCCGAGAGAACATAACACAAAAGCAAATGATCTAGCCTAGACAACATCAGGATACAAGCCAATGACCAGGTCGATCGAGGTGGAGATCGCAAAATAGAGGCTGATGATTGGAGGTATGCTATTGTTACCTATCTGAAAAATCCTTCAGCATCGATACCAAGAAAGCTTAGGTATCAGCCAAAAAGTATGTACTGCTCAATGAAGATCTGTATTATCGGACAATAGATGGGGTCTTGGTTAAGTGCATAAATACAGAAGAAGCCAAAGTAGTGATGTGTGAGGTTCATGACAGCATATGCTGGACGCACCAGTCGACCTAGAAAATGAAGTGGCTGCTCCAAAGGGCAGGTTACTTTTGGCCAACCATGGTAGAAGATTGCATAAAGTATTATAAAGGGTGTTAGGATTGTCAAATGTTTGGAGCTGTTAAGAGTGCCCCTGCATCAGCAATGAATCTGATAGTTAAACCTTGGCCCTTCAGAGGATGGGGCATTAATATGATCGACCATATTTACCCAGCATCGAGCAAAGGACATAAGTTCATACTGGCAGCCACCGATTACTTCACAAAATGGGTAGAATTCATTCCACTTAGAAATGTAACTTCCCCCGATGCCATCGAGTTCATCAAAGAGCACATAGTATACCGGCTCAGGATCCCTAAGACCATCACCACAGATCAAGGGTCAATCTTCATATCCGAGGAGTTCTAGTAGTTTCCAACCGGTATGGGAATCAAGATTTTAAATTCGTCGTCGTATTACGCGTAGACCAATGGTCAAGTTGAAGCGTCCAATAAGAATTTGATCAAGTTGATAAAGTAGAAGATTAATGAACAACCGAAGTTGTGGCATCGGTCCCTATCAGAGGAACTTTGGGCTTATCGGATGGCGCGTCATGGGTCCATGCAAGTGCCACCATATCATTTAGTCTACAGCCATGAAGTAGTACTGCCTTGGGAAAATAACATCGGCTCGAGAAGGATAACACTACAGAACCAACTTACAACCGATGATTATTATAATCTAATTACAGATGACCTAGATGACTTAGCACAAAACCGATTGAGAGCCCTAGAAAAGATTGAAGAAAACAAAGCAAGGGTATCCATGTATTATAATAAGAAAGTAGTACCCATGTCATGTGAAGGAGACCTTGTTTGGAAGATTGTCTTGTTGATCGAACGGTAAATGGTCTCCTAATTAGGAAGGGCCCTTCTGGGTACATGAGTTGTTCCTGGTAATGCCTATCTACTTGAAAGTTTAGACAGAGAAGTATTTGGGAAGGCGTTGAATGGAAAATACCTGAAGAAATATTTCCCGAGTATATGGATAAATGCCAAAGGATCTACATGGAAGAGGAGAAATAGCCAATACCAATAGTATAGCCTTTAAATAGCTGATGGAAAAACATCACCCTTAGACACATGAAGCATACTAGACAAGGTAAAAAGATCAAAGCAAGTTAATATGGCGAGTGAAGTAGAGTTCAACAAACCAACAAGATATCCACCGGTACAAGGTAAATAGGTCAAGACAAATATTGTCGAATGGCCTCGACTGCTCGCCACCGAATGTAGTCGACGCCCCGGATCACGACCCGATCCTCAGTGTCTGATCCCGAGACCACCCCGATGGCACGACAATGTTGATGCACATGACAAATAGCATCGACAAGACATTGCTCCTAGACATGGATCTGATAAGGAAGGGCGGCCAGTGTGTTCTCTTCGCGAGCCATCGTCGCCTGAACATCACCCAACCTTGCAACCAAATCGGCCTCCTCTGTCTTGATCTCAACAAGGCATAGCGATGTAGCCGACGACTCATCGCGAAGATCAGTCAGGCCAGCACCTTCTGCGAGGATCCCATCATCATGCACATTGGCGGCCTCCAGTTGCAAAGCACAGCTCGTACGGTCTGCCATCCACTACTGAGCCTGCTATATCACCGGTCGATGGTACTCCAGGTACGACATCGGCGTCAAAACATCAATGAACTATGGAGAATTGAAATGCAGTATGTCATTGAAGTGAGCCCTTATCGGACCTGAGTCATTAACCAAGGATTCCACTAGGTCATCTAGATGACGCAGAAGGTCCGATAAAACCTCCCTCACTTCCAGAGATGGTTGAGTTGCAGCTGGCCGAGGGGCATTAGTGACCTTTTCATCTTTGAGATACTGACTAATGTTAAAGGGGAATCTTTGGACGAAGGACTGGAGGAGAAGGGAAGAGTTAGACAGATGTGTTGATAGCAAAAAATGGCATTAATGGTCAAAATTGTCAAAATATCAATTTTAGGTAATTTGGGTCGAAATTATGCCTTTCCTGGCACAGGCCGGTTCAACCGGCCATGTAGGCCCCGTCAGACTGGACCAATGGGTCCGGTTAGACTGGCTCAATCTGAAAATTAGAGATAGAGTTGGTTTCGGGCTGTTTTGATCTCTAATTAAATATTAACTACTTTTGGTCGAATCCTACTCAGATTAGGTGACAGGAAACTTGAGACCAACCCCTATAAGTATAGGGCTGAGGTTGATTCAAATGGCATCCAACATAGATCAATACTTCAAAACCCTAGTTTTGAATCGCACTTTTATTTCAATCTACCTTCCATGCCCTAGGATTAGACGTAACGTCCATCTTCGTGGGTTTGCGCTGAAAGCCCTCCATGCATCACGCCGTAACCATGGTAAGCCTTGTTGATTCGCCTGCGAATCATCCATTTAATCTATGTAACAGATTTTTATCGTTTTCATCGGTTTTCTCCGCTACCATTAGAAATTCGGTCTTTGGCCGAATTGCACTTGATATCTTCCTATTTTGCAGAGATATTACTCCTAAATACCTCGCCAAGGAGTTTAGGGGCAATCGGCGATCATCTACAAGGTCACCAGAGAAATCGAGCAAATCGAATCTACATTATCGGCCTGATCGGAGGCTACACGCTGGTCAAACTGGAGTGTGTCGTACCGCCCCATAAGGCTGTTGCTGGTAGCTCGTTGTCCACCATCGGAACCCCTCAGTCTGACCGGCGCTCGCACGCTGGTCTGACCAAGGTCCCCGCACCGAAGCGATCCGCTACATCAGACCCTGCCCTATAGTTGCCGAAGCCCCGGTCCGACTGAGACTTCGCGTGTGGTCTGACCGGGACCCCTCCATCGGTCTGACTGCAGATCCTCCGTCGGTCCGACTGGCAGGTACTCTTCGTACCGACCACTTTGGTTTGTCCCCTTTGTAGATCACCCGGTCTGACCAGCAGTGCTCTTGGTCTGACCGTGGCCCGCACCTCGGTCCAACCAGGCATCAGGCCGAACGATCCCTCAAGGACCCTTCGGACCCCCTTCGCACGAGCCACCGAAGCCACCCTTCAGCGCCCCTCCCTTCGCACTACCGGTCTAACCGGAGGTCTTTCACCGGTCCAACCACTCTCGCACAGTAGATCCAAATTTGCCCTAGTCAGGCTGGTTTACTTTATTACTTTTCCAACACTTCGGCTAATCGGGCATTATTACTAAATACTTGTCTGATTGCCTAGCGACTCTGTTACCCCCTTACCACTATTTAAGGGTCATCAGAACGCGGTGTCGGTGTCTCGCGATGTTTTAGGGTTTTCCCTTAAAACGACCACGTGCTTTTGGATCGCCGAATTGACGCTAGTGTGTCGGCATGTTTTCGTGTCAACACACTTTTTGGCGACTCTGCTGGGGAAGACATCAACATGACAGGCACGTCTACATCGGCTGTGGGTACATCGACCATGACTACTACAACTACGACAATAGTACCCCTATTGTCGATGGACCCAGGGGCATGAACGCGGAGATCGACGACCGCAACATCATCCTCCCCACCCTTGCAGACATCCCCGAAGAGGATCGGGCTGAGATTTAGGCTAAGACGAAGGACTTCCATGCACTCATGTTTGGGCGCTACACCAAAACTCGCACGGTCTTCGTCAAGCGCAACATCAACATTCCCGACCTCTCTAGAAATAAGGTACCACCGCCATCATCCCCATCTCTATCCCCCTCATAAATTAGGTAGGAGATAGCACCACAGTAGATCAAGCCGTTAGCGCCACATTTGCGAATCATCTATGGCCTGAGATGGAAGCGATGTTTAAGAGATTTGGCTTTTCCAAGGCCGCTTCTCCCACTCCAATTGCTAGTTTTCCCCTTGTGCACCACATTTACAGCTAAACAGATAGGAGCACCGGGAAAGTTGTCATGTCTCCACCCTCTAGGGTCGAGACCACATATACCACTATCGGTCAGACTGGCCCTTGGATCAGTCAGACCGACATGTATCAGGCCCTATTGCCAACAATAGTCGGTCCGATCAGGTACCAGGCCAGTTCGATCGACCAATACACCTACGGTAATACCGGCTACCAGGCCGGTCCGACCGGCCGTTACGCCTATGGTCAAACCGGATCTATGGATGGTCAGACCGCCCCTATCTACTACACGTCGCCTCCGCCCGTGCCTACACTACTTTTCCTGCACTGCCCGCACCTCCTACTCCCGCACACCCGCGTAGGCCTGAACATGCTATTATCATGAGCTGGCATGAGAGGAGGGGCCGCACGACCGACACCCCAAAATACCACCATGTGTCGCGCCTTGGGTTCGGGTTAGAGTTTACCGTAAGTCGTACCCGGACCACTTCGACGCTATCCTATACCCTCGCGGCTTTAGGGTCCCCGAGTTTGCAAAGTTTGACGGTGAGGGTAGCAATACCACCCTAGAGCATATAGGTCAATTCCTAGCATAGTGTGGCGAAGCAAGCAGGTCAGATGCGCTTAAACTTAGATTATTCTCTTTGTCGCTTTCCGGCACCGCTTTCACTTGGTTTTCAGCATTGCCGCCGAACTCCGTGCAGACTTGGGCCCAGCTAGAACAGAAATTTCATGATTATTTCTATACTAGGGAAACCAAACTTAGGCTTTCAAACTTGACATCGGTTAGACAAAAGGCTAGTGAGAGTGTCTTCGATTATATTAGGCACTTTCTGACACTAGAAACTGATGTTTTAGTTTGAACATCTCCGGGATGGATTTGGCTGACCTAGCTTTTAACGGCTTACACTTTGAACTCAAGGATAAGTTGGATGGCCATAATTTCCTCGAGGTTAGCCAAGTTATGGAGAGGGATCTGGTCCAAGATGGCCGAGTCAAATCTAAAAGGGGCATCAAAACTCTTAGTGAGCCCAAGGCCGAGGTACAAATCGTAGAGCACTCCGATGACGAGTCATCAGAAGAAGAAGATGACTCGGCCGATGTGTACATGACAGAATGGACCTAGCCTAATGTGTCCAAAATGGTCACTTACTCTGAGCTACGGCCGTCTCCCGCTAAGAATTGGCCCAGTGAAGTTAAGTACTCTTTTGATGTGACCAAATGTGATAAAATATTTGACTTTTTATTAAAGAGCAAGCTCCTTAGGTTACCTAAAGGTCACGTCATTCCAACTGCCGATTATTTGAAGAAACGTGCATACTGTAAGTGGCATGACTCGCTTTCCCACTCTACTAACGATTGCAATGTTTTTCGTTGACATGTTCAATTGGCTATAGATGAAGGACAATTGAAAATAGATCCTAGCCCTAAGATGAAGCTGGACCAGGATCCCTTCATCGTGAACAACGTTGACCTCGCCGGGAAGAAGGTCTTGATTCGGCCTGAGCAGGCCGAGTCATCCAAAGGGAAGCCTCACCTACGCACGTTCGTACTGAAGAATCCTAAGGTAGGAGTGTGGAAAGTGAATGTAGACGCGCCATCTTCGGCTAGATCTCATAGGAAGCCGAAGATAACTTTTGGGATGCTGCTCTAGAAACATAAGAAGAGGACCGAGAAGACATACTCTCGGCCACGACCGCCAAGGAGGCCGAACCTTCCACAGAAGCGCGAGTTCAGCCCACAATGGACTAGACCGACAACACCACCATGGTCTGGACGACCTTCTATGGCTGGTCAGACCGGCCCGTCTCGGGTGTCTGGCAGCAGTCGGTCTGACCGGCCTAATAAGGTCAGTCTGATCGACATAGGACAGAGAGATGACTCCACTAAGCGCAGAATTGCCAAAGCCAATTCGTGCATTCACCGTTCGGCTAAAGATTCCGTGAGCAAGTTTGTGACGCCCGAAACTAAGCCACAACCTTCGTGGGCACCCCCGGAATGACTAAGTCTCAAAAGAGATGATTACAACATCTTCGTGCTGATTATCTCAAAGAGAAGAAGGCCGAAGAATTCGAGGATAACCCCCTCAACGAGTCCAAAGCCTTGGCAAATACACGAGTGTTGTGGAAACTGAAGTTAGTTGATAAGACAACTTTTAGTCTCGTTTGTAGGACCAAAAGTAGCGACCAGAGGGGGGGTGAATGGGCGCCTAAAAATTCTTTCGAATCAATGGCCTGCTCCAAATACCCAACGCACCTCTAAAGACTAAACAGCACAGAAGGAACAGATCGCCTAAGTCTAAAGGTATCTAGCCTAGAAGCAACTGGGGATAAACAGAGAAATGCCAATGCAGTGCTAATAGACAGATAAACAGTATACAAAAGACAAGGCAAGATAAACTTCTCAGTATAAATGCACAAGGAGTGAAATGAGAAGTTACCGTTAGAAATCTGTCTCCTGTTCGAAACTTGGCGAAGCCTGCTTCGCTGGTGGAAGCCTACTTCGCAGTGTCGAAGCCTGCTTCGGAGGTTAGTTGCGAAGCCTGCTTTGGAGCGAAGTATGGCAGAGTTGAAGCTAGGTTCGAACAATGTACTTCGAAGGCTAAACTTCGAACAGGCTCACAGAAAAGCAACCTTCGAAAGAGTAGCGAAGCCCAACACACGACAGAAAGATCAAATCGAAGCCTACACTCAAACTTCGAAGCTAGCTTGGTCGAGGTATGTCAACCGAAGTTGAGACCTTCGTTCAGAGGATTAACTTCGAAAGACAAGCTCCGAACACACACAGTGACCTTAGAAAATGACAGCAAGAAGGAACTCACATTGAGCGAAGTCTAACAGAAAGACAAGCTTCGAAGCCAACTTCGAAACCTGTCGAAGTATGGACTTCGAAGAGCTCAAGTCGGAGTACCTTCGCACAGACATTCGAAGTATGATACGCTGACAGTTCAAAAATACTTCGAACCTAGCAACGTAGTACACAAAATGAAGTTCGAAGTTCAAGCGAAGCCCTCGAGGATGTCAGATCGAAGCCTGCCTCACAAAGCTGAGGGACTTCGAACATAGAGAAGGGGCTTCGCCAGAAATAGCCAGAAAAGAGACTTTAGCCCTGTCAACTCGATCAAAAAGTTGTGCAGGAAAAAGCAAGGCTAAAGTACTAGTGTACTGTTGTTACAGTGGAGTAGTACTACTTCCAAACAGCAAGAACTAGTACTCCTCGTTGAGAACAAAATGAAGCAACCGAAGCTTCTGCCAGGAATAAATCAATCACACGATCAAGGAAGATTGCAGAGCTATAAATGAACTGCTGCACACACAATCAGCAGGAATAAACTCATCAAAACCAGAGCAAAAACATGATAAACTTGCACAACGAACAACACAAAAACTCTAGCGGCACACGCATGAACAGGAAAGGAGAGAGAAGGTGCAAGAGACAAAATGACCCAAAGGAGTAAGTATTGATTTCAGCCAAAAGGGTAGTCCAACCCTAGGGATTGGGGCCCTATTTATAGGCTGCCCAATGGCCTAGAATATTCCACTAGCCCCTTAGGGTTTTTACAGACGCTAAAATAAAGGAAAAGACTCAACTGCCCTTAGGAATTTTTACAGACACGACCGACTGACTGTGGGCCTAGAGATACAGATGACTTATTCGGAAGCTAAGTTTTCGTAGCGACTACGGCTTCTCTTCTGGACAGTCGGATACAAGATCAACGATTGTCAGTTTTGCGCCGAAACTGACAAAGCCTCCACCGACTTTGCACCAGGTACCCGGATTGGGCCGGCCTGACTCCACAACTCTCTCAGCCCGGCAATCACTCACCGCTCGTGTACCTGAGTCAATCCTGGTCAACAGCCCAGTGGGTCTTCTGCTGCTCCTAGCCCATATACTCGGATTGGGCCAGCCTGACTTCGCAGCCTCCTCTGCCCGACAGTCGCTTGTTGCCCGTGTACCTGAGTCACACGCGGCCCATGAAACAACAGATCTCTTTTTCTTCTGTCCTCTTTGACTATAGTTGACAATGACTCATCACATCTGGAGCCATGAGGCCCACGCTATTCAGCATGGCTCCTCAATCTCCCCCTTGATGAGTGCATTGTCAACACTTCACTTCTTTAGCTCTTCAGAACCTGCGAACAACTGTGGAAAGACGAAAACAAAGCACAAGAAAACAAAGAAGAAGAAAATAAGGTAAAAGTTTAACCCTAATGACCAAAAACCGAACAAAAGCAAGAAGCGGTCATTATGGTTAACCAAAGGTAAAAGCTCAGAATGAGTGCAATCTCAGAAACATCAACAAGGATATCAAAAGAGTAAGGACAATCGAGACAAAAACTCCCCCTCGAACTCTTATCCAAAATTTCTCCCCCTTGTTGACAAGTGAACTCATCAAGCACTCAAAAGAGACACAGACTCCCCCTGAAATGCAACTCCCCCTCAAAATATGCAATGAATGTAACTGGAGTGCAGGTGGAGTGAATAAAGCATGCTTCTCAGATATGATTGACTGCAATTACAATATCTAACAGATACAGCAAAAGACATATTGTTAACGATACATGGCATGATCAGTGCAACAGATGATATCTAAAGAAAGTCATTAGCATGCATTTTTCAGTTTTTGCAAACAAAAGCATCACCACATGTTCCAGTAAACACGCAAGGTAAAGCATGAGATGCAAAAGCTAACTGATATCTACCAAGATAAGCATTGTCCAAATCAAAATGCTTCAGCAAACTTGTTATCATTTCAATGTTCAAGCTTTTTCTTTTCTCTTTTTCATTTATGCCAGGGGTTATTTGCATGTCAAGCCTTATGCTAACCGACCAAGTCAAGCCTAGGCCAGAACTGGACCATCAGAAGCTTAAGACATTGGTCTTAGCATACATTATACTGTCCTAGTTCATACCAAAGTGCTATGGTACGCAGTCTAGAACAATGCAATGCGACAAAACAAACCCGTCTGGATCTTTTCAAGTTATGCATAAAGAGCATGGAATTTTCATTTTTCATTTTTTTTGTTTTTTCATCATTTTTACAGCACATTTCCATGTTTTAAAGCAGAAAGATGTCCAAGTTGCTTGTTTGCATCTAAGTCAGGAACTAGCTACAAGGCATGTAACAGATAGCAAAAACATTCAGCCTACACATGCTAGTTACCAGAAGCAATGGTGATCATTTTTCAAGTTTTAAAGCATAAAAGCCATGCATATGACAAATATCAGACATATCAAGTGAACTGAAGCAAAGCATGATCATCGACAAGTAATCAAAAACATGTACCAGCTAGAATAAGTAAAGCAGTTCAATCATATAACAGAAGCAAGCTCAAAAATGTGATATGTGAATATGCATGATATGAACACACACAAAAGGACTCAAGAAAAGAGTAAAGAAGAAAGTAAACTGACGCAAAATATCCTAGAAAGGATACACAACACCCAAATCCCCTCGTAAATGCTCAAATGTAGACTGATCTAGGGGTTTGGTGAAAATATCAGCCAACTGATGATGGGTATCAACATGAACAAGGTCAATGACACCTTTCTCATATTGATCCCGCAGAAAATGAAAGCGCACATCAATGTGTTTGGTTTTTGAATGGAGACAAGGGTTTTTCCCTACACTAATTGCACTGGTGCTGTCGCAAAACAAAGGAACTCTGGTAGGGAAGAACAACCCAAAATCTCGCAGAGTGGAAATCATCCAAACCAACTGTGAGCAGCAGCTACATACTCAGCCTCAGTGGTCGAAAGAGCAACTCCAGATTGCTTTCAAGAAGACCAAGAGACAAGGGAAGAACCAAGAAACTGGCAAGTACCGGAAGTCGACTTGCGATCCAACCGGCACCCACCAAAGTCAGCGTCCGAAAAGCCAGATAAATCAAGAAATGATGATGCTGAGTAGTAAAGACCAAGATCAGGTGCATAGGTAAGATACCTGAAGATGCGCTTGATAGCCTACCGATGAGACGCGCGTGGTGGAGACTAGAAGCGCGCGCACAGTCCCACGGCGAACTGTATGTCTGGCCTCGTCACCGTCAAGTACAGCAGTGAACTGATCATCCCTCGAAACTCTCTCTCGTTGACCTTGACGCCGCTTTCGTCCTTGTCTAGACCCCCAGAAGTGCCCATCGGGGTCATCTGCGGCTTCAATTCACCACCAAAGTCAAATTTCTTAAGCATATCGCGAGTGTACTTACCCTGGTGGATGAAGGTGCCGTCCTTGGTCTGCTTGATCTGGAGCCCTAGGAAGTACTTGAGCTCACCCATGAGGCTCATCTCAAACTCGTTGTGCATCTGCTCAGAAAACTTGGACACAAGATCATTAGTAGTACCACCAAAAATAATATCGTCCACGTAAATCTGAGCGACTAAAAAATCTGAAGCAACTCTGAGCAAGAAGATAGTTTTATCCACTGAACCCATCACAAAGCCCTTCCCCAACAAAAACTGCTTCAACCGGTCATACCAAGCCCTGGGGGCTTGCTTCAACCCGTATAAAGCCTTTTGCAGCTTAAAAACATGTTGAGGAAACTTAGGGTTCTCAAAGCCGGGGGGCTCCCTAACATAAACTTCCTCCTCTATGAACCCGTTCAGAAAAGCACTCTTAACGTCCATTTGAAAAAGCTTAAAACCCTTCGAAGTGGCAAAAGCTAAGAGAATGCGAATGGACTTAAGACGGGCTACAGGGGCGAAAGTTTCTTCAAAATCAATACCCTCTTTTTGGCAAAAACCCTGGGCAACTAATCGAGCTTTGTTGCGCACCACAACCCCATCTTCTCCTTGTTTGTTCTTGAACACCCACTTGGTGCCTATGGGGTTGCATCCTGGTGGCGGCTCAACTAATGTCCAAACCCGATTGCGGACAAAATTCTCAAGCTCTTCTTGCATAGCATTAATCCAATTTGAATCAGAAAGAGCATGAGAAACATCTCTGGGCTCAAAAGATGCAACAAAAGCAGATTCAGCAAACACAGCAAGAGAGGCATTTGATGAACGCAAAGTTCTCTCAGTCAAATCACCTATGATGAGCTCTGAGGGATGGTCACGCTGAACTGCTCGGTTCCCTGGTGATCTGAAGTCACCTCACCGGAGTCAGCAGCTGGCACCTCTGGACTCGACTGAGGGGGCTCGATCGAAGTGGAAGAAGTGATCAGAGGTCTGCCCTCGTCCTCAGTCGAAGTCTCGGAAGGTGTGGGCTCTGCCGGGGATGCAGAAGGCCCACCCTCATCAGTAGCTGGAGTATCCTCATCTTCCTCGAAGATGGACTCTGCGAGCTCATCATCACCAGAAAGCTCAAAAGGAGTTAAAGAAGGCAAGGACTCATCAAAAGAAACCTCGCAAGTCTCGACAAGCTGCTGGGATTCGAGGTTCCAAACACGGAAACCTCGAGAATGCAATGCATAACCAAGAAAAACTCCATCCCAGCAACGAGACTCAAACTTGTCCAAATGCCCTCCCTTCTTGAGCACAAAGCACTTGCAGCCAAACGCTCGCAAGTGGCTCACCTTGGGCTGTCTGCCAAACCGCAGTTCATATGATGTCTTACCAAGGTAAGCTCTAAGAAATATGCGGTTGGCCAGATAGCAAGCCGTGTTCATGGCTTCAGCCCAAAAACGCCTAGGAGTCCTGTGCTCATCGAGCATCGTCCTGGCCATCTCGACTAGCGTGCGGTTCTTTCGTTTCACAACGCCGTTCTGTGGGGGAGTGTAAGGAGAAGAAAACTGATGGTCAAGACCTTGATCACTACAGAAGCTGACGAACTGAGAGTTCTTGAATTCAGAGCCGTTGTCGGAGCAAATTGCTCACATCCGACCATTGTTCTCATTCTTCAGCTTCAAAATCAGGTCATGAACAAACTGAAAAGTTTCATCCTTAGACTCCAAAAAGAAAACCCACGAGAATCGAGAAAAGTCGTCAACAATGACAAGCGCATACCATTTCCCACTGACTGAACGTACCCGAGCTGGACCAACAGTGTCCAAATGTAACAACTCGCCCGGATACGAAGTCATCACCTGAGTCACAGGTGAGTGAGAAGCAGCAACCATTTTCCCATGACGATAGGGATGACAAACTAGATCCTTCTCCATCTTAAGGTTGGGCAATCCTCGGATGAGGTCCATAGAGCTTAACCTGACTAGCAGATCAAAACTCAAATGACCTAACCTCCTATGCCACTTCCAGAGCTTAGAAGAAGATCCAGCAATCAAACAGGAAGAAGGGCCAAAAGAACTAGAGAAGTCAATTCGAAAAACTTTACCAAATGGTAAAATTTGGCAAATCAAAGATCCTCTAGAATCAAACACGGAAGAATTGCCCTTCTTAAAACGCACTTCCAAACCATCCTCAAGAAGTTGCGAGACATAAATCAAGTTAAAGTTCAAATTCTTGACCAAAGCAACATTCTTCAAAGAGAAATGATCTAAAATGCTAATTGAGCCAATGCCACTTACTTTCCCTTGACCACTGTTCCCGAATGTGATGTACTCTTTGGAGCTCGGGGGAGTGAGACTGGAGAACCATCTGTGATGTCCCGTAATATGGCGAGAACATCCTGAGTCCATGATCCAAACGTCCTCCAGTCCCCGATCCTGCACAATCAGTGGTTGTAAGTGGGAGCAAATGGTCCGGCACCAGGTTTAGCAAAAGAGCTAAACCAGTGTCGAGCCATCTGCTCAAAAGACGGAAAGCAGAAATTATCATGAGAGTTTGGACCAAAACGTGGCTCAAAGCGCGGTCCTTGGTTCTGCCTAAACCTGCGGCCACGAGGTCCAGGACCGTAGCCAACACGGCCTGGAACTCTGCCGGAACGGACACCACCAATTGGAGCACGGGCAAGAAGGCAGTCTCCTCTACCACCACCTACACGACGCGGCCTGGCCTCCAGCCTCTCCCCGCGTCGAGGAACACACAGTCTACCACCCTGCTGGTAGAACTGCTCCTGACCACCATAAGCTCTCTCTGCTTTCTCAACCCGCTTCCTCCTGAAGCAAAACTCCGCAAGATGCTCGTCTCTCTGACAGTACTCACAATGATAGGTGGGCTTCTTGGGTTGTGGTTGAGGCTTGGGGTTCTTGGACTTAGTGGTGTTAGGTGTTGTCTTCTTGGGCTGAGAGGGTCCAGGAAGAGAGTCTAGAGGAGTGTGGAGGTGTTTGGGCTTTGGAACCCAGATAGGTTTCTTGGGTGGAGCTTTTGGTGGTTCATTGATCACTCCATCCTTGGGCTGACAAGCCTGGGAGGACTCAGTGGAGTGAGTCTTAGGATATCTCTGCTCAGGAGTCATTTTACTCCACTCCACTGCCCGGCTAATAGCACTCTCAAAGTCAGCCTTGGTGTAGGTGTAACCTACCCCAAACCCATCCTGCCTCTTAAACTGTTGGATCATCATGCCGAGCTGTGGCTCTCTGGCACTGATCCAACTCAGGATAGAATGGAGGTAAAAGTTCTCTTTCTAAGAATCAGCTAGCTCCTCCCTCAAGGAAGCTAGTACCTCCACATGAGACAAGCAGGTCTCACAGTCGCTATCTATCTAGACAGACTTCTCGACTTTTAGCTTAATCAACTCAAGTCTAAGAGACAGACAGTTTTCACAGACAGTGGGTGGAACTGACAATGTCTCAAGCTCTAGCCTAGTCTGCGCAAGCTCAGCTCTCAACCTCTCCAAATCACCCAACTGTTCATCGCCCTTGGATTTCAGATCAGCTAAGACAGCTAGATGAGATGGGCAATCAACACAGGGTGCGACGACAGTGGCTTGAGCATCTTTCAGCTCCAGCTGAGCGCTTTCAAGCTCAGTGGCTAAAGCGTCCCTCTCATCGACCCTTTATGTGTACTTGGACTTCAAAGTCGACAAGTCACACAGAAGCACCTCACACTTCGAGCACTCACTGCTATCACCCAAGAAAGGGGAAGAAGATAGACTCTCAATTCTGCCATTGGCTATGGCAAGCTCACTCTCTAACTTATCTATCCTCTTCTTGGCCCCCCTAAGCAGTTTTTCCCGATATTTCAACTCCTGACGATTGCTTTCAAGTAAATCAACGATTTCACGTTCATAGGATGATACCTTTTCGTTATCGTCGTCGTCGGAGTCGTCGGAGGAGCTCTTTTCTTCCTTATCCCCAAGAGCCATTGAACAGAAGCTCTTGTGGGATCTTCGGCGCTGGTGTGAGCGGCTCTTCGGCTTGTCTCCGAAAGCCATGAAGCAGAGGCCCGCCGGATCGTCCTTGTCCTTTCCCTTCCTGATGGCGATCTCCTCATCGCTTGAGCTCGATGAAGAGGAAGAAGACGTGGACCTCTTGGAGTAGCTCTTCTCCATTTCGGCGAAGAAGGCCTTGTCGCGCTTCTTGTTCTCTTGCCGGTAGTCCTTCAGGGCCTTCTTGAAGAATCTTGTCTTCGGCTTGCCCTTATTGAAGGAAGAGCTGTCGTGCTTGCCGGAGTCGTGGAAGCCACCACCGGTGCCCTTCTTGTGTCCATTGCGCTTGGGGCAGTCGGCGATGAAGTGTCCTGGATCACCACACTCAAAGCATCCGGATTTTGTGTCGTGTCTTTTGAACATCCTCTTGTCATAGACATGACGCACCCGGTTGTTAAAAAGACACAAATCATCATCACCCAACAACTCAAGCTGGTCCTTAGTGATAGACATCAAAGAGAACCCAGCACAGCTCACAGAAGAGGGATCAACAGAAGGTGTAGCAAGGGCCAGAGATTTCGATCCAGAACCAGTGAGATTTGATCTCAGCTGGAGATCAACCTCAGTAGCCTTCAGTTTGCTAAACAACTCAGAAATGGTCAAGGTATCATAAGAAGTACTCTCAATGATAGAAGATACCTTGATCTCCCAGATCTTTGGGTCCAAGGTATAGAGAACCTTGAGCGCCTGCTCATGATCTGAAACTAACTGAGCACCCTCAGCCTTGTTGTCTTGAAGCTTGTTTATGATCGACTGAAAATGATCAAACAAAGCCTCAACAGATTCACCCGGCTTTTGTGTGAAATTCTCATATTCACGTCGGTAGATCTGATAGAGCCGAGCCTTGACCTGTGTTGTTCCGTCATGGTGTGCCTTGAGGGTAGCCCAGATCTCTCTCGCAGTGGAGAGATGGCTCACACGCTCAAACTCAGTGGGACCTAAACTAGAGAAAAGAATGTTCACAGCCTTACTGTTGCTCAGATGTTGAGCAATGATACCAGCAGTACCATGCTCAGTGACTGGCAATATGACAAATGGGACCTTGCCAGGAGACGTCATGGTCACTACTGGGGTTTAGAACCGGTTAAGGTATGGAAAAACCCTAACCTCGCTCGGATACCACTTGTAGGACCGAAAGTAGCGACCAGAGGGCGGGTGAATGGGCGCCTAAAAATTCTTTCGAATCAATGGCCTGCTCCCAATACCCAACGCACCTCTAAAGACTAAACAGCACAGAAGGAACAGATCACCTAAGTCTAAAGGTATCTAGCCTAGAAGCAACTGGGGATAAACAGAGAAATGCCAATGCAGTGCTAATAGACAGATAAACAATATACAAAAGACAAGGCAAGATAAACTTCTCAGTATAAATGCACAAGGAGTGAAATGAGAAGTTACCCTTAGAAATTTGTCTCCTGTTCGAAACTTGGCGAAGCCTGCTTCGCTGGTGGAAGCCTGCTTCGCAGTGTCGAAGCCTGCTTCGGAGGTTGGTGACGAAGCCTGCTTTGGAGGTTAGTTGCGAAGCCTGCTTTGGAGCGAAGTATGGCAGAGTCGAAGCTAGGTTCGAACAATGTACTTCGAAGGCTAAACTTCGAACAGGCTCACAGAAAAGCAACCTTCGAAAGAGTAGCGAAGCCCAACACACGGCATAAAGATCAAATCGAAGCCTACACTCAAACTTCGAAGCTAGCTTGGTCGAGGTATGTCAACCGAAGTTGAGACCTTCGTTCAGAGGATTAACTTCGAAAGACAAGCTCCGAACACACACAGTGACCTTCGAAAATGACAGCAAGAAGGAACTCACGTTGAGCGAAGTCTAACAGAAAGACAAGATTCGAAGCCAACTTCGAAACCTATCGAAGTATGGACTTCGAAGAGCTCAAGTCGGAGTACCTTCGCACAAATGTTCGAAGTATGATACGCTGACAGTTCAAAAATACTTCGAACCTAGCAACGTAGTACACAAAATGAAGTTCGAAATTCAAGCGAAGCCCTCGAGGATGTCAGATCGAAGCCTGCCTCACGAAGCTGAGGGACTTCGAACATAGAGAAGGGGCTTCGCCAGAAACAGCCAGAAAAGAGACTTTAGCCCTGTCAACTCGATCAAAAAGCTGTGCAGGAAAAAGCAAGGCTAGAGTACTAGTGTACTGTTGCTACAGAGGAGTAGTACTACTTCCAAACAGCAAGAACTAGTACTCCTCGTGAAGAACAAAATGAAGCAACCAAAGCTTCTGCCAGGAATAAATCAATCACACGAGCAAGGAAGATTGCAGAGCTATAAATGAACTACTACACACACAATCAGCAGGAATAAACTCATCAAAACCAGAGCAAAAACGTGATAAACTTGCACAACGAACAACACAAAAACTCTGGCGGCACACGCATGAACATGAAAGGAGAGAGAAGGTGCAAGAGACAAAATGACCCAAAGGAGTAAGTATTGATTTCAGCCAAAAGGGTAGTCCAACCCTAGGGATTGGGGCCCTATTTATAGGCTGCCCAATGGCCTAGAATATTCCACCAGCCCCTTAGGGTTTTTACAGACGCTAAAATAAAGGAAAAGACTCAACTGCCCTTAGGAATTTTTACAGACACGACTGACTGACTATGGGCCTAGAGATACAGATGACTTATCCGGAAGCTAAGTTTTCATAGCGACTACGGCTTCTCTTCTGGACAGTCAGATACAAGATCAACGGTTGTCAGTTTTGCGCCGAAACTGACAAATCCTCCACCGACTTTGCACCAGGTACCCGGATTGGGCCGGCCCGACTCCGCAGCTCTCTCAGTCCGGCAATCGCTCACCGCCCGTGTACCTGAGTCAATCCTGGTCAATAGCCTAGTGGGTCTTCTGCTGCTCCTGGCCCATATACCCGGATTGGGCCAGCCCGACTTCGCAGTGTCCTCTGCCCGACAGTCGCTTGTTGCCCGTGTACCTAAGTCACACGCGGCCCATGAAACAGCAGATCTCTTTTTCTTCTGTCCTCTTTGACTATAGTTGACAATGACTCATCACATCTGGAGCCATGAGGCCCACGCTATTCAG
This sequence comes from Zizania palustris, assembly GCA_019279435.1. Taxonomy (NCBI): domain Eukaryota; kingdom Viridiplantae; phylum Streptophyta; class Magnoliopsida; order Poales; family Poaceae; genus Zizania; species Zizania palustris. The sequence goes on along the minus strand of JAAALK010000289.1, from coordinate 31,518,968 downwards.
CATGGCTCCTCATCGTTGAGTAAGGGTGCGTCCCTACAAGGGACTCGGGGGGCAAAACTAGTAAAAGCACTGAAGGCCGAGTTGGTGGAAAATTCGGCTCTTAATTCCCTTAGTCATATTAGTAATTCATGCAAATCATCTTAGAATTCAACTTTCCTGAGTTATGAAATGGACGGTTTGGTAGATAAATGGATATTGAGTACTTTTAAAGAACTCGACAAAAACACTTGAGAGATCGTAAGGCCGATATGGATTGTATCGCCCTTAGACCGTTGTGCTTTTAGCTCACTAAGTTTGCTAAAAGGCAGGGGGCATGTGTTGATAGCAAAAATGGCATTAATGGTCGAAGTTGTCAAAATATCAATTTTTGGTAATTTGGGCCGAAAATATGTCTTTCCTGGCACAGGACGGTCCAATCGGCCATAGTAGGCCTGTCCAACCAGCCATGTAGGCCCAGTCATACCGGCCCAATGGGTCCGGTCAGACTGGCCGAGTCTGAAAAATTAGGGATAGAGTTGGTTTTAGGCTGTTTTGATCTCTAATTAAATCTTAACTACTTTTGGCCAAATCCTACTTAGATTAGGTAACAGGAAACTTGAGACCAACCCCTATAAATATAGGGGTAAGGCCGATTCAAAGGGCATCCAACACAGATCAATACTTCAAAATCCTAGTTTTGAATCGCACTTTTATTTCAATCTACCTTTCTTGCCCTAGGATTAGATGTAATGTCCATCTTCGTGGGTTTGTGCTGAAAGACCTTCGTGCATCACGTTGTAACCGTGGTAAGACTTGTTGATTCACTTGTGAATTATCCATTTAATCTATGTAACAGATTTTTATCGTTTTCATCGGTTTTCTCCGCTACCATTGGAAATTCGGTCTTTGGCCGAATTGCACTTGATCTCTTCCTGTTTTGGTGAGATATTACTCCTAAATACCTCGCCAAGGAGTTTAGGAGCGGTCGGAGATCATCTACAAGGTCATCGGAGAAATTAGGCAGATCGAATCTGCATTGTCAGCTTGATCAGAGGCTACATGCCAGTCTGACCGGAGTGTGTCGTACCGCCCCGTAAGGCTGTTGCCAGCACACTCATCATCTGCCATTGGCACCACTTAGTCTAACTGTTGCTCACATCTGTTCTGACTGAGGTCCCTGCACCAAAGTGATCCGCTACATCGGACCCTGCACTATAGTTGTCGAAGCCCCCGGTCCGACTGAGACTTCACGTGCGGTCTGACTAGGCCCCTTCCATCGGTCTGACCGCAGATCCTCCATTGGTCCTACCGGCGGGTACTCTTCGTGCCGACCCCTTCGGTTGGTCCCCTTCGCATATCACCCAGAGCACCCTTCGGGTGCTCTTAGTCTGACAGAAGGCCCGCACCACGATTCGACTGAGCATCAGGCCGAAGGATTCCTCGAGGACCCTTCGGACCCCCTTCGCACGAGCCGCCAAAGCCACCCTTCGCACCGCTGGTCTGACCAGAGGTCTTCCGTCGGTCCAACCGCTCTCGCACAGTAGATCCAAATCGGCCCTAGTCTGGCCGATTTACTTTATTATTTGTCCAACACTTTGGCTAATCAGGCATTATTACTAAATACTTGTCTGATTGCCTGGTGACTCCGTTACCCCCTTACCACTGTTTAAGGGTCGTCGGAACGTGGCGTCGGCGTCTCGTGACATTTTAGCGTTTTTCCTTAAAACGACTGCACGCTTTTGGATCGCTGAACTGACACTAGTGTGTGGGCGTGTTTTCGTGTGAACAAGATGAAAGTTGATCTTGATGAAATCACGAATATGAAGAACACTTACGTTAGCCGGCCTAGTGTGAACAGGAAGCAGCACATCATTGGCAATAGCAGGAGGGATGGTTTCGTCGCCGATCACATCGGCAGATGGTATATGTGTGGTGCCCCCTTCACTTAAATCGGCTCGTTGGCATAAGCAGGAGGCACATCGATGACAAGACTAGTCATTGGCTATAGATAATAACCAATATTAGTAACGAAAAGTCGATCCAGAACCAAGAAGAAGGAAAGTACCTGGTGAGAGGCATCGACGATGATAGGTAAAGATCCAGCGGTGATGTCAGGTTTGCTAGATCCAGAGGAAATGTCTTTCGATGCATTGGCCTCGATGACAACTGTTGCAACAACATCCTTGGCAACCATAGCCGATGAAGTAGCATCAGGACCATCGACTATGGCGTTAGCATTGAATGTCGCATGAAGAGAAGCAACGTCAAAGGGGATAGAAGAAGATGGCTAAAATAAACAAGAAAATGTCAAGTGTCAAGAGGATGAGGGAGAAGGGTTATGTGCACAAGAGGGAGGAGATATACACCTGAGTCAAAGAAGATTCTTCGACCATTGGTAGAGGGATATCCACAGCAGGAGCCAGTGCGGCCGAAGAAACAATCGGTGATGACTATAAGGAAGGAAAATGATAAAACGTTAAGGCCAAATGGGTGGAAGAGATTTTCGTAAGGAAAAGGATGGAAGTCTATTGGGTGCGGCAAAGTTGAAACTAGTAGAGTCACTTGGCCAGCCCAAGCCCTGGTGACCCGCTACATAGTCACATCCAGCGCCTTGCGCTTGTGCCTAGGGTCTTGACCCTCTGCTAGTTGAGCTAGGCTGTCAGAGTGGGGGCACCAATGCTTAAATTGGTGGTGGCTATGGAGGGCCCATAACGTATCAGATGGCCACTCCGACTCTCGGTGGGTATGTCGAGGTCTTCCTATAGATATGAGGACGATCAAGAAATGAAGAAAAGGTGAAATGGATAAAAGAGAGACAAACCAGGAAAACATACCTCAGAATCGACTCCCTCGAAATTAGGGTACGATAACAAGCAGTACGTCTTCGAAGGGCAGTTGAAGAGGAGCTCTTTCCATTCACCCCACCATTGGACGAAGCTGGTAGAAGTGGCACAACAGGCTGACTAGGAAGCAAAATCACCATAAGGGATTTGGTCAGCCATCAGGAGCAAGCGGTGGTATTCCACGTTGTCTTTAACCTCTCCGCATATTTGGAGTTAGCCGATGAAGAAAAGGTTGACTAGGAACTGACCAAACCCTAGTTGCCACGAGAAAACCGTCGGATGGTAGAATTCGTAACATGCCTTTCGAATATGACCGATGGTGAAGTTAGTGGGCAAGATATAGGGGGTGATGAAGGATTTGAAGATCCTAATGGATTCCTCATCTCTACAGACATCAGCTAAAAGTAGCCAATTAGGAAACTCGTATTCATGCAAAGAAGCATACAGGTACCGAATAATCCTCTCATGGATGAAGCCACAGTAATAACCTATGAACTAGAGGTTCAAATGAGCAAGTGACATCCGAAAACTAGTGCGGCAAGCAGCTGCTTCGCCTTGAGATATGCATCAATGATAAGTTGGAGTGGTCAATTCTAGGTAGTCAGAAGGGAACTCCATCAAGGAAAGAGGGGGATTATCGATGACTTCGGTTGTGTATACATTGAACCAGAGTTGCAGGAACCACCAGGGACCTCCAAAGTGGCCTACGAGTTCTTCGGTCGATAGCTTGATGGATACTTGGTGGAGAAGATGGTAAGTGGCTCCTAGCAAGTATCGGCCAATAGGGATTTTCTTGTTCATGGCGAGCTGTTCAGCCATAAATTGAAAGTGGGAGGTTGGACCCAAGGTAGATCCGCAGAAAACAAATCTTTCTAACTAGAGGTTGAGGAAGACAATGTGCTCTCGGATGTCTATTGGCCCGGTCTTTTTGTTGTGTTTTGAAATATATTTTCTCTAGCCTCCAAAAGATGTAATGTCAAGATGGTGGGTTGGTTTTGACCAAAAGAAGAGTGGGTTTTTGGGGGAAACAATGTCATGGGAAGTCAGTGCCAAGACATCAAGCAAAGTGGGACTCATCGGCCCATGATGGAAAAGGAAGGCATTGAGGGCATCGGATCAAAAATAACAAGCGACGGCAAGCATCAGCTCATTTTGTAGGGTTCGGCGAGAGAGAGGCCAATGTAATGCCCAATGTTGATTTCATCCCAGAATGTGCGATTGATGACTAATACCCTAAGGTACCAGTCCCTCTAGCCAGGTAAAGGTGAGGGAAAAGCTCTAAAACTCAAGTTTCAGTCAAAAAGAAGCATTCTAGAATTTTTAAATGGGATCCGATGGGTATCTACATCAATAATGTCAGAGGGGTCAGCATTGCCAATTGGGCCTAAGAAGAAGCAAGAAGGATGGTTGGCAATGAGAACTATAATCTAGTTCCTCAAGTTCTACAAGGGAAGAAAAAATCCAAAGAAAAGATAAGGCTTTATGAAAATACAAAAGATTCAAGAAAACGAAAGAACAATGAAAATGTTGAACGCATACCTTAGGGACAAAAGTTATGGTTGCCATTATGATGGCTGTTGGAGCTAAGGCCGATGATGGAGATGGGTGTTGACGGCGAGGGACTGAGAGATGGTCACAAGGGCACCAATGAAGGAAACTATGTGTGAGAAAAAGTGTTAAGGCATAAGGGACAAGACAGACTCCTGCGGATATTTATAGGGTGAAACGACGTCTCGGCAGTTGGGTCAAGATGATCCTGTGGATTTTGTGGGTCTAGATACAACGTTTGACAAAAGGGATGATGATGACATGCAGGTTTTGAAGCGCCGAATTGATCGCTGGCCTGAGATTGGAGGAGTTAGCTGTTTTAGCAACACTGTTCAACAGCACCATTGATAGACTATGTGGGATGAAGCTTGTCCCGACGAAGCCATGAGAACTAGATGCGTCGAGCTAGGAGAGATCCATCACAGTCCTCTATGGCTGAAAAAAGAAGAAGCGGGAAAGAAGATGAAGGGGTTAATGAAGACTTCTACAATGTGAAAACAATGCTCTAGAGATATATAGAAGGTTTAAAGCTACTAGAAGACGAAAGGTTTGGTTTTTAATGAAAATTCGATGTGACTTTTGAGATGACATGGTGCAGAAAGCCTTAAATGAGTGATAATTTCAAAGCATTAGATACACTTATGCTCTAAAACTAGGGGCATGTGTTGATGACAAAATTTGGTTAGGGCCCAAGCCCAGTAAGGACCGACGTGGTCGACACAAGTCAAAGAAGTCCAGTCAAAGTTGGTCAAAGAAGTCTATCTATTGTACGTGATCGAATATGGAGTAGCCGATACAGATAGAGATAAGAGATAAAAATAGAATCAGTTACGATCATAGTGGACGGCAAGTCTTTAGACTATAAATATGTACCTAGTAGGTAGATTAGAGGACACACAACTACAACCACATAAATACTCTCGTCGCATCGCCACCCTTGTTCAACCAAGGTTAATCTCGGTGGGACTAGGCACCTAGAGCTGGTCTGCATCGCTTTGACCTCCGGCGAAGGGGTAAGTCCCACCACCCCAATGGTTGTGTCAACTCGATTGGTGTTGCTCAAGGCTGCATCACTTTGATATATTGTGGCACATTGCTTTGGTCAGTATGATTGTTGGTTTATCTCGATGTATTAGCGATGTCGTCTAAGGCTACATCGTTGTGATCTCTTAGATTGATTTGGGTTAGATATAGTATTTTGAGGCTTCATCGGTTAGGTCTGACATCTCGATCTATTGTATCTGATTTATTGTTTTGCATCATTCATCTGAATAAAGTGTGCCCGAAGTGCTGAAATACTATAGATTATTTGTGATTCAGGAACTGTCTTGGTTGAGTCTGATCTTACTATTATGATGATTTGATAGTGTGGATGCACTCTTTGGTGTATTAGATTCAGATTCTACCGGAGCACAAGCCGGTAGGTTATCTTTAATCCCATGTCATATTTTATATGCATCGGGGATCATCAATCGACTCGAGTGTACGGTGCATTGCTTGTCTGATCATCGGCCTGATCAGTGCGGGTATTGTGTATAGGCCGATTGTCTGATCGGCCTGATGGACAAGATATTATCTCGCGACAACTAATGGTTTACATGCATCATGAGCTATATATTATCTCGATCGATACGTGTCACCTGATGCATATCATGGTCATCGGCTCGATAGCCGATGGGCGTTGCTACTAATGTTTTTTCTGTACCTTATCAGTTGTAGGGTCAAACTAATTGGAACGCCTAGAACCCCAAGAATTTAGGACCTGCACTGGATTAATCATATCTCCCAGGTCACACGTGTGATTGAAAACGACACGGACGTGTTTTTGTCCCAACAGAAATGGCTCATTTTTATCTTCCCTCAGTTTCTCATAGAGTTGGAGGTGTCACTCGGATGAAGACCATGAACAGTGTTGCTCATCACATCCTACGCCACTCCATCCTTCCACGGGTTGGCAACAATGATGCCATTCACGGCATTGCCTGGACACTCCTATATTCTGTGATGAAGGGAAATTGTTTTGATGTGGTCCATCTAATGTTATATGAGATGGCTCCCTCTAATGGCAGTCTTACTCTTTGAGTTTACTATGCTCCCTACATCATGAGGCTGATTTTAAGAAAGGTAGGAAGTTTTCATGAGATCTTAAACATACCTCATCAGTAGTACAAGCCTCTCTTTCTGACTATTGCTTCTTCTCATGCTCTAGTTGGCGGTCCATCTTATGTGGGGGTGGAGCATCCTTCCACTCAAAGCATGCCAAGCAGTTCCTTTGTACCACCTCCTCCTCCACCTCAAGAATATGGTTATGAACCATATGCTCCTCCTCCTCCTTACTTTGGCATGGAAGCTACTCATTACTTTGATCTAGTGATGCAGCAGATGACAACAAGATTCCAACAGTTGAATATGGGGTTTCAGTCCCTGAATCAGAAGATGGATCACATGGCCTTAGGACAAAAGACGATTCTCACTCATGTGCAAGACCTTCACAAAGGCCATGAGCAAATCAACTCTCGGATTGACATTCTTTCTTCTTGAGTTGATCGCTTGAACTCAACCATGTTTGCTTATCCATATCATTACCAGTGTCGCCCTCACCGCCACCATGATGATGAGCACCCTCCTCCGCCTCAAGAATATCTTTTATTTTTGGTACTTGACGCCAAAAGAGGGAGAAGTAGTAAGAATCTTAGCTTGGATAAGTGGTAGGAAGCGTAGATTGCTATCTAGCTTAGAGTGCTATCTATCTTATTTTTAACTAAGTTTGGACTAGTTTGGGCTATTCAACTACATATGGGGTTTGGGCTTCTAATGTAATCTTGTTGTGTTTTGCCCCTTGTGGTTGTAATAGGCTAGATGGAACCTTATGTTCTTGTTCGCTCATTTGAAAACATTTGAACTATTTCCTTTGTAATGAGACAATATCTCTTATGTGCTATTTTGAACCCTTGTGATCTTTTATGTTATCTCTTACGGTTGATATTGTTGCCTCACATGTTTACTAATATAACTCATATCATATTGTTGCTCCATTTTGCTTGCACCCTTGCATACATTTAGGGGAAGCTTTTGCGCTTAATTTTTAGAAATTTATCATTATATATCTGAGAAACCAAGGGTGGTTTCGGTGTTTTGTGATGAGTGATTGACAGTCTTTTACCCTCTGTTCGAAGGGTACCTCCGGAGGGGCTTCGGAGGTGGTACCTCCGAAGGGTGTTCGGAGGTATGTCACCGGAGTGTGTTCGGTGTTTGCTTGCTGCAGCTGTGCAGCGGAGTGTACCTGTCGGAGGGGTCCGACAGTACGCGATGACTGGGTTCGTACCGATGGCTTCGGTATTTTGGGCGGTACACCGGAGTGTGTGCCGAAGGTTGCTAACCCGGAGAGGTCTCCGGAGTACTGGATACACTTGTTTGCTTGTCGGTGGTGCGCAGGGACTTCGGAGGCGACGGACAGGGTTCGAGCCAGGTGAACTTGGGTCAAGCGGGTGGCTTGATGCCAGGGGAGCGGGGAGCTCCGTCACGGTGGCTGCGAAGGTGGTCCGGGTCGGTCCTCGGGTCGAGGCGTGCCAGGTGAAGGCAGAGAGTGCGGAGCGTGGCTCCGGCTGAAGGTACTCCGAGACAAAGTCCTCGGAGGTGAGGCACTTCGAAGGTACTCCGAATGGAGTGACTTCGGAGTTGGTGGACCAAGTCCTCTGCGGAGGCAAGGAGTTCGAAGTGTGCTCCGGAGGGAGACACTCGAAGGTTACCCGACGAAGGTCTCAGAAGTCGAGGCGCATCGAAGGCATGGTCCGGGTGAGGCTCGTCGTGGAGTGTGCTCGGGGAGAGGCACTGCGACGGAGTGCTCATGGAATGCTTCATGCGAAGGCCTTGGACGAAGGAGGGACTTCGAAGGGTGGTACTCCGAAGGTGGGCTTCGGAGTGAGGTTGACTTGAGGTGCTTCGGCCATGCATGGCTTCGGTACACGGACGGACGGTGTTCGAGCTCGGAGTAGCTGCGAAGCCGTGGTGATCCACTCCGGAGGTGGTGGTGCGAAGGCCCAAGGGCTTTGACGGCTTCGGCTCAAAACCGTCACTGTATCGAAGGTCTTCTTCGGCGGAGCGAAGGCCAACAGGCTGCAGGCTTCTCGCCGAAGCTTCCGCACCCCTCGCGTGCGAAGGGAGGTTCCAGAAGTCAACACTGTAAAGGCTGACACTGTCTGTTCTGAAAAAGGCTGACACTGTCCCCTCTGCAGCTGACAGAGAAGCCTCCAAAATAAAGGTGGACTACCTTTTGTACCCCTTAGTTCTGTAGAGACAAAATGGATGTAAACCCTAGGGGTAAAGTAGTCACTTCCTTAGGATGAAGCCGTGGGCTATAAATATGGGGGCTCGGTAGGTAACATTGAACACTTTTTGAGCATTTACTGTTGAGCTCCTGTAGACAGACCTCGCTGTATTCATTCTGAGTTCAATACATTTTGTGTTCCTTGTTCAAGCGGCGAAGCCCTGCTTCTGTGTGCTTTTGCTTGAGCTCGTATTGCATACCTCGCTAGTCTTTAGATCACCGAAGCCTGTCTTGGCGAAGTGTGTTTTTCTCGCGAAGTGTGTTTTTCAGTGTGCTGTCGCTCTGTGTAACACGAGGCAAGACCTCGCTGCTTACTAGCGAAGCCCTGATCTTTTCCCGTAGTGCTTCTTGTGTCGAAGCCCTTAGCGTGGTCCGTTGTGTGTGCGTGTAGACCTTCGAGTACGAAGCCCAGCACCAGTTGCTGTCGCCAAGTACTTGGTCGAAGTCCTCAGAGGGCTGTCCACTCTTGCGAAGGGTGACGTGCGAAGTCTGCTCAAAGCACCCTGTGTGCGGAGCCTGCACTGACTTAGCAGAGTTGGTTTTCGAGGGTTGTTAGTGGAGCGAAGTCTTCTTGGCTTCGAACTTTTGCTCCTCCGAAGCCTGTGTTCGAAGGTGTCGAAGTACCTCCGAACCAGACCTTCGAAGGTTGTGTTCGAAGCCTGTTCCGCAGAAGACTGAACAGAACCGAAGGCTAAGTTTTTAGCCCGATTTTTAAAAGCTCCCATTCACCCCCCCTCTGGTCGCCGTTTCCGGTCCAACAATTGGTATCAGAGCAGGTTAAGATCACCAGTTGACCTTAACCGGTTTTGTGATCTGTTGGCGATATGGATAGAGGCAGTAAAATTCCTCTGTTCGATGGGACAGATTTTGCATACTGGAAGGTGCGCATGGAGGCTTACTTGTTAAGCCAAGGAAATGCAATTTGGGAGATTGTGGACTCACAATACTCCATCCCTGATACCCGCACCACTCAAACCGAAAAAGATCAGTATATTGCCAACTCGAAGGCAAGGAACATACTGTTCATTGGTTTGAGTCGGAGTGAGTTCGATAGGGTGCAGCACCTTAGGACTGCTAGGGAGATTTGGACAACACTCACTGTCTTTCATGAGGGCTCTGCTCAGATTAAGGCCAGGCGCCAAAGCACCTACAATCAACAGTATCAGCTGTTTGTGCAGGCACCTGGTGAATCTGTAGATGCCATGTTTTCTCGCTTTGACGCGATAGTGAGTAACTTGCGATCCAACGGGACGCTTGCTTACAGTGATCACGATAGGGCTATCAAGCTTCTCTATGCTCTAGACCGTAGCATATGGGAGGTGAAGATATCCAGCATTGAGGAGTCCACAGGCTATGACACTCTAACCTGTGACGAACTCTTTAGCAAGCTGAAGTCCACAGAGATTGCCAAGGCATCTCTTGCAGTGCACAGAAGCTCTTTGCCACAGCCATTGGCATTGGTTTCTAGCACTAGCCGTGGCACCACTGCAGAACCAAGCACATCAGGCACTTGTGTTCTTGCAGATGGTTTTGCTTTGTCCTCCCTGGTCTCCGTCACAAAGGAGCAGGTGGATACTCTAGCTGATGATGAGCTTGCTCTCATTGCTCGGAGGTTCACCCGCTTTCATCATGAGAGACGGGATCAGAGGAGAAGTGGTTTTAGTGGCTGCTATGAATGTGGCGACACTTCTCACATCAAGGCTAATTGCCCCAAGATCAAAAAGAGAGATGAGAGTGACCGCCCCAAATACCACAAAAAGGAGAGGAAGCCCTTTGTGAAGGGCAAGCGCGGCAAGATGGCTAAGAAAGTAGCCAAGGCCGCTTCCAGAGCTTTTGTTGCTGCTCTCAGCGACATCGACACGTCCTCAACTGAGGAGTCGAGCTCTGAGGAGGAGGAGTCCCCAAGGAAGGAGGACAAGAAGGATAAGAAGGGACGTGACTTCACCGGCCTTTGCTTCATGGCCGACAGCGATCACAGCGGCGATGAGCTTGACTCATCTGAGGTAAACCTATCTTCTGACCAGCTTCTAATTAAATTAGATGAGCTGAATGAGGTTGTGCTTGGTCAGGATAGATTACTTGTGCAAGCCGCTAGAGAACGAAAAGACCTTAGACTTAGGCTAGAAAACATTTCTACTGAATATGCCATGCTTAAGTCTAAATTTAATGATGCTGAATGTGAATCATGTTCTATTGTCATGAGTGAGCTTGCTCAGTTGCGTTCTGTTCATGCTCAAACTCTTTCTGAGCTTGAGACTGCACAGAAGCAGCTTTTGGAGGTGGATTCTAGACCTCATAATGTTGTTGATTGCATGAACTGCTCTTTATTACGCGATAGCATTAATTTACGTGATAAGCATGTTCATGATTTGGAGGCTAGATTGGAGAGGGCCGGTAGTTCTAAGGATGTGCAACCTGTTTGTGACACCTGCATTACCCTTAAGGACCAGCTAGGCACTGTTAGAGAGCGAGCTGAAAACCTCATGTCTGAAAATGAATACCTTCTCTCTGTGGTGAACAAATGCACTGAGGGGAAGGGTAGGATGGATTTGCTCTTGGCCAAGACCAAGTTGTGTGCTGACAGAGCAGGGGTAGCTCTAGGTTTGGGTTTTGAGAGGATAGCTTCAGACAGTAAGACCAAAACTGTTTTCACCTCTCCCACCACCCTAGAGAAAGAGAAAGCTCTGTTGGACACCCCATCAGCCAAAAAGCCTACCCATCCACCAAAGAAAACCACTCCTCCTGCCAAGAAAAATCCTCCCAAGAGAGCCACTCAGAAGAAACCCAAGGAGCCTGTGAGAGTTGCTCCTATGACCCATGAGAGTGCCCCCAGGAGAGTGTTTCATTGTTCTTATTGTCAGCGGGCGGGTCATTTGATTGGTTTCTGTTTTCGTCGCATCAAGGATGAGCGACGTGCACAGGCGATGAGCTATCAGGACATGCATTACCCATCTTTAGGTATGCATGAGTCTGAGTATTACTCTCGTCCTGTTTTCGAGGCTCCTCGTGCTTCTCGGAGAGGTTTTGCTCCTCGAGGTGTTCACCATGTTTCATATGGTGGTAGACCTCGGGCGAGTAGTTTTGTACCTCGTCAGAGTAGGAGACCTCGTCATGCTTTGCGTTCTTTGCATGTAGGTAGACCTCGCACTTTGCATCATTCTGATTATTATGTGCGTAGACCGTCTGCTTTTACTGTGACTACTACTCGTGTCACTCAGTGCTGGATGCCTCGTCATTATTTTACTCACCCCAGCACTGAGCGATCGAGGCGTTCTTATCATGTGTAGGCGACAGGTCGAGGCTTGGAGGGCACGTGGATCATGGACTCCGGTTGTTCGCGCCACATGACCGGAGATGCAGCTTGGTTCTCCAGCCTCACCACAACCAAGCAAAGGGAACATATCACCTTCGGAAACAATCGAAGGAGTAGAGTGAAAGGTAAAGGTGTGGTAAGAATTAATTCAAACTTCACTCTCAAAGATGTTGCTTTGGTTGAGAACCTGGGATACAATTTGCTGTCGGTATCTCAGTTGCTTGATGAGGGCTTCGAAGTGCGATTTCATCGCGATACTTCGCAAGTGCTCAATTCTGATGGCGTTGTGGTGTGTAAGATCTTTAGGGTTGGGAGAGTTTTTGGAGCTGATTTTTCAGAGTCGTCTGGTTCTTCTCATTGTCTTGTTGCACATTCGACTTCTGAGCTTTGGAAGTGGCATAGGAGACTAGGGCATATGAGCTTTGAGTTGCTCGCTCGTCTGAGCGCCCTAGGTTTGATCCGAGGATTGCCCAAGCTCAAGTTTGAGAAGAATTTAGTTTGCGCTCCTTGTCGACATGGAAAAATGATTGCCGCTTCGCATTCGCCAGTCACCACAGTGATGACTGAACAACCCGGAGAACTTCTCCATATGGACACTGTAGGTCCTTCTCGGGTTAGTTCTTTAGGCGGCAAATGGTATGTACTTGTTATAGTCGACGATTTCTCTCGCTACTCTTGGGTCTTCTTTCTTGCCAGCAAGGATGAAGTGTTTTCACACTTTCGGAGCTTGGCTTTGAGACTTTTCACTGAACTCCCTGGTGCATTAAAATTCATTCGAAGCGATAATGGCACCGAGTTCAAAAATAGTCTCTTTGTTGACTTTTGCATGGAGCATGGCATAGAACATCAATTCTCTGCTCCGCGGGTTCCTCAACAGAACGGTGTTGTTGAGAGGAAAAACCGCACTTTGGTTGAGATGGCTAGGACGATGCTTGATGAGCATAGGACTCCTAGAAAATTCTGGGCTGAGGCCATGAACACAGCATGTTACATCTCAAACCGAATTTTCTTGCGCTTAATTTTAAATTTGACATCTTATGAGCTGCGTTTTGGGAGACAGCCCAAGGTTACTCATCTTCGAGTTTTTGGCTGTCGCTGCTTTATCCTAAAACGTGGTAACTTGGATAAATTTGAGTCGCGATCTTCTGACGGGATCTTTTTGGGTTATACTACTCATGGTCATTCCTATCGTGTTTATAACTTGGAAACTAACACTGTCATCGAGTCATGTGATGTGACTTTTGATGAATCAACCCCCTCTGTTAGTTCTGCTTTTGAACAGGCAAATGAACACGACATGGAACAGACCTTATTCGAAGACGAAGATCCCGGAGATTTCGAGGATGATCCCCTACTACCCTCGACATCAACCCCCGAAGCTGACCCCGCTTCAACTACTTCGGCACGAGGTCCCGAAGCGACTACCTCAACATCGGTCATCTTGGACCACACCAACGCACAAGTTGAGGGGGAGACTGCATCCCGCCGCGAGGCTCCACATCATGTCCAAAGGATACATCCTCCCGAGCAGATCATTGGTGAGCTTGATCAAAGGGTAACACGTTCTCACGCTCATTTCACTAATGCTGCTTTTGTTGCTTCTTTCGAGCCCTTAGATGTTAGTCATGCACTTTCTGATTCTAGTTGGATCAATGCCATGCATGAAGAGCTTGAGAATTTTGAAAGAAACCAAGTCTGGACTTTAGTTGATCCTCCTCCAAATGTTCATTTCATTGGAACAAAATGGATTTTCAAAAATAAACAAGGGGAGGATGGAACAATTGTTAGAAATAAGGCCAGACTAGTAGCTCAGGGCTTTTCTCAACTAGAAGGGATTGATTTTACTGAAACTTTTGCACCTGTTGCACGCCTTGAGGCCATTAGGATTTTGCTTGCCTTTGCGACATCCCGGGGATTCAAACTCTATCAAATGGATGTCAAAAGTGCTTTTCTTAATGGCTTCATAGGTGAAGATGTTTATGTAAAACAACCCCCTGGTTTTGAAAACCCCAAGTACCCACATAAAGTCCTTAAACTTCATAAGGCTCTTTATGGACTCAAGCAGGCCCCTCGGGCGTGGTATGATAGACTTAAGTCTTTTCTGCTTGAGCGAGGGTATTTGATGGGCTCTGTTGATAAAACTTTGTTTACTCTCAAGCATGGCAAAGATTTCCTTCTAGTGCAGATTTATGTGGATGATATCATCTTTGGTGGCTCTTCTCATGCTTTAGTTGCCGAGTTTGCAGATACCATGAGCAGGGAGTTTGAAATGTCAATGATGGGTGAACTCACCTTTTTCCTTGGTTTGCAAATCAAGCAAAGCAAACAAGGTACTTTTGTCCATCAGACAAAGTACACCAAGGACCTGCTCAAGAAGTTTGACATGTCCGATGCGAAGCCCCTCGCCACTCCAATGGCTACATCTGTAGCATTGGACCCTGACGAAGATGGAGAAGCCGTAGATCAGAAGGAGTTCCGGAGCATGATCGGCTCCCTCCTCTACTTGACTGCCACGAGGCCGGACATACACTTCGCTGTGTGTCTGTGCGCTCGTTTTCAGGCTTCACCACGAGCTTCGCACCGCCAAGCGGTTAAGCGCATTCTAAGGTATCTCAAACACACCCTTGAATTTGGCATATGGTATTCATCGTCTTCATCTTTATGTCTTAGAGGTTATTCTGATGCGGACTTTGCTGGGTGTAGAATTGATAGGAAGAGTACCTCTGGTACTTGTCATTTTCTGGGTACGTCTCTGGTTTGCTGGTCTTCCCGCAAACAGTCTAGTGTTGCACAATCGACGGCTGAGGCCGAATATGTTGCTGCAGCTAGCTGTTGCTCTCAGATTTTGTGGATGGTTTCCACTTTGCGGGATTTCGGGTTAGATTATAAGAGTGTTCCACTTTTCTGTGATAACACTAGTGCTATTTGTATTGCAAACAACCCGGTTCAGCACTCCAGAACCAAACACATTGATGTACGGTATCATTTTCTCAGAGATCACAATGAGAAGGGTGATATTGAACTTCAATATGTTGATACCCAACACCAGCTCGCCGACATTTTTACAAAACCCCTCGATGCTTCTCGATTTGCTTACTTGCGTGGGGAACTTGGCATTTGTCACCCTTACGGCATTTTGTGAGGGGGAGCTGATTTTAATTGTCTTGCATATGCTCATTATGTGTGGAATTGCACTTACATATGTTGCTATTATATGCCTGCTTTTAATTCAAAGAAATCATGTCAGCTCAGCTCTATGAAATATGTCTGGAACATTGATTGTGCATGATGTTTTATTTTCTAAAAACCAAACTTGCTCACCGCACAATCTTGTCTCTAGCTTGTTTAGGCTGGACTGCTTTTAGCTATCTTTTATCTACTTAACAGCAAGACACTGTTCTTTGGATGCTAAAATTTGCAACTTGAAAAATGTGTTCATTATTCATGGATATTCATCAAAATATTTCATTCATCTGAATCAAAATCAAAAATCCATGATTTGCCTAGTTTAAATGAAAAGATCCAGGAGGGTTTGTTTGTCGCACTACTCTATTCTAGACTGCTTACCATTGCACTTTGGTCTGAACTGGGATAGTGTAGTGTATGCCAAAATCACCGCCTTAAGCTTCAGATGGCTTTCTTGCCTAGGCTTGGCTTGATTGGAAAGTATAAGGTGGACAAACAAATAACCCCTGGCTTTAAGAAAAAGAACAACAAATTTATTTGATCATCAAAGTTGCTTTCTCAGCTCCTTTTGAACAAGACTTGCCTGTCTCATGTAGAAATTGTTAGCTTTGCGCAGCCCTTACCTTCACATGTCTAGCTGCTATGATTAAGTGGTGATGCTTTTATCTCAAAATAACAACATCACATGCCATCATCTTGTTTCACAGATTGTTAAATTGAGTTGAGCACATGAACATTGGTGTTAATTTTGGCATATTTTTGCATTATATGTCTTTGCAATTCTATTCATTTCGAAGCTTTGCATCTTTTAAACTGCTCCTTGATGCTTGCATTGCCAAAGGGGGAGATGTGCTCTTGTTCTCTATGTGCTCTTGTTCTCTGCCGCAAGAAGGCATAATTTCGCAAGGGGAAAGATTTTTGACATAAAGGGGGAGAAAAATTCGCTTAACTCAGGGGGAGTTCCTATCAAGGGGAGATTTGCCGAAGGGGCTTTTACTCTTTTGAGAAAGAGGGAGAAAATTTCTTTTATCAAGTGACATGCTTTGGCTCTTTTCTGAGTTTTTATGGTCACTTGTGTGCTGAAAATTTTTACATTTTCTTGAACTTCGATTTGGTTGTCAATGCACTCATCAAGGGGGAGATTGAGAAACCAAGGGTGGTTTCGGTGTTTTGTGATGAGTGATTGACAGTCTTTTACCCTCTGTTCGAAGGGTACCTCCGGAGGGGCTTCGGAGGTGGTACCTCCGAAGGGTGTTCGGAGGTATGTCACCGGAGTGTGTTCGGTGTTTGCTTGCTGCAGCTGTGCAGCGGAGTGTACCTGTCGGAGGGGTCCGACAGTACGCGATGACTGGGTTCGTACCGATGGCTTCGGTATTTTGGGCGGTACACCGGAGTGTGTGCCGAAGGTTGCTAACCCGGAGAGGTCTCCGGAGTACTGGATACACTTGTTTGCTTGTCGGTGGTGCGCAGGGACTTCGGAGGCGACGGACAGGGTTCGAGCCAGGTGAACTTGGGTCAAGCGGGTGGCTTGATGCCAGGGGAGCGGGGAGCTCCGTCACGGTGGCTGCGAAGGTGGTCCGGGTCGGTCCTCGGGTCGAGGCGTGCCAGGTGAAGGCAGAGAGTGCGGAGCGTGGCTCCGGCTGAAGGTACTCCGAGACAAAGTCCTCGGAGGTGAGGCACTTCGAAGGTACTCCGAATGGAGTGACTTCGGAGTTGGTGGACCAAGTCCTCTGCGGAGGCAAGGAGTTCGAAGTGTGCTCCGGAGGGAGACACTCGAAGGTTACCCGACGAAGGTCTCAGAAGTCGAGGCGCATCGAAGGCATGGTCCGGGTGAGGCTCGTCGTGGAGTGTGCTCGGGGAGAGGCACTGCGACGGAGTGCTCATGGAATGCTTCATGCGAAGGCCTTGGACGAAGGAGGGACTTCGAAGGGTGGTACTCCGAAGGTGGGCTTCGGAGTGAGGTTGACTTGAGGTGCTTCGGCCATGCATGGCTTCGGTACATGGACGGACGGTGTTCGAGCTCGGAGTAGCTGCGAAGCCGTGGTGATCCACTCCGGAGGTGGTGGTGCGAAGGCCCAAGGGCTTTGACGGCTTCGGCTCAAAACCGTCACTGTATCGAAGGTCTTCTTCGGCGGAGCGAAGGCCAACAGGCTGCAGGCTTCTCGCCGAAGCTTCTGCACCCCTCGCGTGCGAAGGGAGGTTCCAGAAGTCAACACTGTAAAGGCTGACACTGTCTGTTCTGAAAAAGGCTGACACTGTCCCCTCTGCAGCTGACAGAGAAGCCTCCAAAATAAAGGTGGACTACCTTTTGTACCCCTTAGTTCTGTAGAGACAAAATGGATGTAAACCCTAGGGGTAAAGTAGTCACTTCCTTAGGATGAAGCCGTGGGCTATAAATATGGGGGCTCGGTAGGTAACATTGAACACTTTTTGAGCATTTACTGTTGAGCTCCTGTAGACAGACCTCGCTGTATTCATTCTGAGTTCAATACATTTTGTGTTCCTTGTTCAAGCGGCGAAGCCCTGCTTCTGTGTGCTTTTGCTTGAGCTCGTATTGCATACCTCGCTAGTCTTTAGTTCACCGAAGCCTGTCTTGGCGAAGTGTGTTTTTCTCGCGAAGTGTGTTTTTCAGTGTGCTGTCGCTCTGTGTAACACGAGGCAAGACCTCGCTGCTTACTAGCGAAGCCCTGATCTTTTCCCGTAGTGCTTCTTGTGTCGAAGCCCTTAGCGTGGTCCGTTGTGTGTGCGTGTAGACCTTCGAGTACGAAGCCCAGCACCAGTTGCTGTCGCCAAGTACTTGGTCGAAGTCCTCAGAGGGCTGTCCACTCTTGCGAAGGGTGACGTGCGAAGTCTGCTCAAAGCACCCTGTGTGCGGAGCCTGCACTGACTTAGCAGAGTTGGTTTTCGAGGGTTGTTAGTGGAGCGAAGTCTTCTTGGCTTCGAACTTTTGCTCCTCCGAAGCCTGTGTTCGAAGGTGTCGAAGTACCTCCGAACCAGACCTTCGAAGGTTGTGTTCGAAGCCTGTTCCGCAGAAGACTGAACAGAACCGAAGGCTAAGTTTTTAGCCCGATTTTTAAAAGCTCCCATTCACCCCCCCTCTGGTCGCCGTTTCCGGTCCAACAATATCTCTCTTTATTGAAGTGTTTGTCATAAATTACCAAAAATGGAGAGATTGAAAGTCAGTGTGGAGGAAGTGATTAGGTCCTATGCAAATTGAGCAAAAGATGGCAAACCCTAGTGAAATAACGTGTTGAAAAGCGATGACAAAAAACTTGAATTAACTAGGAAATTGATCGAGGTGTTTGGAGCGATAGATTAGGCTAGATTTTATTTTAATCTTTGTCGTACTATCAAGGGGGGTTGCATCTTGGCTATGAGTTGATTTTCATGTGCCAAATTGCATTGCATATAGTAGCTTTTGATCTCTCTAGTTGAGTAGAAAAAGTTGTTGTTGTTGTTTTTCTAGTGCTGGCGATTAGACCAACTTCTCATGGGCTATTAGACCGGCCTGTTTACTGTGGTTAGACCGACTTGAGGAGTCCAATCAAATTGGCCTGTGTTGGGTGGACCGACCGACCAGGGGGGCGGTCTGACCGGTGTGTTCCAATGTTTCCTATAACTTTTCCAGAGTCAAAATTGTCGCTATCAGTCTGACCGAGCCGATGGTCGGTCTGACTGGGTAGGTTCGGTCCGACCAGGCCAACATGGTTGGTCAGACCGAGTGGCGCTATGATGTTAGCCAACGATTATTTTTCTAGCCATTGGCAAGGGGGTTGGTCCGACTGACCCAAAATGGGTGGTCAGACCAACAGTGCACAGAGAGCACACCGACTTTGCCTAATGGCTAGTTTAAGTGTGTGAGGCTATATAAACCCCTTTATAGCTCCTTTTCTAGATTTTAGGCACTCACTTGAGCATACTTGAGCACTAGAGAGTCTCTCCCATCATTGAGCACTTAGAATTGAGCACTAGTGTGGTCGAAAAGAAAAGGGTAATCAAAAGAGCATTTCATAGCGAGCATTTGCATTCCTTGACACTTGATTTTCTCCTCTTAGTTTTGATTGTAGCTTGTTACTCTCGGAGGTTACCACCTCCTAAACAGCTTGGAGAAGAACCCGGTGATCTCTCTAAAAAGATTGTGGAGAAGACCCGAGAGATTGTGAAGGTCGGAGCTTGCCTATCTGGAGTGGAGAAGAGCTACCACTAGTGATAGAGGCCAGAGAGTGATACTTTCGATGTCGGATCATTCCTCCTCGGGGAATCTGGTGGCTTGTGAAGAGAGCAGTCAAGTGGAGCTCGCCTCAATGAGGACGTAGGAAATTGGCAAATTGTCGAACCTCGGTACAAAAATTTGGTTGTCTCTTGTCCTCTTTACTTTGAGTAAATTATTTTGTGCTATTTACTTTCATAGAGTAATTTAATCTTGTCAACCTAGGTTGCAAACCTTTATACTTAGTTTAGCACTAGAATCTTTGGCTTTGAAAAAAATTTTAAAGTTGCTTAGTGTAGGACCGAAAGTAGCGACCAGAGGGGGGTGAATGGGTGCCTAGAAAATTCTTTCGAATCAATGGCCTGTTCCCAACACCCAACGCACCTGAACAGACTTAGCAAAGAAGGGTATACAGATCAAGAGAGCCTCAAAAGATCTATCCTAAAAACAACTGGTGTCCTACTCGAAAAGACACCAACACAGTGCTAATAAGCAGACTAACAAATCATTTAACACATGAACGCATCAAGCTTCACAGTAATAGATCATCACAGAAATTTAATCTGAGTGCACGTAAAACGAGAAGTCTTACTGTTCAACGTTGTCTCTTGTTCGGTACTTGACGAAGCCTGCAATGTCGAAGCCTGTAGTGATTGTGCCAAAGCCTGCTTCGAAGTCCTTGTGCGAAGGCTGACGGAGTCGAAGTAGGTTCGGAGGTGTCGTACGGAATCTGTAGTCTCAAAAGTTGTAAACTGTGTGAAGCCCGCCTCTCTGAAGTGTATGCTTCGAAGAGCAGAAACGAAGTGATAGCGAAGTGTGTGCAAACAAAGTCAGCGACTAAACGAACACCTTCGAACCAGCCCAAGCTCCGAACCAAAGAGCACAAAAATCGAAGTTACTCAAAAATACCGAAGCTATCAGACCTTTAGCAACACAGGCTTCGCTTTCGAAGTTTTGCTTCGAACTACGTGTAAGCAGAGGACTTCGATTCAACCAGTACTTTGCTTGTGGAGAGAGAGAGAGGTTCGAAGCCTGCAGCGAAGCTGCTGAATATTTTTACCGGCTGCTGGCTAAGCTAAACACACACCTCAACACGAAATCTCCATGGCTGACAAGCTGACATGCTGTGCACCTAGTCTAGGAAAATTAAAATAAACATTGAGAGAAGACTCCATGACCTGTGTACAGCATGCCTGCTCCCAAACAAATCAATACACAACAAGCCTAGGCAAAAAGGTAACAGGCTACCACATAGGCCATTAAAACCGAGCAGCTAAGAAACGCTTCACGCAGAGACTTCTGCAGTAAAACAGTAACAACAGACTTCGTGAGATAGAAAAAACTGAACCCACAAATGAGATGATTGCCTTACACGCAGAAAGCTGTGTTGAAAAATTAATGGCCAAAACAAAACGTGAATTCAGGAACCAGTCACAAGAAGAACAGTGTACAGGCGTGGAACAATACTGCAGCTCTACAAAATAGGTCCTAGAGGCTATCAAGACAGATTTTGATGGAAATAGTACAGCAGTACTACTGCGGCAAAGAAGTTGTCTCTAGCCAGCAGACTAGCCTATAACATAGCGAATCATGCTGCCATGAACAAAGTGATTAACTCCGCAGTAACTCTGTAACTCAGTAATAAATACGATAATATCCACGAAGAGAAAGTTACTACGGCAAACTCAGAAAGAAGAAGCAACCAGAAACGCACAAACCAAGGCAATCAAAACCTAAGAGACGGAGCACAGTTTTGGTTTGCTCACGATGAACAGGAATGACATGCGCAAGAACCGATGACGGCGGAGAGGGACAAAACGCCAGGAAATGAACACGAAAAGTGACCCAAACTTTTAGTAAAATTAAACTGGATTTTAGAATGGGTAACCCTAACCCTAGGGATTGGGGCCCTATTTATAGGCAGCCCAATAGCCTAGGAATATACCAAAAGACCCTTAGGGTTTTTTACAGACGCTGAACTAAATGGAAAAGACCAAACTGCTCTTAGGATATTTTTACAGACTCGACTGACTGACTGTGGGTCTAAGGACAAAATAGTAAACTCCTATTTACAGATGACTTATCCAGAAGCGGAGCTTTCGTAGCGACTACGGCTTCGCTCTAGGACGGTCTGATCTAAGATCAGCGGTCGTCAGTTTTGCGCCGAAACTGACAAAGCGTCCACCGACTTTGCACCAGGTACCCGAATTGGGCCGGCTCGATTCCGCAGCTCTCTCAGCCCGGCAATCGCTCGCCGCCCGTATACCTGAGTCAATCCTGGTCAACAGCCTAGTGGATCCTCTGCTGCTCCTAGCCCATGTACCCGGATTGGGCCAGCCCGACTTCGCGGCCCCTCTGCCCGACAGTCGCTCGCTGTCCGTGTACCTGAGTCACATGCGGCCCAGACACAGCAGGTCTTCTCTCCTCTTCTTGTCCTCTTTGACTTCCGTTGACAATGACTCATCACATCTGGAGCCATGAGGCCCACGCTCTTCAGCATGGCTCCTCACTTAGTGCTAGCTAAAGTTGAATTAGTTTTAAAAATCTCCTATTCACCCACATCTAGTCGGTACATCGATCTTACAGTTAGTCATCCCTTTCAAGTACAATCTTTAAGTCTAGGACATGAAATTATTTTTCTATTTGTGACATATTGTTAGCCCAAAATGTGGCCTCTTTATGGACAAATAAATTGAGAAAAAACGATGTGCTAATAGCCACCTAATATTTCAACATCCAAACACACGTGAGACTAACCACCTAATGGTTCCTAGGTTAGGATGGCAACAAGGATATTTTGGAGAGGTTCCCTATCCTTGTGCTCCATCAAGCATATTCTCCATCTTGTCCCTAGCCCTAGCCTCGGGGACAATTGTTTCTCATTCCTACCCCCACAAATTAATAGATACCCATTAGAAGAAAATCATCATAAATAATGTACTTGGGAGGCTAGGACTCGATGACAATAGGGGGCCTAGGGCAAAGATGGTTAGGATGTGGTCGAGCGGCGGTGACGATGAAGGGGGAAGGCACAACCGGGCGTCATCAGCGGGGCTATGGCCAACGACGTGAGCACACAATGGCATGAGGACGGGAGCGGGATTGAGTAATGGCTATAGGTGTGTGTTGCGGGTTTTTGGTATATATACTAGAGGGTTCTTGAGTCTATTGATGGGGAATGAAAACAGAGAATGGTGGAACATTTCAACTCTAGCTTTATCCAATGGAAAAGGGATTTTTCTCACCTGTTCCTTCACGGGGGATTTTTCAATCCCATTTTCTAAAGGCTTATTTAAGAGCTCATAATCTCAGTTCATTTTATATAAATAGATCATGATTTTATTTTAAAATTATGACCGACGTGAAATGGACAAAGATTATGGCTTCCAAACAAATCCTAATTAGGGAATTTCTTGCTAGGGAGTAGGGACAGTAAACGGCATCGTTACCATCGCTAACCCATGTCATCTCCAACCAGACGGAGGGAGCGCTACCAGTTTAGGCGCTGAAGATTGTCGACAACATCGATCGAGTCACTCTCTTGAGAAACATCAGGTAGCATCGATGTTACATTCGATTCTTCGTAGCCAACAAGAATTCCTTGGTTAGAATTTCTCTAGTCTGATGGACATATCTAGGCTTTTGTTTGTTTCTGCGATTCATGTTCTTGATTTTTTTTTTTTGTGGAGCTGGCAAACATCAGTCCACTGGGTTAGACCAAATTGTTTTTTATTGGAAATACGTTTTATTCATAATAAAAGAACGATGTGCAATTGTGATAATGTTATGCAATCATGAACTGTTATTTGATGAAGCATCATCCAAATATCCGATCACCTTCATACTGCAGAATGCATATTTGATCAAGCATTGATGCTCAGATTTGGAAGACACGCTTGTTTGAAAGACAATGAAACACTTGAAAACTAGATAGATGGTTCATGCCAATGTTTCGTGTTTACTTGGGACCAAGAGGACAGCTACCAAGAACATGGTAGATGACGGGTCATTACAAAAGATATATACAGGGTAGCTACATTTTCTTGTGACTGCCAAGGGAATTACATTCTTTGCCAAGAGCCAAAAATACAAAACAGGTTGTCCTCAGGCAGGGAATTGGTACATAATGGTTAATCCAATCTTCCGGTCAAATCAAAAGGTCGACATATATACATGCATATTGCTACCTAGTTAGACCACACATGCACCAGCCCATGTTTGTTGCCAGTATAGATCTCGTTCCTATCCTCGTCATAGAACAGTGCTGTGACATCTTCCAGAGCTTCTGGAATGGTGCTCCAGATTGACCTCTCAGAGCCGCCATTCTTGCGAGGGGTGATAAGGAGGGTGGGATCATTGGCAGCAATCTTGGCAATGCATTTGCCTGTCATTATGTCGCTCATGTTGATTGAACCAATTGGAGGTACTGCAGATAATGCAAATCTTTTCAAGGTAATTCCTCAAGAATAATTATATGAAAACAGGAAAAAGATGCACAAATGTTTCATCCCTGATATAAGTGATATGGCACAGAGACAAGCCTACAACATTTTTTAGACGGGTGGGTGTTAAGATGGCCATTGGCATTCAACTAAGTCAAGAAAATCCCCTCCAAACACGGCACACGACCAGCCACACTCAATCTCACATGGGGAGCACACTTCTACCAGTACCAGGTCTAGGCCGCTGGGGCACGATATGGCGGCACTGTCCCTACTTGAAGTCAACCCCACCATAGCTTCCGTTCCCATCCACCAACTCTAGTTTCCCCACTCACCATCGCTGATTCCCCTTATGGGCATCTCCACAGGCGCCAGCATGGCAGAAGCTGACCATAGCGCCGATGCGCCCCGGCACGATGTCTACATCAGCAGCGCGCCCGGCACCCCCTTCGGCAACATGGGAGGTCCCCTCATGCACGGCGCAAGCACGTTCCAAGCGTCGTTTCTGGCCACAGCGAGCATGTTTCCCTTCATCGGAGCTCCCACTACCCCCACACATGACACCGGACCGACCATGGGTGCCCCCCGCTTCTACAAGCTCGACTTCACCACCTATGACAACTCCGACCCCCTTAACTGGCTCAATAGGTACGAGCATTTCTTTCGGAGCCAAAGCACCCTTGCCTCAGATCGTGTCTAGCTCGCCTTGTACCATCTGGTCGGTGCAACCTAGACCTGGTACTACACTGTTAGGTTATTGGGCCATTTGGGCGAGCTGAATCAGTGAGCTGCATTGCCAGCAACCTTTAGTCCCACCTCACCCACGCAAGGGGGCTACGAGCCCCTTATAAGGGAGAATAGCCATCCTCCCTCAGGCCGGTATTTTGGGATAGAAAGGGCTCTCCGCTTGTAAGGGTGCGTCAGATGCGCATGAACGCATGAACATGGGGCGAGGTCAATATGGGCCAGTGTTGCGTGGGAGCTAAAAGGCCTGAGACGCTAACAATTGGTATCAGAGCCAGCATCACCATGCCTACCTAGGAGGCTTCCTAGGGAGATGGGATGTTAAGTTTCTAGGTCATTTGGATCGGCTGAACCAATGAGCTACATTGCTAGCAACCTTTAGTCCCACCTCGCCCACACAAGGGGGCTACGAACCCCTTATAAAGGAGAGTAGCCATCATCCCTCAGGTCAGTCTTTTGGGATGGAGAGGGCTCTCCGCTTGTAAGGATGCGTCGGATGCGCATGAATACCCGAATGTGGGGCGAGGCCGGTATGGGCCGATGTTGCGTGGGTGCTGAAAGGCTTGGGACGCTAACATACGCGTTGGAGCAGGATGAACCGATGAAGGCATGCTCAGCTGGGAGCGCTTCAACGAGCTCTGCCACCTATGGTTCGGCCCGATAGGCCACATCAATAGGATGGCTGAGCTCGCCTGCCTTCCCTTCTTATCTACTATGCAAGAATACTCCAAGCGTTTCAAAGTCCTCTACCACACACGCAACCTCTCCCCGATGCAGAAGACAAAACTATTTATGGGCGGGCTCCCGACCACATCCGCGTCATCATCGAACTATGGGAGCCACAGGATCTCCAAATGGCCATGTACCTAGCATAGGCGTATGAACATCACGTTGAGTCCATGCCAACGATGGCCGTTCAACGTGCTGCCCGTCCACCTCAACAACCGGCGCTGAACCCACCAACGGCCCCTTGACTGACAATGGTCACCCTGGCTGCACCAACCGCCCAAGCCACACCGACCTCCCTACCAACACCTCAACCGATTCTAGCACTACCGACGCCTGCTTACTCCCTCCACTGCATTTCCCGAACCGAGATGGCAGAGCATTGCCACCATGGGCTTTGCTGTAACTGCGATGAGCCCTATGTCCATGGCCACAAGTGCCAACGGCTTTTCTATCTAGGGGTTTCCGACTTTGACAATGACATTCCCACAGAGGTGGCTATCGCTGAGTTCACCGAGGATACTGCGAATCGGCCAATGGGGTCACTTCATGCTATTGCAGGCATCCGCATAGAGGACATGATGTGACGCCATCTGGGAACAGCTCCAAACATTCATGGACACCTACCCGGATGTTTAGCTCGAGGGCAAGCTGTTTGAAGGGGTTGGGAGAGATGTTAGGACCAACTCAATTAGAGGCTCAATCAGGGGCTAGATTTCCTCCTTTAATCTAGTCTTAACTAATATAAAGCGGCTAGTCGATCGTCCGTCCGCATCATTTCACCCGCACTTGTCTCGCGCACACGCATGCAGCAGCCCGGCGCGAGCACCTGCGCCTCCAACCGCCTGCATGCAATACGGAAGGCGCATGCATGCAGCTCCACCCGAGCGCACTGTGTGAGAGAAAAAAGGAATGAAGAAAAACAAAAAAAGAAGAAAAAAGAAAAAATAAAAAATATACTTTTGTATTTCAGTCTTTTAATTTATATATTTTACGCGGATGTACGAATTTTGTGTAAAAACACTTAGATTTTGAAAAATCATGTAAAAACATAAATTTTGCACAAAGACCCTTTGCAAAATAATGTTCTGTTACAAAGTACAGGCATCTAACTAGTTGTTTCATATTTTAAAGATAGCAAATTAGATTGTTATTAGGAGTAATACCCTAGATGGGTCATGGAATAAAGCAAGCAGAGCAGCATATCAGTTGTCGTGTGTCATGGGTTGAACCCATGACAAGATAAACACTACTGGGAGGATAGCCCGGCGGCGGCGGTTGCTAAGAATGAGAGGTAGACTTAGGTTAGGGAGATGAACATTGAATGAGAGATTATATTTCTTTCTTCTTATTTTTTTGATTATTTGATCAATACAACTCTATTTATAGAGCTTATAAAACCTAACCGAATAACTATCTGAATCTATTATGACTATAAGACTATAAGACTATATCCATTAACAAACTTTGGACTCCTAACCGGATCTATTATGACTCTAGGACTCTATCCATTAACAAACTTGGACTCTAACCATACCTGGACTCTATTTTGCCACGTTGCTACAGTACCACGGCACTATTTACATGAACAGTACCCGCGTGGTACTGTTCACGCGGGTGGGCCTGGCAGCCCTGGCCCACAGCCCATGATATCGTGCTTCCCCCTCTAGCGTGTCCTCTCATCGTGACACCACGGAGCTCACGCGCCGCCGGAGCCCTAGCAGCCGGCAACAAGTCCCTCACCCCTACAACCTACGCAGCCATCACAGCAAGAAGTCAGACTCTACCAGTACCTATGATAATGGAGTTTTTGTGAGACCTAGGTTCAAGCTCAGGTGGGTGTTCTCTCTACTAAAGGCTCTACCACTACGCTACAAGAGCATTCACGGCCTATGCCATATTTAACTTTTGGGAACATCCAATATCAGACTATCAGTGTCAACAATAGCAGTGTGCAACTTGCTTGTATGGAGTAATAAAGGATGAAACATGAAAGCAGTTGTGGGCTATATAAAATTGTAATGAAGAAATAATTAGTTCAAGCAATCAGAGTTTGGGTAATGCACCTATACGGTCATCAACTGTTGCCTCAGATTTGCAATATGAGATAATCAGATCCTGATCACTGGTAATATATATATTGTTGGTGCTACAATCCTGATGCCACAACAAATGATCATCAAATGAGGTAACGAGTTCTCCTCGGAAATTCCATACGGCAACAGTCCTGTTTCGGAATGTCAAGAACAGATTGTTCTCGTACAGAAAAATGAATGCTGATGGGGTCATAAACTTGGTAACACTGACTTCGATAAGCTCAGAACTCCGTACCTTCACAGAGATCAGAAAATTGTTAGGTATGCCAACAGGAACAAAGAAAAAGAGTAGTTCACAAACTGTGTCGTACATCAAGTATCTGAAGGTTCTCGTCTTCTTGCTTAACAAGGAGCTTTTCATTGAACTGCTCGATAAAATCAATTTTCTTGTTGCGGTGTAACAAGTGCTTGAAGGATTTTAGTGGTTTTCCATCTTCAACGGATAATATCTGCAAAGGAACATAACTCGGTGTTCTTTCATATATCAAGAGCATGATTCCTGGACTGAAGAGATAAATTTGAAAGGTTATATTTGGCATCTTTGAATTATGTGAAAGATAAAAACATGGGGAAAAAGGACAAACCTGATCTTTATCTCCTGCACATTGGTGTCGGGTATTGAATATAGAAAAGAGTAGTTCTTCAAATCAAAGACCTTATAGATACTGCATATACAAGGATAACCAGTTGTTGTGACTTGTGAGATTAAAAAAATACCATTTTGTGTAATTGTTTAAAGAGTTATACCCATCCTGTGCTGAGTAGGTGAGTACTTTTCCGTTTACATCATCAAACTCCACAAAACCAGGCCACTTCAGAGATTCTGTTTCAAAAAGAGGAAACCCAGCATCTAATTGATTCCTCCTTATATACCTGAAATAATGTTTTGATATGGCAACCATATGTTAGTTGAGCCCAAGAACTATTGTAAGCTGTGCAACTTATATATAACATTAAATTAGTTAAATGGAAGGCAACATTGAACTTGTGATTGCTGACAAATCAGAAACAGAGAGCTTGAAGAATTCAGGATTTTAGGGGAAATTTTGTGGCATATGTTCTTACTCGATTGGGGTTGTTCTGCACTTCAATGTGCTAAAATGGTCTGATGCATAAACTGACACAGTGATAAGAGAATCATTGTTCTTGTTGTAGAACAAGCTCCGGATAACTTCATCTGGGCTTAGATTCAAGAACGATATCCGCTTGTTTGTAACTGCAGACACAAAAATATAGTGCCAGAGATTGAGAGAACATATATAATTTTTGTCACGTCATGTCCAATAGAAAACTCATCTTGCCATGTGAAGAATATGTACCTCGACTAAAAGCAGCACAGAGCCCAGAATGAGCAAGAGCAAATATGATATCTTTTGCTGCAACAATCTCCATAATTTTGGATCTTTTTTAAGAAACTGAAGCTTCACAAATAGGTGGGCATTGTGATCATATGTATCAAACTCTTCCTGTATCCAACAAAGAAGTACAATAACAATATCAACACTAAACATAGTAAAATAGTCCATACACAAAGAGGTAATTAAGACATACTTGAGTAGCTTGTAAAGTTTGTGAATAATCAGTGGTTAATCCTCATTTTACATCCACAGAAGATTTACTCAAATTTAAATATCTAAATCTTTAACAATAGATCATTTTGGCGCTTGTACTTCACACAAAATAATTAGGGGAATTTATGCATCGAATAATATTTCAACAATTCAACTATCTCATATCAGATATTACACAGTTTGAATTGACTACTGAATCAAATAATTCACACCTAACCTCCTGCAAGCACCAAAAATTTCAAGCTAGCTGAAACACCTTACAGCTCCAAATGACCAAATGTGTTACTAATTTCCAAGTTTCCAGCCTTACCACAAACAAAAATCATACAAGAACAATATAACACTACAAGCAAACTTCAAGTTTTTTAATCAGTCTAAGTGGCCAAAGTGAGCCATGTCAATCAACTCAAACTGTCCAGGATGATTTTGTGCATGGTTTACCAATTTAAGCCAAACTATCTTACAGCAAAAAATTTGTCGCATCAATCAAGGAATCCCATCCAAGTTTACTAATTCAATAGCTCGAAGTATATATTGAGAATAGCATAAATCCCAAAGAACTAATCACAAGTTCCAACAATGACAACCACAAGCTTAACAACCAGTGATAAAACAAATCAGCCGAATCGGGGATTAATCTGTGATCGGTCCTGTTGCAGTTAATTTAGCGGGTAGTCGGCTCATTAATCGGTGGACCGATTAATCGGCTGGTCAAACCGATTAATCGGTGGTCAACCCAATTAATCGGTGCCCACCGATTAATCGGTCCTATATAACCAGCAAGTTAGGGCTCTGTTTCCTTTCTCTCCTCTCCTTCAGAACCAGTGTATATCTATCTCTATCTCATATCTATCTCTATCTTGTATCGACTCTGTACCTCTGTATGACTGTATCTATCTCTATCTTGTATCTATTGCTTTGTGCTTCCTCTTTGACAGTTTGAGCCATTAGTACAATACAGATTTTATGTTGGCTAATGGCTATTGCTATTACTCCATGTGTGTCTATCTCCTATCTATATTGCATGCACTCAATTACTTTCAATCCTTTATATTGCATAACAGAATAACTGAATAAGAATGGCAAGCATCAATGAAAGTGCAACTGCAAATACTAGAGCCCTTAAGAGAAATTCAGATGATGTAGGATGGGAATTTGCATACATGTCCTAATATATTGTTTAGATATATTATGTTAACCGATTAATTCGTCAACTGATTAATTCAGTTAATCCCCCGATTAACCAATTAATCCCTACTCGGTGGTCGACCGATCAGCTACCAATCACTGTTTTTTCTAACACTGTTAACAACCAACAATCTGGAGAAAGGTTATAACAACAAAGAATAGTATTGTGTATAGCTGAGATGTTAACTTAAATCCACATCCCATATTCTCGTATTGAAAAAGCTCTCGTTCAAATGGAAGAACTGACTAGTCCACTGATAAGCCCAATGCCAAAGACTCTATTCTGAATATTCGCTATTGCTACTCAATTTCAACAGCTATACCCCTACAACTATATATGTTAAAAAACAGGACACCGCAGACTAAGAACACTTAGAATCATAGCTCTGGTATGTACATGTCCATACATCCCCAAAAAAGAAACAATTCCGAGCCTAGGTACACAATAAATAACCCTAGGAAGCATCTCATTTTCCTCAAATTCCAACCTTGGCAGAAACCCTGCAATTGCACCGCCCCAGAAGTAAGGGAAAACCTTTCCCATCCAAACCCTACAATTTTCTAACAGGCTAATAGAATTCGCAAGAAAGAAAGCCCAAAGTATGCGTCAGGGGCTATTCAATTATGCCCCGAAACCCTAGGTTCGCCGCCTCCTTCACAAGTGACAAGGATGTAGCGTAACAATGTAGCGTAACAATCCCAAGAAAGTCCCCTCCACACACACACTGCCCAAGAACCGCAGGACCGTCGTGTCTTCGTTTACCTGGAGATGCATGTTGCGGAACCGCTCGGGCACGGCGGACGCGGCGCCCCCGCCGCGCGCGGCGAGCTGCCTCCCCCCGATCTCGCGCCGCTGCAGTTTGGCCGCGGAATTGAAGAACGGAGCGTCTAGCCTCCTCTTACTCCCAGCGCTCGGTCCCCGTCCGGCCCCGGCGCCGCCGTCCGCGCCGTCGCCGCTGCTTCGCCTGCGCGCCGTCACGCGTAGCCGCACCCGCAGCTGGGACCTCTTGGGCACTTCCATCCCGCCACCCACTCCCCCGCCTTCCGTGTGAGCTGGATCGTGGTGAGGCTAGGGTTCCGAGGAGGAGGCGCTCGAGCTAGGGTTTTGGGGAAACTTTCTTCCCCGTTTGGTGGGAGAAGTCGGGACACGCCGCAATTTTTACAATTTAGTATTTTTAAAAAACTTATTTTATAAATAGATTTATGAAAAAAATTATTCCAAAATAGATCCAAAACTGCATTTAGCATTAGTATGTTGACATTAACCTCCCTACCACGCTAGTTGATGGAGCTGATGTGGCGAGGAAGCTCAGCGCCAGGGGTTGGTTGAGCTCAACTTATTTTACTTTTCACTTTGAACAGACTAATTATTATAGTACAATGTTTAGCCTTTCCACTTGTTACCGAGCCAACCTGGGTTTGAGGAACTCGTGTAGGAGTTTTTCCCCATTTTTCTTTCCCTTTGTGTTCATCACTAAGAAATAGAGTCGGGGATCGAGGCTGCACAGGTGGCACTCACCGCTATGCTATAAGGATACAATTGAAGGAGATGTAATCTGGTTTATATTAAAAGAAATCAACCATATGATCTAAGAGTCAACACCTTCGGCATTGAGTTCCTTAGCCACGTTAACTCCACTAGTCAGTGCGGCAGAGAGGTTACCGTTAGCGTCGAGCTGTTAATGCTTGGTCCCAATAGATCTCGGGCGGAGTTTCCGGTCTATTCCTAAAATAAGTTTTTTCAAGAGTTTATTTGTGAAATACGTTTTTTAAATGGACTAAATTATAAAAATTACTATCGGGACTCGGGAGGTGATAAGGAGGGAGCAAGGTGGGTGGGGGAGTGGAGAGGAGGAGAGATAAAGACAGGGGTTTTGCCAGTATGGCAAGGCGGTGTTATGCTAGCAGGTGGGTCCCACGTTTAGGGCTACCAATCGGTAGTGTTGTCATGTTGAGATGGAAAGCACATCGACGCGATGGGTGGCGCAAGGGAGAGCCTCAATAACCAATGGCGGAGCGGCATCGTCAGCTCACGTGCAGAGCAGGGAATGTAGGTGAGGTGAGCATGCTCTACGCTAGCGTCGACGACGATGATGTTAGAAAATCTCTACTATTATAAAGCCATAGTTTTGTCCTACACCCTGCCCTCCTCCCGCTAGCGTGCAACTCCCCTTTGCACATGCGTAGTGACCTCCTCCCGTCGGCCCATTCCATTAGCAATGCGCACGTCGGGCCATTCCTCCCCACACATGTGTGTCGCAAGTTCACAACTGCCTCCTCCCCCACGTAGTGTCGCAACCACTCTTCCCCCATGTGCCCATGTCGCCACAATGTTAGTGAAGAGGAGTAGGGGGTTCATGAGTGCTCTAGTGAGGCTAATCACAAGCGGGGATCAAGATGCCTGGGCAGAGGAGGCAGAGAGACTAGTCGCTAGGAGGAGGGCAACGAAAGAGGTGAAGGCGGTCATGCTAGTCGCTGAAGGAGGGCAATGGAAGAGGTGAAGGCGATCGAGGATCGCTAGAATCTCCTACTGATGCCACCTTGGCCACCGATATCCCATGGCAAGAACTCCTCAGCGCTAGGCGCGTCGCTGAGGTTGAAGCCCATCCCAAGTAGTGCTCCCTTTATTGCTCTGTTGAAGGTCACCGCCGAGGAGGGTCAAGCATCTATGTTGGTAGATGATGGTACCACCATCAAGGTAAAGTTCATTGGCTCACTCGAAATCATCTCATTTCAATAAAGGTATATTTTTGAACAAGTCATTTTTACATATTCAAAGTTACATAATTCAATAATTTGTGACATATTTTTCTTGCTAAAAGCCAAAAAAATACTAAAGATCCCAAAAATATTAAGATTGAACTAGTCATTTAATACCAACATACTCTTACATGAATCAGAATCTAGTCATCCAGCCAAATAATTTCCCAGCTAATTCTAATTCACTTTAGAATCACTTCACTAGAGAATCAAAATCAGAATCTAGAGAATCAAAATCTGTGGTTTGCTTTCAAACCCAACTAATTCCTTCTTTAAAACCAAATTCGTCCTCAAAAAATCTACGATTTCTTAACATCCTATGTGAAAACTTTCTCAATTTTTTAAATTATTATCACAACATCTGGATATCATATCATAATACCATGACAAGTCTCATATTTTTCAGATTTCCTTTGATTTTTTTAAATTAAAAAACCATTAAGCTACAAGTTTTGATCGAGTGTTGCAACCTATTTTTTCAAAATTTCTTTAAATTTAGTGGATAAGGCCTACAAATAGACTCAAAAATATAAATATAATTTTTATAGAAATTTTGATTCATTATTTCATGCACTTTCAGTTCAAATTTGATGTATTTCAATATAAATTCTATAAACATACTTAGTGAATTAAAAATATTAAACTGATAAAAATATCAAAGTTTTATATGTGATAAGGTGTGTTGTATTTTGATTGTAAAAAATTCAAGTTCAAAAAAGATTTAACCATTTATTTGCTTTCAAGCCTAATATTTTTCTTCTCAAAATCCCATTCCTTCTCAAATAATCTCTCGTTTATTAATATCCTACGTGACAATTTTATCAAAATATTTTTAAATTTTTATTATAGTATCTACATATCATATTATAACACTATGATAAGTCTCGTGTTTTTAGACTTAATTTTATTTTTTTAATTAAAAAACTATTAAGGTCAATATTGTTGATCAAGTGCTGCATCCTATATTTTTCAAACATTTCAATTTAGTGGATAAAAACTCAAAATGGACTCAAAACATGAATATGTTATTATATAACTTTTGGTTTATTATTTTAGGCACTTGCAGTTCAAAATTCTCTTATTTCAATTTAAATCCTAGAAACATAATTAATGAATTAAAATATAAAATGAACCTATAAAAATGCAAAAATTTATATGGAATAATATATGTTGTATTTTAAGTGCATAAAAATTTTAAGCTAAAATAAAGTTACAAATATCACATAGATCGAAAAAAATCTTTTACACAAAATAATGGCTCTTTTGAGTTGTCGAGTGTTTTTTTAAAAAACACTCATCAAACTCGGAAAAAATATTGCCTGCCCAAATACGTCGTCGCAACGACAGTTAGTACCCATCTTTGCCTAGTGTATTTTTGTGGGGTACTCAGCAAATAATTTATTCGTCGAGTGTTTATAGTTTGTCGAGTGGACAGTCATGATGGAGGTCAACCACAAAGCATAAAGGCTTTGGGAGGTTATCTGCAGTGTAAACTAAAGGTGGAGCGACACGAAGATCGAGTAGCATTAGCGGTGCTCCTTCGCACCGTTCTAGTCGACTTGCATTCTAGCCTTAATGTGAAGAAGACTTCCAAGTAGGCTTAAAATACGTTGAGAATAATGTGCATGGGTGTGGCTTGTGTTACAAGAATCCAACACGCAAAAGCTTGTCGAGTCGTTTGAGAACATCAAGTTCAAGGAATGTGAGACCATTGATGATTTCACTCCTGTATCATTCCGGAGAAATACAATTAGGTGGTGGTGATGATTGAGATGCATGTTGCTCAATCTGAACACTATGTTCATTGAGGAGCTCGTTGGGTCACTTTGTGTAGCAGAGGATAGGTATAGCATCAAGGAGGTAGTGGATAGTGTTGGGCGGTTGCTACTCATCGAGGAACAATGAGAGACATGCTAGTGTCAATATCACGGCGAGGAGTGTGCACGTGAGGATGACACTAAGAGCATTAAACACGACAAGAAAGATGACTAGAACAACAATGATGATGGCAACAACAACATGAGCTCGGAGGTGAGCTGGCGTTCGCAAGGCAAGTGTTTCAATTATGGCATTTGTGGCCACCTCACAAGAAGTTGTCGCTTGTAGGGGAAGGAAAATGCGCTACACGCTGATGTCGATGAAGAACTTTGCCTTCTATGAGTCAAAACACATGGTTATATCATGTTCAGGGGGAGTTTGTTAGAAAATAAATAACGTTATGTCTAGTGTGTGTGTTCATGGGTGTGCGTGTGCACCAGTAACGTGATCACTTAATCTTAGTTTGTTGCTACATGCACATTCGTGCATCAGTGTGATCACTGATCACCATGTCTTAGTTAGTTGCTGCATGGGGAGAAGAGCACGAGAGAAGCTAGCAGTTGTATGTGCTAGAATTTTGAGATAGACCCACATGAATATTTCAGAAATGTCTAAATAAATCTCAAAGATCTATGTCATGCAAAGGAACACCGTGAAGTCAAGGATTGTGGTCGGCGCTATCAGTATTGTATCTAACCTAGGGAATCGAGGGTCAGTGGTCAGCACTACCAGTGCCAGACCCCAGCGAAGGACTCAGAGGTCGGGGTCAGCCTAACCGAGTCTGACCCCATATCCACCGACATCTAACTCCTCGTCTTGCGGGGACACAAATTTCTTTTGCTATTCTGATTTTTTTAGAACATGGCGGATTATATGGGATATAGAAACCGACTCGATTTAGATTGTGATCACGACACGAGATCGAGTTGCTCCCATATAAATACATGTCTATCTAGCTAGTTCTATACATATAATATAGAGATAACGTCAGGAAAGATTAGATTAGAACCAAAACCAAGCTAGGGTTTTGTCTGTCTTTTCTCTTTGTTGTGCTACCACCATAATATACTTTATCCTACCCATCAGCATGCATTGGCAAATGGGAGAGAAGATCTCTGGAACCTATTACTCTTGTGATCCTACACTAGGAGATAGCAAATAAGGTTTTTGGGGAGCGCTCCACATAACTTCTCACGTTCGTCACCATGGCACACCTTCCATCCACATCTACCATCAGTTTCCATTGGGTAATGCGATTTGATACCAACAAGAACAACTGTGCACTGACCATAGATTCATCTTCACTTATCGTATAATACATGCACTACTTTTCTATACGGTTATTGACCATGTTTTGCAAAACTATGATTATTGTATTCATGTCTACTAGTATGATAGATTTGTTCCCGCTAGTTCTTGTGGATGTCATGATTTATCTATTTTGGAAATTAATCTTTCAATTGCCTAATCCTCTATTAATCCAAAAACCTTATTACACGTAATTTGCAACTTATTCAATGGCTGGTTTTGCGGATGTACTGAGGCTGGAAAATTTTTCTAGTGTGCATTTTAAGAGATGGCAAGCTAAGGTCTATCTTTGGCTTATTGCTATGAATGTGTGGAAATCGAGACTTGGCAAACCTGAGGGTGAACTTTCTGCTGATGAACAAAAGAAATTTGCTAAGGTCAATAATCTCTTTGTGTGATGCATTCTAGGCATGCTCTCTGACCGTCTATGTGATGTTTACATCACTATGACAGATGTGAAAGAGTTGTGATATGCTCTGATTGCAAAATATGGTGCATCAGATGTAGGTAGTGAACTATACTTTACAGAGAATTTCTATGATTATAGGATAGTGAACAACCGTTCTGTGGTAAAACAAGCTCATGAGGTTGTGTGCACTGTAAAGAAACTTGATCTCGTTAAGTGTCCTCTACGCGATAAGTTTATGGCTGGATGCATAGTTGCAAAGTTGCCTTTTCATGGAGGAACTTCGCCACTACTCTAAAACATCAAAGATAGGAGATATCAGTTGAAAACCCAATAGCATCTCTTGATGGTGAAGAGAAAGCTCGGGCAAAGAACGCTTCTAAAAAGGATGAGAGGGCTAGTCTAGTTCCAACTTGGTGGAGAAGCCCCCATATGGAAAGTGCAAAGGGGAAAATAAGTCTAACAAGGTTATAAAAACCATAACCTTTAAGAAGAAGAAAAATAAACCTGGGTTGAATTTCTTCACTTGGGGTGAACTCGGACATTTCTCGAAGGATTATCCTGATCGTGCCAACCGCAAAGGGCAAAAGGCTAAGATTGTTAACATAGTGACCATCTGCAATATTGAGGATAGGTACGGTAATCCATTTACCGTGGTTTCAGTATTTTAAACTATCAACTGATTGTTTGATACATGTGTCAATGTTTATCTGTGTGGTGACATATCTATGTTTTCTTCTTACCAGACCATCCAAGATTCTTCCATCCTAATAGGAAATGGATCACATACTTCTGTTCATGGTGTTGGCATGGTATATCTGAAGTTTACTTCGGGAAGATTATGTAGCTAAGGAACGTGTAGCATGTCCCTACTATAAACAAGAATCTTGTTACGGTTTCGTTCTGTGTAATGACATGTTTAAGGTAGTATTAGAGTCCAAAAAACTAGTCTTATCAAAACATGTATAATTCATTGGTAAATGTTATGATTGCGGAGGCATGTTCTGATTTTTCCTTTTAGATTTTATCAATAAATCAATGAACAATATTTGTGGCAATATTAATGATTATGCG
Source organism: Zizania palustris (assembly GCA_019279435.1). NCBI lineage: Eukaryota > Viridiplantae > Streptophyta > Magnoliopsida > Poales > Poaceae > Zizania > Zizania palustris. The sequence continues at coordinate 31,481,429 of JAAALK010000289.1, read as the reverse complement.
AGTGTTTGGCATTCACGTTTATGTCATGTTAATTTTGGCTTGATATCTCGACCGTCCAGCATGTGTTTAATTCTGAATTTAACCATTGCCAAAGGTTCTAAGTGTCATAGTTGTGTGCAATTGAAGCGACATAGAAGCCTCACAAGGCGGTTGAGGAGAGAAACTTGGCACCTCTAGAACTCATACATTCTGATCTTTGTGAGATGAATGATGTATTGATAAAGGGTGAAAAGAGATACTTCATAACATTCATTGATGATGCATCTATATTTTGTTATGTATATTTATTGGGAACTAAGGATGGGGCATTATACTACTTTAAAATCTATAAAAACCGAAGTTGAAAATCAACTAGAAAGAAAGATCAATCATCTAAGGTCTAATCGTAGTGGTGAATATTTTTCCAAAATGTTTGATGAATTCTATGTGGAACACGATATTATTCATGAGAGGACTCCTTTCTATTCGCCCAAATCAAACAGGGTTGCCGAGAGGAAAAGTTGTATGCTAACTGACTTGGTTAACATCATATTAGATATTGTTGGTTTATCAAAGACATGGTGTGAGAGGCTTTGTTGACTACAAGTCATGTCCTAAATAGAGTTCCAAATAAGAATAAAGAACAAACTCCATATGAGATATGGATTGGGAGAAAATTGTCATTTTCTTACTTGTGCACTTGAGAGTGTTTGGCAAAAGTTAATGTCCCAATCATCAAGAAACGCAAGTTTGGACCTAAGACAATGGAATGTGTCTTTCTAGGCTATGCTCATAGGAGCATGGCGTATAGATTTTTGGTAGTACAATTTGAGGTGCCTGATATGCATGTTGATACTATTTTAGAATTTTGTTATGCAATATTCTTTTAGAATATGTTTCCTTTAAAAGATATTCATAACATTGCTAGATTTTTTATTGACATAATTTCTAATCCTAGTACACTTGTTAATTTTGAGTCTTCTAAACAACATGATTAGTTTAATAAACTCCTTTAGAAGGATGATAGTGAAGCTCCTAGAAAGAGTAAGAGACAAAGAGTTACAAATTTCTTTGGTAATGTTTTCACTATGTACCTTGTGGATTAAACTTCTATGACCATTGCAAAGGCATATGCATCTCCAAATGCAGATGATTAGAAAGAAGTTGTCCATAATAATATGGACTCGATTCTATCCAATAATAAATGTGAACTTACTGAACGACCGTACGGTTGCAAACCCATGGGTTGCAAGTGGGTGTTCAAGAAGATCTTAGGCCTGATTGTACTATTGAAAAGTAAAATACTCGTCTTGTCGCTAAAGGTTACACACAAAAGGGGTGTCTCATATGGTCTTATCGTTCATCAAATAGATGTAAAGATATCTTTCCTAAATGGAGAGTTGGATGAGAAGATCTACATAGATCAGTTTGATGGGTTTGTAGTGAAGGGTCAAGAGAACAAAATGTGTAAATTATTAAAGTCTTTGTATGGCCTGAAACAAGCACATAAGTAACGACATTATAAGTTCGACAGAACTGTAACCTCTGCAGGCTTTGTCATAAATTAGGAAGACCGATGTGTGTGCTATCGACATGGTGGAGGCAATGGAGTTATATTATGTTTGTATGTAGACGTGTAACACACCGAAATTTCACAATTTCGAGTCCATTGAATTTCCTTAAGAAAATCAATTAACAAGATGTTCATCGAGCGACAATGTATTACGACAAACAAAATATAACTCAAAGGCTATTTTATTGCACTAAAAATAATCTAATAAAATGAAGGACTCCAAAGCGATGAACATCTTGCTCCTAGAATCATGCCTCAACTAGGACAGTTTACTCCAGACCTTCTTTTTCGACAAAATCGGCATCTAAAAAGAGTTAATCAACAAGGATGTATACAAAACATACTCAACAAGCCACCGAATGCAACATAAATGTAAAGGTATTATCAAAGGATAGGCATATGCATTGTTTTGCATAAAAGTACATTTTTAGTAGTTAAGCAGTTGTAGTGAATAGGTTTAATGAATAGAAAGTAAATAAATGATGTGATAAACCATTCACTACCTCGAGTAGCACAACATTACTCCCTCGCACAACAGTCCTAAGGAAACTAATCATCATTCACATTCAAGTTAATTATGCTAACTGCGAATAACATCACTTGGCTCGCCCTTAACCGTAGGCACGACTTTTTGAAAAGATTGTACTTTGATCAGAGGTGTACAAATTTACCCACAATGCAAGAATTCAATAGATCATTAACAAATTCTTGCCAAAACCATTTGACATAGATCGTCTCAACAGAAGAACAACCACACTAGGTTTCGTCGACGCTCCAACACTTGGATTACATAGAGCCCCTTTGTGCAATTGTGTCTAGTCAGTAAAAGGAAACAAGGCATCCTTTCTTCTCGACTCTCCTGACCCGCCTCTCGGTTCATCCTGCTGAAGCGACCTATATGCCAAGTTAGTTCTTACCCACTAGACTTGTGAAATGCTTTACAACAAATCCCACAGACCGGTTCTTATAGTGCCCCGGATACTACCAACCAGTACACTCGCTTGCACCTTGAAACCCGCCTTTACCATAAACTTAGACATTTTCCAAACATTGCTTCCAACTTTTAGAACCATGATAAGAGACATAACTAGGGGCGTATAGAAGAAGAAAGTAGCCATTCTAGTCTACGACTCATTTGTAGCAATACTAAGAAAGTATGCCAATACTTGGGAACTAACTAATATTGTAGTATTTAGGCGACAAGGGAAAATGTATCAAAGGCATGACTTTGGTTTGCACAACAAGGTCAAGGGATTTAAATAAATATAACTGTAGGTTTTAATTGGATAATGCAATTAATTCCTATGTGTTATAGCGATAACTACTTTAAAAAAACATAGGATCAATATGGTCAAGGCATGGGGTGTGACTTGCCTGTATCAACAAAAGACAGAGACGGGTCCTCAACAAAAGACTTAGTCTCCTCGATAGCTTCAAATTCTAAAACACGCAAAATGAGGAAAACACAATTAAAAGGGAGAAAATAAACAATACAATTCATGAAATTAAATTAGTCATGTTGTAGAGAAAATTATGGTGATCAAAATGGAATTTGAATGGATGAATTTGGAGTTAGGATGTGAAAAATATGAATTTGTGAAGTTTGAATCAATTCTAGAATTATTTTTAAACTGAAAAACAGAAAAATTCCACGGTGAACCGAGTCCACGGTGAAATGCACATGTGCGCCATAGACCGGGTGGCTGAGGGCCATCTGATCCCAATCGGACGATGTAGAGCGAGGTGGGTGCATTAAGTGGAAACAGACGACCCAGGTTAAAACATAGTGACCCGGTACGCATGCACGCACCAAATCGCACCATGTCATGGGTTTATTCAGGACCACACGCCACAGATCAGATGGCTTAGATCTGATCTGGCACGCGGGTGCGTTACAAGCAGTGACAGAGCTCGATGGCGAGGGATTCCGGTGATGACGGGTTAATCTGGATGCACAAACGGAACCAGAATAACACGGGGGTCACGCTGGTACGTGAGGTGAAGTCTGGCAATGACGGACGGTGACCGATGGCGAGCAGAGGTAGAGAGAACTCCTTGGGCGAGTGACTCTTGCGAAATCCGATGACAGGGAGGCCGACTAGAGTCGATGGTGAGGATGGGGAGGTGGCGGTGGTTGCGGTGGTGTGGGCGATGAGGGCTTATGGGGTCGCTGGCGGCGAGGCGAGGCGACCGGAGCTAAAAGCGGAGCCGAGGGGAAAACTCTAGCGATCGCCGGCGATGAGGTGACAATCGGCGAGGCTAAGGATTTGAACGGGTTCAGGGAATCAATGTGGGGGTTTATATAGGGGTGGCATGGCCGGAGATATCAAATTGAGGCGCTAGGGTTTGGTGGCGGTGGCGAGAAATTGGGGATTCTGGCGGGAGTCCGACGGCGCTACGAGAGAGATAACAGGCGGGACCCAGTGGTCAGTGAGCGAAGCGAGCGTGAGATTAATGGGAGGGGGCCACGCGGTAGAAAGAGCGAGGCGCGCACGCGGGCAGGATACTGGCACTAACAGATGGGACCCACATGTCAGCGGGAGCACGGGAATGGGCTAGGCCGCAGAGAGAGATTGATGGGAGGCAGCCCAACAAAAATTAAAATTCATTTTTCAATTAAAATCATTGCTGAAATTCATTTGTAATTTCTATGCTAGTTGTAAAAGTCCTAAAAATTTGGAAAATTTCCTAAAATATTCTTTTGACTTGGAGAATTTAACAAAAAAATTCCAACTCAAAATGTGGATTATTTCTTAAGATTTTTAATTCCTTTCATTCTTTTGACAATTCAAATAATTCTTTTCTCAATTTTTATTTTCTCAAAAAAATTATTCGGCAAAAAATTCAGGGTGTTATACGACGACATACTAATCTTTGGCACAAACATTGATGTGATCAATGTTGTCAAGTCTTTTCTATCAAAGAGTTTTGATATGAAAAATATCGGAGAAACTGATGTAATTCTAAACATCAAATTGATTAACGGTGAGAATAGGATTACACTTTCATGATCTCATTATGTAGAGAAGGGTTTGAGCTGTTTCAGCTATAAAGACAATAAGCCTTCTTCAACTCCTTATGACCCTAGTGTGATACTTCAAAAGAACAAGAAAATTGCTAAATATCAATTGTGATACTCTCAGATAATTGGTTTACTCATGTACCTAGCTAGCGCAATGAGACCCAACATATCATTTGTTGTGAGCAAATTGAGCAGGTTCATCTTCAACCCGGATAATGATCACTAGCATGTACATAAAAGGTTATGCACTACAACAATATAGACAACTTTCGTCGGCCAAAGCCGACGGAAGTTAGGACTTTCACGATGAAAGAAGCCAACTTCTATCGGTATTTGGCCAATGGAAGTGATTCGACAGGAGATAGCTAACTTTTGTCAGTCACCGACGGAAGTTAGCTAACTTCTGTCGGCCAGGCTTGGCCGATGGAAGATACCGGGCACCTTCGGCAATGTCAGCAAAAATAGGTAACTTCCATCGGCCTAGGCCCTGGCCGATGGAAGTTAATGCCCACTAACTTCCGTCGGCTGAACATAGCCGACAGAAGTTACCTGGAGTTTTTTTGTTTTTATGGTTCTCCCATACACATTCACATCCAACAACAAAATCATAATTTCACATTCACATATCCACATTCACAAACCATTCACCTCATCCACATTCACAAACCACAAACTTAACCATTCACCTCCACATTCACAAACCATTCACAAACTTAACCACTCACCTCCACATTCACAAATCATTCACATTCACATTCTCCACTTTCACAAACCAATCTCATTCACAAACTTAACAATTTAAAGTCACAAATCATATTTAAAGGCCCAAGTCGTATTCAAATTCACAAGTCATGTTCAAATCCATAAATAGACAAGTCATACTCACTCAACACGATCACTTGGTTGGTTCGGATCATTCACATTTGAAGTCGATGGTCCATTTTGACCGGGAGTACGGACAATCTGAAGCAATAGATAAAATTAGGGAAACATTATCAACTAACGAGCTAACTCAAATAACCATCAAAATGCTAACTCAAGTAATTAACGACATGTCAGGAGGTACCTCAGCAGCAGGAGGGGCACCAACTGAAAAAAATGGTGGTGGGGGAGGCATCGGTTGGAATTGCGACATGTCAAGTCCTTGCTGCTAGGATATTTGCTATACATGTTGTAATACAATCAGTTAGTTTTAAACCTATTGCTAAATGATATATAGTTGTAATGTGGCAAACTGAACTTACCTGTATAATTGCCTGTGCTGCTGTACAAAGCAAGCATCATAAGTACTAGACGTTTCTACATATCACAACCCTATGTGATGAGGACATCACTTCACATGATACACACATGGAGCCTCCACCTACAATTCAACTACAAGGACCAATCACACGCGCTCGTGCCCGTCGCTTGAACCATGAGGTTAATTCGTTCCTTAGCAACTTTGATTATATTTGTTTGGATGGGATTCTACTGAATACTAGTGATATTTTGTTGCTTAGGAACATGGGAGATGGAATAGGAGAGTTGGAGTTGAAGACGGAGCCGCACGGATGATTTGAAGTCAAGAATTCGCTGGTTCGGACTACATCGACTACCTTTCACCAAAATGGGCATAACTTCCTCATACGAAGTCCGATTGGCGCGTTCTTTGACCTTTTGGAAAGCTGAGGAGAAGACGGATCGTTTGCCGTTGGTTTCACCTCATTTGGAGTCTCGAGTCGTCCTGTGTATTTAAAACAGTACTGCGTGACAGAACTGGGCCATGTTGGCCATAATCTGAGTCTGTACGTCTTCTAGCCCACAGCCCAAGTCTGTTCCCCTTCCACAGGCCGCCGCCCTATATATTCTCACGCCAGCCAACTCTAGGGTTAGGTTTTGCTTTGTTGCATCTACACTGTTGTGTTTAGATCCCACCTCTTGCACCGGACCGATTGGCTGCTGCATTGGCGTTTGTGAAACCTCACCTTATCTTCGTTTGTCTGTGATTTGGCATTCGATTTGTATCCTTCCTGTTCTTGCTTGTGTTCTTGGGTTCGCTTGCAGGAATTAGCCTTCGTGGCGAGGTCAATCGCGTCCTGCGTGGTTGATAACCAACGGAGACAGTGGTGTAACGATTGCAAGGATTTGATCCGCCAGACCGGAGCCTTGGATCGCCAACGTCGAGATTCTCCACCAACCCAAGTTTATCCCTTACCTAGCGGAAGATCGGGACCAATCCCCCATCACTATGTATATAGGAAAAGATATGTCCTAAACCCACCCAAGAGTGACCGACAGAGCCATGAGTCCATGAGTCCTAATGATGAGCAAGAGTCCGGATGAAAATTCAGTAGCATAACCCGCTGTTCTCCAATTGCACGCTTGATAATGGTGCAATTTAGAACAACAAGGTTATGATACTGAAATCTCATTCAAACTCATGACTCATCATAAATACCATACTCTGTCGCCCACTCCGAGGCTTTCCAAAAAGGGACAATTCCAGACTTACACATCTCACATTCATGAGACGTGTGAGAAATGTTGGTCTGAAATGAGTGACTCATAGGTTTCGTTACACTACTTACATTTTTCTCACATACAAAACTGCATATAAAAAGAATATATATAAGAAAGTATATATATGTAATACTAATAACCCTAATAAAGTCATCAACAAACTACAAATTAATACAAGAATAAAATTAATAGCATATTATTGGTTTTCCATGCCTCTTTTGAATTTGCATAAATACCATCTAAAATTTCCAGATTATCAAGTATACCCATGTCTCTAGTGCAATGCATTGATTTTTATCCAAATGTGGCAAACATCTATTATTAGCTGTTCATATAAGATAAGCTATCTACATTTATTATAAACCATTGACATTTTGTTAAGATAAACCATCTGCATTAATCAAAATGTACCTAGACTAGTCATAGCGTTAGGCCACTTTCCTTGACTTAGTGTAGATGGGCCAATTTTAGTTCCACCCTGTTCAATTTCAACTCACTTAAATAAGCACATAAAGACTACTCTTTTTTAGTACCAATCTGTTGACACGAAAATACGCCCACACACTGACGTCGATTCGATGATCCAAAAGCGCGCGACCGTCTTAAGGATAAACCCTAAAACATTGTGAGACACCGACGCCGCGTTCCAGTGACCCTTAAACAATGGCAAGGGAAAACAGAGTCGCTAGGTAACCAAATAAATATTAAGAAATAAAATTCGATTAGCCGATGTGTGAGAAAATAACTAAAAATAATAAAACCTAATCAAATCGGCCAAAACAGGGCCGATTCTGATCTGCAATAAGACGACGGTCGGACCAGAGGTATACTCCCGGTCAAACCGGTGATGCGAAGTATTCGTCGAAGGGGAGGGGGGCCTCGATGTTCTGTTGCGAAGGGGTCACCGAAGGTGGCTTCGGTGTTCTGGTGCGAAGCGGTCTCTGGGCGGTCGGACCGATGGAGGGTACCCAGTGAGACCGACGGCGAAGCCTCGGTCAGATCGGGGGCTTCGGTGCCACGGAGCCTGGTGTGGAGTAGTTTACTGCGGAGGGTTCTCACCGAAGAGGGCTTCAGCGTGATGGCGAAGGGTGCTCCGGCGTGGAGTGGTTCACTACGAAGAGGTCCGATCGGACCGGCGAAGGCCCCTCGGTCGGACCAAAGGACGGCTTCAGGTGCGTAGCCTCGGCGCACGCGTTGCGAAGGGCTATGAAGACCGTGTCGGCAACAGCCTGATGGCCCGACACGGCAACGTTCGGTCAGACCGGCGAAGCCCTATCGGTCGGACCGACAAGCTCCGATATGATCGCCTAAGGGCTCCGACGACCTTGTAGATGAATATCAATCACCCCAAACTTCTTGGCGATGATTTTTAAGGTGATTCCCCTGCAAAACAATAAGAGATCAAGTGCAATCCGGCCTAAAGGCCGAACTCCCCAGAGTAGCAATAAAACAGATAAAGACGATAAAAATCCGTTTCATGGATTAAATGGGAGATTCACGAGCGAATCAACAAGGGTTACCGTGATTTCGACATGGCGAACGGAGGGCTTTTAGCGCAAACCCACGAAGATGGACGTTACTTGGCTAATCCTAGGGCGAGAAATGTAGATTGAAAGGTAAAAGTATGATTCAAAGGGAGCGCTTTGTGTTGATATGAAAGCGGGGGTCCTCTTGAATTGGCCTCACCCCTTTATTTATAGGGGCTGATCTCATGTTCCCCGACTCCTAAACTGAGTAGGATTCGGCCAAAAAGTGGTTAGGATTTGTTTATAGATAAAAACAGCCCGGAATCAAACTCTATCTCTAAACCTAGACTTGGGCCGGTCCGACCGGACCCATTGGGATGGTCTGATCGGGCCTACATGGCCGGTTGGACCGGCCTGTGTCGGGGAAGGCATATTTTCGGCCCAAATTACCAAAACTTGATATTTTGATAATTTTAACCATTAATGCCAAATTTGGGTGTCAACACAATCATATCAAATTGTCGAAATTTATAGGGCTTACATTCTGAGCATCAATCAAATGGAACTCACAAACTATTTTTTATTTGTCTAATACGATTGTTTCTATTTTATTTTTATTTCAATATTTGTATTCAGTGACTAATCCGCAAGTTATTTGATATATTCAGAGAATGGAGGCACTTTTCTTATTAACATTTCTAATAACACAAAAATAGCATTAACAAATTTAAAATATTGTGAAAAATAGCGAACGGGTTACCTCGAATTTGGCGATGGACACATGAGGAGGCAACGAGCGGGCGGAGAGAAGACAGCCAGGCAGCGACGTCGATGGACTTCGGCGCGCGGTGATGTGTGCGGAGGAGATGGGCGCTGGGCGACGGGGACTAGTGGGAGGTGGGAGCCAGCGGCCGGTGGGGGCTGGCGGGAGGCTGGCGGCGGCAACGACAGACGAGCGCACGGGAGGTGGCAGTGAGTTGGCGCGCACAGGAGGCCTAGAAACAGGTATAGGGAAACTAGGTTTCCCTGTACGCGCGTGGAAAAAAGGGGGTTAATTCCTAACCTTCACTTAGTGAAGATGCAATGCTCTTAGCTATTGTAATGCAGGTTGAATTTATGCTTTAATGTATTATGTTGGCTTCAATTAGTGAAGATGCTATCCTATAGGGCATTCTTGAAAGAATACAACTATGTGAGCCTAATTGTTTAACGTCGTAGTTCACGAGAGTATGGTGATTTCTAGTAAGATCATTATCAGACCAGGGAGTATGACACATATGTTCCACCCGCGGGGTAAGCTACTAGCAGACAATTAGTAGTTAGTTAGGACTTTGAGTGAAACTTGTTCGTACAAAAATTGCAATTCAAGGCATAGTCCATTGCTCAAGTTGTGGATGAGTGTAGCTTGAATATCTAGGGAGGACTTCAACTTAATAGTCCTTACTGAAACACTAATATATCAAACAGTAGTGAGAAATAGACAAATCTCTAAATGAGCATTTGAGATCTCACATGGATTGTTAGAATTTTTGGATAGACCCACATGAATATTTTAGAAATTCCTAAATAAATCTCTAAGACCCATGCAATGCAAAGGCACATCTCGAAGTTAGGGATTGAGGTCAGCGTTGTATCCGACCCAGGGACTTGAGGGTCAAGGGTCGGCCTAACCGATTCCAACCTCGTATCCACCAAAGTTTGACTCCTCGTCTTGCGGAGACGCAACTTCCTTTTATTGTTTTGATGTTTTGGAACGCGGTAGATTGTACGTGATATGGAAACCGACTCGATTTAGATAGTGATCATGACATGAGATCTAGTTGCTCCCATATAAATACCTTCCTATCTAGCTAGTTCCATACATATAATATAGATATAACATCAGGAAAGATCAGATTAGATTACAACCAAAACTGCGTTAGGGTTTTGTCTATCTTTTCTCTTTGATATGATGCCACCATAATCTACTCCATCTTGCTGGCCGGCGTGCATCGACGGATGAGAGATCAGGTCTCTTGAACATGTCGCTCATGTGATCCTACACTTGGATATGGTAAATAAGGTTTTTGGTAATCGCTCTACGTCCACGTCTACCATCAGTCTCCATTGGGTACTATGATCCGACGCCAACAGGAGCAACTCTGCAGTGACCATGGATTCTTCTTCAATTACCATACATTATGTGTGCTATTTTTCTGTACGGTTATTGTCATGTTTTGTGAAACCATACTTGATGTGTTTATATCTACTAATATGATAGATCTATTCATGCTAGTTCTTGTGGATGCCATAATTTATCTATTTAAAAAATTAGTCTTAAAATTTTCTACTCTTCTATCAGCATGCATGTCGTACGTGCACACGCAGTATGTGGCTTGGGAAACACTCAAACAGTATTGGCACCAACGATGAGAGGCAAAGCCAAACACTCCATGGCTTCCTACCACCCTATCTAGTGATGTGAATTTAGGTGGCTCGATCATTCGATGAGATGATATGCCATTGGTAGAAGGAGAAGACATTCATGATCCGACTACAACCATTAAAGGATGTTGCATCTTAGCAATCTATTGGATTGAAGAGGGCGACCAGAGGGGGTGAATGGGAGCTTTAAAATTTCACTTCTGCAAAACTGGTTTCGGAGAGTCCCTTCGCAAGATCCAGTTCGAAGGTATTACCTACACTTTGAACCTGGCTTCGCACTAGGCCAGACTCCAAAAACCAGAATGCCTCGCTCACACCCGAACACTCAAAATTCTCGAAGCAGGACTTCGTAAGTGCAGTCTTTGCACACAACAGAGGTGCCTGGGGTCAGGCTCCGCACAACAGTACTTCTCTTCGGAGTAAATCCCTCAGAGCACTTCATCCAGATGCTTGGCGCTAGTAACTAGTACTAGGCTTCGCACTGAGACAGTATTCCAGACATGACTCAACAAACTGCACCTTCAAAATGGGCTTCGATAGACACTAGGGAAAAACGGCTTCGCACACATGCATCAGGGTTGTACCTTGCTAGTATCACACGAGGATATACCTCCGATATACACAGAGCAAACATACTCCGAGAAACCACTCAACACAGTTTTTGCACACAAGTTGATAGGTGCCTCTTTGTTAGCAAGAACATAAAATAAGCACCCTAGTTTGCATAGAAGGAAGTGAACAACAAAAAATGTACACCAGTAAAGCGAAGAACATAAATACAAGTTCATGCGAAAATGAATCCGAGAAACAATAGTAAATTCATTGCATGAACAGGGAACACAAAAGACTCACAAATCTGAGTACAAGTTTATGGCGGCTGGCCCTGGGATACAATGAGTACAGAAGGTTCTAAACCTAGGCCACAGTGTTGCCCTAGACCTCAGCTTGCCTTTCCTTTTATAGGACAACTCATACATTCTAAGTGACTACAGTACCCCTAGGGTTTATAAGTTTTCTGCCACAAGCATTCATGGGGGTACATTAGTTAGTCCTACTTTATTTGAAGCTCCGCTTTTTGTGTCAGCTTTGCAGACTGGAATCTTTGGAGCCTCATGGCACACGTGAAGTGCCAGAGTGTCTTTAGTTGTATCCTTCGAACACAGCGGTCTTCGCTACACCGAAGTTTATCTTTGATACAATGATGGTTTTAAGACGAAGCCCTCAAAGCCCTTGCCACCTTCACACCACCATCTCCAGAGTGGACCACCATAACTTCGCAGCTTCACTTAGCCCGAACGCCACCCGTCTGTGTACCGAAGCCATGCATGGCCAAAGTATGTCAAGACACCTAGACTTTGAAGCCCCACCTTCGAAGTACCTCCCTCCGAAGGGTTTCAATCACCACATTTCGAAGTCCCTCCTTCATCAAAGGTCTCCGCATGAAGCATCTCCCATTGGCACACCTTCGTAGTGTCTCCACCTAGAGCACACTCTAGAAGTTCTTTCTTCGGACCATGCCTTCGATGCACCTCGACTTCTGGAACCTTCATCAAGTGTTCTTCCAAGTGCCTCCGTTCGGAGCACACTGTCAGCCTTGCCTCACTCCTAAGGACTTGTCCACCACCCTTCAAAGTGACTCCTTCTATAGTACCCCTTTGAAGTGCCTCACCTCCGATGACTTTGCCTCGAGGTATCTTCATATGGAGCTCCCCTCTACACTTCCTACCTTCTACTAGCGCACCTTCGACCTGAGGACTAACCTTGACTTCACCCAGCCTTCGTGACCCTTCAGCATCAAGCTCCCTACTTGATCCAAGTCACCTGCTGTTGACCTTCCCATCACCTCTTTCATCACATGCACACCATCAACAAGCAACCAAGTGTTTCCGATACCCCGAAGCCTCTCTAGTTAAATGAAGGAAAAGTATTGATCCCTTCGATACAACCTCCGAAGAGTACTCCACCGAACCCCTTTGATGAGCACACTCCGCTGCATACTTGTGCACACAACAAATACCGAACTCCCTTCGAACCCTTTTGGAGAGGACCCTTTCTTCCAGAAAAGCACTTGTCAATCATTCATAACAGACTGAAACCAAGGCACATCTCAACTTAGTTTCTCACAATCACTATACACTACCACAAAAAATGGTCTTTAGTGACGCACCTTTAGTGACGGGTAAAAGACGTGCATAAGTAATACACTTTTAGTGATGGGTTGTTTCACACGCGTCAGTAATGCTGCCTTATTAGTGACGGATCGTAATTGGACCCATCACTAAAGACAAGGCTGACAGGGGTGCCCAAGTTAGTGACGGGTCATACAGTGATCCGTCGCTAAATATGGGGCACCATGTGAAACCAAGTGAGGTCGCACTGTGGTTTTTGTCTGTATGATGAGTGATTGACAAGGTTGTTCGATCTAGAGTGTTGAGCTGGAGTGATGAGTGAGTGATGGTTTGATTGCATCAATGGGATCGATGTGTGGATATGGATTATGCCGAGGGGATCGATGTGCGTTGCGTCTCTTGTTTTTGGCTTCTCTCATGTGTGTAGGGTAGAGATGCTAACCAACTGTCAACAGCGGGTGATCAAGGGTCAAGCAAGGAGCTCGATGCCAGAGGATCAAGGATACCGGGTGAAGTTGGAGATGATTTCAAGAGTGCACGAGGAGATAGAGCAAGACATGGACGGACGGATGGTCGAGATAGAGTAATGGTCAAGTCAGCGAAAGGGAGGCCAGTGCAAGTGATCAGACGGCTTGAGGGGATCGAGAGTGGGAGAGACTTGCTGGCGGTCGAGTTCGTGGATTGGCGTCACATGTCGACGATCGAGGATGCTTTGTTGGTTTTTGCTGAAAACTGTTGCATCAGAAAATGTTTTTAATTCTAGTAATTAGGAGTTTATTTTTTATGTTTTGTTGTCTAGATTAAATGTAATCTTTTAGTATTTTTCGGAATTCTTAATTCTGAAAAAATATTAAAAGAATAGGGTCAATGATGTAATAAATTAGGAGTTTGCATTAATGAATTTTTCAGAATTTGTAATTCTGAAAAATTATTATGGCAACTAGGTAAATACCTAGAACTTTTACCCTAATGGCATTTTGGAGATTTCCTTAATGGGCTTGCCTATATAAAGGACCCAAAGGCCTAGGGTTTAGCAGACTCTTTCAGTTGAACATTTTGGGGGCTACCAACTACAATTTCTATTTTGTTCTAGCCTTTTTGCTGTTCTTAATTTCGTGCTTACTGTTCATCATTCGGATCAAGAAGAACAGCGCATCGAGGAGCTTCCAGCGTAGTAGGTACTGTTCATCCTTATGTGATTCACTTTTGGAGCTGAGTTTTGAACTGTTTTGATGTTGTTTTTGGACCCGAGTTCTCACGACTTTTGTTGTACAAGTTTCCAGGGTTCCATTTTTGAAGTTTGCAAAAGTTTTTGACCAATACTGCATATATTTTTCTGTCCAACAAAGTACCTAAAAAGTTTTGGAAACTTCATTTCTGCTGAGTGGAGTTCTGTTCAGTCTGGATTCAATCTTTGAGGCGATTTTTGATCTGTTTTGGTACTGTTTTTGGACCTGAATTCTACATAACTTTTATTGTCCAAGTTTCAAGGGTTCCTTGTTTGAAATTTGCAAAAGGATTTGACCACTGCTGCATATATTTTCTGTCCAACAAAGTGCCTAAAAAGTTCTGAAAACTTCTGATTTCTGCCAAGTTGTGTTCTGTTTTCAGTCTGGATTCAATCTTTGAGGTGATTTTTGATCTGTTTTGGTTATGTTTTTGGACCTGAGTTCTACATAACTCTTGTTGTCTAAGTCACAAGGGTTCCATGTTTGAAGTTTACAAAAGGTTCTGAACACAACAACATATAGTTTTTGGCTCATCTATATGCTATAAAAATTCTGGAAGGTGGTCATTTGCTGAAAATCTTGAAGGCTGAAAGTTAAATCTAGAAACATTTTTCTCCCTTCTTTTTCTTTCCCAGCTTGCTGATCATGTGCTGCCGTATGTAGTGATGCTTTTTACCATTAACAACTGCATGTATTGCCGAGCACATGTTCCACCAAGCCCATTCTGAAATTGTTTTTTATGTGAGTGTTTTGTATACACTACAACAAAACAGAACATTTTCGTCGGCCAATTTAACTTCCGTCGGCTTTTCAAAAAGCCGACGGAAGTTAACGAGTCTGTGGTCCGGGCCGATACACATCCCTTAACTTCCGTCGGCCACCATTAAAGTCGACGGAAGTTAAGGGATGTAATCCCCAACACCGCGCGCGCGTACAGGGAAACCTAATCCCTGTACACGCGCGCGCCCCCGGCCCCAACTCCCACCGCCGCCAGACACCGCCGCCGCCACCCGACACCGCCGCCGGTCCCGAGCGCCCGCCTGCCGCCGCCGGCCTCGAGCGCCCTCCCCCGCAGCCCACAGCCTGTCGCCTCCCGCTGCCACCGCCTCCTACCGCCGCCGCCTCCTCCCATCGCCGCCGCTGCCCACGCCGCCCTCCGCCACCGACCGACAGCCTCCACCCCCTCCCGGCCACCGCCCACCCCTGCTCGTCGCCGCCGTCGCTCGTCGTCGCCGCCCGTCATCTCCGCCCACCGTCCGTCGCCTGCCGACCACTGCCTTCCGTCATCGCCCGCCGATCGTCGCCACCAACCGTCGCCATCCGCCAAGTAATTTTTGCTAGTACCTATCAGAATAAAATTTTGTGAATATGCTTGCCGAATGTTTCGGTCTGATACTCAACGAACAATTATTTTTGCTAGTACCTATCGGAATACAATTTTGTCGTAGTGACACTTAAATTTTGATCGAGATTGATAATATGATAGACACTTAAATTTTGTCGTAGTATGTAATAAAATGAATAATTGATTCATTTGCTAGTGCATGTCAAGTGGAAATTGATTCATTACATTGACTATTTATGCTATTACAATACTGTTCGGCAAACAATTCTAACTTTTTAAATTTCGATTATTGAGATTTGTTGTCATATAATACAAATAGCATCTCTATTCAGGTGAGGATTCCGTGGTTTTGCAAATCGCGAGGACGCATATTTCGAATTCTGCAAGATTTGGTCTTCAGCTGCATTTAAGAAGACTTCCGAGCAGAAAGGACAATGCCGCGGGATGGATCCGAAGCATAGATATGGTGCCGATGGACATATTCGCCACGCTAAACGCCTGGTAAGACCTCCTTCTGTCACTCTCTAGCTATAAATACATTTTAATGCGACTAACTCATTTCTATTGTATAGGAAGCTAAATCTGGCAACGTGCCAAGTGACATAGAGGTGTATACCTCTGGTCACAAAGGAAGCGATCCTACACAGCCAGATGTCTTGTGTAGCCAGACAGCCACATACCATTTGGTGAGATGTTAGCAATGTTAAGAGTTTGCGTAATTTCATTTTTCTCCGTCTAATCGGACATGTTTTTTGCAGGCGCAGTATGGTGAACACATGGTTCGACTCCATGGAGAGGACTATGATTGGCGGAGAGAACCTGTCGACCAAATGGCCGTGTACTCCAGCGGAGGTGGAAAAAGCCATGGACGGTGAGACAATGTTTTTATTAATGTTTTGTGTATGGTATTGTGATGGTAACTAACTCATTCAATGTTGCAGGTACTCCATGTTCAATGGAGTTATTGACTTGAGAGCGGTGAAAGCTCAGAAGTCGGCTTAGTCATCGCAGAGCTCCGTCGGAGTTGGCTCCAGCCGTCGTCGCTTAGAAGAAACCCCGGAGGTGGTTCGGGTGAGGGAGGAAATGAGGGAGGAAATGAGGCGGCGCGACGAGTACTATACCGCCTGCTTAGCACAATAGCAGGCGATGATCCAAGTAAGTTTAGTTTAGAGTGTTGCAGTTAAAAAGTATTCAGAAATAGGTTTAGAACTAACTGATTACATTACAACATGTGTAGCAACTCGCCCAGCAGCATGGTGGATTTGATATGTCCAATTTCCAACCACTACCTCCCCCGCCACCACCACTATCTTCTACATCACCTGAGGTACCTCCTGACATATCGTTACTTCAGATACTTAAGTTAGCGTTTAGAAGGGTAGTTGTTTTCGTTCTCTAATTTTGTCTATTTCTTCAGAGTTTCCGTACGCCTGGTCAGGATGGAGCCTCCCAAGCAAATGTGGATTAAGCGGGAGGCAGCGGCGGCGCCCACGACCCAAATGTGGGCGATCTATGAGTATGGATGTGTATTGTGAACCTGGATTGAATCTGGATGTGATATGCGTTTTGATTGAATCTTGATGTGTTATGTGACTTTGTATGTGAATTTGGATGGTATATGTGAATGCGGATGTGTACTGTGACTTTGGATGTGAATTAAGTTGTGTTATGTGATTTTGGATGTGATGTGTGAAGTTTTGGATGTGAGATGTGATTTTGGATGTTATATGTGAAGTTTGAATGTGATTTTGGATGTGAGATGTGAATTTGGATGTGTATTGTGAATGTGATATAAATTGTGTTTGGATGTGAGTGTGAATAGGGGAACCAGGAAAAAACAAAAAATACCAGCTAACTTCCGTCGGCTTTGACCATAGCCGACATAAGTTAGCTGCTTTCGGCCACGTGGGCAGAAAGGCTAACTTCCGTCGGCTAGGGCTAAAGTCGACGGAAGTTAGGGGCACCTAACTTACGTCGGCCAGCCTGGCCGACGAAGTTAGCGCCCCTCTGATGACGTGGCAGAGTTCGGCGCTAACTTCCGTCGGCCACATGAAGCCGACGGAAGTTAGCTAACTTTCGTCTCCTCGCTTCCATCGGCCAATTGCCGATGAAAGTTAGCCTTTTGCCGATGGAAGTTAGCTTCTTCCGTCGGGAAAGGGCTAACGTCTGTTGGCTTTGGCCGACGGAAGTTGCCTATTTTGTTGTAGTGATAGAACAGAAAAAGTTTCAGAGCTATTTTTAAAGTGTAGTCATTGTGTGTGAAAATTCAGTGCTGGTGATACCTCAATCTATCATTTGACATAATATCAGATAGGAGGGTGATAACATCTATTTTTATCGGAGTCTTTACTACATTTGCTTCTGCTTATTCATTTAGAGGTGTGTTGGGTGATTTAAAAAGGCCATCATATTCACAAGAATTTGTCGAGGCACCTATTCACCCCTCTAGTCACCATTCCGATCCCACAAACCACATTAGTGACGGTTGGTAGTACCATCCGTCACTAAAGAGTGTTGTTATATTGCGTGTCCGAAACCCTAAGGCCACCTTTAGTGACATTCTTATATGGATAACCGTTACTGATGATAAGGATATAAGTACCTCATGCACAAATCGAGCTCCACACTTATTACTCCCAAGTCCCAACCGTTACCGTCTTCGCCATAACTACCGACCGATAGTGTAGTTTTTGGACGCGCCGATGATGACCCACACCGTTACGTGCTCTAGTGGACTGACCCACACTACAGGTAGCATCAACGTCGTCCGACCCAAGGTATATATTTTTAATTATCAAATATATTTTAATCTGAAATTAAATCGTATTTTTGTATGATACAATACATGAAATAATTAGAGTCACATCTTGATTGTTTATTATTTATAGATTGTAACAACATGGAGTTGGATGTATATTTATTGTCATACTTGTAATGAGTACTTAAGTAGGGTGAAGTTTTTCATGAGTAGTGCTAGAGATGACATGTAATCTAGTGGAAAAACTGTAATGTGGTGTCCATGTTATGACTATAGGAATAAGAAGAAGTTTACAAATTTAGAATATGTGTACGAACATTTGCTGAGACGTGGATTCAAGAAAGGATATAATATATGGAACAAACATGGTGAAGAAGGAGAAAATGATGGTAAAGTAGATCAGATTGGTAGTAACAATGAAGGTGAGACCGTTGATATATATTATATGAACGACAATGACATTTTAGGAATTCCAAAAGATCGGTGTATTGATATTGTGGATAATGTTGATCATATGGTGCGTGATGCGGAGGAACAAGTTGCATATTCTAAAGGGGAGTTTTCCTAGTGCCAAAAACTTGTACGAGACTCAAAAATACTGATATATCCTGGTGTTACTAGCAAAAAATGACATTAATGTATGAAATTATCAAAGAGACAATTTTGGTAATTTTGGGCTGAAAATATGCCCAACCTGGCATAGGCCAGTCTAACCAGCCATGTAGGTCCGGTCAGACTGGCCATATGAGCTCGGTCAGACCGACCCAAACTGAGTCTGAATTGATTTTGGCTGCTTTAGGGTAATTTTATCCCTAACCCCATCTTAACGACTTAGACATGTAGTTGATTAAAGCCCAAGAACGTTGAGACAAACCCCTATAAATATAGGGGCAAGGCCGATTCAAGGATATCTTTAATCCAATCGACAAGATCAAACCCTAATTTTCCTTGAATCACACTTTTACTTTCCAATCTACCTTCCTTGCACTAGGATTAGCCAAGTAACGTCCATCTTTGTTTGTTTGTGCTGTAAACCATCCGTTCGTTGCGTTGTAATCATGGTAATCCTTGCCGATTCACTCGTGAATCATCCGTTCAATCCACGTAACATATTTCGATCGGTTTTTATTGGTGATTCGGTCTCTTGGCTGAATTACTATCAATTTTTGGTGTCTTTGCAGGGGCCAACACACACATCTTCATCACCAAGGCCCCTGCATCTACCCATCTTCAACGAGGAGATCGCCGGAGTTCGGGAGATCAATCTCTAGGAACCATCGGTCTGACCGGAGGCTACCCCTCGGTCTGACCGCTCTCTACCACACCATCACCTGACGCGTCGGCATGCTTCGGTCTGACCAGTGGCTCAAGGCCGGTCCGACTGACCGTGCGCGCTAGAGTTCCTCTTCACCACGCTGCCCCTCCTTCGGCTGCACCCCACTTCATCGGTCTGACTAGAGGCCTTTGGTTGGTCTGACCGGTTCCTTTAGGCCGGTTCAACCGTCCCTTACACCTCGGTTGAATTGGCCCTCACTTGGACTGTTTGATCATTTCTCCCACACTTTGGCCAATTGGATTACGTCCTTGGGCATGGTCTGGTTGTCGAGCGACTCCACCCTCCCTTGTCACTATCAAGGGTTGTCGAAACGCGATGTCAGTGTCGTGTTACGTTTAGTGCTATCCCTAGGTATACACACACTTTTGGATCATTGAATCGACGTCAGTGTCATTGGCACTTCGTCGTCGGATTTTAGCGTCAATACACCTTTTAGCGACTCCGCTGGGGACACACATGCCAAGCACATCTACATCGGCGGCGGGTATGACTACCACGACTACATCAGCGGTACCCTCTACGCTGGTGGACATGGTGGGGAGTGCGGAGATCGACGATGATAACATTATCCTCCCCCACTCTCGACGACCACTCTGAGGAAGATAAGGCAGAGATCGAGGCCAAGACGAAGGAGCTACACACTCTCATGCTTGAGCGCTTCACCAAGACCTGCGCGGGCTTCGTTAAGCGTGACATCGACATCCCCGACCTCTCTAGAAACAAGGTAACATCGTCATCCCCTCCACTACCCTTGCTATACATCGAGTAAAAGATAGCCACCATAGTAGATCAAGTCGTTAGCACCACTTTTGCAAATCGTCTAGGGCCCAAAGTCAATTATAGGATGGAGGCGATGTTTAGGGGATTCAGCTTTTCAAGGCCGCTTCCCCAAACCGAATTGCTAGTGTACCCCATGTTCATCACATACATAGTAGAACTGATGGGAGTACTGGTAAAGCCATCGCATCTCCGGCCTCATCATCTATGGCTGAGACTTCGTACGACCCTGTCGGTCGGACCGACCCTTGGGCCGATCAGACTAGCATGTGCCAGCCTCAGCTGTCGACAATAGTCATAAGACTGGCCATCAAGCCTGTCTGACCGGCCATAATACCTTCAATCAGACTAGCCCTATGGCCGGTCAGATCGCCCCTACCACCTGTTATACGCCACCGCCGCCCATGCCTACGCTACCCTTTCTCGTCCTGTCCGCGCCTCCTGCTCTTGTGCACCCACATAGGCCCGAGCATGTCCCTTATCACGAGCTGGCATGAAAGGACAAGCCACATGGCCGACACGTCGAGATACCACCACGTGTCACACCCCTGCATGAGAGACGCGCATAGGCATGAGGCGTAGACGACATAGAAGAGCGAATATGTGCACTATTTAGGGAATGTACAGGTTTCACACATTGAGACCGGGCTAGGGTTTACCACAAGCCGTACCCGGATCACTTAGACACTATCACATACCCGCACAACTTTAGGGTTCCCGAGTTCACTAAATTTGATGGTGAAGGTAGTAAGACCACCCTAGAGCACATAGGCCAATTCCTAGAGAAATGTGGCGAAGCTAGTGGGTCAGATGCATTGAAGCTTAGGTTATTTTCTCTGTCGCTTTCCGGCACTGCTTTCACCTGGTTTTCAGCGTTGACGCCAAACTCCGTATAGACTTGGGTCCAGTTAGAGAAGAAGATCCACGACTACTTTTATACTGGGGAAACTGAACTTAGGCTCTCACACTTGACATCAGTTAGACAGAAGGCTAGTGAGTGTCTCTGAGTACATTAAGCGCTTTAGGGATACTAGAAACCGATGTTTTAGCCTGAACATTTCCGAGAGGGACTTGGCCAACCTAGCTTTTAATAGCTTACACTCCGAACTTAAGGATAGGTTAGATGGCCAGGATTTCCTCGAGGTCAGTCAAGTCCTACAAAAGGCTCTAGTTTAGGAAAGCCGAGCCAAAAGTAAGAAATTCACCAAGACATTCAGTAAGCCTAAGGTCGAAGTGCACATCATGGAGCACTTCGATGAGGAGAAATCGTAGGAAGATGATGACTCTGCCGATATGTACACACCTAAGTGGACTTGGTCCACCAAGTATAAACCTATCACTTGCTCTGAGCTATGGCCATCTCCCACTAAGAGTCGGCCTAGTGAGGTCAAATATTCCTTTGATGTGACTAAGTGTGATAGGATATTTGATTTTTTATTAAAGAACCAGCTTCTTAGGTTGCCCAAGGGTCACATCACTTCGGCTGCTGATGACTTGAAGAAACACGCTTACTGTAAGTGGCATGACTCAAATTCCAATTCTACTAATGATTGCATTTTTTTCGTCGGCAGGTTCAATCGGCCATAGAGGAACGACGATTGAAAATAGATTCTAGTCCAAAGATGAAGCTAGATAAAGACCCCTTTCCCGTGAACAATGTTGACCTTGACGGAAAGAAGGTGATGATTCGGCTCGAGCAGGTTGAGTCATCCAAGGGGAAGGCAGTCATGATTGGAGAGCCTCGCACACACACTAGTGCCGAAGAATCCTGAGGTAGGAGTGTGGAAAGTGAACACCAACGCGTCGTCTTTTGCTGGGACCCACAAGAAGTCGAAGGTGACATATGAGATGCTGCTACAGAAGCACAAGAAGAGGGCCAAGAAGGAAAACACTCGGTCGAGACCACCAAGGAGGCCGAACCCTCCATGGAGAGATGATTTTGGCCCACGATGGGTGAGACCACTAGAGCCACCTTTTCCTCCACTGCCGTATCACCTGACAACGACACAATATGTGGCTTGGGAAACACTTAAAGGCCCATGCATCTACCCATCTTCGACGAGGAGATCGTCGGAGTCCGAGAGATCAATCTCCAAGAACTATCGGTCTGATCGGAGGCTACCCCTCGGTATGATCGCTCTGTGCTGCTCCGTCGACTGAGGCGCCGACACGCTCTGGTCTGACTGGTGGCTCAAGGCCGGTCCGATCGACCGTGCGCGCTGGAGTTCCTCTTCACCGCGCCTCCCCTTCGGCTGCACCCTACTTCGTCGGTCCGACCGGCGGCCTTTAGTCGGTCTAACCGGTTCCTTTAGGCCTGTTAGACCATCCCTTATACCTCGGTTGAACCGGCCCTCACTTGGCCGGTTTGATCATTTCTCCCACACTTTGGCCAATTGGATTACGTCCTTGGGCATGGTCTGGTTGCCTGGTGACTCCACCCTCCCTTGTCACTATCAAAGGTTGCCATAACACGACGTAGGTGTCGTGTTACACTTAGGTATATCCCTAGGCATACACACACTTTTGGATCGTCGAATCGACGTTAGTGTTGTTGGCGCTTCATCGTCACATTTTAGCGTCAACATCTGGCTGCAAATAAAAATACATGATCTTATACATTGTCTTGACAATTCTACAAATGAAGGTGACATATGGATGGTTTGATGTGAGTTTCAAAGCATTACTGAATTTGCTGAGGGACTTAATGCCAGAAGAGAATAAGATTCCTACCACCATGTATGGTGCAAAGAAGATTGTATGTCCTCTAGGGTTAGATATAGAGAAAATACGTGCATGTCTGAATGATTGTGTTCTATTTCATGGAGAGTATGCAGACCATGACAAATGTCCAACATGTGGGACACATCAATTCAAGAATATAAAAGACGATGATGAATTAGACGATGGGTGTAATAGAAGGAAAGTTCTGAGGAAGGTGATATGGTATTTTCTTGTAATCCATCGTCTGAAGCGGATGTTTGTAAATGCCAACAAGTCAAAATTATTGAGGTGACACAAAGAGGGTCGTAAGAACGACTCGATGATACG
Organism: Zizania palustris; assembly: GCA_019279435.1. Classification (NCBI taxonomy): domain Eukaryota; kingdom Viridiplantae; phylum Streptophyta; class Magnoliopsida; order Poales; family Poaceae; genus Zizania; species Zizania palustris. The sequence continues at coordinate 31,457,841 of JAAALK010000289.1, read as the reverse complement.
ACACTCAGTAGATTCTTCTCAATGGAGTACAATTAACACCACATTTCTAAGGTTTTCTAATGATTGCAGGAATATTAGATTTGCCATGAGTACCGATGGCATGAATCCTTTTGGTGACATGAGCAGTATGCATAACATGTAGCCAATGTTATTGTCTATATAAAACCTTCCCCTTGGCTTTGTAAAAAGCATAAATATACCATGTTGTCGATCTTAATCTCTGGTCCTAAACAACCCGACAATGACATTGACATGTACCTCAGACCCTTGGTGGATGATCTGAAAATTTTGTGGCACGTAGGTGTTAAGGTTTGGGACGAGTACATCCGAGAGTACCTCCAACTACATGACATGTTGTTTGTAACAATAAATGATCTGCCTGCTCATCGTAACTTATTTTGTCAAAGCAAAAGGAAAGGTTAATCTTACCCACAGTGCTTGGAGGAAACATCAAGCACATGGTTGAACCATTATAAGAAAATGGTGTATATGCAACATCGATGTTTTCTTCCAATGAAACACCTATACAGAAGAATGAAGCTACATTTTGATGGCTCCATAGAGAAAGGAGGACCTCCTAGGCATTTCATAGGTACAGAGGTATATGACCAGGTAAAGGACATAAATGTTATACTTGGTAAGCAAAAATGCTCTTCCACAAGTTGTGATGGAATGTGGAATAAGCAATCAATTTTGTGGGAGCTTGAATATTGGAAATATCTCAATGTTCGCCATTCCAACGACACAATGCATGTGGAAAAAAACATGTGTGACAGTTGTTGGGGGAAACTACTTCATTTCCACGACTTAAAGGTTAACCCTCCGAAGGCTCTAAGAAGGTCCCGAAGATGGTCGACTAATGCTCGAAGATACGTCAGCACGGTCGAAGGGTGCCACGACGCGAAGTCTCGGAGGACCCTTCGAAAGGAGAAAGGAGGCTTCGAAGCAGGAAGACGTGACTGATTGGATGCCTTGCTTATCCATCTACCCTGCAGCACTTTACCGTGTATAACCTTGTTTATAATACTGAAGGTCATTTGTAATATAAGGGTAAATAGGTCTATTCTTTTAGCCTTTCTCCCTATAAATACCCCCCTTTGTACCTTGTAAGAGGGATCCAGAACCAGTGGTTCAAACGCATGCACTCGGACCTCTTGAGTTATTATCCTTTACGGAGGCTCATGTTTGTCCTAAAAACACAAACCTCTTGTTTGTTTGTTCTTAGCTACTGAGAACCTGTTGGTGTAACTTTTACACCAACAGTTGGCGCCGTCCGTGGGGATCCAAGTTCTAGAAGCTTGTTCTCTACCGCTGACTGCACTTTGAAGAAAACTTACGGGGGGAGCCTCGGAATCCTGAGATTCCGCGCACCCTTCAGTTAAGGGCTTCTTAGTGCAGCCCGAAGGCTTTTCCTCGACCCCCTCGAAGTCGTTCGAAGCTTTCCACCTCACCGACTAACCATGCCTCCGAAGCGTGGTCAGGCTGCAGGTCCCCTTCGAAGGTCCCCTCGGACCAACGGAGCCGGACCCTCAGCTAATCCGACAGTTCCTGCTGGAACCGATGGGCGTCGAGCGCCCCGGGGCCCTCCACCGCCCCCTACAATGCTTCAGACCGACTACGCAGCAAGCCGAGATCCTGAAGTTCCCTCTGACGAAGACGAAGGCCCTCCCGAGACCGAGGCTACGCAGCTAGCCAGGCTTCAGGAGGAGGTGTCCAGATGGAGGCAGGAAGCCGCCGACAGACTCCGCACTCAAGCTTCCACTGAAACTCCAAGAGGGCCTCCAGACGATGGAGGCCACAACCCCCCAGAAGTTGTACAAGTCCAAGAAGATGCCGAGAATGCGTCCTTCGACAATGAGTCTCCATTGCACCCTGATTTGCAGAGAGTGCCGTTCGACCCCAAGTTCAAGGCCTCAAAGCTGCACAAGTACTCCGGGGGGTCGGACCCCGGGGAGTTCGCCCGCTCGTACGCCCTAGCCATAGAAGCAAGCGGAGGGGTACGAAGCACCATGGCAAAATGCTTCCCACTTGCTCTCGAAGGTGTGGCACTCCGGTGGTTCTGGTCCCTAAAACCAGGATCGATCAAGTCATGGGAACTACTCAAAAAGAAGTTCGTGAGCAACTTCCAAGGCACTTTCGTGGCCCCGATGTCCACGGGAAGTTTGTTCCAAGTAAAGCAGCGGGAAGGAGAAACCCTCCGAGAATACTTCACACGCTTCGCCCACACCAAGTCACAGATCAAGGGCCTTACTACCTCTTCGGTAGTTGATGCTGCCCGAGAAGGGGTGCTAAACCCTGACCTCCTCAGCAAACTCCACCGGAAGCCGGTAACATCCGTAGCACAACTCATGGCATACTTCGAGCAATATGCCAAAGCAGAGGAAGGATGCCTTCGGCGAGCTGAGGCAGCACTACCCGCCCTCCGGGAAGTCAAAAAGGAGCCAGAGGCCACCGCTCCGCCACAACCTCCGCAAGACAGCCGCCATAGCGAGTATAGGCGAGGAAAAAAGCATTTCCGGTCGGAAGTGCTAAATATTGCACCTTCAGCTTCGAAGGCGCCGGCCAGTTTCCAGCAGGTAAAAAATTTTAAGGCTGGGCCGTCAGTACCTCAGGAAAGGGTGCCTGGAAGGCGCCAGAGTCATTTTTGCTGCGTACATGGCGATAATAGAAGCCATGACACGAAGGACTGCAAGACGATATTAACCCTTCGGGGTGAATACATTGACCGAAATACCAGGAGGGGTACTTCGGACCGGTTTCCACCTGCGGCACGATCGGAGCCTGTCCAAACTGTGGCCCGAACCGGTGCCCTCGAAGCCCCTATACGGCTACCGGTGGCCAGTATTATGCCACCACCAAGGAACGAAGATCCGCAAGACCGCGGCAAAAGAGTGGTCCTACCCATCTCCGGAGGAGGGACCCTCGGCAGCATGTCCAAGAGACAGCGCCGTGAGTACGTCCGAGAAGTTGGGCACATTGGGACTTCAAGTTCCGCTGAGGGGATGCCAGAATGGTCCCGTGTACCCATCTCATTCACAGCCAGCGATGCAGTAGGAGTGAAGTTTCCCCATGCTGACCCATTAGTCATCTCCGCCGATATAGCAGGAGCTGATGTTCGGAGGATCCTGGTGGACGGTGGAAGCTCCGCAGATATACTCTTCGTTCAAGCCTTCGACCAGATGTGCATACCCCGAAAGCATCTACTCCCTGCAGCCCGGCCACTTCAAGGGTTCTCAGGACCGCCCTCGATGCCCTCGGCCAAATAGGCCTAGAGGTTGCCTTCGGAGAGGGGCCAATGGCTCGTGTAGAAGAGGTGATTTTCGACGTGGTGGATGCCCCCTACGCCTACAATGCTATCTTCGGGCGAGGGATGTTAAACCAGTTCGGGGCTATAGCGCATCACAACTACCTTTGTCTCAAAATGCCCACACAAGGTGGAGTGCTCACTATTTCAGGAGACCAAGCTGTAGCCAGAAGGACAGAATATGGCCACGGGCAGCCATTGGACCCTCGACAAGTGCACAATGTGGCGGAGAGCGCCGAAGAAGTACCAGAAGCCTTGAGCCCCCCGAAGGGATCCTCGCTCAAACCAAGCCCGGAGGGCGATGTCGAGACAAGAATAATCTCAGAAGACGGCAAAGAATACCCAATAAAATTCGGCAAGGGGCTATCTCCGGAGATAGCAGCCTCATTAGAAGAAGTCGTCAAGAAGAATTTAGACATGTTTGCTTGGACCGACGAAGATATCACGGGGGTCGACCGAAGCATCATCGAGCACAGTCTGCTCGTCAACCCGAAGGCCAAGCCAGTGCGCCAGGGGCTCCGGAAGCTATCAACAGAAAGAGCAAGTTTAGCCAAGGCCGAAGTAGAAAAATTGTTAAAAGCTGGCATTATCAGGGAAGTAGCCCATACCGAGTGGTTGGCCAACCCTGTCTTTGTAAGGAAGAAGGATTCCAGCAAATGGCGCATGTGTATTGACTTCACATCACTAAATAAAGCATGCCCACGAGACCCCTACCCAATGCCCCGAATAGATCAATTGATAGATTCCACTGCCGGCTCCGGACTATTAAGCTTCCTCGATGCATACTCCGGGTACCATCAAGTATGGCTGAAGAAAGAAGATGAGGCCAAGACAAGTTTTATAACTCCTTCAGGAGTATTCTGCTATGTAAGAATGCCGTTTGGTTTACGGAATGCCGGAGCCACTTTTTCTCGCTTAATAGCTAAAGCTTTAGGCCATCAGATAGGCCGCAATGTCGAAGCCTATATGGACGATATTGTAATAAAAAGTGCTCAAAAGCATCAGCATAGCATAGACTTGGATGAAACTTTTGAGAGCCTCCGAAAATGTGGAGTACGCCTCAATCCCGAAAAATGTATATTCGGGGCACAAGCAGGGAAGCTGCTAGGGTACTTAGTTTCGAGCAGGGGGATCGAAGCCAGTCCAACGCAAATAAGTGCGCTGCAAAGAATGGCCCCACCCGAAAATTTGAAGCAAGTACAGAAGCTAGCAGGAAGGCTAGCAGCACTCAGCAGGTTCCTGTCCAGATCGGCAGAGCGAAGCCTCCCAATTTTCAAGGCACTCAAGGGCTCCGAAAGCTTCAGCTGGACGCCGGAGTGCCAAAAGAGCTTCGAAGAAATAAAAGCCTACCTCGGAACATTATCAACCTTAACTGTTCCTCTTCCAGGGGAAACATTGCTTTTATACCTTGCAGCGACAGGGTCAGCAGTGAGCGCAGTACTAGTCCGAGAAGTCGAGCTCAAGGACAAGCTGGTACAAAACCCAGTCTATTTTGTCTCGGAGGCATTATCAGGAGCCAAGATCAGATACTCCGAGCTGGAAAAGTTTGCTTATGTTTTGGTAATGGCCTCACGAAAGCTAAGGCATTATTTCTTAGCGCATAACCTTATTGTCCCCACATCGTATCCTCTTGGAGATATGCTCCGAAACAAAGATTCCACAGGCAGGGTTGGAAAGTGGGCAGTCGAGTTGGCACCCTTCGAAATCTCCTTCACAGCGAGAACGGCCGTTAAATCTCAAATTATTGCAGATTTCTTAGCAGAGTGGACTCCATCTGCAGTATGGACTCCGGAAGAACCCTCTGACGGGTTCTGGACAATATTCTCCGACGGGGCCTATCAAGCATCAGGTGCCGGAGCAGGGGCAGTAATCTTCTCACCGTCAGGACAAAAGGCAATGTACTCTGCAAGGCTTAACTTTCGAACCACTAATAACGTCGCCGAGTATGAAGGAATCTTGCTAGGCCTCCGAAAGGCTAAAGCACTCGGAGCTACAAGGATAATGATCAAGACAGATTCCCAAGTCGTCGCGGGACATATTGATAAAAGCTTCCAAGCAAAAAACCCACATCTCGCACAATATCTTCAAGAAATCCGCAAGGCAGAAGCAGCATTCAAAGGGTTTACAGTTCGAAGCATACCGCGGGCAGAAAATCAACTTGCGGATATTCTTGCAAAGGCCGCGGCAGGAGCAGTAGACCTCCCGGAGGGCGCTTTCTATGAAGAATTAGAGCAGCCAGCAGCTGACCAAATACCCTCGTCAGAAGTAATGTGTATTGGAGCTACGGATTGGCGAACTCCAATAATAACTATGTTGCAAGGTAGCAATGACCCTCCGGAAGGCCAAGAAGCTCGAAGAGTGCAAACGAGAGCTCGAAATTACAAACTTGTCGGGGAAGTACTATATAAAGCCGGAGTATGCTCACCACTGCTTCGATGCATCTCTCAACCGGAAGGACAAGACATACTTCGAGGCATCCACGAGGGGCTGTGCGGAAGTCATCTAGCTCCCAGAGCACTAGCAGGCAAGACGCTCCGGCAAGGTTTTTATTGGCCGACGATCGTCAGAGACGCCGAAGACCTAGTTCGGACGTGCCAAGGATGCCAATGGATGGGCCGAAGGAGCCATCGCCCGCCAGCTCAACTCCAAATTATTGCCCCAGTATGGCCGATGGCTAGATGGGGCATGGACCTCATAGGCCCTTTCCCACCAGCAAAAGGCGGATTGAAATTTGCGGTCGTAGCCATAGAATACTTCTCAAAATGGGTGGAAGCAGAGCCGTTAACAGCCATCACATCAAAGAATGTGCAAAGGTTCTTCTGGCAGAATATTATATGCAGGTTCGGAGTCCCCAGAGAATTAACGGTGGATAATGGGACCCAGTTCGAAGCTGATACCTTCCAAACATTCTGTGAGGAACTGGGCATTAAGCTATGCTTCGCAGCAGTACGACATCCGCAATCCAACGGAGCCGTCGAGCGAGCCAACGGGAATATTCTCTCCGGGTTAAATCGCCGAATCGTCGGATTAGCCAAAGGCCTATGGGTCGAAGAGCTACCCAAAATTCTATGGTCTATCCGAACCACGCAAACTAGATCAACCGGCTTCACGCCATTCAGGTTGCTCTTCGGAGACGAAGCCATGACCCCTACGGAGCTCAAAGGGGAGTCACTTCGCGTAATTCAACACGAAGACGAAGGTGATCGGGGTGCTTCAATAGACTTGTCGGAAGAAACAAGGCTTCGAGCTGTCGCCAACCTGACGAAGTACCAAGAGCACACAAAGACATGGTATGACCCAAAAGTCAAATTAACTGAGTTAAAACCAGGTCATCTAGTATTACGAAATGTAATAGCTCCGGGGAAGCTAGGAAACAAATGGGAAGGACCATATGTTATCTTACGCTCAGGCCGCCCCGGCTCGTTTAAATTAGCTAATTTAGAAGGAGAAGAGTTGAAACACGCGTGGCATGCGGAGCACCTTAAGAGATATTATGCTTAAGGCTTCCTTGTAATCACTTGTAACACTCCTTTTATAAATAAAGCTAAGGGGTTGAGATTTGTTTTGCCTTTCGAACATCAAACCCTCCGGATGGACGCATTCGGAGGTCGGTGATGCTAGCAAGAGCCAAGCATTTCTCGGAAAAACCCAAGGGGCTTGCTACGAACCATTGGTTCAGTGGCTCCGCCAACCTACGGATTCCAGGCTTCGGCTTGTTAGGATCCGTAGAAGAGTCTAAGGACTTTAAACAAAAACAGAATTTCAAGCCCCCGGGTGCGAGGTATCTGTAAAAGAGCCGTAGGTGGCCAACCTACGGATTCCAGGCTTCGGCTTGTTAGGATCCGTAGAAGAGTCTAAGGACTTTAAACAAAAACAGAATTTCAAGCCCCCGGGTGCGAGGTATCTGTAAAAGAGCCGTAGGTGGCCAACCTACGGATTCCAGGCTTCGGCTTGTTAGGATCCGTAGAAGAGTCTAAGGACTTTAAACAAAAACAGAATTTCAAGCCCCCGGGTGCGAAGTATCTGTAAAAGAGCCGTAGGTGGCCAACCTACGGATTCCAGGCTTCGGCTTGTTAGGATCCGTAGAAGAGTCTAAGGACTTTAAACAAAAACAGAATTTCAAGCCCCCGGGTGCGAAGTATCTGTAAAAGAGCCGTAGGTGGCCAACCTACGGATTCCAGGCTTCGGCTTGTTAGGATCCGTAGAAGAGTCTAAGGACTTTAAACAAAAACAGAATTTCAAGCCCCCGGGTGCGAAGTATCTGTAAAAGAGCCGTAGGTGGCCAACCTACGGATTCCAGGCTTCGGCTTGTTAGGATCCGTAGAAGAGTCTAAGGACTTTAAACAAAAACAGAATTTCAAGCCCCCGGGTGCGAAGTATCTGTAAAAGAGCCGTAGGTGGCCAACCTACGGATTCCAGGCTTCGGCTTGTTAGGATCCGTAGAAGAGTCTAAGGACTTTAAACAAAAACAGAATTTCAAGCCCCCGGGTGCGAAGTATCTGTAAAAGAGCCGTAGGTGGCCAACCAACGGATTGCAGGCTTCGGCTTGTTAGGATCCGTAGAAAAGTCTAAGGACTCTAAATTTTTGTCTAATCATTGATGGTGACATGTGCAAAATTTCGAAGCATGCAAGTGCTCGGGCAATCATTGTGCCTAGCGAACCCTTATATAAGATAAAAGCTCCGCCACCCACAAGGGGGGTAGGAGGATAGGAGTCACACAGCATACCGTCGAAGCATTCCACATTAAAATAGTACATTTATACATCAGGAAAAATTGTTATCTAAACCCAAATAAAAACGGAGACCCTTTCGACCCCTAGAGCTACCCCTGCGGCTACGTTGCCCTTCGGAGCTTGAAGTCTTTTTAGGCCGGGAACTTCTCTTTTTCTTCGAGGCTCGCAGTTTCTTCTGCTCCTCTTGAAGTTCGGCCCACGTCAAGAGCCTTTCGGAGCCGGCCTCGGCAAGGTTCTCGGCTTGATACTCCGAGTCGGACCAGTCAACAGGCTCGGAGGACGAAGACCCCTCTTCCTGTTCTTCCTCTTTGATGTAGGACAAAACATCCCTTCGTACCTCAAGAGTAACTTCCCCCCCGTCTCCGCGAGGAACAGAAAAGCGAGAGCGGCGATAAGGCCTCAAGCTCTCAAGAACTACCCACTCCTTGCGAAGCTCGGCAGTAGTTTCCAAAAGTACGAAGTCAGGGCTCGAAGGGCATAACAGAACCTAAAAAAGAGAAGAACACCCAAGACAAGTACTGTTTATAACCTTCTCATTAATTAAAACAAAGTTTACAAGGCCACAGGTACACAACAGCCCTAAGCAGCTAGACCTGCGGGTCGGTTGGCGGAGCTGGGACCGAAGGCGCTGGCGAAGTCGGGAGTGGTGGCTTTGCCTGAGCTTGCTTTTGCCGGCGGGCCTCGTCGATCCAAACCTTAGCAGCAACCTTGTGGTCCGCCTTCCATACTGATCGGAAAGCTTCCCACGCCGAAGCCACCTCCGAAGACGGCCGCAGCAGGTCATCGTCCGCGAAGCCTCCAGGAGACGAGCCACCAACCGAGTCGAGGGGGATCCGAAGAGTTTCGAGGTGGCGAAGAACCCCGATGCCGGCGCACTGTCCGGAGATCTCTCCGTACCGTACCCCGGAATTCTTCATCAGCGACGAAGCTACCTGGATCCTCGTCAGCTTCCGGTCGAGCGGCTCGAAGGTAGCAGCAGAGGTCGAGGGGCACATGGTGCCAAAGTACTCTAACGTACCCTGAAGAGCTTCCAAGGTACGGTCAGCAGTACTAGAATTCCTTCTATCTACTGCTTCCAGGCTTGCGACCGTTGCGTCCAACGCGGCCACCCGGAGCATCAGGGAACTTTTCTGAGCCATCGCCTGGCTGAGAGCCCCTTGAAGTTCCACCAGATGTCCATTCGAAGCAGCCGCGTCTTGGCGAAGCTTCTCGACCTCCGCACGGAGAACCACTTGTTCGGCTTCGGTTTCTTCGGCACGAGTGCGGAGGGCTTCAAAGGCTTCGTCAGACGCGGCCTTAGCCTTCCGTTCTTCCAAGAGTTCCTCATTCAACCGAAGAGACCTTCCGGCGGACTCATCGAGAGCTGCTTGAAGGGCTGTAACCTTCCGGTTAAGTCGGTTAATTTCGACCTCACTAGAAGTCGCTGCCGCTCTAGCAAGGGCGAATTGCTGCAAGGAAAACAAGGTAAGTACTAAAGAAGCTTCGATCATTGAAAAACAGCAACTATGGTGTCTTTTTCATACCTGAAGGGCAGCCCTTTCGAGGGCCGTATTGAGGTTCGAAGCCCTAACTTCGCTCAAAGCGGAGATCAACTCCGAATTGGCAATATCTTGGCTCTTCTCAGCCAGGGGCTCCAGTAGCCTTCGAAGGCCGCTCCGATGCTCCAGGAAAGGAGCCAGAAGAGGGAGCCAAGACAAGGCCCGGGCATCGTCCTCGGCAGCCTCGTCCTCTGAATTGCCGATAGAGGGCGCCGCTTGGTCGACTCGAAGGCCCAAGCTGGAAATGCTCTTACCCCTCCCCGGCACGAAAGGAGGAGAGGCAAGAGCGTCTTGACCTTCGGCTGCCACACCTCCAGCTGGAGCCACGTTGTCGGAGGCGCCATCGGTAGTCGAGGTCGCCACGGCCGGAGCCAATTCCGTCCCAGGGAGCACGTCGTCCGCTCCGAAGGATACATTCTCCGCCACTGGGCTCGGAGCCCCTAGGGGAGCCGGAGGGTCCGCCCGGGTGACTGTCTCCGAGGAAGTAGGGACGTCGGGCACCACCGAGGCCTCGATACCTGAAGAGGTACCTGTTTCAGTTATCAAGGTTAATTAACATATTTTGCAGATAGCAAGCGAAGGTCGATAAAAAAAGAGAGAGCTTTGGGAAAATACCTCCAAGAGCCGCTTGGGGAAGGATCGCTGGATCCTCCAGGACTTCGTACATCCGAAGGATGTTGTCAAAGTCATCCCCCGAAGTCCTGGCCTCGGTCTCGTCCGTCGGGGCCACAACCTCCGCTGAAACCCTTTCTGGTGCAGGCAAGTCGGGGGGAGAGTTTGACTCTACTTGCACGTTGACAGGCGCAGGAGGAGCCAGTAGGGTGTCGTCAGCATCCTCTTGGTCGGGGAGGTTTGTGGGGACCTCCCCCATATCTTCGTCGATCAGGAGGTAATCTTCGAAGGCCTTTGCTGTGGCACCTCCAGAGTCTTCTGTCTCTTCGGGGGTGGGGCTCCGCTCGCCCGGCGATGAAGAGGACGAAGCAGGCGTCAAGTGAGAAGGCTGCTTCACCGCCTTCTTCTGAGCGGGTTGCTTGCCGGCCTTTTTAGAGGGCTCGACCACTGCTTTCCTCTTGCGAGCCGCCGCTCCAGCCGGGGCGAAGTCGGGAAGCGGCGGGGGCTCCATGCCGAGGGCTCTCCACACCCTGTTCGAGCGCTCCCAACTCCCTACCAGTTCCAGCCTCTTCTGCCTCTCGGCTACCGAAGGGGCTCCGAGAATTCGCTCGGTAGCCCGGACTATGTCGTCCGGAGATAAGGCCAGAGGCGCCGCTGAAAAGGAAAAGGTATAAGAAGCATAAGTATAATTAATGTGTTCATATAAAATGATGCAGCAGGAGAAGGACGTACCTATGTTTCGGAGGTCCCCCTCCGAGGCTCGCGGGATGGAGATTGGCCAACTGGCCCCGAGGGGTGAAATCCGAAGGCCAACGAACTCTTCGGCCAGGTCTCTCATGCTCATTCGACGGGCCACAGAAGCCAGCAGCCCTAGCCTCGTCGAGAGCAGGCTAGGGTTCGGAGAGATATCTGCTTCCTTCCGAAACCAAATTTCTTGAAGAGGGCCCGAAAGGGGGGAGTCTTCTCCTACTTCGGCGTAAAACCACCGAAGTATCCAATTGGTATACCATCGATCGTTTATGGCCTTCGCAGGGAAATGAAGAGCGTGCTCCCGCCGTAGCTGAAAATTGACACTGCCGAAAGCCACTGTCACCTTCGAGTCTCCAGGCCCATCTTGAGGCTTCGGCTGGCAGATAGCTTCGTGGGTTGCTGCGAAGATTTCGGAGCGCCCTTCACACCCTTCCGCCCGAAGAGCCCATTCAAAGACAGCAAGGCGGACGATTGCGTTGGGAGATAACTGAGGCAGAGTAATGTGAAACATGTCTAGTACCTCTGCTAGGAAATCCACGGCTGGTAGCCCCAGGCCAGCTTCGAAGAATGCCTCGAAGACTACCACTTCTCCGCGCCGAGGCCGGGGAGTCGACTCTGTCCCGGGAACACGAGTCCTCATTCCAGCTCCCAACTTCCCATCTACTGCCTCTTCGATGGACTCCGCTGTGCTCATTGATTGCCCAATAACGAAGCTCTGGGCCATCTTCTTCTTGGAGGGCGGACGGAGCGCCCGAGGGTTCTTGGGCCAACCGCCTCCCGGGCCCCCCGCCATGGCCGTGGCTGCTGATGCCGCCCATGCCTGCCGCTGCGCCATAGTGTTGGCCGCCAAAGGGGTGGTGTGGCTAGTTCTCGCCATTACGCTCGAGTGCTCGAAGGGGCAGAAGGTTGAGGAGAAAGGTGAATTGCAAGAACGGTGAATGCGGTAAAAACCTTCCAGTAATCCCTTTCTCCCCCTTTTATAACCACACAATCTGTACTGCCCTTCGAAAAGTTTCACACTGCAGGTTCGGCTTCTGTCGCCGACAGGTGGGGTTGGAAAGTGAAACGGTGTGCAACCGCTGAAGAAATCGACCGTTACTTCTTTTTTACAGATGGTAACGGCTATTTACGCCGTAACGGTCATATTGACGGCACACCACGACGTCCACACTTCGTAACCGCCTGCACGACGTCCATACTTCGTAACCGTCCGCACGATGTTCACGCTCCGTAACTGCTATCGTAGCACTCATGCTCCGAAGTCATGCTGCTCCAGGGAGTTTTCCTCACTATGCCAAAATTCAGAGACGAACGTTTTAAAATATTGGGCTTAATATTCTGGGCTAAATCATAGTATCATCGCATTCACTTTAAGTCTCGGAAACTAAAAATGTTCCTTTCGTATACTGCCTTCTTTCTAAAAAATAGGTTATCTACAGAAAGGCGTATTCGAGGGGCTACTGTTGGGGGAAACTACTTCATTTCCACGACTTAAAGGTTAACCCTCCGAAGGCTCTAAGAAGGTCCCGAAGATGGTCGACTAATGCTCGAAGATACGTCAGCACGGTCGAAGGGTGCCACGACGCGAAGTCTCGGAGGACCCTTCGAAAGGAGAAAGGAGGCTTCAAAGCAGGAAGACGTGACTGATTGGATGCCTTGCTTATCCATCTACCCTGCAGCACTTTACCGTGTATAACCTTGTTTATAATACTGAAGGTCATTTGTAATATAAGGGTAAATAGGTCTATTCTTTTAGCCTTTCTCCCTATAAATACCCCCCTTTGTACCTTGTAAGAGGGATCCAGAACCAGTGGTTCAAACGCATGCACTCGGACCTCTTGAGTTATTATCCTTTACGGAGGCTCATGTTTGTCCTAAAAACACAAACCTCTTGTTTGTTTGTTCTTAGCTACTGAGAACCTGTTGGTGTAACTTTTACGCCAACAACAGTCTCCTTAGAACAATGCTAAATATGCTAGGTAAAATAAAAGATCACGAGAATGCTAGAGCAGATCTTAAGGAGATGAGTTTACGACTAGAGCTACATTCACAATAGACAGATAGAGGAAAGTTCTTGCCTCCATCTTGTATCACCCTTCCTAGGAAGGAGAGGAATGAGTTTTGTGAATTCTTTCATAGCATTAAAGTTCCATCAAGTTACTCATCGAATATCAGCAAACTTGTTAACCTAAAGGAGCTTAAGATGGTTGGTGGAATGAAGACTCACGATTGTCATGTGATACTAACTCAAATGATTGCTGTCGAAATAAAAAATGTGTTACCAGTTGGGGTAAGAGAGGCAATAATGAGTTTGTGTTTTTTCTTCAATGCAATTGGACAGAAAATACTCGACCGAACAATACTAGTAGAACTAGGGAAAAAACAATATTTGACTCTCTCTCTCTCTTCTTGAGATGTACTTTCCTTCATCAATACTCGACCTAGAAAATACATCTCGTCAAAGAAATTGTTGATAGCAAAAAAGGCATTAATGGTCGAAATTGTCAAAATATCAATTTTGGTTGTTTTGGGCTGAAAATATACAAGTCCTGGTACAGGCTGAAGCCCTAAAGTGCCGGAGGCCCATCTGCATGAGGCCTCGGGGGCCTTTTTAGTGGCCTGCTTCGTAGGCCAGCTCCGGCCTAGAGGCCCTTCGGCGGCCTACTTCACCGAAGCTTTGGCCCGAGGAGCACCCTTCGGTGGGCCTGCCGAAGGCCCACTTCGGGTAGGATTCAGATAAGGAGTCTGATACATATTCTAGTTGTTTTTATCTCTAATCTTGATTAGGCCAAATCTTATCAGATTAGAGTTAGAGAAAAGAAGACTAGCCCCTATAAATACAAGGGTAAGGGCGGTTCATAGGACCCCCCAACACAGATCAACTCTTCAAACCCTAGTTTGAACCGTACCTTTATTTTCGTTACTTTTCGCATTAGATTAGTACACCTTCATGGGTTTGCGCTGGAAGCCCTCTGTCGGCCATGCCATAATAGTGGTAAGCCTTGTTGGTTCGCCTGTGAATCATCTGTTAATCTACGTAACTGATTGCTATCACCTTGTTGGCTCGCTTGTGAACCATCCGTTAATCTACGTAACAGATTGTTACCCTTCATTTTGTACACTGCAACACTTGGTAATTCAGTCTCCAGGCCGAATTGGCACTTGATCTTCATTTGCTGTAGGTTTCACGTTCGGAGCCCCCTTCGCCGAAGGTTTTCGGAGCTAGGAAGCTGGTTTCAGAGGCCGCAAGAGCACCCTTCGGAAGTCTCTGTGTTGCCCGATAGTGCCGGACCCATCACACTATTGTCGGCTTGGTTAAGTCCCGCACACCAGAGCCCGCTCCGCATCAGACTTTGTCATGCCAGCGCTCCGCACCAGACATCCTCGCGCTTGCAATCCGCACCGGATGTAGTTGCACCAGCGCGTTGCGTTGGATTTTTTCATGTCAGAGACTTCGTACCGAACCCTGTCATTCAGAGGCGATTTTGCATTGTGATCTGTTCGGAGCATGCCTTCGGCCAGATCGATCCGAACGCCGAAGGTTACCTTCGGCGCACCCTTTGCACTAGACGCCGAAGGCCCTCTTCGGTGACCCTTCGCACGATATACTCCGAACCAATCTTACTCCGTTCGGCTAATTGGATTATTTTTGTGTGATTTGATTACTTGGCGACTCCACCCCCTTGCTACTATCAAGGGAAGTCAGAACGCGACGTCAGTGTTGTGTTATGCTTAGGCTCATCCCTAGGTATCCACGTGCTTTTGGATCATCGAATTGACCCAAGTGCAGGGGCACATTTTCGTGTCAACACACTTTTTAGCGACTCCGCTGGGGAAGACTACGCCAACATGACAAGTACATCTACATTGGTTGTGAGTACCTCTATGACGACTACTACGTCTACAACGCCGATGGATCCCATGGGGGGCGCAGAGATCGACAACCGCAACATCATGATGCCCACCCTTGAAGATATCCCCGAGGAAGGTCGGGCGGAGATCGAGGCAAAGATGAAAGAGCTCCAAGATCTCATGCTCGGGAGCTACGTCAAGACACATGCAGGCTTCATCAAGTGCGACGTCAACATCCCCAACATCGCCTGGACTTAGGTAACACCAATATCACCTCCTTTATCTTCTTTAGAGATTGAGCAAAAGATAGCTACATTTGTAGATCAAGCCGTTAGCGCTTCGCTAGCTAACCGTCTAGATTCGGCAGCTAGCTCTCAGGTAGAGGCAACGTTTAGAAGGTTCGGCTTTACCGAGGCCATACCCCCAACTCCAATTACTAGCGTACCCCCGGTAAATCGCATTTACAGCAGAACTAGCGGTAGTTCCGGCAAAGCTATCATGTCTCCAGCCTCAACATCTACGGCTGAGACAAGTCACTACGCTTACGGCCAAGCTAACCCTGCTTATTATGTGCCACCCCCACCTACACCTACGCCAGCCTTTCTCGCACTGCCTGCATCGCATAGGCTGTCACGCCCCGATTTAAACAAATCGAGACATTATTGAATTTCCATAGAAAAACAATAATACAAGAGGTTCATCATGCGACAACGTACATACGGTAAAATTCATGGTACGCAGACCATATTTATTACAACATTGTTTTAATAAAACAGTAGAGTAGAATAATTAGAAAACGGCATGACGAACTTCTTCTTCAGGATTTTTCTTCTTGACTGGGTCGCTACTCCAGACCGTCTTCGAGATAAGCATCCTCTGTGGGGTCCAACGGGTATGAGTACAAAGAGTACTCAACAAGCCACCGCAAATGCAAATAATAATGCAGGATAATAAACAAGGAAGGATAAAGGCTAACAATGCGGAATAAAGCAGTTGCAGTTATGGCATTTAGTGTAATCATATTTTAATCATGCGGAAAGTAAACATGAGCATCATCAACATCAACTAACTCGAGGAGTACGTTTTACCTCCTCGCACAACGGTCCTTACATGACAAACAACATGCACATCCATATTCAAGTAAACTAACTGGGGGATGTCACGCAACCCGCCCTTGACCGTGGGCTCGGCTTTTCGAAAAGATTTAAGACTCTGATCAGAGATGTACTACTGTACCCACAAGGCACGCACTCATCTCAACGAGATGACCCATTTCACGGGAACTCGTGCCAAAACCTCAATATGAGATGTTCCAAGCGATAACCACCCGCTCTAGGTTTCGCCGGCGCGCCGGGCCGCATCCCGGCTAACGTCGCACCCCCTTTTGCGCCACATTGGTACAAGTCACCCGCAGGTGCAACTTGACCCATCTCCAAGTGGTGGCCTCGGTTTGGAACAACCCATACCTTAGTTAGGACTTACCCACTAGACTTGTGGTTAGTACGTAAGTGTATTGCAACGGATCCCTCAGACCGGTCCTTATAGTGCCCCGGGTGCGACTGACCAATGCCCTAGCTTGCACCCGGAACCCACCATGCATACACTCACAACCATGACTCATCACCAACAGAATTTCCAAGGATAAGAAGTAACGGGATCATATAGCAGAACCATTTCACTACGACTCATTTTTATCCTATAGCGGCCGTGCCAATACATTGGACACTAGCTAATATCATTGATCATATGGTGACAAGGAGGTTAGGCGAGATAGCATGGCTTGGGTTGCACATCAAGGTCGGGGGATCCTAAATAAATATAATGTAAGGGTTCATTTGACTAATGCATATACATAACCTATGTGTTTTAGCGATAGTCAATTCCAGACATGGGTTCAATATGCTCAAAAGAATTGTTTGGTGACTTGCCTTGTTCAGCAAAGGGAGAGGGAGGGACTTCGGGGAAGTACTCCGGCTCCTCGGCGACGTCGTAGTCTTTTTAATACAAAGTAAAATAAAAGAACATAACATCTAATCAAACAGTATAACATTACATTATAAACACATAAGTTAAAGTTGGGTTGATTATAAATAAAATAAATTCAGATATTAAAGTTCTGAAATTTATTCCTCCATTAATTTAAAGTGAATCTAAATGAATCATTGTTTTTCATAAAAGGGTTTTTAAGTGGGTTTAATACTACATTAAGTTTTCTAATCAATTTAATTTAAATGATTTAGAGAAAACCCAGTGGTTTTAATGTTTAAGCAGTAAAGGACAATTATATAATTTTTCTGGAATTTAAATATTTAAATTTACATTTAAATCCTAAGGGCATTTGAATACTTATTTAAATAAACATGAAAATGTCAAAGTAAACCTACTGTTTTTATTGCATAAATGTGTAGAGAATAATTTTATGAATTTTCTGAAATTGGAATGGTAATTTTTAGAGTTCAAATGCATTAGATATGAATTTTACAAGTTTAAAAACATTTCTGGAATTTTATTTTCAAATTTTAAACCCCTCGGGTCCACGGTGAGCTAGGCCCACGGTGAACCCGCGCACTGTGCGCGTGCGCCGGGTCGATCTGGACCGTCGGATCCAGATCCGACGCGCGAGGGCGAGGCGGGACGCGCAAGTGGCTACGGACGGCCAGGATTAAAACGTGCGAACCGGTACCACGTGGACGCACAGGATTAAACGCGGGTTTTAAATACAGATGGACGCACGAGATTAAAACGTACCGCTTCACTCAGATCCGACGGCGCCGATTAAATCGCACGAGGGATTAAATCCGGGCCGTTAGATCTGGATCGCGCGGCGCGGATCGAATCCGACACGGCACGGGTACTCGACCCGTGCCGGTCGTCTTCTCCGACGACGGCGAGCGGGCCAACGGCCACGGCGAGCGACGGCGGTCCTAGCTAAGCCTAGAAATGGAAAGAGGACACTACGGCGGTCATGTCGGTACCTTAAGCGAGGCGAGGGGTCGACGGAGCGAGACCGGCGACGAGGGTAGACGGCGGAGCGGTTCGGGGTCCTCGTCGGCGATGGTGTTCCGGCGGTCTCCTTGACCAGCGGGGACGTGGCCGAGGTAGGGGACGTCCTTGCGGTCACGACGGTGGCGGAGGCGCGGGCCGGGGTGGACCGAGGCGACGGCGAGGGGCGGCCGGAGGCGAAGCAGGGAGAAAATGCTCAAGGGCGAAGGAGGGGCGCTCTGTTCGTTCTCGTGGCGATTGAGCGTGGGGGTCGAACGCGTCGGAGGCAGGGGGGTTAAATAGGGTCACCGGCGGGGGTCGCATGCAAGGAAACCGGCCAGAGGGCCTTTACTCGCCGGCGATGGCTCGGCCATGCACGCGTAGCGACGATCCGGGGGCGATGACGCGGTGAATTAAAGGGGGAAACGGTCGGCGTGGCGCGGGGGACCGAGTTATGGCGGCCAATTAATGGGGGACGGACCGGCGAGGCGGATCCGAGGCGGGGTCGTCGGCCGGCGGGATTTGGGGGCGGTGGCGGGAGGTTGACGACGGGTCTGACAGGCGGGGGCCACAAGCCAGCGAGCGCGAACGGGCGAGGGTGGCGTCTGACGGGTGGGGCCGGGGTGTCGGGTTCGCGCGCGAGGGGAGGGATTCGGCGCCGACAGGTGGGACCGGGTTGTCAGCCAGAGGGGAGCGCGGTAACGGGCTGGGCCGGCCGGGAGAGAGAGAAGGGAGGGGGAGGAGCCCATTACTGTTCTAATGCTTTTCTGAATAAAAATAATTCCAGAAAATAGATTAAAAGATTAGGGCTACTTCCAAGGCTGGTAAAAATTTATAAAAATTCTCAAAATTATCTTTTGGCCTTAGGATCATATACAAAAAGTTTCACCTCCTAATTTGGTCATCTACTCTATGTTGTAGTTCAAAAGGGTATAAAAGGGATTTAAAAGTATTTTCTGAAATAATAATTCCAAGAAATTGAATTTAATAATATTTTTATTGTTTTGAAAAATTGGGGTGTTACAAACCTATCCCCCTTACAAGAATCTCGTCCTCGAGATTGGAACGCTACTCGAATAGCTCGGGGTATTGGGCTTTCAGCTCGTCTTCTTTTTCCCAAGTGGCTTCTTCTGCGGGATGGTTGTTCCATTGGACTTTGCAGAAGCGGACGACGCGACTTCTGGTTACTCTTTCCTTGGTTTCCAAGATCTTGACGGGTCTCTCTATGTAGGTCAAGTCTTCTTGGACGTTGAGCTGCTGAAGGTCGGCTTGCTCGGTGGGCACACGGAGACACTTCTTCAGCTGCGAGACATGGAACACATCATGAACGCCTGCCAAGGATGGAGGCAGTTCAAGTTGATATGCCACTTCTCCTTGTCGACGGAGGATCTGGAAAGGTCCGACGTAGCGGGGTGCTAGTTTGCCTTTCATGTTGAACCTTTGAGTGCCACGGAGGGGAGTGACTCGGAGGTAGACATAATCACCCTCCTCAAAGGCTAGATCTCTTCGACGGTTATCGGCGTAGCTCTTTTGCCTGGATTGGGCTGCCTTCAGTCGGTCTCTTATGATCTTAACTTTCTCTTCGGCTTCTCTCAATAAATCTGTCCCAAACAGTTGTGATTCTCCGGTTTGATCCCAGAGCAACGGCGTTCTGCACTTACGCCCATAGAGTGCTTCGAACGGGGACATTTGCAGGCTGGCTTGATAGCTGTTGTTGTAGGAGAACTCTGCATAAGGTAAGTTCTTGTCCCACATTCCGCCAAAGTCTAGAGCGCAAGCTCTAAGCATATCCTCCAATATCTGGTTGACCCTTTCGGTCTGACCGTCGGTCTGTGGATGATAGGCGGTGCTAAAGTTCAGCCGGGTGCCGAGTTCCTCTTGAAGGTTCTTCCAAAACTTGGAGGTAAACTGACTCCCGCGGTCAGATACAATCTTCTTGGGAACTCCGTGGAGGCACACGATCCGGGTCATATACAACTCAGCCAACTTGGCGACGGTGTAAGTTGTCTTGACCGGAACGAAGTGAGCTACCTTGGTGAGTCGATCAACGATCACCCAGATAGAATCATGACCAGCTTGGGTCCTGGGCAGTCCCGTGATGAAGTCCATTCCTATCTCTTCCCACTTCCATTCAGGGACTTTGAGGGGTTGAAGAAGTCCGGCAGGTCTCTGATGCTCTGCCTTGACTCGCCGGCATGTGTCGCACTTGGCCACATACTCAGCTATTTCTCTCTTCATGCTGACCCACCAATATTTCTCCTTCAGGTCTTGGTACATCTTTGTACTCCCGGGATGGATGGAGTATAGAGTATCGTGGGCTTCTTGAAGGATGAGAGTCTTCAACTCAGGTAGGTTGGGTACGCATACTCGGTTTCCGAACCAAATGGTACCATGTTCATCCTCGGAGAATCCGGGGGCTTTACCCTTCCTCATGTTTTGCTGGATCTCCAGGATGTCCGGGTCTTCCTTCTGCTTCTCTCGGATCTGGTCTATTAAGACAGGCCGAGACTCCAAGGCAGCGAGGTACTCTCGGGTGGTGATCCCTAGGTTTAGCCTTTCCATCTCTTTATAAAGTAGAGGAGCCTGGTCTTGAATCATGATGGCATTGCAGTACCCTTTTCGACTAAGGGCGTCTGCCACCACATTCGCTTTGCCTGGATGATAATGGATGCCCAAGTCGTAATCCTTGATCAGTTCCAACCATCTCCTTTGCCTGAGGTTCAGATCTGGTTGGGTGAATATGTACTTGAGACTCTTGTGGTCGGTGAAGACCTCACACCGATTTCCCACAAGGTAATGTCTCCATATCTTCAAGGCATGAACCACGGCTGCTAGTTCCAGGTCGTGAGTTGGGTAGTTCAGCTCATGCGGTCTCAGCTGCCGGGAGGCGTAGGATATCACCTTCCCTTCTTGCATTAAGACGCATCCCAATCCTTGACGAGAGGCATCACAGTAGACGTGGAAGTCTTTCCGGATGTCTGGCAGAGTCAGAATGGGGGCTGACACGAGCTTCTTCTTGAGAGTCTGGAAGCTCTCTTCGCAGTCGGGGGTCCAATCAAACTTCACCTCTTTTTGCAGAAGTCTGGTCATCGGCTTGGCGATCTTGGAAAAATTCTCGATGAACCGGCGGTAGTATCCGGCCAATCCGAGAAAACTCCGGATCTCGGTCACGGTCGTTGGCTGTAGCCAGTTGGTTACCGCTTCAACGGTGGTTGGGTCCACTGCTATTCCTCCGGCAGATATGACATGGCCGAGGAACTTCACCTCAGACGACCAAAATTCGCATTTGCTGTATTTGGCGTATAGTTGCTGCTCCCTTAGCTTTCCGAGGGTCAGACGGAGGTGAGTCTCGTGTTCCTCCTTGGTCTTGGAGTAAACGAGGATATCGTCGATGAATACCACGATGAACTTGTCCAAGAACTCCATGAATACATTGTTCATCATGTTCATGAAGAAGGCCGGGGCATTCGTGAGTCCGAACGACATCACAGTGTACTCGTAGAGTCCATAGCGGGAGGTGAAAGCAGTCTTGGGTATATCTTCCTCCCTGATCCTTAACTGGTGATAACCTGACCTGAGGTCGATCTTGGAAAACACCGAGGATCCTTTCAGCTGATCGAACAGGTCGTCGATCCGAGGCAATGGGTATTTGTTCTTGATGGTTACGTCGTTCAAGGCTCTATAGTCCACGCACATCCTCTTGGTCTTGTCCTTCTTCATGGCAAATATGACCGGTGCACCCCAGGGTGAGGTACTCGGTCGGATGTAACCTTTCTGCTCTAGGTCTTCGATGTTGCTCTTGACTTCGGCTAGTTCATTGGCGGCCATTCGGTATGGGCGCTTGGAGATTGGAGTGGTCCCCGGGACAAGCTCGATTCTGAATTCGATGTCCCGCTTGGGAGGCATTCCGGGCAGATCTTCGGGGAAAACATCTGCAAACTCCTTGACTATTGGCACCTCTTCAAGAGCTATCGAGCGAAGGGATGCCCCGAGTGGTTTGCGACTGGTCATCCGGAAGGTGACGGTTACGCCTTCAGGACTGGTCACCGTGACGGACTTGTTGGCACAGTCGATCACTCCCTTGTGCTTCATCAACCAATCCATACCTAGAATAAGGTCGAGTCCGGTGCATTGGATAAGGACAGGCTCGGCCCGAAACAGCACTCCTTGGATGTCAAGTTGAACCTTAGGGCTGTAGAAACGAGCTGAGGTCCTATTGCCGGGGGTGGCAATCACCATGGGAATTGGTAGAGGGAGCACGTCCAGATGGTTTGTTGTTGCAAAATCTTCAGAGACAAAGGAGTGGGTTGCTCCAGAGTCAAATAATATGACGGCCGGTACGGAATTTATAGTAAACGTACCGAGTACGACTTCCGGAGCCTCCTGAGCTTCCTCCGCGCTGACGTGGTTGACGCGGGCGCGTACGGCCTGGTGGGGTGCTGCGCCTGGGTTCTGCTTGGGGTGAGGACACTGGTGCGAATAGTGCCCTTCCTTGCGGCAGTTGAAGCAGACGACCGGCCTTCCCTGGCGATCCCTCAAGATCGGGGCCTTGGCGGCCGGTGCCGGCTGAGCGGCCGGAGCTGGTGGAGCGGGACGAGGATGCCCGGCGTTGGATCCACCGGCTGCGTGAGGTGGCCTGTAGGCGGGCCGAGGATGGTAGGCGGGCGCTGGTGGCGGAGGGACGAAGCGGGGCCTCTGAGTGTTCGCCTGCTGGTGCTTGAAGGCGATCATCTTCCTCTTCTTGAGGTCCAGCTTGTTCTGCTCAGTCTCTTGGATGAGCGCTTTATTGACCAGCCGCTGGAAGTCGGCGAAGTCGGCGGCGACGAGCTGGATGGACAGCTCATCCTTAAGTCCCCTTAGGAACTTGGCTTGGCGGAGGGCGTCGGTGCGCACTTCCTCCGGTGCGTAGCGAGCGAGGCGGTTGAACTCATGGAGGTACTCCATGACAGTCCTGTTGCCCTGCTGCAGGTCGCGGAACTCCTGCTGTTTGACCGCGATGACACCGGCGGGGACGTGGGCGGCACGAAAGGCGATGGTGAACTCTGCCCAAGTCACCATGTGGCCCTCTGGCTGGGACGCGCGATAGTTGTCCCACCACTCAGCGGCGGGACCCTGGAGCTGATGAGTGGCGAAGGCCACTCGCTCCCGGTCTGTGCAGGGGAGGAGGTCGAGCTTCTTCTCGATGGTGCGGAGCCAATCTCCGGCCTCCATCGGGTTGATCGTGCTCGAGAAGATGGGCGGGCGCACGCGCAAGAACTCGGAGAGTTGCGGAGCGGCCGCGGGTGCTGGTGCGCGAGGGGCGGGCTCCCCATTCTGCAGACGGTCCAACTGAGCCTGTTGGTGCTGCATTTGGGTGAGGAGGGCGGTGATCAGATGATTCTGGTTCGCCATCATTTCCGCCAAGGTGGGGTGGTTGGCGGAAGGCGACCCAGACTGACGTGGGCCTGTTCGCACCCCAGTTGGGTACAACACCCTCGGGCGCATCTCGGCTTCCTCCTGCTCCGTTGTTGGAGCCGGTGTTCTGGTGGTCGGCCATCTTCTGAATATCCAAAGTGATAAAGCAAAAGATGACGAAACAGTAATACAACCAAAAATACCATATAAAATTCAAGCACATGAGTATATAGAGTGGTATAAATGTTCAGTTACAATCAAGCTCTTATTCTACCCACAACACACTCGTCGCGGGTAGCACCACATACAAAATAATGATTTTTATTTATTTTCGCGTCTCCTAACGCCTACTCGCCACCGGAGGCGGTCTCCGTGCTCTCGGAACCACGAGTGCGCGGCTCCAGAGAGATGGTGGGCTCGAGAAAATTCTCGATGATGGAGTCGGAGACGAGGCCGGGGCGTGGTGTAGGGGCGCTGGTGGAAGGCCTGGCGGGGGAGGGTCGTGGCGGGATCCTCTTGGGGCGAGGGAGGGGCTCACGGATAGGCTTCTTCTTCCTTGGAAGAAGAGGAACCATCTCCGCGATGTCCTTCTGCAGCTCCATGATCTTGCGCTGCAGCTCGCCGTTCTGCTGGATCAGGTTCTTCGTTTCTTCACGAAGAAACGCAACCGCCTCATGGTGCTCGTCGGCGTCGAGCACCGCCTCGGTATGGAGATCATCCATGGCCTGCAGAAGACGCGACTGCCGGGCCATGACCGGATCACGCACGGAGTGAACTCCGAGGTAGATACTACGGTGGGCTCCGGGAGTACGCTTCGGCACAAGCCGGAAGGATGAGTTCTGAAGACGATCGTCGTAGATCATCCTCAGCTCCATGAGGGCCTGGAGGGCGACTCGTTGGCACGCGACGTCGAAAGTCGGGCCTCCAAGTGCGGTGGTGTAGGGCGGCAGGTGCTCTCCGGAGCCATGGACGGTGAGGGAGACGTCGCAAGGCCCGGCGAACTCGTCGGGGTAGACTCCTTGAAATTCGGGTTCGAAGAGGAACCCGAGGAAGGTGAGCATCATGCGGAGCTCCCGGACGAAGCCCTCATAGTGGCGGCAGTAGCTGTGGACTTGGTAGACTGGCATCTACAAAACAGTAAGTTGAATAAAAGTGAGGAGAGGAACAAAGTTTATGAAGTAGATTTTCAAGAAATAATTTCCTGTGGCTAATGGCTAGGCGGGTCTGTTTGGCTTCCTACAGTCAAGTCGGCTCTGATACCATCTTGTGACGCCCCGATTTAAACAAATCGAGACATTATTGAATTTCCATAGAAAAACAATAATACAAGAGGTTCATCATGCGACAACGTACATACGGTAAAATTCATGGTACGCAGACCATATTTATTACAACATTGTTTTAATAAAACAGTAGAGTAGAATAATTAGAAAACGGCATGACGAACTTCTTCTTCAGGATTTTTCTTCTTGACTGGGTCGCTACTCCAGACCGTCTTCGAGATAAGCATCCTCTGTGGGGTCCAACGGGTATGAGTACAAAAAGTACTCAACAAGCCACCGCAAATGCAAATAATAATGCAGGATAATAAACAAGGAAGGATAAAGGCTAACAATGCGGAATAAAGCAGTTGCAGTTATGGCATTTAGTGTAATCATATTTTAATCATGCGGAAAGTAAACATGAACATCATCAACATCAACTAACTCGAGGAGTACGTTTTACCTCCTCGCACAACGGTCCTTACATGACAAACAACATGCACATCCATATTCAAGTAAACTAACTGGGGGATGTCACGCAACCCGCCCTTGACCGTGGGCTCGGCTTTTCGAAAAGATTTAAGACTCTGATCAGAGATGTACTACTGTACCCACAAGGCACGCACTCATCTCAACGAGATGACCCATTTCACGGGAACTCGTGCCAAAACCTCAATATGAGATGTTCCAAGCGATAACCACCCGCTCTAGGTTTCGCCGGCGCGCCGGGCCGCATCCCGGCTAACGTCGCACCCCCTTTTGCGCCACATTGGTACAAGTCACCCGCAGGTGCAACTTGACCCATCTCCAAGTGGTGGCCTCGGTTTGGAACAACCCATACCTTAGTTAGGACTTACCCACTAGACTTGTGGTTAGTACGTAAGTGTATTGCAACGGATCCCTCAGACCGGTCCTTATAGTGCCCCGGGTGCGACTGACCAATGCCCTAGCTTGCACCCGGAACCCACCATGCATACACTCACAACCATGACTCATCACCAACAGAATTTCCAAGGATAAGAAGTAACGGGATCATATAATAGAACCATTTCACTACGACTCATTTTTATCCTATAGCGGCCGTGCCAATACATTGGACACTAGCTAATATCATTGATCATATGGTGACAAGGAGGTTAGGCGAGATAGCATGGCTTGGGTTGCACATCAAGGTCGGGGGATCCTAAATAAATATAATGTAAGGGTTCATTTGACTAATGCATATACATAACCTATGTGTTTTAGCGATAGTCAATTCCAGACATGGGTTCAATATGCTCAAAAGAATTGTTTGGTGACTTGCCTTGTTCAGCAAAGGGAGAGGGAGGGACTTCGGGGAAGTACTCCGGCTCCTCGGCGACGTCGTAGTCTTTTTAATACAAAGTAAAATAAAAGAACATAACATCTAATCAAACAGTATAACATTACATTATAAACACATAAGTTAAAGTTGGGTTGATTATAAATAAAATAAATTCAGATATTAAAGTTCTGAAATTTATTCCTCCATTAATTTAAAGTGAATCTAAATGAATCATTGTTTTTCATAAAAGGGTTTTTAAGTGGGTTTAATACTACATTAAGTTTTCTAATCAATTTAATTTAAATGATTTAGAGAAAACCCAGTGGTTTTAATGTTTAAGCAGTAAAGGACAATTATATAATTTTTCTGGAATTTAAATATTTAAATTTACATTTAAATCCTAAGGGCATTTGAATACTTATTTAAATAAACATGAAAATGTCAAAGTAAACCTACTGTTTTTATTGCATAAATGTGTAGAGAATAATTTTATGAATTTTCTGAAATTGGAATGGTAATTTTTAGAGTTCAAATGCATTAGATATGAATTTTACAAGTTTAAAAACATTTCTGGAATTTTATTTTCAAATTTTAAACCCCTCGGGTCCACGGTGAGCTAGGCCCACGGTGAACCCGCGCACTGTGCGCGTGCGCCGGGTCGATCTGGACCGTCGGATCCAGATCCGACGCGCGAGGGCGAGGCGGGACGCGCAAGTGGCTACGGACGGCCAGGATTAAAACGTGCGAACCGGTACCACGTGGACGCACAGGATTAAACGCGGGTTTTAAATACAGATGGACGCACGAGATTAAAACGTACCGCTTCACTCAGATCCGACGGCGCCGATTAAATCGCACGAGGGATTAAATCCGGGCCGTTAGATCTGGATCGCGCGGCGCGGATCGAATCCGACACGGCACGGGTACTCGACCCGTGCCGGTCGTCTTCTCCGACGACGGCGAGCGGGCCAACGGCCACGGCGAGCGACGGCGGTCCTAGCTAAGCCTAGAAATGGAAAGAGGACACTACGGCGGTCATGTCGGTACCTTAAGCGAGGCGAGGGGTCGACGGAGCGAGACCGGCGACGAGGGTAGACGGCGGAGCGGTTCGGGGTCCTCGTCGGCGATGGTGTTCCGGCGGTCTCCTTGACCAGCGGGGACGTGGCCGAGGTAGGGGACGTCCTTGCGGTCACGACGGTGGCGGAGGCGCGGGCCGGGGTGGACCGAGGCGACGGCGAGGGGCGGCCGGAGGCGAAGCAGGGAGAAAATGCTCAAGGGCGAAGGAGGGGCGCTCTGTTCGTTCTCGTGGCGATTGAGCGTGGGGGTCGAACGCGTCGGAGGCAGGGGGGTTAAATAGGGTCACCGGCGGGGGTCGCATGCAAGGAAACCGGCCAGAGGGCCTTTACTCGCCGGCGATGGCTCGGCCATGCACGCGTAGCGACGATCCGGGGGCGATGACGCGGTGAATTAAAGGGGGAAACGGTCGGCGTGGCGCGGGGGACCGAGTTATGGCGGCCAATTAATGGGGGACGGACCGGCGAGGCGGATCCGAGGCGGGGTCGTCGGCCGGCGGGATTTGGGGGCGGTGGCGGGAGGTTGACGACGGGTCTGACAGGCGGGGGCCACAAGCCAGCGAGCGCGAACGGGCGAGGGTGGCGTCTGACGGATGGGGCCGGGGTGTCGGGTTCGCGCGCGAGGGGAGGGATTCGGCGCCGACAGGTGGGACCGGGTTGTCAGCCAGAGGGGAGCGCGGTAACGGGCTGGGCCGGCCGGGAGAGAGAGAAGGGAGGGGGAGGAGCCCATTACTGTTCTAATGCTTTTCTGAATAAAAATAATTCCAGAAAATAGATTAAAAGATTAGGGCTACTTCCAAGGCTGGTAAAAATTTATAAAAATTCTCAAAATTATCTTTTGGCCTTAGGATCATATACAAAAAGTTTCACCTCCTAATTTGGTCATCTACTCTATGTTGTAGTTCAAAAGGGTATAAAAGGGATTTAAAAGTATTTTCTGAAATAATAATTCCAAGAA
The DNA here is from genome assembly GCA_019279435.1 of Zizania palustris. Lineage (NCBI taxonomy): Eukaryota > Viridiplantae > Streptophyta > Magnoliopsida > Poales > Poaceae > Zizania > Zizania palustris. The sequence continues at coordinate 31,430,078 of JAAALK010000289.1, read as the reverse complement.
ATTGAATTTAATAATATTTTTATTGTTTTGAAAAATTGGGGTGTTACATAGGCCCAAGCACGTCGTGTACCCCGAGCCAACATGTGAGGAAGACCCCCTGCGGCCGACACACTGACATACTGCCGCATATCACGCCCCCACATGAGAGGCGCGCGCAAGCAGGAGGGCAGGACGACATTGAGGAGCGAATCAGCGCAAGCAGGAGGGCAGGACGACACTAAGAACAAGCCTGTCACTTGTTCTAAACTACGACCGTCTCCCACTAAGAGTTGGCTCAACGAAGTTAAATACTCTTTTGATGTGACTAAATGCGATAAAATATTTGATTTCCTCTTAAAGAGCCAGCTTCTCAGGTTGCCTAAGGGCCAAGTCATCCTGACCACCGACGAACTAAAGAAGCGCCCCTACTATAAGTGGCATGATTCACATTCTCATCATACTAATGACTACAATGTTTTTCATCTGCAGGTTCAATCGGCTATAGAAGAAGGACGATTGAAAATAGATGCTAGTCCGAACATGAGGCTGGACAAAGACCCCTTTTCCATGAACACTATCGACCTCAACGAGAAGAAGGTGCTGATTCAGTCAAAATAGGCCGAGTCATCTAAAGGGAAAGCGATCGTTATTGGAAGATCACGCACACGCACACTCATACCAAAGAACCCTGAAGTAGAAGTGTGGAAAAAGCACATCAACACGTCTCCTTCGGCTGGAATTTGCAAGAAGTCAAAGGTAACATACCAGATGTTGTTGAGCAAACACCAGAAGAAAGCCGAGAAAATAGGCGTCTGGTCAAAAATGCTAAGGCAGCCGAAGGGGCCAAGACATTCGGGCTCTTCGGAGGGTGAGTTCGGACCCCAACAGACGAACCCCCCGAAGGGTGAGTTCGGACCCCAGTGGCCGAACCCTCCGCATAACGAGTTCGGGCCCCAATGGCCGAACCCTCCGCATAGTGAGTTCGGACCCCTATGGCCGAACCCTCTACTAAGTGAGTCCAGACCCCAGTGGCCGAACACACCTCTGCTCTGGGCGAACCCCCTAGTGGTAGAGTTCGGCCTACAATGGCCGAACATACCTTCGGCTGGTAGGACCCTTCGCTGATATGGTTTGAAATACCTTCGATGTGGCCGAACCTCCCTCTGGGCAATGGGTTCGGCTCGTAGTGGGCGAAGCCGCTAGAGACACCGATGCCTCTGCCATACTACTGGGCGGGATCCCCATGGGCTCCGAACTACACCTCACCACCGGAGTACCCTTCGTAGTATAATTTTGCCCCTGTTTTCCTTCGGAGTGTTATGATTGGCAGGGACAAGTAGACATAGTGAAGGGGAACGTTTTTCACAGGCTGTCCGTGGTACCTCCGAATCGACTCACGTAGGATGAAGCCAAGGAAGACATGCGTGAAAAGGTGTAGGAGAGGGAGTCTGAAGCCATCGCAGTGAAGGTAGGGTCTCAGGAGGTCCTAATCCTAAAGGCCCTCTCGCTGAAGCTCGATGGAGGTAAGTCCCCTAGTCTAGCCGAGGCCATCACCGAAGCCCGGTCCGACTGGCCTAATGAGGCCTGTCCGACCGACAGGGTGCAGAGAGAGGTGCTCACCAAGCGCAAAGAATGCAAGGCCAACCCGGGTGATTCCCGTTCGGCCAGAAATCACAAGAACAAGTTGGTGGCTCCCGGTACTAAGCCACAACCATCTTGGGCACCTCCGGCATGTCCAAATCATAGAAGAGGCGCCTACAACGTCTGCGATCATAAGAGATGCGCAAGAAGAAGGCTGAGGATGAGTGAGACGCCATCTTTGAGGAAATTCGCCCTCAGCCAGTCGTGAAGCAAATATGGAAGCCCAAGCCGGTTGAGGTGAACAACCCAACTCCTGTTCCGAGCGACGACGATGACGACTACACGCCCATCTCCGAGGGGCCCACACCTCGGGCAATGGACATCGACGTCGTCATGCTTCCCACCGAGTTCACACTACAACGAGATGAGGCCGAGGTCGCTCAGTTTAACCTTGGCCCACAAAATGCTATTTTCGAGAAGCCCGAGGATACGATTCGCCACTTGAATCCTCTCCTGTTGTAGGACCGAAAGTAGCGACCAGAGAGGGGGGGGGGGTGAATGGGCGCCTAAAAATTCTTTCGAATCAATGGCCTGCTCCCAACACCCAACGCACCTCAAAAGACTAAGTAGTAAAATATGAACAGATTGCCTAAGTCTAAAGGTATCTAGCCTAGAAGCATGATGATAAAATCAGTGAAACACTAAAGCAGTGCTAACAGGCAGATAAACAGAATATCCAAGTCAAGGCAGGTTAAACTTCTCAATGGATGATCTAAGTAAAATTAAAGTGAGATGAGAAGTTACTGTTCAAATCTGTCTCCTGTTCGGAACTTGGCGAAGCCTGCTTCGCTGGCTGAAGCCTGCTTCGGAGGTCGAGGCCTGCTTCGGAGGTCGAAGATTGTCGAAGGTGCGCGAAGGTTGAAGTTGACGTGCCGAAGGATTGTTTAGTCTAGCCTAGCTCGAGTGTAAATGCGAAGTATGCTTCGAAGCGAAGTATGACAGTGTCGAGACTTGCTTCAAACAATGTGCTTCGAAGCCTATCCTTCGAACTGAGCTTCGAACACAATGCACAGAAAAACAACCTTCGAAGGATAAGCGAAGCTCGACACGAGGCAGCAAAATCTACTCGAAGCCTACACGACTACGTTCGAAGCTAGCACTATCGAGGTATGACCTTCGAACCACAGGCCAGCTTCGAAACTGACTCCGAAGCCTGTCGAAGTATGAACTTCGAATAGCTCAAGTTGGAGTTCACCTTCGCAAAGACAGTCGAAGTATGACAAGCCAACAAACTAAGTGCAACACATACTTCTAAGCTAGATTCACAGGACAAGAGCGAAGTCAAAGTTCAAGTGAAGCCCTCGAGGATGTCAGATCGAAAACTGCCTCACGGAGCTGAGGGGCTTCGAACAGAGAAGGGGCTTCGTAAGAGAACAGCCAGAAAAGGGACTTTAGCCCTGTCAACTTGATCAAAAAGCTGTGTAGTAAAAGCAAGGCTAGAGTACTAGTGTACTGTTGCTATAGTGTAGTAGTACTACTTGCAACCAGTATGAACTAGTACTACTTCCGTGAAGAATAGTAGCAACCGAGGCACAAATGCTCAGGAAAAACAGCTATGCATGTGAAACGAAGCCATAAAAACTGCTACAAAAATGCTGCGCACGATCAGAGAATAGAAGCTTCACTGCATCAGAGAAAACTGAATAAATGCAAGGCACAAAATCAAGAACAGCAGCCTGGCGGCGCACAACCGAAGAGAGAGAGAACAAGAGGCAAAAATGACCCAATAGAGTAGAAAATGATTTCAGCAAAAAAAGGGTAGTCCAACCCTAGGGATTAGGGCCCTATTTATAGGCTGCCCAATGACCTAGAATATTCCACCAACCCCTTAGGGTTTTTACAGACTCTAAAAATAAAGGAAAAGACTCAACTGCCCTTAGGAATTTTTACAGACACGACTGACTGACTGTGGGCCTAGAGATACAGATGACTTATCCGGAAGCTAAGCTTTCGTAGCGACTACGGCTTCTCTTCTGGACAGTCCGATACAAGATCGACGGTTGTCAGTTTTGCGTCGAAACTGACAAAGCTTCCACCGGCTTTTCACCAGGTACCCGGATTGGGCCGGCCCGACTCCGCAGCTCTCTCAGCCTGGCAATCGCTCACCGCCCGTGTACCTGAGTCAATCCTGGTCAACAGCCCAATGGGTCTTCTGCTGTTTCTGGCCCATGTACCCGGATTGGGCCAGCCCGACTTCGCAGCTCTCTCAGCCCGACAGTCACTCGCTGCCCTTATACCTGAGTCACACACGGCCCATGAGACAGCAGATCTTCACTCTTCTTAGTCCTCTTTGACTATCGTTGACAATGACTCATCACATCTGGATCCATGAGGCCCACGCTATTCAGCATGGCTCCTCAATCTCCCCCTTGATGAGTGCATTGTCAACACTTCACTTCTTCAGCTCTTCAGAACCTGCGAACACACGTGGAAGCACGAAAACAAAGCACAAGAAAAACAAAGAAGAAGAAGAAAAGGTAAAAGTTTAACCCTAATGACCGAAAGCCAAACAAAAGCAAGAAGTGGTCATTATGGTTCACCAAAACGTAAAAGCTCAAAATGAGTGCGATTTCAGAACAGCAAGGATATCAACAGAGTAAGAACAAGCGAGACACAAACTCCCCCTTAAACTCTGATCCCACATTTTCTCCCCCTTGTTGACAAGTGAACTCATCAAGCACTCAAAAGAGACACAGACTCCCCCTGAAATGCAACTCCCCCTCAAAATATGCAGTGAATTCAACTGGAGTGCATGTGGAGTGTAGAAAGCATGCTTCTCAGATATGATTGACTGTAAATACAACATCTAACAAGTATAGCAGAAGACATACTGTCTAAGACACATGGCATGATCAGTGCAACAGATGATATCTAAAGAAAGTCATTAGCACGCAGTTTCATTTTTGCAAACAAAAGCATCACCATATTTTCCAGTTAACAAGCAAGGTAAAGCATGAGATGCAAAAGCTAACTGATATCTACCAAGATAAGCATTGTCCAAAACAAAGTGCTTCAGCAAACTTGTTATTATTTTAATTTTCAGCCTTTTTCTTTTCTCTTTTTCATTTATGCCAGGGGTTATTTGCATGTCAAACCTTATGCTGACCGACCAAGTCAAGCCTAGGCCAGATCTGGACCATCAGAAGCTTAAGACATTGGTCTTGGCATACACTACATTGTCCTAGTTCATACCAAAGTGCTATGGTATGCAGTCCAGAACAATGCAATGCGACAAAGCAAACCCACCTGGATCTTTGCAAGTTATGGATAAAGAGGCATGGAATTTTCATTTTTCTTGATTTTTATGGCACATTTCCATGTTTTAAAGCAGAAGGATGTTCAAGTTGCATGGTGCATCTAAGTCAGGAACTAGCTACAAGGTATGTAACAGGTAGCAAAGACATTCAGCCTACACATGCTAGTTACCAGAAGCAATGGTGATCATTTTTCAATTTTTAAAGCATAAAAGCCATGCATATGACAGATATCAGACATATCAAGTGAACTGAACCAAAGCATGATCAATGACAAGTATTCAAAAGCATGTACCAGCTAGAATAAGTAAAACAGTTCAATCATATAACAGAAGCAGCTCGAAAGTGTGATATGTGAATATGCAAGTTATGAACACACACAAAAAGACTCAAGAAAAGAGTAAAGAAGAAAGAAAACTGACGCAAAATATCCTAGAAAGGATACACAACACCCAAATCCCCTCGTAAACGCTCAAAAGTAGACTGATCTAGGGGTTTGGTGAAAATATCAGCCAACTGATGATGGGTATCAACATGAACAAGGTCAATGACACCTTTCTCATATTGATCCCTCAGAAAGTGAAAGCGCACATCAATATGTTTGGTTTTTGAATGGAGACAAGGGTTTTTCCCTACACTAATAGCACTGGTGCTGTCGCAAAACAATGGAACCCTGGTAGGAAAGAACAACTCAAAATCTCGCAAAGTGGAAATCATCCAAACTAACTGTGAGCAGCAGCTAGCAGCAGCTACATACTCAGCCTCAGTGGTCAAAAGAGCAACTCCAGATTGCTTTCGAGAAGACCAAGAGACAAGAGAAGAACCAAGAAACTGGCAAGTACCAGAAGTCGACTTGCGATCCAACCGGCACCCACCAAAGTCGGCATCCGAAAAGCCAGATAAATCAAGAGATGATGATGCTGAATAGTAAAGACCAAGATCGGGCGCATAAGTGAGATACCTGAAGATGCGCTTGACAGCCTGCCGATGAGACGCGTGTGGTGAAGACTAAAAACGCGCAGAGTCCCACGGCGAACTGAATGTCCGGTCTTGTCGCCGTCAAGTATAGCAGTGAACCGATCATCCCTCAAAACTCCCTCTCGTTGACCTTGACACCACTCTCGTCCTTATCCAGACCCCCAGATGTGCCCATCGGGGTCATCTGCGGCTTCAATTCACCACCAAAGTCAAATTTTTTCAACATATCACGAGTGTACTTACCTTGGTGGATGAAGGTGCCGTCCTTGGTCTGCTTGATCTGGAGCCCTAAGAAGTACTTGAGCTCACCCATGAGTCTCATCTCAAACTCACTGTGCATCTGCTCAGAAAACTTGGACACAAGATCATTAGTAGTACCGCCAAAGATAATATCATCCACATAAATCTGAGCGACTAAGAAATCTGAAGCAACTCTGAGCAAGAAAAGAGTTTTATCCACAGAACCCATCACAAAGCCCTTCCCCAACAAAAACTGCTTCAACCAGTCATACCAAGCCCTGGGGGCTTGCTTCAACCCGTATAAAGCTTTTTGCAATTTAAAAACATGTCGAGGAAACTTGGGGTTCTCAAAACCGGGGGGTTGCCTAACATAAACCTCCTCTTCTATGTACCCGTTCAGAAAATCACTCTTGACGTCCATTTGAAAAAGCTTAAAACCCTTCGAAACGGCAAAAGCTAGAAGAATACGAATGGACTCAAGATGGGCAACAGGAGCGGAGGTTTCTTCAAAGTCAATACCTTCCTTCTGGCAATAACCCTGGGCAACTAGTCGAGCTTTGTTGCGCACCACAACCCCATCTTCACCTTGTTTGTTCTTGAATATCCACTTGGTGCCTATGGGGTTGCATCCTGGTGGCGGCTCAACTAGTGTCCAAACCCGATTACGGACAAAATTCTCAAGCTCTTCTTGCATAGCATTAATCCAATTTGAATCAGAAAGAGCATGAGAAACATCTCTGGGCTCAAAAGATGCAACAAAAGCAGATTCAGCAAACACAGCGAGAGAGGTAGATGAACACAAAGTTCTCTCAGTCAGATCACCGATGATGAGCTCTGAGGGGTGATCACGCTGAACTGCTCGGGTTCCCTGGTGATCTGAAGTCACCTCACCGGAGTCAGCAGCTGGCACCTCTGGACTCGACTGAGGGGGATCGATCGAAGTGGAAGAAGTGATCAGAGGTCCGCCCTCGTCCACAGTCGAAGTTTCAGAAGGTGTGGGCTCTGCAGGGGGTGTAGAAGGCCCACCCTCATTAGCGGCTGGAGTATCCTCATCTTCCTCGAAGATGGACTCTCTGAGCTCACAATCAGAAGGCTCAAAAGAAGGAGTCAAAGAAGGCAAAGACTCATCAAATGAAACCTCACAAGTCTCGACAAGCAGCTGGGATTCGAGGTTCCAAATACGGAAGCCTCGAGAATGCAAAGCGTATCCAAGAAAACACCATCCCAGCAACGAGACTCAAACTTGTCCAAATGCCCTTCCTTCTTGAGCACAAAGCACTTGCAGCCAAACGCTCGCAAGTGGCTCACTTTGGGCTGTCTGCCAAACCACAACTCATACGAAGTCTTACCTAAGTAAGCTCGAAGAAAAATGCGGTTGGCCAAATAGCAAGCCGTGTTCATGGCTTCAGCCCAAAAACGCCTAGGAGTCCTGTGCTCATCGAGCATCATCCTGGCCATCTCGACTAGCGTGCGGTGCTTTCGTTCCACAACGCCATTCTGTGGGGGAGTGTAAGGAGAAGAAAACTGATGGTCAAGACCCTGATCACTACAGAAGCTGACGAACTGAGAGTTCTTGAACTCAGAGCCGTTGTCAGAGCGAATTGCTCGCATCCGACCATTGTTCTCATTCTTCAGCTTCAAAATCAAGTCATGAACAAACTGAAACATCTCATCCATAGACTCCAAAAAGAAAACCCACGAGAATCGAGAGAAGTCGTCAACAATCACAAGCGCGTACCACTTCCCACTGACTGAGCGCACCCGAGCTGGACCAACAGTGTCCAAGTGTAACAGCTCGCCCAGATACGAAGTCATCACCTGAGTTACAGGTGAGTGAGAAGCGGCAACCATTTTCCCATGACGACAGGGATGGCAGACTAGATCCTTCTCCATCTTAAGCTTGGGCAATCCTCGTGTTGGGGGAATATGTTTCCCCTGAACAGGGGCCAAATGACGTTAGCCTCCGACAGCCTTCGGCCCGAAGCCCAACACTGTCGAAGCCTGTTTCCTCCCCAAGAACTGTTCCCAAGTCTCAAGGTTTATGCCAGAGCTTGCAAGGGCGAAGCCCCAGGGCCCCGTCGAAGCCGTTTGGAGCGAGGTCCTTCAGAGCCCTCTGAGGCTAAGCCCTCGAGATCCCCTGAAGACCGCCAGAAGCTAAGTCTCAGGCTAACTTCGAAGCCAGCCTCCGGGCCTTCTTCGGAGTTAGCCTTTGAGCCCTGTCCGGAGTTAGCCTTCGGGCTCCCTTCGGAGCTCCTCAGAGCTAGTCTCCGGACCCTCTCCGGCCGGTTCGGAGGCCTCGGTTCGGAGGCCCCGGTTCAGAGGGCCCAGTTTGGAGGCCCCCAGTTCGGAGGCCCCTGGTTCGGAGGGCCCAGTTCGGAGGCCCCCAGTTCGGAGGCCCCAGTTCGGAGGGCCCAGTTCGGAGGCCCCCAGTTCGGAGGCCCCGGTTCGGAGGCCCCGGTTCGGAGGCCCCAGTTCGGAGGCCCCAGTTCGGAGCCCTGGTTCGGAGCCCTAGTTCGGAGCTCCGGCCCTGCTCCGAACCCAGAAGATATTTACGCCCCGCTACAGTACAGAAGTCGTACTAGGGGCCCCTTCGGCCCATAGTTTGTCATCTAGCTGGTCAAGATGAGACGTTACCTGACACGTCTGTAAGGCTGTAAAGCACTTTTGTACCGTAGCTAGCTCCTTTTCCCCTCTCTGCCCCTATGAGCCCAGGCTCATAGGGGGCATCCCGGTCTTTTCCTTTGGCCTGGGTGCCTATAAAAACAGGGCCAAGCCCTTGTAACAGGGACACACGCTCCAGGGGGCCATGAGACCCTAGAGTTCTTTCTCCACACCAAGGCATAGCATGCCAAATCCACCACAAACTGGACGTAGGGCTATTATCCCCTAGGGGAGGCCCGAACCAGTATAAACTCTTTCTCCCTCTGAGAGAACCCATCGAGGTTCATTCTACCTATCATATACACACATACAAAACCTGTGCTGCAGCTAACACAATTGTTACAACAGTTGGCGCCGTCCGTGGGGATCTTAGTACAAAAAGCTAAGTTCTCTGCCACTGTCTGCAATCTGAAGTACGCTTGAGGGGGGAGCTTCGAAGCTTCATGCTTCGCGCACCCTTCGGCAAGGGGCTTCAGGTCCAGTCCGAAGGCCATCTTCGCCTTCCCTTACCCTTCACATACCGGAGCTCACCCTCCGAGCTGGGCCCTCCGGACAGGGGCTCCGCTCCATGCGTCGAAGGTCGTCAAAGCCCCAAGGGCTACGAAGCCAACCTTCAGCCACTTTATGAGGTATGTCCACTATCCGAAGTACCACTTCGATGTACAATTTCGCCATTACTTTGGTATATATTCGAAGCCCTGCTTCGCCTTGAAATTCGAAGCCATGCTTCACCGTTAGAACAAATTTCTGTCCCGTCTTATTGAAAAATTCAAAGCCTTGCTTCGCCTTATCAAAAACCCGAAGCCTTGCTTCGCCTTATTTAAAATCCGAAGCCTCACTTCGCTTTACAAAATCCGGAGCACTCCTATGAAGGCTACACAGCGCCCCCAGGCCCGTAGCAGTAACAGGGACTCCGGGCCGTGGCTCGATGCGTCCAGGGATTCCGGGTTCCATACCTGAAGCATCCCAGGGATTTCGGGTTCCGCACCCGAAGCATCCCAGGGATTCCGGGTTCCATACCCGAAGCATCCCAGGGTCGAAGGTGGCCCAGGGTCGTAGGTGACCAAAAGTCGAAGGTGGCTCAGAGCCGAAGGAGGCTCACATTATCACAGGTTCGGTGAATCCACACCAAATATCCATTTTCATTACAGAATCAAGCTCAGAAGCCCTGCTTCGCTGTCCAAACACGCTCCGAAGCCTTGCTTCGCGTGTCAAATCTAATATGTACGCCTAAGCATGTCGAAGTCATACTTCGCATGAAAATCTAAGTGTGTTTCGGAGTTTTGCTCACGCACAACATCTAAATCCTAGCATGCCGAAGCATGCTTCGCTTAATTTGGCTGTGCTGAAGCCTTGCTTCGCACCAAATTAACGTGTTCGAAGCCCAAAAGAGGCCTTCACTCAATAAATTCCAAGCATCCGAAGCCGTCAAAAAGGCGCACCCCTTCGCATTTTTTATTTTGCCCGCACCAGCAACGGCTAGTCCCTAGCTGCCACGAGCAAGGGGGGAAGCATGTATGCGAGGTGTGCGAATATCATACGCAGTACGAGCGTGACAAGCTAGAACATTCGAAGTCGTCTGATAATGCGGAGCATGCAGACGAAGTACGCGAATACAATAAACTCCAATCATTGAATGATAATTGAGAAGTATGTTACAAATGTACTTCGGCTACAAAGCTACGTATAGTCCGTATCTAAGCCTAAGAAGAATCGAGTGCGAGGTCCCAACCCTCGCTTGCCTTTCTTTCGGCCAGGGCCCCCTCGGCTGGACGAAGCCCCGTCGGAGCCTGCTCTCCCACGTCTGGCTCGTCCAGGCTCCGAAGCCCGCAGACCTCGCCTTCCATTTTGCAGGTCGCTCCGAGTTAGCAAAGCAGGCGGTGCCGTGTCGAAGGCAGAGAAGTCTAAGGCTTCATCGCCCGCTAAGGCCGTTCGTGAAGGCAAAAACAAAGAACTCTGAAGGGACTCCGCCTTCACAGCGGCTAGAAAATCCTGAGCTACTTCGGAGATGGCTTCGCCACTAGGCCCCGTCGGAAGCTTAAATCGAGGGGGGCCTTCGAACCTAGCTACTTCGAGGACTGCCCACAGCTGTCGAAGTTCTTCAGAGTCCTCAAGCACTTCGAATTCAACATTCGGAGGCTGAGCCTGGGTGAGGAGCCATGCTGAATAGCGTGGGCCTCATGGCTCCAGAAGTGATGAGTCATTGTCAACGATAGTCAAAGAGGACTGAGGAAAAGAAGAGATCTGCTGTTTCATGGGCCGCGTGTGATTCAGGTACACGGGCAGCGAGCGACTGTCGAGTAGAGGTGGCTGCGAAGTCGGGCTGGCCCAATCCGGGTGCATGGGCCAGAAGCAGTAGAAGACCCACTGGGCTGTTGACCAGGACTGACTCAGGTACACGGGCGGTGAGCGATTGCCAGGCTGAGAGAGCTGCGGAGTCGGGCCGGCCCAATCCGGGTACCTGGTGCAAAGCTGGTGGAGGATTTGTCAGTTTCGGCGCAAAACTGACAACCGTTGATTCTGTATCCGACTGTCCAGAAGAGAAGCCGTAGTCGCTACGAAAGCTGAGCTTCTGGATAAGTCATCTGTAATTCTAGGCCCACAGTCAGTCAGTCGTGTCTGTAAAAATACCTAAGGGCAGTAGAGTCTTTTCCTTTATTTTTGAGTCTGTAAAAACCCTAAGGGGCTGGTAGAATATTCCTAGTGTTGGGCTGCCTATAAATAGGACCCCAATCCCTAGGGTTTGGACTACCCTTTTGGCTGAAATCAAATCCACTCTATTGGGTCACTTTTTGTCTCTTGCCTTGCTTCTCTCTCTTCTCCTGTTCCCTGCTTGCGCCGCCAGGGAGATTTTTCTCCTGTGTTTATTGTCTTGCATTTATTGTTGCAGTAAATACCCTACTTCGTTGTGTGCAGCATCTGCTAAGTTTTTAATGGCTACATTTCATTAGCATAGCAAGTTTTCCCATGATTTTTGAGGTTTTGTGTGCTTCGGCTGGGTGTGTTCTTCACGCTAGTAGTACTAGTTCTTGCTGTTGCAAGTAGTATTACTTTCCTGTAGCTACACTGTTCCGTGCAGCTTTTCACCTTCTCTGCACAGCTTTTTGATCGAAGCTGACAGGCTCTGTCACCTTTTGGCTGTGTTTCGAGCGAAGCCATTCTCTGTTCGAAGCCCCTCAGCTTCGTGAGGCAGGCTTCGATCGTACACCTTCGAAGGCTTCGTTCGATCTTCGATTTTTGGTTTGCGTTCTGTGTTGCTAAGCTTCGAAGCATTTTCTGAACGTCAGCATCGGTTACTTCGAACGTTAGTGCGAAGGGGCTTCGGCTCTATCTTTTCGAAGTCCATACTTCGACAGGTTTCGAAGTTGGGTTCGAAGCTTGTAGCTCCGCTAGGCCTCGCACTGACTTCTGTGTGGCGTCACCCTTCGCCTCTCTTTTCGGAGCTTGTTCTTTTCGAAGGTAGAGCATTGGCTTCGGACTTGGTTTTCTGTCGTGTGGCAGGCTTCGCTTCTCTGTTCGAAGATCATTCATCTGTTTGTTGTGTTCGAAGTTCTGTGTTAGAAGGTTTGACTTCGAAGCTGTTGGTTCGAAGCTGTGTTCGAAGCTTTGTCTTCGAAGTACACACTTCGAAGCAGGCTCCGACATTTGTCATACTTCGCTTCGAAGCATACTTCGCTTCTTGCCCTCCGAACTAGACTAGAACCAAACACCTTCGGCATCTTCGACATGCCTCGCAACTGACCTCCGGAGCAGACTTCGTCACCAACCTCCGAAGCAGGCTTCGTCCAGCGAAGCTGTCTTCGTCTACCATCTCCGAAGCAGACCTCGACGGGCGAAGCAGGCTTCGCCAAGTTCCGAACAGGAGACAAATTTGGACAGTAACTTCTCTTTTCATCTTACACATACTTAGATCATTTCATTGAGAAGTTTAGGCCTGTTACACCGTGTTCATCTGTCTAGTTGCAATACTTTAATAGTTCTCAGTTATCATCAATTGCTTCTAGGTTAGAAACCTTTAGACTTAGGCCTGTTGTTTATTTTCTGCTGCGTAGTCTTTTTGAGGTGCGTTGGGTATTGGGAACAGGCCATTGATTCGAAAGAATTTTTAAGGCGCCCATTCACCCCCCCTCTGGTCGCTACTTTCGGTCCTACAAGTGGTATCAGAGCGAGGTTAGGGTTTTTTCCATACCTTAACCAGTTCTAAACCCCAGTAGTGACCATGACGTCTCCCGGCAAGGTCCCGTCCTTGGAAGCCTATGGCTATAATTATTGGAAGACTCGCATGCGAGCCTATCTCATGAGCCAGGGTTCGGACATATGGGACATTTGCGTTCACACCACGTTTGTCATTTTGCCAGTTACTGAGCAAGGTACTGCTGGTATCATTGCTCAGCATCTGAGCAACAGTAAGGCTGTGAACATTCTGTTTTCTGGCTTAGGTCCCACTGAGTTTGAGCATGTGAGTCATCTCTCCACTGCGAGAGAGATCTGGGCTACCCTCAAGGCACACCATGAGGGAACAACACAGGTCAAGGCTCGGCTCTATCAGACCTACCGGCGTGAATATGAGAATTTCACACAGAAGCCGGGTGAATCTGTTGAGGCTTTGTTTGGTCGCTTTCAGTCGATCATTAACAAGCTTCGGGACAACAAGGCTGAGGGTGCTCAGTTAGTCTCAGATCACGAGCAGGCGCTCAAGGTTCTCCATACCTTGGACCCAAAGATCTGGGAGATCAAGGTATCCTCTATCGTTGAGAGCACTTCTTACGATACCTTGACCATTTCTGAGTTGTTTAGCAAGCTGAAGGCCACTGAGGTAGATATCCAGTTGAGATCAAATCTCACTGGCTCTGGATCAAAATCCCTGGCCCTTGCTACACCTTCTGTTGATCCCTCTGCTGTGAGCTGTGCTGGGTTCTCTTTGATGTCTATCACTGAGGACCAGCTTGAGTTGTTGGGAGATGATGATTTGTGTCTTTTTAACAACCGGGTGCGTCGTGTCTATGATAAAAGAATGTTCAAAAGACACGGCACAAAATCCGGATGCTTTGAATGTGGTGATCCAGGACACTTCATCGTCGACTGCCCCAAGCGCAATGGATACAAGAAGGGCACCGGTGGCAGCTTCCACGACTCCGGCAAGCATGAGAACCCTTCCTTCAACAAGGGCAAGCCGAAGACCCAGTTCTTCAAAAAGGCCCTGAAGGACTACCGGCGAGAGAACAAGAAGCGCGACAAGGCCTTCTTCGCCGAGATGGAGAAAAGCTACTCCAAGCGGTCCACGTCCTCTTCCTCTTCATCGAGCTCAAGCGATGAGGAGATCGCCATCAGGAAGGGGAAGGACAAGGATGATCCGGCGGGCCTCTGCTTCATGGCTTTCGGGGACAGACCGAAGAGCCGCTCACATCAGCGCCGAAGATCCCGCAAGAGCTTCTGCTCAATGGCTCTTGGGGATAGAGAAGAAAAGACCTCCTCCGACGACTCCGACGACGACGACAGCAAGGTATCATCTTATGAGCGTGAAATTGTTGATTTACTTGAGAGCAATCGTCAGGAGTTGAAGTATCGGGAAAAACTGCTTAGGGGGGCTAATAAGAGGATAGATGAGTTAGAAAGTGAGCTTGCCGTGGCCAACGGCAGAATTGAGAGTCTATCTTCTTCTCCTTGCTTGGGTAATAGCAGTGAGTGCCCGAAGTGTGAAGGGCTTCTGTGTGACCTGTCGACTCTGAAGTCCAGGTACACAGAAAGGGTTGATGAGAGGGACGCTTTGGCCACTGAGCTTGAAAGCGCTCAGCTGGAGCTGAAAGATGCTCAAGCCACTGTCGTCGCACCCTGTGTTGATTGCCCATCTCATCTAGCTGCCTTAGCTGAGCTGAAATCCAAGGGCGATGAGCATTTGGGTGATTTAGAGAGGTTGAGAGCTGAGCTTGCGCAGACTAGGCTAGAGCTTGAGACATTGTCAGTTCCACCCACTGTCTGTGAGAACTGTCTGTCTCTTAGAATGGAGCTAATCAAGCTGAAAGCTGAAAAGTCTGTCCAAGTAGAGAGTGAGTGTGAGACCTGCTTGTCTCAGGTGGAGGTTCTAGCTTCCTTGAGAGAGGAGCTAGCAGATTCTCAGAATGAGAACTTTTACCTCCGTTCTATCCTGAGTTGGATCAGTGCCAGAGAGCCACAGCTTGGCATGATGATCCAGCAGTTCAAGAGGCAGGATGGGTTTGGGGTAGGTTACACCTACACCAAGGCTGACTTTGAGAGTGCCATCAGCCGGGCAGTGGAGTGGAGTAAAATGACTCCAGAGCAGAGGTATCCCAAGACTCACTCCACTGAGTCTTCCCAGACTTGTCAGCCCAAGGATGGAGTGATCCATGAACCACCTAAAGCTCCACCCAAGAAGCCTATCTGGGTTCCGAAGCCCAAACTCCTCCACTCTTCTCTAGACTCTCTTCCTGGACCCTCTCAGCCCAAGAAGACAACACCAATCACCACTAAGCCCAAGAACCCCAAGCCTCAACCACATCCCAAGAAGCCTACCTATCATTGTGAGTACTGTCAGAGAGACGGGCATCTTGCGGAGTTCTGCTTCAGGAGGAAGCGGGTTGAGAGAGCAGAGAGGGCTCGTAGTGATCAGGAGCAGTTCTACCAGCAGGGTGGTAGACTGCGTGTTCCTCGGTGCATGCGGGGAGAGGCTGGAGGCCAGGCCGCGTCGTGTAGGTGGTGGGAGAGGAGACAACTTTCTTGCCCGTGCTCCAGTTGGTGGTGTCCGTTCCGGCAGAGTTCCAGACCGTGTTGGCTACGGCTCTGAACCTCGTGGCCGCAGGATTAGACAGAACTGAGGACCGCGTTTTGAGCCGCGTTGTGGTCCAAACTCTTTTGATGGTTTTCGCTTTCCATCCTTTGAGCAGATGTCTCGACACTGGTTTAGCTCTTTTGCTAAACCTGGTGCCGGACCATTTTCTCCCACTTACAGACATAGATTGTGCAGGACCGGGGACTGGAGGATGTTTGGATCATGGACTCAGGATGCTCTCGCCACATGACGGGACATCACAGATGGTTCTCCAGTCTCACTCCCCCGAGCTCCAAAGAGTACATCACATTCGGGAACAACGGTCAAGGGAAAGTAAGTGGCATAGGCTCAATTAGCATTTCAGATCATTTCTCTTTAAAGAATGTTGCTTTGGTTAAGAATTTAAACTTCAATTAGATTTCTGTTTCGCAACTTCTTGAGGATGGTTTGGAAGTACGTTTTAAGAAGGGCAATTCTTCTGTGGTTGATTCTAGAGGGTCTTTGGTTTGTCAGATTTTACCTTTCGGTAAAGTTTTTCGAATTGACTTCTCTAGTTCTTTTGGCCCTTCTCGCTGTTTGATTGCTGGATCTTCTTCTGAGCTCTGGAAGTGGCATAGGAGGTTAGGTCACTTGAGTTTTGATCTGCTAGTCAGGTTAAGCTCTATGGACCTCATCCGAGGATTGCCAAAGCTTAAGATGGAGAAGGATCTAGTTTGTCATCCCTGTCGTCATGGGAAAATGGTTGCCGCTTCTCACGCACCTGTAACTCAGGTGATGACTTCATATCCGGGCGAGCTTTTACATTTGGACACTGTAGGTCCAGCTCGGGTACGCTCAGTCGGTGGGAAGTGGTATGCACTTGTAATTGTTGACGACTTTTCTCGATTCTCGTGGGTTTTCTTTTTGGAGTCTAAGGATGAAACTTTTCAATTTGTCCATGACCTGATTTTGAAGCTGAAGAATGAGAACAATGGTCGGATGCGAGCAATTCGCTCCGACAACGGCTCTGAGTTCAAGAACTCTCAGTTCGTCAGCTTCTGTAGTGATCAGGGTCTGGACCATCAGTTTTCTTCTCCTTACACTCCCCCACAGAACGGCGTTGTGGAACGAAAGAACCGCACGCTAGTTGAGATGGCCAGGACGATGCTCGATGAGCACAAGACTCCTAGGTGTTTTTGGGCTGAAGCCATGAACACGGCTTGCTATCTGGCCAACCGCATTTTTCTTAGAGCTTACATTGGTAAGACATCATATGAACTGCGGTTTGGCAGACAGCCCAAGGTGAGCCACTTGCGAGCGTTTGGCTGCAAGTGCTTTGTGCTCAAGAAGGGAGGGCACTTGGACAAGTTTGAGTCTCGTTGCTGGGATGGTATTTTTCTTGGTTATGCTTTGCATTCACGAGGTTTTCGCGTTTGGAACCTTGAATCCCAGTTGCTTGTCGAGACTTGTGAGGTTTCATTTGATGAGTCCTTGCCTTCTTTGAATCTTTCTTTTGAGCTTTCTGGTGATGATGAGCTCGGAGAGTCCATCTTTGAGGAAGATGAGGATACTCCAGCTGCTGATGAGGGTGGGCCTTCTACATCCCCCACAGATCCCACACCTTCTGAGACTTCGACTGATGATGAGGGCGGACCTCTGATCACTTCTTCCACTACGATCGAGCCCCCTCAGTCGAGTCCAGAGGTGCCGGCTGCTGACTCCGGTGAGGTGACTTCAGATCACCAGGGAACCCGAGCAGTTCAACGTGACCATCCCTCAGAGCTCATCATTGGTGTTTTGACTGAGAGGATTTTGCGTTCTTCTGCCTCTCTCGCTGTGTTTGCTGAATCTGCGTTTGTTGCATCTTTTGAGCCCAGAGATGTTTCTCATGCTCTTTCTGATTCAAATTGGATTAATGCTATGCAAGAAGAGCTTGAGAATTTTGTCCGTAATCGGGTTTGGACATTAGTTGAGCCGCCACCAGGATGCAACCCCATAGGCACCAAGTGGGTATTCAAGAACAAACAAGGTGAAGATGGGGTTGTGGTGCGCAACAAGGCTCGACTAGTTGCCCAGGGTTATTGCCAGAAGGAAGGTATTGACTTTGAAGAAACCTTCGCTCCTGTTGCCCGTCTTGAGTCCATTCGTATTCTTCTAGCTTTTGTCGTTTCGAAGGGTTTTAAGCTTTTTCAAATGGATGTTAAGAGTGCTTTTCTGAATGGGTACATAGAAGAGGAGGTTTATGTTAGGCAACCCCCCGGTTTTGAAGACCCTAAGTTTCCTCGACATGTTTTTAAATTGCAAAAAGCTTTATACGGGTTAAAGCAAGCCCCTAGGGCTTGGTATGACCGGTTGAAGCAGTTCTTGTTGGGGAAGGGCTTTGTGATGGGTTCTGTGGACCAAACTCTCTTTTTGCTCAAGGTTGCTTCAGACTTCTTAGTTGCTCAGATTTACGTGGACGATATTATTTTTAGCGGTACTACTGATTCTCTTGTGTCCACGTTTTCTGAGCAGATGCACAGTGAGTTTGAGATGAGCCTCATGGGTGAGCTCAAGTACTTTTTAGGGCTCCAGATCAAGCAGACCAAGGACGGCACTTTCATCCACCAAGGTAAGTACACTCGTGATATGTTAAAGAAATTTGACTTTGGTGGTGAATTGAAGCCGCAGATGACCCCGATGGGCACTTCTGGGGGTCTTGACAAGGATGAGAGCGGCGTCAAGGTCAATGAAAGGGAGTTTCGAGGGATGATCGGTTCGCTGTTGTACTTAACGGCAACAAGACCGGACATACAGTTCGCCGTGGGACTTTGCGCGCGTTTTCAGTCTTCACCACGCGCGTCTCACCGGTAGGCTGTCAAGCGCATTTTCAGGTATCTCACTTATGCGCCCGATCTTGGTCTTTACTATTCAGCGTCATCATCTCTTGATTTATCTGGCTTTTCGGATGCCGACTTTGGTGGGTGCCGGTTGGATCGCAAGTCGACTTCCGGTACTTGCCAGTTTCTTGGTTCTTCTCTTGTCTCTTGGTCTTCTCGAAAGCAATCTGGAGTTGCTCTTTCGACCACAGAGGCTGAGTACGTAGCTGCTGCTAGCTGCTGCTCACAGTTGGTTTGGATGATTTCCACTCTACGAGATTTTGGGTTGTTCTTTCCTACCAGAGTTCCATTGTTTTGCGACAGCACCAGTGCTATTAGTGTAGGGAAAAACCCGTGTCTCCATTCAAAAACCAAACATATTGATGTGCGCTTTCACTTCTTGCGGGATCAATATGAGAAAGGTGTCATTGACCTTGTTCATGTTGATACCCATCATCAGTTGGCTGATATTTTCACCAAACCCCTAGATCAGTCTACATTCGAGCGTTTACGAGGGGATTTGGGTGTTGTGTATCCTTTCTAAGGATATTTTGCGTCAGTTTTCTTTCTTCTTTACTCTTTTCTTGAGTCTTTCTGTGTGTGTTCATATCTTGCATATTCACATATCACACTTTTGAGCTTGCTTCTGTTATATGATTGAACTGCTTTACTTATTCTAACTGGTACATGCTTTTGATTACTTGTCGATGATCATGCTTTGCTTCAGTTCAAATGATATGTCTGATATCTGTCATATGCATGGCTTTTATGCTTTAAAATTGAAAAATGATCACCATTGCTTCTGGTAACTAGCATCCGTGGGCTGAATGTTCTTGCTATCTGTTACATGCCTTGTAGCTAGTTTCTGACTTAGATGCAAATATGCAACTTGGACATCTGTATGCTTTAAACATGGAAATGTGCTATAAAAATGATGAAAATTCGAAAATAATGAAAATTCAAAAATGAATGAAAATTCCATGCCTTTTTATGCTTGAATTGAAAAGATCCAAGTGGGTTTGTTTTGTCGCATTGCATTGTTCTGGATTGCTTACCATAGCACGTTGGTATGAACTAGGACAGTGTAGTGTATGCCAAGACCAATGTCTTAAGCTTATGATGGTCCAGTTCTGGCCTAGGCTTGACTTGGTCGGTTAGCATAAGGTTTGACATGCAAATAACCCTTGGCAAAAATGAAAAAGGAAAATGAAAAAGCCTGAACATTTAAAAGATAACAAGTTTGCTGAAGCACTTTGTTTTGGACAATGCTTATCTTGGTAGATATCAGTTAGCTTCTGCATCTCATGCTTTACCTTGCTTGTTTACTAGAAAATGTGGTGATGCTTTGTGTTTGCAACAACTGAAAAATGCGTGCAAATGACTTTCTTTAGATATCATCTGTTGCACTGATCATGCCATGTGTCTTAGACAGTATCTCTTTTGCTATACTTGTTAGATGCTGTAATTGCAGTCAATCATATTTGAGAAGCATGCTTTGTAATCCCTCCTTATGCACTCCAGTTGAATTCACTGCATATTTTGAGGGGGAGTTGCATTTCGGGGGGAGTCTGTGTCTCTATTGAGTGCTTGATGAGTTCACTTGTCAACAAGGGGGAGAAAATTTGGGATCAGAGTTTAAGGGGGAGTTCTTACTCTGTTGATATCCTTGTTGTTCTGAAATCGCACTCATTTTGAGCTTTTATGTTTTGATTAACCATAATGACCGTTTCTTGCTTTTGTTTGGCTTTTGGTCATTAAGGTTAAACTTTTTACCTCATTTTTCTTCTTCTTTGTTTTCTTGTGTTTTGTTTTCGTGTTTCCACATTTGTTCGCAGGTGCTGAAGAGCCGAGAAAAGAGGAGTGTTGACAATGCACTCATCAAGGGGGAGATTGAGGAGCCATGCTGAATAGCGTGGGCCTCATGGCTCCAGAAGTGACGAGTCATTGTCAACGATAGTCAAAGAGGACTGAGGAAAAGAAGAGATCTGCTGTTTCATGGGCCGCGTGTGACTCAGGTACACGGGCAGCGAGCGACTGTCGGGCAGAGGTGGCTGCGAAGTCGGGCTGGCCCAATCCGGGTGCATGGGCCAGAAGCAGTAGAAGACCCACTGGGCTGTTGACCAGGACTGACTCAGGTACACGGGCGGTGAGCGATTGCCGGGCTGAGAGAGCTGCGGAGTCGGGCCGGCCCAATCCGGGTACCTGGTGCAAAGCTGGTGGAGGCTTTGTCAGTTTCGGCGCAAAACTGACAACCGTTGATTCTGTATCCGACTGTCCAGAAGAGAAGCCGTAGTCGCTACGAAAGCTGAGCTTCCAAATAAGTCATCTGTAATTCTAGGCCCACAGTCAGTCAGTCGTGTCTGTAAAAATACCTAAGGGCAGTAGAGTCTTTTCCTTTATTTTTGAGTCTGTAAAAACCCTAAGGGGCTGGTAGAATATTCCTAGTGTTGGGATGCCTATAAATAGGACCCCAATCCCTAGGGTTTGGACTACCCTTTTGGCTGAAATCAAATCCACTCTATTGGGTCACTTTTTGTCTCTTGCCTTGCTTCTCTCTCTCTTCTCCTGTTCCCTGCTTGCGCCGCCAGGGAGATTTTTCTCCTGTGTTTATTGTCTTGCATTTATTGTTGCAGTAAATACCCTACTTCGTTGTGTGCAGCATCTGCTAAGTTTTTAATGGCTACATTTCATTAGCATAGCAAGTTTTCCCATGATTTTTGAGGTTTTGTGTGCTTCGGCTGGGTGTGTTCTTCACGCTAGTAGTACTAGTTCTTGCTGTTGCAAGTAGTATTACTTTCCTGTAGCTACACTGTTCCGTGCAGCTTTTCACCTTCTCTGCACAGCTTTTTGATCGAAGCTGACAGGCTCTGTCACCTTTTGGCTGTGTTTCGAGCGAAGCCATTCTCTGTTCGAAGCCCCTCAGCTTCGTGAGGCAGGCTTTGATCGTACACCTTCGAAAGCTTCGTTCGATCTTCGATTTTTGGTTTGCGTTCTGTGTTGCTAAGCTTCGAAGCATTTTCTGAACGTCAGCATCGGTTACTTCGAATGTTAGTGCGAAGGGGCTTCGACTCTATCTTTTCGAAGTCCATACTTCGACAGGTTTCGAAGTTGGGTTCGAAGCTTGTAGCTCCGCTAGGCCTCGCACTGACTTTTGTGTGGCGTCACCCTTTGCCTCTCTTTTCGGAGCTTGTTCTTTTCGAAGGTAGAGCATTGGCTTCGGACTTGGTTTTCTGTCGTGTGGCAGGCTTCGCTTCTCTGTTCGAAGATCATTCATCTGTTTGTTGTGTTCGAAGTTCTGTGTTCGAAGGTTTGACTTCGAAGCTGTTGGTTCGAAGCTGTGTTCGAAGCTTTGTCTTCGAAGTACACACTTCGAAGTAGGCTCCGACATTTGTCATACTTCGCTTCGAAGCATACTTCGCTTCTTGCCCTCCGAACTAGACTAGAACCAAACACCTTCGGCATCTTCGACATGCCTCGCAACTGACCTCCGGAGCAGACTTCGTCACCAACCTCCGAAGCAGGCTTCGTCCAGCGAAGCTGTCTTCGTCTACCATCTCCGAAGCAGACCTCGACGGGCGAAGCAGGCTTCGCCAAGTTCCGAACAGGAGACAAATTTGGACAGTAACTTCTCTTTTCATCTTACACATACTTAGATCATTTCATTGAGAAGTTTAGGCCTGTTACACCGTGTTCATCTGTCTAGTTGCAATACTTTAATAGTTCTCAGTTATCATCAATTGCTTCTAGGTTAGAAACCTTTAGACTTAGGCCTGTTGTTTATTTTCTGCTGCGTAGTCTTTTTGAGGTGCGTTGGGTACTGGGAACAGGCCATTGATTCGAAAGAATTTTTAAGGCGCCCATTCACCCCCCCTCTGGTCGCTACTTTCGGTCCTACACTGGGCAGGTATAAAACCCCCCGTATTCATATTAATAAGCTGATAAAGTTTGTGCAAGCCTACAACTAAGTGTTACAAAGAAGCCTAAGGAGATCTACACCTTCGGAGGCGGAGGTGTCGATGTTGAAGGCCTGTCCGGCGGGGCAGGTGCTTTGGATCGGCGAAGTCGTAGGGGCTTCTGGAGGTCGAGGACTGCTTCGCAGCCTTGTTCCTTCCAAGGCTCCTGCAGCCGCCGCCAGGCTCCGCGGACGTCCGGCGGAGGCATCACCAAGTGCTGGCCCCCGAAGGCCACCAGAATCATGGAGGTTGCTGCCTGGAGGTGGTTGCACCCCGCTTCATGAAGCATGTGCAACACCCCTTGGCCCGCGACTCGGCTGGCCATGAGGGCGAAGCCCTTCAGTGATTTCTCCGCCGTTGAAGCCACCGTCTTCAAGAAATCGACGCGGTCCCCAATTGGGTCCTGATCGCCGAAGTCCGGAGCCCGGCATTCGGTCCCTATTTGCTCAAGGATGTCGGTCAGGCTCTGGGTGGCTTCGCCAAGGTTGTCTACGACGAAGTCTTCGAGCTTCTGAGCCCGTCCTCGGAGTGAAGAGTTCTCCTTCGCCTGCCGAGCCTCGGCGTCCTTCGAAGCCTTGAGCTCCGCGCGGAGCCGAACCATCTCCGAGGCCAAGGCTTCCTTAGCCTTGTCGGCCTCAGCCTTCGCCACCTCTGCCTCAGCAGCCGAAGCCTCAGCCTGCCTTCGCCTCTCGGTTTCCACCGAGACTTGGCGTCGAAGGACCTCCTTCTCCTCTGACAGTCGCTCCATCCGCCTGTCTGCAGAAGACGAAGCTGCTGCGTTCAGTGTGAAGGCCTGCAAGAATTCAAGAAATCATAAGTATTGATCGAAGCCTAAAATATAGTTCGAAGGATGCAAAGGGCTCCGCTCACCCGCACGAGGGTCTCGTTCGCGCTGATGAAGAGCTCCGTGGGGTTCAAGTGGCTAAGTTGAGCCACCATGTCCCCTGCCTCCGCAGCTGCGCAGCTCTCGCGGAAGCTGTTGATTGCCACCTCCGTCACGGCACCCTTCGGCCGGAAGGGATGGACCACCTCCTCTGCCGCGGCCACCTGCGCAGGCTTCGGCGAAGCAGGGTTTAGGCCCACCACGTCGACCTCCTCATCGCTTCGTGGGTCCTCTCCGCCGTGGCCTCCGCTGCCTCTGTCCTCGGACGAAGAGCTCCCGGACTCCGAGTCACTGTCACTGCTGCTGCTGCCGCCGCTGCTGCTCGAAGCCTCGGTTGGTTTCATCGCAGCAGGCTTCGGTCCGGCTTTGTCTACCGGCTCCGCCCTGGTGGGCCTCGCTTCGGCATCCTCCTCTGCAGAAAGGCCAAGTCAGAATCCGCGTATTAAAGACAAGCATGTAAAAAGGGTTTACCTTCGTCGGAGATTTCTTCGAAGGAAGGAGGGGCTATGTGTGCCCCCCAATCCCTTCGCTGTGAAGCTGGTGTATCAGCCTTCGCGCCCGAGGTTGTTGCCGTCGAAGCCTCCGCGGCCTTCTCGATGGCTGGAGTAAGCATGTCGGCCTCCGCCGTCGAAGGTCTCACCGCCAGGGGCTCCGCTGCCTTCTTGGTGACCGGAGCACTTGAGGGCTCCACCGCTGCCTCCTCCAGGGTAGAGGTTTCGGTCGCAGGGACCTCTGACCGCACCCTCGAAGTCCCAAGCTCGTCGTCATCCCCCCTCTTCCTCTTGGCTCCGGCCGACGAAGTTGTGAGGTGGGAGAAGTCTGGCAGAGCAGGGAACACCTCGAGGCCAAGCACGGTCCATACCCTGTTCCAATGCTCCCAGGACCCCACAAGAGCAAGGCGCTGGGCCTGCTCCTCATGTGTCGGAGTCCCAACGACGCACTCCGCCGCCGCAATAGCCTCCTCCGGAGTCCTCATTTCGAGGTGGGCTTCATAAAAGTTCAAGTCAGAGTGAAGTTTTGCGAAGTATGAAAGTGAAGAGAATTGAAGCCTTACAGAAGCTGTCGAAGGCCAACTCGCGAAGCTCTCCTTGGCCCGAAGCCTGGAAGAGCCCCTCCGGCCAAGAGCGCGCGAGGGGGCTAAGTCGGAGGGTGATGAACTCCTCTGCGAGGTCCCTCATGCTCGTCTTCGCCGCCACCCTCTGAAGAAGCAAGATCCTCGAGCGAAGGATGTCCTCGCTGGCCTTCACCACCCCTTCGCGTCGGTATAAGATGTGGGCGTTGGTACTCCGAAGGGGAGAGTTCACGCCAACGGAGGCATAGAACCATTCCTGGTCCCACTTCGAGTACCACTTGTTATTCACAGCCCTCGCCGGGAAGGCATCCTGGAACTCCCTTCGGAGCTGGAAGTTTGCACTACCGAAGGCCAGCGCCCTCTTGACGCGGTCTGTCCCCACGGACGGCGCCAACTGTTGTAGCAATTGTGTTAGCTACAGCATAGGTTTTGTATGTGTGTATATGATAGGTAGAATGAACCTCGATGTGTTCTCTCAGAGGGAGAAAGAGTTTATACTGGTTCGGGCCTCCCCTAGGGGATAATATCCCTACTTCCAGTTTGTGGTGGATTTGGCATGCTATGCCTTGGTGTGGAGAAAGAACTCCAGGGTCTCATGGCCCCCTGGAGCGTGTGTCCCTGTTACAAGGGCTTGGCCCTGTTTTTATAGGCACGCAGGCCAAAGGAAAAGACCGAGATGCCCCCTATGAGTCCTAGGCTCATAGGGGCAGAGAGGGGAAAAGGAGCTAGCTACGGTACAAAAGTGCTTTACAGCCTTACAGACATGTCAGGTAACGTCTCATCTTGACCAGCTAGACGACAAACTATGGGCCGAAGGGGCCCCTGGTACGACTTCTGTACTGTAGCGGGGCGTAAATATCTTCTGGGTTCGGAGCAGGGCCGGAGCTCCGAACGGGGGCTCCAAACCAGGGCTCCGAACTGGGGCCTCCGAACTGGGCCCTCCGAACCGGGGCCTCCGAAATGGGGGCCTCCGAACTGGGCCCTCCAAACCGGGGCCTCCGAACCGGTCGGAGAGGGTCCAGAGACTAGCTCTGAGGAGCTCCGAAGGGAGCCCGAAGGCTAACTCTGGACAGGGCTCGAAGGCTAACTCCGAAGAAGGCCCGGAGGCTGGCTTCGAAGTTAGCCTGAGACTTAGCTTCTGGCGGTCTTCAGGGGATCTCGAGGGCTTAGCCTCGGAGGGCTCCGAAGGACCTCGCTCCAGAGGGCTTCGACGGGGCCTTGGGGCTTCGCCCTTGCAAGCTCCGACATAAACCTTGAGACTTGGGAACAGTTCTTGGGGAGGAAATAGGCTTCGACAGTGTTGGGCTCCGGGCCGAAAGCTGTCGGAGGCTGACGTCATTTGGCCCCTGTTCAGGGGAAACATATTCCCCCAATAATAGCCCATCGCGTGCAGGCCTTCGGGACGAAAGGGTGCGCGCGCCCTTAGGACAAATGACCTGAAAATTACAACTTTGGAGAAAATAAGCCTTCGGAGCTTGGACCGAAGGTGACATCGAAATCTGCAGGTAATAAATGCCTGCGCCAGCTGTCAGAGCGACCTCGGGGAGCCCAAATGGCTCCACAACGGTTAGAAAAATTACCGTTACCCTGCGCTGGGCCGCTTCGCCTTCGCTTAGGGCCCATGGAACAGTGGGTTCGGCCCACGACCATTGGAATTCTTACTGCCTATAAATAGGGGTTTACCGTGTGTGAGAAGGAAGCAAATGAGAAGGTTGTAAGGCAATGAGAAGGAAGCAAATGAGAGCGTGCCGAAGCCACACGCGGTAAACCCCTATTTATAGGCAGTAAGAATTCCGACGGTCGTGGGCCGAACCCACTGTTCCGTGGGCCCTCAGCGAAGGCGAAGCGGCCCAGCGCAGGGTAACGGTAATTTTTCTAACTGTTGTGGAGCCGTTTGGGCTCCCCGAGGTCGCTTTGACAGCTAGCGCAGACATTTATTACCTGTAGATTTCGAAGTCACCTTCGGTCCAAGCTCCGAAGGCTTATTTTCTCCAAAGTTGTAATTTTCAGGTCATTTGTCCTAAGGGCGCGCGCACCCCTTCGTCCCGAAGGCCTGCACGCGATGGGCTACTGTTGGGGGAATATGTTTCCCCTGAACAGGGGCCAAATGACGTCAGCCTCCGACAGCCTTCGGCCCGGAGCCCAACACTGTCAAAGCCTGTTTCCTCCCCAAGAACTATTCCCAAGTCTCAAGGTTTATGTCGGAGCTTGCAAGGGCGAAGCCCCAGGGCCCCGTCGAAGCCCTCTGGAGCGAGGTCCTTCGGAGCCCTCCGAGGCTAAGCCCTCGAGATCCCCTGAAGACCGCCAGAAGCTAAGTCTCAGGCTAACTTCGAAGCCAGCCTTCGGGCCTTCTTCGGAGTTAGCCTTCGAGCCCTGTCCGGAGTTAGCCTTCAGGCTCCCTTCGGAGCTCCTCAGAGCTAGTCTCCGGACCCTCTCCGACCAGTTCGGAGGCCCCGGTTCGGAGGGCCTAGTTCGGAGGCCCCCAGTTCGGAGGGCCCAGTTCGGAGGCCCCGGTTCGGAGGGCCCAGTTCGGAGGCCCCCAGTTCGGAGGCCCCGGTACAGAGGCCCCGGTTCGGAGGCCCCAGTTCGGAGGCCCCAGTTCGGAGCCCTGGTTCGGAGCCCTGGTTCGGAGCTCTGGCCCTGCTCCGAACCTAGAAGATATTTACGCCCCGCTACAGTACAAAAGTCGTACCAGGGGCCCCTTCGGCCCATAGTTTGTCGTCTAGCTGGTCAAGATGAGACGTTACCTGACACATCTGTAGGGCTGTAAAGCACTTTTGTACCGTAGCTAGCTCCTTTTCCCCTCTCTGCCCCTATGAGCCTAGGGCTCATAGGGGGCATCCCGGTCTTTTCCTTTGGCCTGCGTGCCTATAAAAATAGGGCCAAGCCCTTGTAACAGGGACACACGCTCCAGGGGGCCATGAGACCCTGGAGTTCTTTATCCACACCAAGGCATAGCATGCCAAATCCACCACAAACTGGACGTAGGGCTATTATCCCCTAGGGGAGGCCCGAACCAGTATAAACTCTTTCTCCCTCTGAGAGAACCCATCGAGGTTCATTCTACCTATCATATACACACATACAAAACCTGTGCTGTAGCTAACACAATTGCTACAACAGTTGGCGCCGTCCGTGGGGACAGACCGCGTCAAGAGGGCGCTGGCCTTCGGCATCGCAAACTTCCAGCTCCGGAGGGAGTTCCAGGATGCCTTCCCGGCGAGGGCTGTGAACAACAAGTGGTACTCGAAGTGGGACCAGGAATGGTTCTATGCCTTCGTTGGCGTGAACTCTCCCCTTCGGAGTACCAACGCCCACATCTTATACCGACGCGAAGGGGTGGTGAAGGCCAGCGAGGACATCCTTCGCTCGAGGATCTTTCTTCTTCAGAGGGTGGTGGAGAAGATGAGCATGAGGGACCTCATAGCCTTCGGCCCTCATGGCCCATTCGAAGACAGCAAGCCTCGCCACGACATTGGGCGAGAGTTGAGGAAGCTCGAGGTTGTAAGCCCTCAAGACTTCGCTCAGCATCCTAACTGCTGGCAGCCCGAGGCCGGCTTCGAAGAAGGCCTCGAACACAACCACTTCGTCAGCCCGGGGCTTCGGCACGGCCTCTGACTTCTCCGGAACCCTAAGTTGGATCTTCGCTGCAATCCTCCCTTCGGTGGCCCTCCGGACTGACTCCTCCATGGAGATCGAGGCCCTCATCTCCAGTGTCTGCTCAAATTTGTCGGAGGGCGTCCGAAGGTCCCTCGGCCCTAGTCGCCTGGGTGCAGGCTTCGCTGCCGCAGCCGCCGCTGCCTGCACTTGGGCGGAGCCCGAGCTCGAGCCCAAGACCAAAGGCTTCGCCACTGCCTTCTTCGGCATTTTGGTGGGACTTCGGTGCGAGGGGCTAGAAGCTAGCGAAGGGCACTCCGCGCGAAGCCAAAGAGGAGAAGAGAGCGAATGTTGTAAGGCAATGAGAAGGAAGCAAATGAGAGCGTGCCGAAGCCACACGCGGTAAACCCCTATTTATAGGCAGTAAGAATTCCGACTGTCGTGGGCCGAACCCACTGTTCCGTGGGCCCTCAGCGAAGGCGAAGCGGCCCAGCGCAGGGTAACGGTAATTTTTCTAACCGTTGCGGAGCCGTTTGGGCTCCCCGAGGTCGCTCTGACAGCTGGCGCAGGCATTTATTACCTGCAGATTTCGAAGTCACCTTCGGTCCAAGCTCCGAAGGCTTATTTTCTCCAAAGTTGTAATTTTCAGGTCATTTGTCCTAAGGGCGCGCGCACCCCTTCGTCCCGAAGGCCTGCACGCGATGGGCTACTGTTGAGGGAATATGTTTCCCCTGAACAGGGGCCAAATGACGTCAGCCTCCGACAGCCTTCGGCCCGGAGCCTAACACTGTAGAAGCCTGTTTCCTCCCCAAGAACTGTTCCCAAGTCTCAAGGTTTATGCCGGAGCTTGCAAGGGCGAAGCCCCAGGGCCCCGTCGAAGCCCTCTGGAGCGAGGTCCTTTGGAGCCCTCCGAGGCTAAGCCCTCGAGATCCCCTGAAGACCGCCAGAAGCTAAGTCTCAGGCTAACTTTGAAGCCAGCCTCCGGGCCTTCTTCGGAGTTAGCCTTGGAGCCCTGTCCGGAGTTAGCCTTCGGGCTCCCTTCGGAGCTCCTCAGAGCTAGTCTCCGGACCCTCTCCGACCGGTTCGGAGGCCCCGGTTCGGAGGGCCCAGTTCGGAGGCCCCCGGTTCGGAGGCCCCTGGTTCGGAGGGCCCAGTTCGGAGGCCCCCAGTTCGGAGGCCTCTGTTCGGAGGGCCCAGTTCGGAGGCCCCCAGTTTGGAGGCCCCAGTTCGGAGCCCTGGTTCGGAGCTCCGGCCCTGCTCCGAACCCAGAAGATATTTACGCCCTGCTACAGTACAGAAGTCGTACCAGGGGCCCCTTCGGCCCATAGTTTGTTGTCTAGCTGGTCAAGATGAGACGTTACCTGACACATCTGTAGGGCTGTAAAGCACTTTTGTACCGTAGCTAGTTCCTTTTCCCCTCTCTGCTCCGATGAGCCTAGGGCTCATAGGGGGCATCCTGGTCTTTTCCTTTGGCCTGCGTGCCTATAAAAACAGGGCCAAGCCCTTGTAACAGGGACACACGCTCCAGGGGGCCATGAGACCCTGGAGTTCTTTCTCCACACCGAGGCATAGCATGCCAAATCCACCACAAACTGGACGTAGGGCTATTATCCCCTAGGGGAGGCCCGAACCAGTATAAACTCTTTCTCCCTCTGAGAGAACCCATCGAGGTTATTCTACCTATCATATACACACATACAAAACATGTGCTGTAGCTAACACAATTGCTACAACACCTCGGATAAGGTCCATAGAGCTTAACCTGACTAGCAGATCAAAACTCAAATGACCTAACCTCTTATGCCACTTCCAGAGCTCAGAAGAAGATCCAACAATCAAACACCGAGAAGGGCCAAAAGAACTAGAGAAGTCAATTCGAAAAACTTTACCGAATGGTAAAATCTGGCAAATAAAAGACCCTCTAGAATCAAACACAGAAGAATTGCCCTTCTTAAAACGCACTTCCAAACCATCCTCAAGAAGTTGCGAAACAGAAATCAAATTGAAGTTCAAATTCTTAACCAAAGCAACATTCTTCAAAGAGAAATGATCTGAAATGCGAATTGAGCCTAAGCCACTTACCTTCCCTTGACCACTGTTCCCGAATGTGATGTATTCTTTGAAGCTCGGGGGAGTGAGACTGGAGAACCATCTGCGATGTCCTGTCATGTGACGGGAGCATCCTGAGTCCATGATCCAAACATCCTCTAGTCCCCGATCCTGCACAATCAGTGGCTGTAAGTGGGAGCAAATGGTCCGGCACCAGGTTTAGCAAAAGAGCTAAACCAGTGTCAAGCCATCTGCTCAAAAGACGGAAAGCAGAAATCATTATGAGAGACTGGACCAAAACGCGGCTCAGAGCGCGGTCCTCGGTTCTGCCTAAAACTTCGGCCACGAGGTCCAGGACCGTAGCCAAAACGGCCTGGAGCTCTGTCGGAACGGACACCACCAACTGGAGCACGAGCAAGAAAGCCGTCTCCTCCACCACCTACACGACGCGGCCTGGCCTCCAGCCTCTCCCCGCGTCGAGGAACACGCAGTCTACCACCCTGCTGGTAGAACTGCTCCTGACCACCACGAGCTTTCTCTGCTCTCTCAACCCGCTTCCTCCTGAAGCAAAACTCCGCAAGATGCTCGTCTCTCTGGCAATACTCACAATGATAGGTGGGCTTCTTGGGATATGGTTGAGGTTTAGGGTTCTTGGGCTTGGTGGTGTTCGGTGTGGTCTTCTTGGGTTGAGAGGGTCCAGGAAGAGATTCCAGAGAAGAGTGGAGGTGTTTGGGCTTTGGAACCCAGATAGGCTTTTTGGGTGGAGCTTTGGGTGGTTCATGAATTACTCCATCCTTGGGCTGACAAGCCTGGGAAGACTAAGTGGAGTGAGTCTTGGGGTATCTCTGCTCAGGAGTCATTTTACTCCACTCCACTGCCCGGCTAATGGAAATCTCAAAGTCAGCCTTGGTGTAGGTGTAACTTACCCCAAACCCATCCTGCCTCTTGAACTGCTGGATCATCATGCCAAGCTGTGGCTCTCTGGCACTGATCCAACTCAGGATAGAACGGAGGTAAAAGTTCTCATTCTGAGAATCAGCTAGCTCCTCTCTTAAGGAAGCTAGAACCTCCACCTGAGACAAGCTGGTCTCACACTCACTCTCCACTTGGATAGACTTTTCGGCTTTCAGCTTGATCAATTCCATTCTAAGATACAAACAGTTCTCACAAACAGTGGGTGAAACTGATAGTGTCTCAAGCTCTAGCCTAGTCTGCGCAAGCTCAGCTCCCAACCTCTCCAAATTACCCAAATGCTCATCGCCCTTGGATTTCAGCTTAGCTAAGGCAGCTAGATGAGATGGGCAATCAACATAGGGTGCGACGACAGTGGCTTGAGCATCTTTCAGCTCCAGCTGAGCGCTTTCAAGCTCAGTGGCCAAAGCGTCCCTCTCATCAACCCTTTCTGTGTACCTGGACTTCAGAGTCGATAGGTCACACAGAAGCACCTCACACTTCGGGCACTCACTGCTATCACCCAAGCAAGGGGAAGAAGATAGACTCTCAATTCTGCCGTTGGCTACGGCAAGCTCACTTTCTAATTCATCTATCCTCTTCTTGGCCCCCCTAAGCAGTTTTTCCCGATACTTTAACTCCTGACGATTGCTCTCAAGTAAATCAATGATTTCGTGCTCATAAGATGATACCTTTTCATTATCGTCGTTGTCGGAGTCATCGGAGGAGCTCTTTTCTCCCTTATCCCCAAGAGCCATTGAGCAGAAACTCTTGCGGGATCTTCGGCGCTGGTGTGAACGGCTCTTCGGTCTGTCCCTGAAGGCCATGAAGCAAAGGCCCGCCGGATCGTCCTTGTCCTTCCCCTTCCTGATGATGATCTCCTCATCGCTTGAGCTCGATGAAGAGGAAGAAGATGTGGACTGCTTGGAGTAGCACTTCTCCATCTCGGCGAAGAAGGCCTTGTCACGCTTCTTGTTCTCTCGCCGGTAGTCCTTCAGGGCCTTCTTGAAGAATCTGGTCTTCGGCTTGCCCTTGTTGAAGGAAGAGCTCTCGTGCTTGCCGGAGTCATGGAAGCCACCACCGGTGCCCTTCTTGTGTCCATTCCGCTTGGGGCAGTCGGCGATGAAGTGTCCTGGATCACCACACTCAAAGCACCCGGATTTCGTGCCATGTCTTTTGAACATTCTTTTGTCATAGACACGACACACCCGGTTGTTAAAAAGACACAAATCATCATCTCCCAAAGACTCAAGCTGGTCCTCAGTGATAGACATCAAAGAGAACCCAACACAACTCATAGAGGAAGGATCAACAGAAGGTGTAGCAAGGGCCAAGGACTTTGATCCTGAAACAGTGAGATTTGATCTCAGCTGGATATCAACCTCAGTGGCCTTCAGCTTGCTAAACAACTCAGAAATGGTCAAGGTATCGTAAGAAGTGCTCTCAACGATAGAGGATACCTTGATCTCCCAGATCTTTGGGTCCAAGGTATGGAGAACCTTGAGCGCCTGCTCATGATCTGAGACTAACTGAGCACCCTCAGCCTTGTTGTCCCGAAGCTTGTTTATGATCGATTGAAAACGACCAAACAACGCTTCAACGGTTTCACCCGGCTTTTGTGTGAAGTTCTCGTACTCACGCCGGTAGGTCTGATAGAGCCGAGCCTTGACCTGGGCTGTTCCCTCATGGTGTGCCTTAAGGGTAGCCCAGATCTCTCTGGCAGTGTAGAGATGGCTCACACGCTCAAACTCAGTGGGACCTAGACCAGAAAAGAGAATGTTCACGACTTTACTATTGCTCAGATGCTGGGCAATGATACCAGGAGTACCATGCTCAGCAACTGGCAAAATGACAAACGTGTCGTGAACGCAAATGTCCCATATGTCTGAGCCCTGGCTCATGAGATAGGCTCGCATGCGAGTCTTCCAATAATTATAGCCATAAGCTTCTAAATACGGGACTTTGCCAGGAGAAGTCATGATCACTACTGGGGTTTAGAACCGGTTAAGGTATGGAAAAACCCTAACTAGGCTCTGATACCACTTGTAGGACCGAAAGTAGCGACCAGAGGGGGGGTGAATGGGCGCCTAAAAATTCTTTCGAATCAATGGCCTGCTCCCAACACCCAACGCACCTCAAAAGACTAAGTAGTAAAATATGAACAGATTGCCTAAGTCTAAAGGTATCTAGCCTAGAAGCATGA
This sequence comes from Zizania palustris, assembly GCA_019279435.1. Classification (NCBI taxonomy): domain Eukaryota; kingdom Viridiplantae; phylum Streptophyta; class Magnoliopsida; order Poales; family Poaceae; genus Zizania; species Zizania palustris. The sequence goes on along the minus strand of JAAALK010000289.1, from coordinate 31,396,993 downwards.
TGATAAAATCAGTGAAACACTAAAGCAGTGCTAACAGGCAGATAAACAGAATATCCAAGTCAAGGCAGGTTAAACTTCTCAATGGATGATCTACGTAAAATTAAAGTGAGATGAGAAGTTACTGTTCAAATCTGTCTCCTGTTTGGAACTTGGCGAAGCCTGCTTCGGAGGTCGAGGCCTACTTCAGAGGTCGAAGATTGTCGAAGGTGCACGAAGGTTGAAGTTGACGTGCCGAAGGATTGTTTAGTCTAGCCTAGCTCGAGTGTAAATTCGAAGTATGCTTCGAAGCAAAGTATGACAGTGTCGAGACTTGCTTCGAACAATGTGCTTCGAAGCCTATCCTTCGAACTGAGCTTCGAACACAATGCACAAAAAAACAACCTTCGAAGGATAAGCGAAGCCCGACACGAGGCAGCAAAATCTACTCAAAGCCTACACGACTACGTTCGAAGCTAGCACTATCGAGGTATGACCTTCGAACCACAGGCCAGCTTCGAAACTGACTCCGAAGCCTGTCGAAGTATGAACTTCGAATAGCTCAAGTTGGAGTTCACCTTCGCAAAGACAGTCGAAGTATGACAAGCCAACAAACTAAGTGCAACACATACTTCGAAGCTAGATTCACAGGACAAGAGCGAAGTCAAAGTTCAAGCGAAGCCCTCGAGGATGTCAGATCGAAGCCTGCCTCACGGAGCTGAGGGGCTTCGGACAGAGAAGGGGCTTCGCTAGAGAACAACCAAAAAAGGGACTTTAGCCCTGTCAACTCGATCAAAAAGTTGTGCAGTAAAAGCAAGGCTAGAGTACTAGTGTACTGTTGCTACAGTGTAGTAGTACTACTTGTAACCAGTATGAACTAGTACTACTTCCGTGAAGAACAGTAGCAACCGAGGCACAAATGCTCAGGAAAAACAGCTATGCATGTGAAACGAAGCCATAAAAACTTCTACAAAAATGCCGCGCACGATCAGAGAATAGAAGCTTCACTGCATCAGAGAAAACTGAATAAATGCAAGGCACAAAATCAAGAACAGTAGCCTGGCAGTGCACAACCGAAGAGAGAGAACAGGAGGCAAAAATGAACCAATAGAGTAGAAAATGATTTCAGCAAAAAAGGGTAATCCAACCCTAGGGATTGGGGCCCTATTTATAGGCTGCCCAATGACCTAGAATATTCCAGCAGCCCCTTAGGGTTTTTACAGACTCTAAAAATAAAGGAAAAGACTCAACTGCCCTTAGGAATTTTTACAGACACGACTGACTGACTGTGGGCCTAGAGATACAGATGCCTTATTCGGAAGCTAAGCTTTCGTAGCGACTACGGCTTCTCCTCTGGACAGTCCGATACAAGATCGACAGTTGTCAGTTTTGCGCTGAAACTGACAAAGCCTCCACCGGCTTTGCACCAGGTACCCAGATTGGGCCGGCCCGACTCCGCAGCTCTCTCAGCCTGGCAATCGCTCACCGCCCGTGTACCTGAGTCAATCCTGGTCAACATCCCAGTGGGTCTTCTGCTGTTTCTGGCCCATGTACCCGGATTGGGCTAGCCCGACTTCACAGCTCTCTCAGCCCGACAGTCACTCGCTGCTCGTATACCTGAGTCACACACGGCCCATGAGACAACAGATCTTCACTCTTCTCAGTCCTCTTTGACTATCGTTGACAATGACTCATCACATCTGGAGCCATGAGGCCCACGCTATTCAGCATGGCTCCTCACTTGTGGGATCGGAATGGCGACTAGAGGGGGGTGAATAGGCACCTCGACACCTTCTTTCGAATGCGATGGCCTTCACTAAGACACCCAACGCACCTCCAAACAGACAGTTTCAAGATTTAAACCAATCGGTACAAAATTGAGCTCTACTAGATTCAAAAACACAAATCAGCTTTGTTTCAAGATTGATTAATCGACAAATATCAAAACACTCACACAAGAGTTCAATTCAAGTTTGTAATAGAGAGTCAGCTTGTTTCAATTCAATTTCAAACGAGATCTCTTTACTTCTGAAACTTTTTAGATGATGAATAGTAACAGTGAATTTCAACATGATTCATCATTCATGTTTTGAACCAATATGCGTATTTCAAATTCAGAGTAATTTTAATCCAGCACACATGTTTCAGTTCAGAATCAGATAATTATACTTGCTGGAACAGGGAATACTATACGTGATACAGTTACTATCGAAAACACTGTAGCGCGTCCGAAAAATAGCAAACAACTGAATTAGAACAGGAACAATTCTCACAGGATTTTACTCTAAACTTTGATTGAAAAACTGAGAAAAATTTTGTTTCTTCTCTTTTAGTTTTCACAGTTGTTGACACAAAAACGTGCCCCCACACTTGGATCAGTTCGATGATCCAAAAGTGTGCGGATACTTAGGGACAAGCCTAAGGGTAACACAGCACTGACGTCGCGTTCCGACTACCCTTAGCCATGGTAAGGGGGGTGGAGTCGCTAGGCAATCAGATCACGCAAAATAATCCAATTAGCCGAAAGAAATATGTTAAATAGAATAAATTAGCAAACCGGTCAGAGCCTATCTGCTTCGAAGTATGGTGCGAAGGGGGTCGCCGAAGTATACCTTCAGTGTCTTGTGCGAAGTGTCCCGCCGAAGGGTACCTTTGGCGTTCGGACTGATCTGGTCGAAGATGAACTCTGAACGGATCTAGACGCGACAATCACCTCCGAACAGCGAAGTTCGGCATGAATTCTCTAATACAGTAAGATACAGAGTGATGGCTCGATCGCGATGCGCGAGCGTGACTTCGTCCGGAGCGAGGTGCGAGCGTGGCGAAGCCTGTCGTGATGAAGTGTGCTGGAGCAGCAGTAGTCTCGCCGAAGGGTGTTCTGGCAACCTCCGAAACCGATCTCTCAGCTCCGGACACCTCCGACGAAGTAGCTCCGAACGTAGGTAACCTGCAATAGGTAAGATTTGAAGTACTAATTCAGCCTGAGGACCGAATTCTGCCAAGTGTTGCACTAGTAGCGAAGATAGCAATCTGTTATGCAGATTAGCGGATACTTCACATGTGAAGTAACAAGGCGATAGCAATCTATTACGTAGATTAACAGATACTTCACAAGCGAAGTAACAAGGGTTACCACCATTCCGAAGTGGCCGTCGGAGGGCTTCCAGGAAAACCTACGAAGAGTACAGAAAAGTAAAGATAAAGTAAATGCGATTCAAAGCTAGGGCTTTGTGGTTGATTTGTGTTGGGGGGCTCTGAACTGGCCTCTCCCCTATATTTATAGGGGTTAGACATCTGATCTAATCCGCTATAATTCGGCTGAATAGAGATAAAAACTTAGCCAGAATCGTGCCCAACTCTATCTTTGCCGAAGTGGGCCTTCGGCCAGGCCCATCAAAGTCTGCTCCTCAGGCCGAAGCTTCGACGGCGTGGGCCTCCGAAGGCTTCCTGGCCGAAGGCCGTGGACTGGCTAGAAGCTTCCGGAGCCCATAGCCCAATGGTCCTTTGGCCCTATAGGGCTTCGGCCTGACCCGGAACATGTGTATTTTCGGCCTAAATTACCAAAATTGATATTTTTACAATCTTAACCATTGATGCCATTTTTTGCTATCAACAACAGTATTTCAGATCACTCAATAGATGTTCTAGGATTATACAAATCAGTATAGATTATCTAATCTTGACTCATTTCTGACAAACAGCAAACTAGATTTAATAAACTGACAATACCAAACACAAGATATCTGAATATAATCAACTATGATTCAGCATTGAACACTGCATTCAAATCTAAATCACAGTACTAAAAATTTGATTGAATTTCAACTCAAACAGTGCAATCACAGTATACACATATCAGTACTGAAACAATCCTGCTTCTATTTCAGAGAACTTCAGAGTGCAATCTTAAAGATAGTAACACTGAAGACAGAATTCAAATTCAGAAACACAAGTTTTATCAACTAAAATTCAGAATTCAATGAATCAAAACCTTTCTTGTATTCACTGCATTTCAGACAAGATTCAGACAGCCAACCAGAAACAATACAGTAGTTTCAGATGAACCTAGAGCATTCAACATCAAAGTATTTCCACAATTTGATTTATAACTGAAAGCTTGTTTCAGTTGATCAGTTCATCTCAAAAACAAAGAATAGATTTAACATACACAGTACTGACTTCAGAACTAGAATAGAAACATCAGATAATTCAGGATTGAAGCAGATCACTATTTCAATTCAGAAATCTAAACAGTAAACTAATTCTGATTTCAAAAACAATTTCAAACCAGTTCAGATTTCATCAAATACATTTCAAACAATTCAAAAATCTTCTTGACAGTGAATAGTAAAATTGAATTCAGATCACATTACAAATTCAACTCAGCCCTCATGGATTTCAGCAAGAAGTTCCTTTAATTGACAGCCACATGATCAGCCCAAAAAGTTCAGCAACAAATTTATGTCTCAATTTTCAGACTCTTTTATTTAGTAATGAAAAGCTTTGGTAGTCAAACAATTCCACATAGCAGAACTTGCTGTAGCAAATCAGGCCTCGAAATAAGTGCCAGCTCTGAAATTTTTCTCACCAAGAAGAAACAGCATGAACAGAATTTTAGAGGCAACAAATTCTTTGTGAATCAAGATATTTCCATCCAAATATGCATCCTCTTTTCACTAATTTGTGAGCAGCCAATTTGATCCAAAAGTGCAGCTAAAAATGATGAATAAAAGTAAAAAAACATTTCATCAATCATGTGAAGTGCTATCCAAAACAATTCCAGAACTGTTAAATTCTAGAACTGTGATGCCTCCTTTGATCAGCAAAATAATTCAGAAGAAATTACAGAAACATGTTGCAACTTTCCAAATTGGATCATTCAACTCATGCAAAACAAAAGATGTATAAACTTCAATATCAACTTCTGCACTAGATTCATCAGAAATCGCAGCACAAAAACGAATTCAGCCACAGAATTGTACCTGTGCTAGAAACAGAGATTACTGCAAACAGTGTTGCCGATTTTGCTGTACCAATTCCGAAAAATGCTGGCAGATTCCTGTTCCTCATCAAGCTTTCTTCAAAACAAATTTTTTAGTGTATTTCCCATTGCAAAAATGGCTTTCTCAAGTCATCCTTTGGCTGAGAGATCATGGGGATAATATCCTACCAACCCATGTTCTAGAAGCCCCCTATTTACACATAACCCCCCTAGTAATTTCAGAATTAACAACTCTGAAAATTACCCTTTGAGACCTAAAGTAAAATTTAGAAAAAGGCTCTCCTCTTAATATATTTTCAAAGTAGACCCACTCTAAAAAAATATACCAAAAGATTACACTATGAAATTGAAAATTTTAAACTAATACAAGACACCTATTTATTGAATTAACAAAAACATTTAACGTTTCGACGGTTTTCAGCAAAAACCGATAAAGCCTCTCAACCCTTCGACTCGTGACACCGCTTCGGGACTCCGAGCGCCAGCAAGCCACTTTTGCTCTCGATCCCCTCGAGCCGCCTGAATGCTTGTCCTAGCCTCCCTCTCGCAAACCCGGTCGACACGCTGTCGCAGTCAGCCATCCGTCCAAGTCTTGCTCGGTCTCTTCGTGCACTCTTGAGATCTTCTCCAACTTCGCCCAGCCTCCCTGATCCTCCGGCATCGAGCTCCCCGCTTGACCCTTGATCACTCGCCATCGACAGTCGGTCAGCATCTCCACCCTGCATATCCAAGACAAGCCAAAACAAGAACGCGACGCACCGCCGAAACCCTCGACAGCCAATCCTCCTCTTTACATCGAAACCCTCGATGCATTCAAACAACCTCAACCACTCAACCACTCATCCTTGTCAATCACTCATCATCCATACCAAAACTATCCTTGGTTTCACATCTCCACGTCAAGGGGCACATTGACAGAAAGCCAATCTCCAGGATGCTTGTTGATGGTGGCGCCAATGTCAACTTAATGTCGTACTCTCTTTTGAAGAAGCTTGGCAGGGGCGATGAGGATTTAAAGAAAACCAACCTAATGCTCAACGGCTTCAACGACGAGAGTTCCGAAGCAAAGGGTGTGCTCTCCATGGAGTTGACGGTGGGCAACAAGACATTGTCGACAACATTCTTCGTGGTCGATGTGCAAGGTAACTACATTGTGCTACTCGGGTGTGATTGGATTTACGCAAATTGTTGTATTACATCTACTTTGCACCACTGCCTAATGCAGTGGGATGGTGATGATGTGGAGGTCGTACCAGCGGCTACTTCGGCCCAAGTAGCATTGGCCGATGTATCCATCGACGCCGTCCATGATAAAGTAGAGTGTCTATCAGGTAGAGACCTCTCAGATTATGACTTCGTTAGTGTGTCCAGGGGATGTTTTGTACTTGTGTCTGTAAAGCCGGCTGGCGTAGCATGGCTATTTCTAAACTAGTAGTCATGTTTGGTAAGAGCAATCTTGATTGGCTAAAGTCTCGTGTGGAGCAATACTAGTCTTCTAAAAATGGTAGCCGAAGCCATTGAAGATTTTAGCAAGGTAGAAAAGTTAGTTCATGGTTTCGCCTAGGCCGATCCTTTAGAAGAGGTCAATATAGGCAATGGTAGTATTCCGAGGCCGACTTTTGTAAACAAAAATCTACAAGCTAGTGAAAAGGCCGAAGTAATGAAGTTGCTTCGATCATATGTTGATTGTTTCGCATGGGAGTATAGTGAGATGCCCGAACTAAGCCGTGAGCTTGTAGAGCATCGGTTGCCTATCAAACCCAGGTTTAGGCCTTATAAATAGCCCCCTTGGCACTTTAGTTCGGTCGTGTATGACCGAGTTAAAGAACAAGTAGAACGATTGATCAAGGCTGAATTTATTAGGCCATGCAGGAATGCTAAATGGGTTGCTAATATTGTGCCTGTAGAGAAGGGGAGCGGCAAAATACGAGACTATATTGATTTCAGGGATCTGAACAAGGCCACTCCGAAGGACGAGTATCCCATGCCGATAGCCGACATGTTAATCAACGAAGCTTAAGGACACAAGGTACTAAGTTTTCTTGATGGCAACGCTGGTTATAATCAATTTTTTATGGCCGGAGAGGATGTCTACAAGACAGCCTTTCGATGCTATGGTTTTGTCAGCTTGTTTGAGTGGGTCGTTATGAGTTTTGGTTTAAAGAATGCTGGCGCTACATATCAACGTGCTATGAACCTGATCTTCCATTACTTGCTAGGAGTTATGCTAGAGGTCTATATAGACGATGTGCTAGTCAAATCAGATGCTATGGGCAACCATTTAGCCAATTTGAGAGTTGCCTTTGATAGAATGCATCAGTATGAATTAAAAATGAACCCACTCAAGTGTGTGTTCGGTGTGTCGGCAAGCAAGTTCTTAGGATTCATGATTCATGAAAGAGGTATTGAGATTGATCCTAAGAGGCTTGAAAAGATTAGGAACTTTGAAGCGCCGACATGCAAGAAAGATGTGCAAAAGTTGCTAGGTAAGATGAATTATTTGCTTCGCTTTATATCTAATTTGTCTAGCAAGATCGATGATTTTGTCCCTATACTCCGGCTAAAGAATGAAGCCGAGTTCACTTGGGGGGAAAGTCAGCAAAGCACCTTTGAGAAGATAAAAGAGTGCTTGTCATCACCACCCATGGTAAGAGCACCAAAAGTTGGGATTCTGTTTCGGCTGTACATTACTGCATAAGATAGCATGATAGGATCCGTACTAACTCAAGAGGTGGAGGGAAAAGAGTACATCATCACATTCTTGCGACGTCGCCTGCTGGACGCTGAGACAAGGTACATGTTTGTGGAGCGTTTGTGTTTATCACTCTATTACACATGTACCAAATTACGTCACTATCTTCTCCCTAGCACATGTATTGTCACTTGTCAAACCGATGTCATAAAATACATGTTGCAAAAGCTGATTCTATGTGGTAGAATTGGGAAATGGGCTTACGCTTTGATTGAATATGATTTGGCTTATGAACATCTAAGAGCTATGAAAGGCTAAATCATCGCTAATTTTATAGTTGATCACCACGTAGATGTCAATTGGGGTAATAATGTTGCTCTAATTGAAGTAGTACTATGGAAACTTTATTTTGATGGTTCGGCTTGCAGAAATGGCCAAGGTATTGGAGTAGTCCTCATATCGCCTAATGGTATGCGCTCCGAGACCTCGGCTCATTTGGAATTCCCTTCTACTAATAATCAAGCCGAGTATGAAGCTTTATTTCTAGGACTTGAATTGCTAAGTTCCATGGATGTTAAACATGTTCATGCATATGGTGATTCTCTGTTAGTGGTCCAACAAGTAGCTAAAATGGCTCAATGTTTCAATGGTTTGCTAAATAGCTACCTGGATAAATGTTTAGACATAATTGCTACCTTTGATGACTTCAAAATTTCTCACGTGTCCAGAGAAGCCAACTCGATTGCAAATGTTTGGCTCAACAAGCATATGGCTATCAGGTCAGGAAAGGAAAAATTTTTGTACAGGAAAGGCCGATGCTTGAACCCCCTGCTAAAGCTAGAGGCTTCGAACTGATGCGCTACCCATCGGACCCTCCGGACCAGACCCCTTCGCCCACCAAAGGGTGTTGCATGCCAGAGCCCTTGTGTCGGAGCCCTTCATCCACCGAAGGACTCCGCACGCTGGGCCCCTCGTGCCGAAGACTTCCGAGCATCGGAGGCCTTCACGCGCTGGACCCCTCCGTCGAAGGACTTCAGTCCGATCGGCTCTGCACAGCCAATCCGACTGGCCCTCCGTAGGAACAAGAGTGGCTCGGGGGGCACTTTGAAATTGACAATTTAGACGCTACTTTGGAGAAGGAATTGGTGAACCCTCCAGAGATCTAGAAGGGTGATTGGAGAACTCCAATCATCCAATATTTAAAGGATCCCAATCAAAGGATTGATCGGAAAGTTTGACAACAAGCATTTAAATTTGTATTGCTTGATGATGTGTTATATCGCTGAACTATTGATGGAGTACTTCTAAAGTGCTTAGATGTCGATCAGTCTAGAGTGGCTATGAGAGATGTACATGAGGGGCTTTGTGGCACTCATCAGTCGGCCCAGAAAATGAGCTGGATGCTCAAAAGAGAAGGTTTTCATTGGCCGACTATGACTAATGATTATTTTAAGTATTATAGAGGATGTGAAGCATGTCAAAAGTTTAGTAATATTCAGTTGGCTCCTGCGTTGCTACTTAACTCTATTATCAAACCATGGCCATTCCGAGTTGGGGTTTAGACTTCATTGGCCAAATCCATCCTCCTTTTTCAAAAGGGCATCAGTTCGTGTTGATGTCAATGGATTACTTCACCAAATGGATCGAGGCCATGCCTCTCAAGAACATGACTCACAATGAGGTAACCTATTTTATCTTGAAGCACATTATACATAGATTCGGTATTCCCCAAACTCTCACTACACATCAAGGTACTTCATTTATCGCTAAAGAAGTGAGAGACTTTGCCAAATTTTATGGTATTAAGTTGATAAACTCTTCACCATACTATGCTCAGGCTAATGGTCAAGTCGAGTCTAGTAATAAAACTGTAATTAAGATCATTAAGAAGAAAATTGAAGAGTTCCCTAAAAGGTGGCATGAAGTGCTTTCCGAGGCGCTATGGCCTTGTAGAGTTGCAAAGCATGGTGCTACCAAAGTTAGTCCATATGAGTTAGTGTATGGACAAGAAGTCGCTCTACCAGTGGAGGTAGATCTTGTCTCTTTAAGATTTCTTAAGCAAGATGGCTTATCGGTCGATGAATATGAAACTCTTTTGAAGGATAATTTGGAAGGAGTGACCGATAAGAGGTTAATGGCTCTAGAATCTAAGTTAAATATAAGAGGAGAGTAGCTAGAGCCTACAACAAAAGAGTCAAACCAAAATCGTTTCAAGTTGGTGACTTGGTTTGGAAGATGATTTTTCCCTTAGGCACTAAAAGCCCCAAATTTGGTAAATGGTCGCCTAGTTGGGAAGGTCCATTTAAGGTAGCCGAAATCGCTCCAAGTAATGCATACTTGTTGGAATCTCTACAAGGAGAGTGATTTCGAAGAGCTTTAAATGGCATATATTTGAAAAAGTACGTCCCAAGTGTGTGGCAAAGCGCTTAAAGTATCAAAAGGTCGATATGGGATATATCGTCCTTAGCCCGTTGTGCTTTTAGCTCACTTAGTCTGCTAAAAGGCAGGGGCATGTGTTGATAGCAAAAAATGGCATTAATGGTCGAAATTGTCAAAATATCAATTTTGGTAGTTTTGGGCCGAAAATATACAAGTCCTGGTACAGGCCGAAGCCCTAAAGTGTCGGAGGCCCATCTGCATGAGGCCTTGGGGGCCTTTTTAGTGGCCTGCTTCATAGGTTTGCTCTGGCCCATAGGCCCTTCGGTGTCCTACTTCACCGAAGCTTCGGCCCGAGGAGCACCCTTCGGCGGGCCTGCCGAAGGCCCACTTCGGGCAGGCTTCAGATAAGGAGTCAGATAAGGAATCTTGATTAGACCAAATCTTATCAGATTAGAGTTAGAGATAAGAATACTAGCCCCTATAAATAGAGGGGTGAGGCCGGTTCATAGGACCCCCAAACACAGATCAACTCTTCAAACCCTAGTTTTAACCGTACCTTTATTTTTGTTACTTTCTGCATTAGATTAGTACACCTTCGTGGGTTTGCACTGGAAGCCCTCCGTTGGCCATGCCGTAATAGTGTTAAGCCTTATTGATTCGCATGTGAATCATCTGTTAATCTACATAACAGATTGCTATCACCTTGTTGGATCACTTGTGAACCATCCGTTAATCAACGTAACATATTGTTACCCTTTGTTTTGTACACTGCAACACTTGGTAATTCGGTCTCTAGGACAAATTGGCACTTGATCTTCGTTTGCTGCAGGTTTCATGTTCGGAGTGCCCTTCGCCGAAGGTTTTGGAGCTAGGAAGTTGGTTTCAGAGGCCGCTGAAGCACCCTTTGGCAAGTATTTGTGTCGTCCGACCATGCCAAACCCGTCACGCTGTTGTCGGCTTGGTTAAGTCCCGCACACCAGAGCCCGCTCCGCATCAGACTTCGTTGCGCCAGCGGTCCGCACCGGACTTCGTCGTGCCTGCACTCCGCACCGAACGTAGTCGCGCCAGCGCGCTACGTTGGATTTTTGTCGTGTCAGAGGCTTCACACCGAATCTTGTCGTTCGGAGGCGGTTTCGCGTCATGATCTATTTAGAGCCTGCCTTCAGCCAAATCGATCCGAACGCTGAAGGTTACCTTTTGCGCACCCTTCACACTAGACGCCGAAGGCCCTCTTCGGTGACCCTTCGCACGGTATACTCCGAATCAATCTGGCTCCTTTCGGCCGATTAGATTATTTTATCTATATATTTCGACTAATTGGATTATTTCTATGTGATCTGATTACCTGGCGACTCCATCCCCTTGCTACTTTATGGGAAGTTGGAATGTGACGTCAGTGTTGTGTTACGCTTAGTCTCACCCCTAGGTATCCACACGCTTTTGGATCGTCAAACTGACCCAAGTGTGGGGGCACATTTTCGTGTCAACAGAAATATTATTTCTTGCACATGTTTTCTTGCATCAGATGTACCCGTACGAGAGATACATGGGTGTTCTAAAGAAATATGTTAGGCATCGTTCTTCACCCAAGGGTTGCATTGCATAAGGTTACTCTAGAGAGGAGGTAGTAAAGTAGTGTGTTGAGTACACAGACCCGAATAACCCAATTGGTGTTCCCCACTCTCGCCATGAGGTAGACTAGTAGGTCAAGGGATCTTGGGCAAGCAAACAATTACTTTGGATCGAAATACATATGACCAAGCTCATTTCCTCGTGTTGCAACAATCGAGCGAAGTGTCGCCATACATCGTTGAGCACAATCACATGCTCCGTGTAGAGAACCCATCTCGTATTGAAGCTTGGATCACAAAACAACACATGAAAAGGTTCAATACTTGGTTTCAAGATCGAATCGCAAGATCGAAAAACCTAGTGAGCGAATTGACCAAGCAGCTAGCAATTGGACCTATATACATTATTATAACATATTGAGGTTATCATATTAATGGTTATACATTCTACACAGTTTATCAAGATAGCAAGAGCACAAACTAGAACAATGGTTTTCATATTGATGCCTATGACAACAACAATGTAAAGAGCACATATTACAGTCAAATAGAGGAGATTTAAGAACTTGACTACCTAGGATTCAGAGTACCTCTATTTCTATGCTACTGGGTCAATGGTACAAAAGGCATTACAGTCGACAAGTACAGATTCACAAGTGTAAATCTAACTCAGGTCGACTATAAAGACGAACCTTTCATGCTCGCTAAACAAGTTGCTCAAGTTTTCTATGTGCCTGATACGACAAATAAGAAACTTCATGTTGTTCTAGCTATAAAGAGATGGATTGTGGGTATTGAAAATGTGGTTGATGAGCATGAGTACAATCAATTTGATGATATACCACCTTTCTCCACCTCAATTATGCCACAAGTTAAACCAGACGAGCAAACTTCATACCTAAGCTCTGACCATTCTAAAGAATTGTACGTTAAGAAAGTGTTGGTGTCTTTTTTGTCACACTTTGACACACGCGTGGCCTAGGAGATCTACTTAACTCTAGTACAGGTCCTATAATCTTAGAAAAAGGGTTCAAGGCATGCCAATCAGTTTGACCCTACAACTGATAAGGAAATAGAGAAAATATTATTAGTAGAAAAGTCGATCGGCTGCCAAGCCGATGATTGTGGTGAGGATAGAACAATCATGAGCTAATAACACCAACCGACCACAAGGCCGATGACCAAGGCAGAGAAATCAGGATGAATGCGCCATCGACCAATGAGATAAGCAGTTTATGCATATGGGCCAATGAACATTCCCCGATAGCGGATTGAATATAACGCTGAATTGAAGATAACCTATTGGCTTGTACTCCAACAGAAATAAATAAAACATGCTAGATAACATATATGTATCATCATAATCATCAGAATAACAAGATTAGACCTAACCAAGATAGTAGCTAGTCACGATGAACTTAATAATACTTAAAAGTATCGGGCACACTTTATTTAGATGAACGATATACAATATGAATAAGATACAATAGAAAGAGATGTCAAACTCAACTGATGAAGCCTCAAACTACCACAACTAAATCACATCATTCTAAGAGATCAAACTGATGCAACCTTAGACTTAGACAATACACCGAGATAAACCGATGACCGTATTGTTTTAGTCGATGCCTCAAGAGATCAAATTGATGCAGTCGTGAGGACACTGACCTAGTTGATACGACCTATAGGGGTGGCGGGACTCACTTCTTCGTCAGATATCGGAACGATGCAGCCTAGCTCCGAGTGCCGAATCCTGCCGAGATTAACCTTGGGAAACCAAGGGTGGCGATGCGCCAACTAGTTGTTTGGCAGAGTTGTGTGTTTTGACCTAACTAAGTGATACATATTTATAGTCCTGAGACTTGCCATCCAAGTAATCTGTCCTAACCGACTCTGGATAATCTTCAACTTCTTATCATCGACTCCTTCATATTCGGTCATGTTGTAATAGACAGGCTTATTTGACCAACTTTGACTAGACTCTCTTTGACTTTCGTCGACCGTACGACATCCTTGGTGGACCCTGGCTTTACCAAATCTTGGCGTCAACACATGTCCCCTAGTTTAGGAGCATTAAATGGATTTTGATGCTTAGAAATTATCGATCATCATCACCTCCTACCACCACGTCTCCTCGAACGTCTATCAGCATGATCTTTTCACTTTGTTTGCCAGCAGAAACCATTCATTTTCTAGTACCTTTATAATTCCGCCCAGGATTCTGGCTTCATCATTTTTCCTCCTTATTTTTTTGCTCCTTCATCTTCGGCCATTCACAAATGCGTTGGGTGACTCTTAGTCTAACACATTTATGTTTCTTCATGATCGCGTCAGACCAGGCTTCATCCCACACAGTTTTGTACTGGTGTTCTTTAAGCCGAAGATTCGATTCCTCTAATCTTGGGCCTACAATGATCTCGGTGCTTTGAAAACTGTACTCATGATTACCTTTTGCCGAACGTTGCAGGTGGCCCCACCAGATTCAGCAGAATCGGCTTGACCCGGCTACCGAGGAGTCACTTCTTGCTTTATAAGTACCCCGGTCACTCCACCTTTCTTCTTCACTCTTTCTGCCCACTATTACTTCTTGTCCACTGAGCTCGTCGTCGTATACTTGCGACCACCACCATTCGTTGTCTTGTCGATCCATACGCCGACGATGGCAACGATGGCCACCATCGATGTGATCACACTTTTGGCACCCTCCTCTTTCCATTGTTCTTTGGTTCTTGGTTTGTCCGCCATTTTTCTTCATTTCCTTCCGTTTCTTATTGTCTTCCTCATTTTATGTAGAATATGCGGAACCAAGTTTCGATCCCTCTTTATAACCATGCCACTCATCACTTTCTGGGTCCGATGGGTAACCTAGATCCCGTCGATATTATCAACGTGGAAACCAATCGGATCCCCTTTAAACATTCTTCCATGCTTTCTTCTGATTGACACCATAGATTTAGTGCTTTTCCTTCCCCTCTCCCTAGCTGGTGTGATTGGAACCTTAGGGTATCGGCTGTTAAGCATCCATTCTAGGAGGAGATTGGTATCAGCCACTGTATCGGCCTTTTCCTCGCTCCTCGCTGTTGCTTGCTACTTTTGGTCTGATACCCTTAATGCTTTTATTTTTGGTAATGGTCCAATGACCCCTTCCTTGCTAGATGTACTTGCTTTGACCTCCCTTGACATCACCTCCCCTTGCAATCCTCTTTCTTTCCACTCCAAGGCGACTCATCGTCTTGTTGTAAAATCAACTGGTGGTTCAGGAAATTACATTACGAAGCACAATAACAAGACTGGCTCCGTTGATACCGAAGAACACGTAGCCTTCCTTAACTTCTGGTTGGAGCAGTTTGTGTTCTGTGGATCCACTCTGGGTCCAACCACCCATCTCCAATTTTTGGCCGAGAAGCATGTTGCCAAAAGGAAAATCCCCCTTGGTCGATACCTCCTCGGCGCCACCTATCACCTTCTTCATTAGGTATCGGCTGGTGAGCCTATCGGCCACTTCGGTGGGCCTTGGTGGTTTTTTCAATTATGGCTCAATGTTTATACCGCCGAAGTAGCTGACACTTCTCCCCTTTTTCTGATGGAGTTCCACGCGGATCACCCTGAATCGGTTGTCCCCACATACCGCCAGTGCTTATCTCTAGGCGAGGTAGCCTCCTATCGATCTTCTTCCCGATTGTCGCCCAACTCTTTGAGATTCTGTTTTTTGGGGTTTTACCATGGCTTCGGGGACAAGAAGACTATCTGGTTTGCATATGAGTACTTATCTGAGTACAAATACCCCCATGGGTTCCTCCTGGATGACGCGTGCCGGGATGAAGGGTCTACTAGAATCTTCAAAACCTTGACCACTTCGTGCCTTTTGCCTGTCAATTTTACCACCCGCAGAGCTTCTTATGAGTTCTATCACTCAACTGTTTGCTCACGATAGTTGGGATTCGGCCAACTCCCCCCTCATTTTTTATCAGCCGAATTCAATTTCGTGGAGAGGTTTCAGATTACCGGGAATACGAACAGCTATCCTAGGTGGCCAACCAAGTGCCTTATGGTGATCTTGCCCCTTGGTCAGATTGCGCCATCAGCTCCATTGACTTCGACGCTTGGTGGGGCGAATGGGTGCTGCATCTGTTCGATCGACCCTTGAGGTCCTACTACGAACGTCTGCATCTCGGCTATGCTGATGACTCCTCACTGGTACATGTCTTGACCCCTCTCATTCATTTTTTGTTATCTTGCTCCCTTATAAATCCTTGTGATGTGCAGGGGAGTGGTGTGGATGCTCCGTTGGTGATCCGGAGCGGTCAGCCAATTGACTATCAACCGCAATCAACCATTATTGTCTTGGGTAGCGGGGCCCCTACCCTGAAGGATTTTCTTGCCAGAAAGCGAATAAAACCTCCGGCGTGCAAGCGAAAGGTGTCAGATGGGGGATCTCGCTGATTTTCCCAAGCTCGATCTGGCCAGGAACCCTCCTAACTTTCCCGATGTTTGGTGGCGTCTTTCCTCTTTGTGATGTGTTTTCTTTTTCTCCAGTCAGCGCCGTCCACTTCTCCGGCCAAACAAACTGCGGTTGTAACCGATGTGCCTCCATTGGTTCAGGTATATTTGCATCTTTATACTGCATACTTTGTTTTGCATTTTTGATATTTGATAGCTTTTAATATCCAGCTTTCTTCCCCTGCTGTCGTGTCCCCTCCGATGGCTTCCAGCCTGACGACCGACGAACTAGCTGGTACTCGACCACCCCCGCCTACTAGGGGTGCTGCGGTGGAAACCATAATTGGGGCCGATGTGCCTGAGTCTGCATCTAGGGATCTTGGTTTGTCAGCTAATGTGGCCAGTATGGCTGCCACCATAGAAGGCAACATGCCAGAAAGCATGGTGGTTGAAGCTAGGGTTCCTTCTATTTCACATTCTCATGAGGTACCCGAATTGCTTTTATTTTCTTGTTTCCCTCTACATAACTAACATCGGCCTTGGATACAACAAACGATGGATGTCACGGGGTCGCCTACCCCTCAAGGAAGCCTTGAGGAAGTGGGGTCACACTCCATTCCAGTGGTCGATGATGACGTCGTTGTTTCTTCTGATGATAGTACTCTGTGATTGGCTGCTTCTACCGAGCTCATTAACGTAAGTGCTCTTGCACCCGTTATCATACTATGGTGAGCTTTTCCTTAACTTGTTTCTTCCCTTTTAGTCCTTTGCCCAACAGTTTTACTTTGATGTTCGGCCATACATGGAGGGTGAAGCTATCGATGCTTCCTCATCGGTCGCGTCTCTATTGTCCCCAATAGTGAAGGAGGTGTTGTCATACTTGTTTGCTCGCCTAGAGGCTCCAATGGAGGTCCTAGTCACTGACTCGGGACCGATACGGGGTTGCTTCAACGACATCTTGGATCACCTGTCGCTAGAATTGGCCCCATGCCCTTACGTCGGTTGCATATCTAGAGTTCCATCGCCTGGCAGTGCAACAAGCAATCAAGCGGATAGCCGATCGAGCCATCCATGCGTTGTTGTTGGAAGCGATGAAGACTCACAAAGAGCCAGTCGTGACCGAGGGTACCCTCTTAAATCGTATTGAAACTGAGTCATCATCCATGTCACGGGAGCTTGATCAGCTACAGAAGAAAGAATCTGATGTGTTGACGAAGTTGGAGGGGATTCGAGCAAAGATCGTTGAGCAAGAGAGTGTTGTCGCCTCTTTCCTGGCTCGGGACGATGCCTAGAAGCGGTGGCTCATTGGTGCCGTTTGCCAGGCGCAACATCGTCATTGCTTCCTTCAATATATTCCGGGTTCGGACGCCGAAGACCAGGCCATCCTTCAGAGTGTCGATGCAATTCGGCTGCAGGCAATTGAAGTTATTTGCCGATCACTCCTTTGACTTTATGTAAAATCAGTGATCTTGTAATAAAACATTTGTCCCTTCTTGTAATATAGTCATTGATTTCTTTGTCCTGAGCTTGTGTTCCGCTGTGTCTAAAGGTGATGCCTTTGCATCGGTCGTCTAAAAGTGATACCATTGGTATTGGCTTGTATTTGTGCGTAGGTCTTTACGTGTTTTCGTCCAAATGATCAAGCACTTCTCATCTGGACCTTATCTACATGCTTGACATGGCATGATTGATCCATTTTTTGTTTCATCGGGGAGTCTAGGTTCTCACAAAGATTGGCCTTGGTCTGTCACTGGGTCCGATGCCTACCTCTCATAGTTCATCGGTAGTAGTGAAGCCTTGACCGAGTCCGTCCTTTATTTCATTGATACCGCCCTCACAGTGTGATATTGGTAGTTCTTCGCTGACGGGATTGACTCCATTATCCGATACTTCAAGAAAATTGCCATCCCAAGCCTTCTCTGATAGGTAGACGACTCCTTCCACCTCCCATACTGAGAAATCAGTTGTTGCTATGTTAAACGATTTATCGACGAAAATGATTTCCACTTGATCGCTGACCCACTGAACTAGGCTTTCGTGCATTGTCGAGGGTACACAACAATTCACGTGTATCCAATCACGCCCCAGCAACAAGCTGTAATATCATTTTCCTTCTATAAAGAAAAAGGTAGTCACGATCGTCTTGCTTCCAATCGTCAGTTCTGCATTTTGTACTCCCATCATGTCTAACGAGTTGCCACCGAAATCCATTAAGACCATATTAGTTATGATGAGGTCTTCTGACGTTTTCCCAACTTATGGAAAGTGGCATAAGGCATGACAACCGCCCCTCCGTCTATCATCATTTTGGACATCGACTTCCCGTTAACTAGGCCTTTGACGTATAGAGGTCTTAGGTGTCGATGCCTAAGGTCTTCTAATTTGTCAAACACTACTGGCTGTGGAGCCAACACGAGTTGAGCCATCATATCCACCTGATCTGTGTTGTCTTCAGAAGACGCTCGATATTCTACAGGGTGAAAGAAAACCATGTTTACCCCTACGTCCCTCTTGACGTCGTGATCGGCCTTGTCTTTCACTCGCCATTCACTTTTGATCCTGGGGGAGAGGGCGATCATCTTCCTCATCGCAAATTTGTGCCTTTAGTGCTCTCTGTTGTAGACGTTGCACCCTTCTCTTCTGGTTCCTCGTGAAAATCCCGTTGGGGCACCATTGTAGCTCCTCTAGTGTAGTCTTGTCACTGTCGGCCGTCTGGCCGATTTTTTTGGGATTAACGGGGCCAAGCCTCTCAAGCATGGATACCCTTGGTGGTGACCACCTTCGGTGAATGACTTCTTGATGCCATGCCCCGGGCAGTCGTTCATTGACAACAGACGTAGCCCCTCGTTGCAGCACAGCCTAAAGAACTCACAGTTCCAATGGGGGTTGGAACATGAGTAGTTGGGGCTGTCTTCGTTGTCCGCCCTCTCCTTCTACTTCCTTTGCTACTTCCTATTGATGTCCGAAGAAGTGACGTTGTTGCCGGTTCGCTTGCTCTTCTTTGTATGACGATCGTCAGCGTGGTGCGCGTGCACCATGTTGACTGGGAACGGATGACTGTCAATATTCATCGGCTTCTTCCCATCACCAAACTTGATTCAGCCTTGCTCTATGACCGATTGGATCTGTTGCCCGAACACATTGCATTCATTAGTGTGGTGCGATGGGGAATTGTGCCACTTACAATATTTTCTTTTCTTTAGTTCATCGATAGTCGGTATCACGTGGTTAGGTGGCAAGTATATTTGCTTCTCCTTGAACAATAGGTCAAATATCTTATCGGCCTTGTTGATGTCAAAGTTGTACTTCTCTTCTTTATCGGTCGACTTCACCCAAGGGCATGCAACTTGTTTCTTGTACTTGGACCATTCGGCTAACCCGACCTCTGCCTCAGAGTCACTATCTTTGTCGGAGCCCGAATAGTAGGACTAAGTATATGCCTCCTTTTTTTTGATACCTATCTTTTCTTGCTTCTTGGAATTGACTCTCGTGTGCCGATACCCTTAGCACCAGTTGTGAGAGGCTCTCAAACTCATGTGATAAAATCTCTCCATAATTTGGTTCAGGAGTCCTTAGAATGCCAACTCCGCCAACTGGGTGTCACTGAGGCTCAAGCTATAACACCTGCTTCGTACGTCCTGGAACCTTTGAACATAATCTTGTACCGACTCATCCATCCTCTGCCTTACGACTGTCAAGTCGGTGAGCTTCATCTCATGAATGCCGATGAAGAAGTATTTATTAAACTTCTTCTCTAAATCCACCCATCCTCTGATGGAATCCATCGGCAGCAAAGAAAACCACGCGAAGACCAATCCTGATAGAGAAAGCAGAATGAATTAGACCCTTAGCGCTTCGTCAGCCGATGCCTCCCCACACTGGGCAAGGAAATGACTAATATGCTCAATCGTGGAGACCGAGTCTTGTCCTGAGAACTTGGTGAAGTTGGGTACCTTGTATCGGCCTAGTAGTGGTACTCAATCAAACCATTCTGGATACGGCCGTCGATACATGTACATCTGTTCTTTGGGCTTCAACCCAAATTGGTCTCAAATAACCTTCTTCCTATTGTCCTAGTGTAAGGTGTCGATCAAGTATTGGGGCCTACTGATATTGGTTGGGTTGAACATCATTATGCTTATATTGTCCTTCATCACTGTAGGACAATGCTTCGTAGTATGTAGTCCGATGATATCCTAGAGGAATGCCATCGGGTGCCCCCCTTAGTGGCTCGAGGTCTGGCATCACGTTCGTTGTGATGTTGTACGTCACCTGAGGAACCTCTTGTCTTGGTAGTCTTGGGTCAGATGCCGGAAGTGGCGCTGGTGAACCCCTTTCGAGGCCGTACGGTGTGCCCTACAATAGACCCTACGATTGGGTCGTCTTGTTTCCTTCATGTCCGAACGAGACGCTCGACTATTCTAGCCTCATCGTCCCTTGTGGCTGTGGTGCCGACCGAGTATGCTGTGGGTTCTGCAGTAATCTTGTCTAGCCATTAGGGAGGTATATCGGCCCTTGTAGTGGCTCATGGATTATAGTGCCATCAACAATCTTCTTGATCAACCCACGGAGGGTGTTGACCAATGTCCCGGATTAATTTACCAGTGCATGATGAATTGCCTGATCAATGATTTCTTGGAGACTGGCCTAAGGGCTTTCTATTAGCTAACTAGTTCCAATGACCGAAGTCAGTCTTAGCAGCGGGCCCCTCTAGATAGGACCCGATCGAGTCATATCGTAGGCTTGTAGGCACAACTTCTGGAAATCATCCACATGCCTCTGCACTTCTGCCCTTTGATCTTAATTTAGAGTGTCCAGAGTGATCAGGATGATGTTGTCATCATTGATCTCACCCACCATGGCTGAGTTGCTGAAAATGTCCCACCGGGCATGCAAAAAAGTGTGTTGGTGTCTTTTTTGGTCACACTTTGACACATGCATGGCCGGGAGATCTTCTTAACTCCAGTTAAGGTCTTACAATCTTAGAAAAAGGGTTCAAGGCATGCCAATCAGTTTGACCTTGCAACTAATAAGCAAATAGAGAAAATATCATTAGTATCAAAGCTGATCGGTTCCCAAGCCGATGACTGCGGTGAGGATAGAACAATCGTGAGCGAATAACACCAATCAACCACAAGGACGATGACCAAGGTAGAGCGATTGGGACGAATGCGCCATCGGCCGATTAGATAGGCAATTTATGCATATGTGCCGATGAGCATTCCCCAATAGCAGATATAATTTAACACTGAATTGAAGATAAACTATTGTCTTGTACTTTGACAGAAATAAATAAAACATGCCAGATAACATATCCGTATCATCAAAAGCATCACAATAATAAGATTGGACCTAACCAAGACAATAGCTAGTCACAATAAACTTAATAACTATTGATAACAAAAAATGGCATTAAATGGTCAAGATTGTCAAAATATCAATTTTTGTAATTTGGGCCAAAAATACACATGTCCTGGATCGGGCCGAAGCCCTACGGGGTTGAATGCCCATTAAGCTCTGGGCTTCGGAAGCCTTCTAGCAGGCCTACTAACTTCGGCCCGAAGGCCTTTGGAGGCCTGCCTCGCCGAAGCTTCGGCCTGAGGAGCAGGCTTCGGCAGGCCCTGCCGAAGGCCCACTTCAAGCTGTTTGGAGATAGAGTTTGAGTCTGATTTTGGCTATATTTTATCCCTAAAAACATGATTAGGCTGAATCCTACTACATTAATCTTAGAGATTAGAAGACTAGCCCCTATAAATATAGGGGTGAGGCCGGTTCATAAAGCCCCCAACACAAATCAATCACAAAGTCGTAGCTTTGAACCGTACCTTTACTTTTTATTTACCTTTCTACAATCTTCGTGGGTTTGCTTGGAAGCCCTCCGACGGCCACTTCTGAACAGTGGTAATCCTTGTTACTTCGCTTGTGAAGTATCCGTTAATCTACGTAATAGATTGCTATCGCCTTGTTACTTCGCATGTGAAGTTTCCGCTAATCTGCGTAATAGATTGCTACCTTCGCCCCTAGTGCAACACTTAGCAGAATTCGGTCTTCAGGCCAAATTGGTACTTCGAATCTACTCTGTTGCAAGTTTCCATGTTCGGAGCTACTTCGCCAGAGGTGCCTGAAGTTGAGAGATTGGTTTCAGAGGCTACCAGAAC
This sequence comes from Zizania palustris, assembly GCA_019279435.1. Lineage (NCBI taxonomy): Eukaryota > Viridiplantae > Streptophyta > Magnoliopsida > Poales > Poaceae > Zizania > Zizania palustris. The sequence continues at coordinate 31,374,775 of JAAALK010000289.1, read as the reverse complement.
AACCCTTGGTGAGATTGCTGCTTCGACTACCCGTGCCGGACCATCACGCTGTTGTCGGTTTGACCAAGCCCCGCACACCAACACGCTCCGCAACAGGCTCCGTCACGACAGGCTTCGCCACGCTTGTACCCCGTGTTAGACGAAGTTACGCCCGAGCATTGCGTCTAAAGTCATTATTCTGTATCTTACTGTATCGGAGACTTCGCGCCGAACCCCACTGTTCGGAGGTGATTGTCACGTCCAGATCGGTTCGGAGTTCGTATTCGGCCAGATCAGTCTGAACGCCGAAGGTACCCTTCGGTGGGACACTTCGCACCAGACGCTGACGGTACCCTTCGGCGACACCCTTCACACTATACTTCGAATCAGTCAGGCTCCGCTCGGCTTGCTGATTTGTTCTGTTTAATACATTTCTTTCAGCTAATTGGATTATTTTTGTGTGATCTGATTACCTAGCGACTATAGCCCCCTTATCATGGTTAAGGGTAGTCAGAACACGACGTCGGTGTTATGTTACACTTAGGCTTGTCCCTAGGTATCAGCACACTTTTGGATTGTCGAACTGACCCAAGTTCGGGGGCACGTTATTGTGTCAACACACTTTTTGGCGACTCCACTGGGGAAGACTACGCCAACATGTCGGGTACATCTACGTCGACCGCTAGTACGTCTACAATGACTACTACATCTACACCGCCGATGGATCACGTGGGAGGTGCGGATATCGACAACCGCAACATCATGGCACCTACCCTTGAAGATATTCCTGCAGAAAACCGAGCAGAGATCGAGGCAAAAATGAAGGCACTCTAGGACCTTGCTCAGGCTTCATCAAGCGCGACGTCAATGTCCCCGACCTTGCTCGGATCTAGGTAACACCAATATCGCCTCGTTTATCTTCTTTAGAGATAGAGCAGAAAATAGCCTCATCAGTAGATCAAGTTGTTAACGCTTCGCTAGCCAACCGTTTAGATTCGGCAGTTAGGTCTCAAGTAGAGGCGACGCTTAGAAGGTTCGGCTTTACTGAGGCTGGGCCATCAGCCCCTATTGCTAGCATACATCCAATAAGTCACATTTATAGCAGAACTGACGATAATACTGGCAAAACCATTATGTCTCCGGCCTTGATACCCATTACCGAGACAAGTCATTATGCTTACAAACAAGCCAACACTACTCACTAAGCGCCGCTTCCACTTACACCGGTGCCAGCTTTGCCCACGTTGCCCGCACCACATGCACAAGCGCGTAGACCCGATCACGTTGCGGAGCTAGTGCATGAGGAAGAGACCCATGGCCGTCACACCGACATCCCACTGCATGTCGCGCCCCCATATGAGAGACGTGCGCAGGCAGCGGGTCAGGATGACATTGAGGAGCGGATCCGCGCACTGTTTAGGGAGTGCACCGGCTTCGTACCAAGGGGTCGAGCTAGGGTTTACCAGAAGCCGTACCCTGATCATTTTTATACAATACCTTACCCTCGCAGCTATAGAGTCCCTGAATTCACCAAGTTCGACGGTGAGGGTAACAAAACCACACTAGAGCATGTTAGTCAATTTTTAGCACAGTGTGGAGAAGCTAGTGGGTCGGACGCTTTAAAGCTTAGACTATTTTCTCTCTCACTTTTTGGCACCACTTTCACTTGGTTTTCGACACTCCCGCCGAACTCCATCCAAATGTGGGCTGAATTAGAGCAAGAATTCCATGACTACTTTTACACGGGTGAAATAGAGCTTAGGCTTTCACACTTGACGTTGGTTAGACAAAAATCTAGCGAGAGCATCTCTGAGTATATCAAGCGTTTTAGGGATACCAAAAATCGATGTTTTAGTCTTAATATTTCGGAAAGAGATTTGGCGGATCTAGATTTTAGCGGGTTGCGTTATGAGATTAAGGAGAGACTAGACAACCAACACTTTTTAGAAGTTAGCCAAGTCTTGCAACAGGCTCTGGTCCAGGAAGGCCGAGCTAAAGATAAAAATTTTATTAAGACATTTAACAAGCCTAGAGCTGAAATCCACGTCATGGAACACTCCGACGAGGAGGGATCAGAAGAGGAAGACGATTCGACCGACATGTACGTGCCTGAATGGGTTTGGAATGCTAAAAGCAAGCTTGTTACTTGCTCCGAGTTATGGCCGTCTCCCGCAAAGAATCGGCCTAGCGAGGTCATTTACTCATTTGATATAACTAAGTGTGATAAAATATTTGATTTCCTCTTGAAGAGCCAGCTTCTCAAATTGCCTAAAGGCCAAGTCATTCCATCTGCCGATGAATTAAAGAAACATCCATACTGTAAGTGGCATGATTCACATTCGCATTATACTTATCACTGCAATATTTTTCGACGACAGGTTCAATCGTCCATAGAAGAAGGACGATTGAAAATAGACCACAATCCAAAGATGAAGCTAGATAAGGACCCCTTTCCCGTGAACACCATTGATCTCGACGAGAAGAGAGTGTTGATTCGGCCAGAACAGGCCGAGTCAACTAAGGGGAAGGCAGTGATTGTTGGAGAACTGCGCACACGCACACTCATACCAAAAAGTCCTGAAGTGGGAGTGTGGAAGCAGAATGTTAGCACATCTCCTTCGGCTAGGGCTCGCAAGAAGCCGAAAGTAACGTATCATATGTTGTTAAACAAGCACAAAAGAAAAGCCAAGGAGATAGCCCCCCCGCACCAAAAAGCTAAGTCAGCCAAAGAAACCAAGGAATTCGGAGGGTGGCTTTGGACCACAGTGGCCGAGACCTCCGCATGGTGGCTTCGGACCACAGTGGCCAAGACGTCTGCATAGTGGCTTTGGACCGCAGTGGCCGAGCCCTCCGCATGGTGACTTCGGGCCACAATGGCCTGACGCTCCCTATGGTGGCTTCGTACCTCAGTGGCCGAACCCCCCGTATAGTGGCTTCGAAACACAGTGGTCAAGCCCCATGCAGGGCGAGTTTGGCCCCCAATGGTCGAACCTTGCACCATTCTGGATGAGCCCTTCGCTAGGAGGCTTCGGGCCACACTGGCCAAAGGTACCCCCGGCCTGGCAGGACCCTTCATTGATATGGTCTGAGACACCATCGACTTTGTGTATGACCGAAAGTAGCGACCAAAGGGGGGGGTGAATGGACGCCTAAAAAATTCTTTCGAATCAATGGCATTCTCCCAACACGCAACACACCTCAATAGACAATCGACAGAAATATCTAGAACAAAACAGTGAAAATAATCTAGCCTAAAACGACCGGTGTCCTAGTTGAAAAGACACCACCACAGTGTTCAAAGGAAGATTAACAGAGCATTCAAAACATAGGCATTTCAAGCATCACAAAAATTAATCATCACATTCATTTAATTCAAGTGCACACAAAATGAGATGAAAGTTTACTGTTCAAAAGTTGTCTCCTGTTTGATACTTGCTGAAGCCTGTCCGAAGCCTTCGCACGAAGCCTGCGTCTTTAGCTGACGAAGTAGATCCTTGTGCACTTTGCGGATTCAGCGGAGTCTTCTCTTCGAAGTGTGCTTCACCGAAGCCATAGCGAAGTCAGACCTTCGGCCAGCCGAAGTCAGCCAAAGTCTGGTTCGAACGTACGTAGCCAAAGCCTAACCTTCGAATAGAGTGTCTTCGAAGCCCCAACTAAGCTTTCCTCCGAAGCTTGCTAGAGCGAGGTCACAATGAAGCTTGCCTCCGATGATCGCTGTAGCGGAGTCACACCGAAGCTTGCCTCTAAAGCTTTCTTCGGCAAGCCCACCGGACACTTCGCACTGCTATAGCGATGCCTTTGACCAGTCACCAAAGCCTGCATGCCATCTCAGTCGAAGTCCGTGCGTATCGTGTAGAATACAAGAGCTAGTAGTTCTTCTTGGGAAATACGTCCAGAAAAACAAATGTTCAGACGGATGCTCTAATGCAACAGGTCATCAGCAATACGATGTATGGATGAAGAAACACAGGAAACTACAGTATACATCCATGAATCACACTAATCGAAACAACCAATGGCACGCAACACAATGCAATAGGAAGCAAAGACAAAAACAATGGCGAGTCGCTCGATGGCCTAGAGAAAGACTAGGGAAGGAGTAATAGAACTTGATTAGAGAATCCCTTGAAAATCCATCGATGTGGATCCAGGGAATTGCATGATGAACAGGACAAGCCAATGTGCGGCGGCGCACAAATAATGAGCAAAATGGGGATGAACTCTGATGTTTAGATTAAAGTGAGTTAACCCTAATCCTAGGGGGTTGGGGCCTATTTATAGGTAGCCCAACAAAAGGGAAAAAGACAAATTTACCCTTAGGGTAAATTACACAGACGCTTAAATAAACGGAAAAGACACATGTGCCCTTAGGATTTTTACAGACTCGACTAACACAACTGTGGGCCAAAGGAAAAATAGTAAAATCATAAATGAGAATAACTTGTCCTGATGCGGAGCTTTCGTAGCAGCTACGACTTTGCTTCAGAACGGTCAGATTCGAGATCAGCGGTCGTCAGTTAGTGGTTGTCAGTTTTGAGCTGAAACTGACAAAGTGTCCACCGTCTTTGCACCGGGTACCCGGATTGGGCCGGCCCGATTCCGCAGCTCCCTTAGCCCGGAAATCGCTCGCCGCTCGTGTACCTGAGTCAATCCCGATCAACAGACCAGTGGATCTTTTGCCGCTCCTAGCCCATGTACTCGGATTGGGCCAGCCCGACTCCACGACCCCTCTGCCCGGTAGTTGCTCACTGCCCGTGTACCTAAGTCACATGCGGCCCAGATACGGCAGGTCTCAACTTCTCTTCATGTCCTCTTGACTTCCGTTGACAATCACTCATCACATCTGGAGCCATGAGGCCCGTGCTCTTCAACATGACTCCTCAATCTCCCCCTTGATGAGTGCATTGTCAACATTTTCTTCATGAGCTCTTCAGAACCTGTAAGCACATGTGGAAACACGAAAACAAAACATAAGAAGAGAGAAAGAAGAAAATAAAATAAAAGTTTAACCAAAACCAGAAAACGGTCATTATGGTTAACCAAAAATAAAAAACTCAAAACGAGTGCAATCTCAGAATTATCAACAAGGATATCCAAAGAGTAAGGGCAAAAGAGACTAAAACTCCCCCTGAAACAAATCCCATAGAAAGCCAAAACTCCCCCAAAACTCTTCTAAAAAATCAAGTAACCCAAAATTTCTCCCCCTTGTTGACAATTGGACTCATCAAGTGAGACTAAATGCACTCTAAAGCGACACCGACTCAAACTCCCCCTGAAATGCAGCTCCCCCTCAAAATATGCAATGAATGCAACTGGGGTGTGGAGTGTAAAAAGCATGCTTCTCAAATATGATTGACTGCAATTACAACATCTAGCAATTATAGCAAAAGAAGTACACCGACTCAAACTCCTCCTGAAATGCAGCTCCCCCTCAAAATATGCAATGAATGCAACTAGGGTGTGGAGTGTAAAAAGCATGCTTCTCAAATATGATTGACTGCAATTACAACATCTAGCAATTATAGCAAAAGAAGTACTGTCTAAGACACATGGCATGATCAGTGCAACAGATGATATCCAAAGAAAGTCATTAGCACACATTTTTCGATTTTTGCGAACAAAAGCATCACCATATTTTCTAGTCGACAAGCAAGGTAAAACATGAGATGAAAAGGCTAGCTGATATCTACCAAGATAAGCATTGTCCATAACAAAGTGCTTCAGAAAACTTGTTATCTTTTTAATTTTCAGGCTTTTTCTTTTCCTTTTTCATTTTTTCCAGGGGTTATTTGTATGTCAACCTTATGCTAACCGACCAAGTCAAGCCTAGGCCAGAACTGGGCCATCAGAAGCTTAAGATATTGGTCTTGGCATACATTACACTGTCCTAGTTCATACCAACGTGCTATGGTAAGCAGTCTAGAACAATGCAATGCGACAAAGCAAACCGACCTGGATCTTTTCAGATTATGCATAAAAAGGCATGGATTTTTCATTTTTATGATTCTTTATCATTTTTATAGCACATTTTCCATGTTAAAGCATATAGATGTCCAAGTTGTATATTTGCATCTAAGTAAGGAACTAGCTACCAGGCATGTAAAAGGTAGTGAAAGTATTCAGCCTACACATGCTAGTTACCAGAAGCAATGGTGATCATTTTTCAATTTTAAAACATAAACGCCATGCATATGATAGATATCAGACATATTATGTGAACTGAAGCAAAGCCTAATCATCAATAGGTATTCAAAAGCATATACTAGCTAGAATAAGTAAAGCAGGTCAATCATATAACAGAAGCAAGCTCAAAGTGTGATATGTGAATATGCATGATATGAACTCACACAAAAAGACTCAAGAAGGAGTAAAGAAGAAAGAAAAACTGACTCAAAATATCCTAAAAAGGATACACAACTCCCAATCCCCTCGCAAATGCTCAAAAGTAGACTGATCTAGGGGTTTGGTGAAAATGTCAGCCAACTGATGATGGGTATCAACATGAACAAGGTCAATAACACCTTTCTCATATTGATCCCTCGGAAAGTGAAAGCGCACATCAATATGTTTGGTTTTTGAATGAAGACATGGGTTTTTCCCAACACTAATCGTGCTGGTGCTATCACAAAACAAAGGAACTCTAGCAGGGAAGAACAACCCAAAATCTCGCAACGTGGAAATCATCCAAACCAATTGTGAGCAGCAGCTAGTAGCAGCTACATACTCAGCCTCTGTGGTAGAAAGCACAACTCCAGATTGCTTTCGAGAAGACCAAGAGACAAACAAAGAACCAAGAAACTAGCAAGTACCGAAAGTCGACTTGCGATCCAGCTAGCACCCACCAAAATCAGCATCGGAAAAACCAGATAAATCAAGAGACGATGATGCTGAATAGAAAAGACCTAGATCAGGCCCATGGCAAACTGAATGTCTAGCCTCGTCACCGTCAAGTACAGCAGTGATCCAATCATCCCTCGATACTCTCTCTCGTTGACCTTGACACCGCTCTCGTCCTTGTCCAGGCCCCCAGATGTACCCATTGGGGTCATCTGAGGCTTCAGCTCTCCACCAAAGTCGAACTTCTTTAGCATGTCCCGCGTGTACTTGCTCTGGTGGATTAAGATGTCGTCCTTGGTCTGCTTGATCTGGAGCCCTAGAAAGTACTTGAGCTCACCCATGAGGCTCATCTCAAACTCACTGTGCATCTGCTTAGAAAACTTAGACACAAGCTCATTAGTAGAACCACCAAAAATAATGTCATCCACGTAAATCTGAGCAATCAAGAAATCTGAGCCATCTTTGAGCAAGAAAAGAGTTTTTTCCACAGAACCCATCACAAAGCCATTCCCCAACAAAAACTGCTTTAGGCAATCATACCAAGCCCTCGGGGCTTGCTTCAGACCATATAAAGCTTTCTGCAACTTGAAAACATGTCGAGGAAACTTAGGGTTCTCAAAACCGGGGGGTTGCCTAACATAGACCTCCTCTTCTATGTACCCGTTCAGAAAAGCACTCTTGACATCCATTTGAAAAAGCTTAAAACCTTTAGAAGCAGTGAATGCCAAAAGTATGCGAATAGACACAAGACCGGCAACAGGGGCGAAAGTCTCCTCAAAGTCAATACCCTTTTCTAGCAAAAACCATGGGCAACTAATCGAGCTTTGTTGCGCACCACAACCCCATCTTCACCTTGCTTGTTCTTAAACACCCACTTGGTGCCTATGGGGTTGCATCCAGGTTGCAACTCAACCAGTGTCCAGACCCGATTGCGAACAAAATTCTCAAGCTCTTCTTGCATGACGTTTATCCAATTTGAATTAGAAAGAGAATGAGAAACATCTCTGGGCTCAAAAGAGGTAACAAAAGAAGATTCAGCAAACACAACAAGTGAGCCAACAGAAGAGCGCAAGGACCTCGAAGTGAGATCACCGACGATGAGCTCTAAGGGATGATCACACTGAACTGCTTGGGATCCTAGGTGATCTGAAGTCACCTCACCAAAGTCAGCAGCTGGCACCTCTGGACTCGGTTGAGGGGGCTCGATCAAAGTGGAAGAAGTGATCAGAGGTCCGCCCTCGTCCTTAGTCGAAGTCTCAGAAGGTGTGGGGTCTGCAGACTGTGCAGAAGGCCCACCCTCATCAACAGTAGGAGCGTCATCATCTTCCTTGAAGATGGACTCTCCAAGCTAATCATCTCCAAAAAGCTAAAAAGAAGGAGTTAGCGAAGGCATGGACTCATCGAAAGAAACCTCACAAGTCTCGACAAGCTGCTGGGAGTCGAGATTCCAAACACGAAAGCCTCGAGAGTGCAAAGCATAACCAAGAAAGACTCCATCCCAACAACGAGACTCAAACTTGTCCAAAAGCCCTCCCTTCATGAGCACAAAGCACTTGCAGCCAAACGCTCGCAAGTGACTCACCTTGGGCTGTCTGCCAAACCGCAACTCATATGATGTCTTACCTAAGTAAGCTCTAAGAAAAATGCGGTTGGCCAGATAGCAAGCCGTGTTCATAGCTTCAGCCAAAAAGTGCCTAGGAGTCCTATCCTCATCGAGCATCGTGTTAGACATCTCGACCAACGTGCGATTCTTTCATTCCACAACACCGTTCTGTGGGGGAGTGTAAGGGGCAGAAAACTGATGCTCAAGACCCTGATCACTACAGAAGCTGACGAACTGAGAGTTCTTGAACTCAGAGCCATTGTCAGAGCGAATTGCTCGCATCCGACCATTGTTCTCATTCTTCAGCTTCAAAATCAGGTCATGAACAAACTGGAAAGCCTCATCCTTAGACTCCAAAAAGAAAACCCATGAGAATCGAGAAAGTCATCAACTATCACAAGCGCGTACCACTTCCCACCGACTGAGCGTACTCGAGCTGGACCAACAGTATCCATATGTAACAGCTCTCTCGGGTATGAAGTCATCAGCTGAGTCACAAGTGTGTGAGAAGCGGCAACCATTTTCCCATGACGACAGGGATGGCAAACTAGATCCTTCTCCATCTTAAGCTTGGGCAATCCTCGGATAAGGTCCATAGAGCTCAATCTGACTAGCAAATCAAAACTCAAATGACCTAACCTCCTATGCCACTTCTAGAGCTCAGAGGAGGATCTAGCAATCAAACAACAAGAAGGGCCAAAAGAACTAGAGAAATCAATCCGAAAAACCTTACCGAAGGGTAAGATCTGGCAAACCAAAGATCCTCTAGAATCAATAACAGGAGGCATGCCTTTCTTAAAGCGAACCTCTACACCATCCTCAAGAAGTTGCGAAACAGAGATCAAATTAAAATTTAAGTTTCCAACCAAAGCAACATTCTTCAAAGAGAAGTGATCAGAGATGCGAATTGAGCCAATGCCTTGTACATTCGCTTGACCACTGTTCCCGAAAGTGATGTACACTTTGGAGCTCGGGGAAGTGAGGCTGGAGAACCATTTGCGATGTCCCGTCATGTGGCGAGAGGATCCTAAATCCATGATCAACAGTCCTCTAGTCCTCAATCTTGCACGGTCAGTGGTCATAAGTGGGAGCAAACGGTCTGACACTAGGTTTAGCAAAGGAGCTAAACCACCATCTGCTCAAAAGAAGGAAAGCAGAAGGAATCATAAGAATCTGGACCAAAACACTGCTCAAAGCACGGTCCTCTGTTCTGCCTAAAGTCTCAGCCACGAGGTCCAAAGCCATATCCAGAATTACCTGGAGCTCTGCCGGAGCGAAAACCACCCTCCGGAGCACGGGCATGAAAGTCGTCTCCTCTACCACCACCTACACGACGTGACCTGGCCTCTAGCCTCTCCCCATGTCGAGGGACTCTATGTCTACCACCCTGCTAGTAGAACTTCTCCTGCACACCTCGAGCTCTCTCTGCTCTCTATCTCAACCCGCTTCCTCCTAAAGTAAAACTCCACAAGATGCCCGTCTTTCTGACAAAACTCACAGTGATAGGTAGGCTTCTTGGGATGTGGTTGAGGCTTGAGGTTCTTGGGCTTGGTGGTGTTGGGTGTAGACTCTTTGGTGTGCGAGGGTCTAGGTATAGAGTCAAGATAAGTGTGGAGATACCTGGGCTTTGGGACCCAGATGGGCTTCTTGGGTGGAGCTTTAGGTTGTTCTTGGAACACTCCATCCTTGGGCTAACTAGCCTGGAAAGACACAGTGGAGTGAGTCTTGGGATATCTCTGCTCAGGAGTCATCTTACTCCACTGCCCGGCTAATAGCACTCTCAAAATCAGCCTTGGTATAGGTGTAACCTACCCCAAACCCATCCTGCCTCTTAAACTGCTGGATCATCATGCTGAGCTATGGCTCTCTAGCACTCACCAAACTTAGGATCTGACGGAGGTAAAAATTCTCGTTCTGAGCATCAACTAGCTCCTCTCTCAAGGAAGCTAGCACCTCCACCTGAGATAAGCAGATCTCACACTCTCTATCCACTTGGACAGATTTCTCAGCTTTTAGCTTGATCAGCTCCAATCTCAGGGACAAGCAATTCTCACGAACAGTGGGTGGAACTGACAATGTCTCAAGCTCTAGCTTAGTGTTCTCCAGCTTAGCTCTAACTCTGGCTAGCTCGCCCAACTGCTCATCACTTTTGGCTCTCAGCTCAACTAAACTAGCTAAATGGTGTAACACCCCAAATTTTCAAAGTAATAAAAATATTATTTAATCCAATTTCCTAAAATTTATCATTTTGGAAATACCTTCAATACCCTCCTTTACCCTTTTGAACTACAACCTAGATGAAATGGCCAAACCAGGAGCTGAAAATTTTTGTATATGATCCTAAGGCCAAGATATATTTTTGAGAATTTTTACAAATTTTTATCAACCTTGGAAGTAGCCCTAAGATTTTAATCTATTTCCTGGAATTATTTTTATTCAGAAATATTTTGGAACAGTAATGGGCCACGCCCCTCTCTTTCCCTCTCTCCCGGCCGGCCCAGCCCGTCACCCTCACCCGCCTTGTACTGACAGCCCGACCCCACCTGTCAGCGAGCCCCTCTCCCCTCGCGCGCGCGCCCGACACCCTGGCCCCACCTTTCGGCACCACCCCTCTCTCGCGCCCGAGCCTGACCCCACCCGTCAGCCGCCTCGCTCGTGCGCTCGCGCCCACTAGCCAGTGGCCCCCGCCTATCAGGACCGTCGTCCACCTCGCGCCAACCCCCCTAACTCTGCTGGCCGATGACCTCGCCTCGGATCCCCTCGCCGGCTCCCCCTCCCGTTAAACCGACGCCGACATTTAATTCCTCGAGGCCCGCCGGTCATTTAAACGCGTTAAGGCACGCGTTTAAGCCCCCGGATCACGTTTACCTGCATGGCGAGACCTCGCCGGCGAGTAAATACCCCCCTCTCGGCTTTCCATGCATGCGACCCCCTCTGACCCTCGCTGGCGCCCCTATTTAACCCCTGGCCTCCACCGCGTCCGACCCCCACGACCATTCGCTGCGAAGATAAACAGAGCGCCCGCAATTCGCTTTTTAGGGAACCCCTACTGTTTCACCTTCGGCCACCGCTCGCCGCCGCCTCAGACCACCTCCGTCCACGCCATCGCCACCATCGTGACCGCAAGGACGACACCGACCTTGGCCACCCCTCCGTCGATATCGAACCTCGTCGGATCGCCGTCGTCGCCCAGGACCCGAAAGCCTTCGCCGCCTCTTCTCGCCGCCGGCCTCACTCCGTCGACCTCGGACCACCGCAAGGGTACCCTCGTGTTCCCCTTAGTTCCCTCGTTACGTATTTAGCCTTAGTTAGGCCGGATGGCCCTCGCCGTCACCGGAATCGCTCGCCGTCGCGTCACCGGAGTCGGGGAAGACGGGTACTTAACCCCCCCGAGACGTGCCGTGTCAGATTCGATCGCGACTGTGCGACCGGGATCCAACGGTGATGATTAAATCCCTCGTGCGGTTTAATCAGATCCGTTAGATCTTGGCAAAGGGGTACGTTCTAATCTGAGCCATTCGCTAGATTTAAAATCCCGCATCACATCTGGTCCGTCCATCGCGTACCGGTTTGATGTTTTAATCCTGGCCGTCCACGTCACTTTAACTCCCCTGCATCGCCCTCGCGCGTTGGATCTGGATCCAACGGTCTAGATCAATCCGGCGCACACGCACAGTGCGCGGGTTCACCGTGGGCCTGGCTCACCGTGGACCCGAGGGGATTTAAATTTGAAAATAAATTCCAGAAACTGTTTTAAACTTGTAAAATTCATATCTGGCGCATTTTAACTTCAAAAATTACCATTCCACTTTCAGAAAATTTGTAATATTATTCCCTACATGTTCATTCAATAAAAACAATATGTTTACTTTGGATTTTTCATGTTTATTTAAATAGGTATTCAAATGCCCTTAGGGTAAAAATGTAAATTTAATCATTTAAATTTCAGTAAAGCTTATATTTATTTATTTCCTGTTAATATGGTGAGACCAGTAAGTTTTCCCTAAACCTTTCATTTTAAATTAATTAGAAAGCTTAAAAAGAGATCATTTCACAATTTAAAATCCCTTTTAGACCTTCTTTGTAGTTTCTTTTAAAATTATTTAATAGATTTCAGAAACTTAATAACATGGTTTTCTTAAAATAAACCAATTTAAACTTATGTGCTTGTTGTGTGACTTTATATTGTTTAATTGAATGTTGTATTTATTTTACTTTATTTACATTGGGAAGACTACGACGCCGTCGAGGAGCCCGAATATTTTCCCGAAGTTCCTCCCTCCCCCTTTGCTGAACAAGGCAAGTCACCAAACCAATCTTTTGAGCATATTGAACCCATGTTTTATTAAACTATCGCTAAAACACATAGGATATACATGCATTAGTCAAATGAAACCCTTACAATATATTTATTTAGGATCCCCCGACCTTGATGTGCAACCCAAGCCATGCTCTCTAGCCTAAACTCCTTGTCACCATATGATTAATGTTATTAGCTAGTGTCCAATGTATTGACACGATTGCTATAGGATTAAAAATGAGTTGTAGTAACTTGGTTCTACTATATGATCCCCGTTACTCACATCTTTGGATTTCTGTCGGTGTTGGAGTTGTGGTTGTGAGTGAATGCATGGTGGGTTCCGGGTGCAAGCTAGGGCATTGGTCTGTAGCACCCGGGGCACTATAAGGACTGGTCTGCGGGATCCATTGCAATAGACTTCCGTACTACCCACAAGTCTAATGGGTAAGTCCTAACTAAGGTATGGAGTGTTCCAAACCGAGGCCACCATTTGGAGATGGGTCAAGCAGCACCTGCGGGTGGCTTGTACCAATGTGGCACAAAAGGGGGTGCGACGTTAGCCGGGATGTGGCCCGGCGCGTCGGCGAATCCTAGAGCGGGTGGTTATCGCTTGGAGCATTTCATGCTGAGGTTTTGGCATGAGTTCCCGTGGTATGGGTCATCTCGTTACACTTTGGTGTTTGGGATGAGTGTGTGCCTTGTGGGTACAGTAGTACATCTCTAATCAGAGTCTTAAATCTTTTCAAAAAGCCGAGACCATGGTCAAGGGTGGGTTGCGTGACATCCCACAATTAGATTACTTTTGATATTTTTGTGCATGATGGTTTGACATGTAAGGACTGTTGTGCGAGGAGGTAAAACGTACTCCTCGAGTTAGATGATGTTATTGTTGTTCATGTTTATTTTCCGCATGATAAAATTGACTACATTAACCGCAATAATTGAAAATGTACTTTTCCGCACTTTTAGCCAATTATCCTTCCTTTGTTATTACCTTGCATTATTACCTGCATTTGCGATGGCTTGTTGAGTAATTTTTGTACTCATACCCGTTGAACCCCACAGAGGATGCCTACTATGAGGATGGTCTGGAGTAGCGACCCAGTCAAGAGAAAAGATCTTGAAGAAGACGTTCGTCATGCATTTTAATTATCTTTATTATTGTTTTTATTAAACTCTGATGTAATAAATATGGTATGCGTACCATGAATATTGTCGTATGTACGTTTGTCGCATGATGAACCTCTTGTATTATTGTTTTTCTTACGAAATTCAATAATGTTCCGATTTCGATAAATCGGGGCGCCACAAGATGGTATCAGAGCCGACTTGACTGTAGGAAGCCAAACGGACCAGCCTAGCCCATAGCCACAGAAAAATTATTTCTTGAAAACATACTTTATAAACTTTGTTCCTCTCCTCACTTTTCTTCAACTTGTTGTTTTTGTAGATGTCGGTTTACCAAGTGCACAGCTACTGCCGCCACTTCGAGGGCTTCGTCAGGGAGCTCCGTATGATGCTCACCTTCCTCGGGTTCCTCTTCGAGCCCGAATTCCAGGGGGTATACATGGAAGAATTCGCCGGGCCTTACGACGTCTCCCTCACCGTCCACGACTCCGGAGAGCATCTACCGCCCTACACCACCGCACTTGGGGGCCTGACTTTTGATGTCGCGTGCCAACGAGTCGCCCTCCAGGCCCTTATGGAGTTGAGGATGATCTATTTTGATCGTCTTCAAAACTCATCTTTCCGGCTTGTGCCGAAGCGCACTCCCGGCGCCCACCGTAGTATCTACCTCGGAGTCCACTCCGTGCGTGATCCGGTCATGGCCCGGCAGTCGCGTCTTCTTCAGGCTATGGATGACCTCCATACTGAGGCGGTGCTCGACGCCGATGAGCACCATGAGGCGGTTGAGTTTCTTTGTGAGGAGACGAAGAACTTGATCCAGCAAACGGCGAACTACAGCGGAAGATCATGCAGCTGCAGAAGGATATTGCGGAGATGGTTCCCCTCCTCCCGAGGAAGAGGAAGCCCATCTGCGAGCCTGCCCCTCGCCCCAAGAGGATCCCGCCACACCCCTCCACCGCCGGACCATCCACCGCCAGCGCCCCTGTACCCCGCCCTGGCCTCGTCTCCGACCCGATCATCGAGAACTTTCTCGAGCCCACCATCCCTCGGGAGCCGCGTACTCGTGGTTCCGAGAGCACGGAGACCGCCTCCGGTGGCGAGTAGGTGCTAGATACCGCTTTTCTAATGAAATAATTTTTGTATGTGGTGCTATCTACGACGAGTTGTGTTGTAGATGGAATAAGAGCTTGATTGTAATAAACAATTTTACCACTTGATTGACATATATGCATGAGCCTTATGAGCTATTTTAACTATATTTTTAACTCATCATCTTTTTGCCTTAAACGTCGTATGTTCATAACATGGCCGACCACCAGAACACCGGCTCCAACAACGGAGAAGGAGGAAGTCGTGACGCGCCTGAGGGTGTTGTACCCAACTGGGGGGCAACGGGCCCATGACATTCTGGGTCGCCATCCGCCAACCATCCCACCTTGGCAGAAATGATGGCGAACTAGAACCAACTAATCACCACCCTCCTCACTCAGATGCAACACCAACAAGCTCAGTTGGACCGTTTACAGAATAGGGAGCCTGCCCCTCGCGCACCAGCACCAGCACCCGCTCCCCAACTCTCGGAGTTTCTGCGCGTGCGCCCGCCCATCTTCTCTAGCACCACCAACCCCATGGAGGCCGGAGATTAGCTCCGCACCATTGGGAAGAAGCTAGACCTCCTCCCCTGCACCGACCAGGAGCGAGTGGCCTTCGCCACTCACCAGCTCCAGGGTCCCACCGCCAAATGGTGGGACAACTACCATGAGTCCCAGCCTAAGGACCACGTGGTGACATGAGCGGAATTCACCATCGCCTTTTGCGCCGCCCACGTCCCCGCCGGAGTCATCGCGGTGAAGCAGCAGGAGTTCCACGACCTACAACAGGGCAACCGGACCGTCATGGAGTACCTCCATGAGTTCAACCGTCTGGCACTCTACGCGCCAGAGGAAGTGCGGACCGACGCCCTCCGCCAGGCTAAGTTCCTTCGGGGACTTAAGGATGAGATTTCCATCTAGCTCGTCGCCACCGCCTACGCTGACTTCCAACGGCTAGTAAATAAAGCGCTCATCCAAGAGATTGAGCAGAACAAGTTGGACCTCAAGAAGAGGAAGATGATCGCCTTCAAGCATCAACAGGCGAATTCCCAGAGGCCTCGCTTCGTCCCTCCGCCACCAGCGCCCGCCTACCATCCTCGGCCCGCCTACCGGCCACCTCACGCTGCCGGTGGATCCAACGCCGGGCATCCCCACCCCGCTCCACCAGCTCCTGCCGCTCAGCCAGCGCCCACCGCCAAGGCCCCGATCTTGAAGGATCGCCAAGGGAAGCCGGTCATCTGCTTCAACTGCCAGAAGGAAGGGCACTACTCGCACCAGTGTCCTCACCCCAAGCAACATCAAGGCACGACACCCAACCAGGCAGTTCGTGCCCGCGTCAACCACATCAGCGCGGAGGAAGCTCAAGAGGCTCCCGAAGTCATGCTCAGTACGTTTACTGCAAATTCCGTACCGGCTATAATATTATTTGACTCTGGAGCAACCCATTCTTTCATCTCGGAAGATTTTGTGAAAACCCACGACTTGTGAAAACTCTGATGTAATAAATATGGTCTGCGTACCATGAATACTGTCGTATGTACGTTTGTCGCATGATGAACCTCTTGTATTATTGTTTTTCTTACGAAATTCAATAATGTTCCGATTTCGATAAATCGGGGCGCCACAAATGGGATGGGCAGTCTACACAGGGCACGACGATAGTGGCATGAGCATCTTTTAGCTCCAGCTAAGTTCTCTAAAGCTCAGTGGCCAAAGTGTCTCTCTCATCTACCCTCTTTGTGTACCTAGACTTCAGAGTCGTCAAGTCACACAGCAACACCTCATAGTTAGGGCACTCAATGCTACCACCCAAGCAAGGGGAAGAAGATAGACTCTCAATTTTACCATTAGCCATGGCAAGCTCACTCTCAAGCTCATATATCCTTTTCTTAGCCCCCCTAAGCAGTTTCTCTCGATACCTCAACTCCTGACGGTTCTCTTCTAGTAATTCAACAACTTCTTGTTCATAGGAAGATACCTTTTCATCGTTGTCGTTGTCAGAGTTGTCGGGGGAGCCCTTCTCTTCCTTATCCCCAAGAGCCATTGAGCATAAGCTCTTGCGGGATCTCTGGCTGTGGTGCGAGTGGCTCTTCTGCTTGTCCCCGAAGGCCATGAAGCAGAGGCCCACCGGATTGTCCTTGTCCTTCCCCTTCCTGATCACGATCTCCTCATCACTTGAGCTTGATGAAGAGGAAGAAGACGATGACCTCTTTGAGTAGCTTCTCTCCATCTCGGCGAAGAAGGCCTTGTCTCGCTTCTTGTTATCACGCCGGTAGTCCTTCAGGGCCTTTCGAAAGAACCTCATCTTGGGCTTGCCCTTTGTGAAGGTAGAGCTGTCGTGCTTGCCGGAGTCGTAGGAGCCACCGCCGGTACCCTTCTTGTGACTGTTTCGCTTGGGGCAGTCGGCGATGAAGTGACCTGGATCACCACACTCAAAACATCTGGATTTTTTGTGGTGTCTTTTTAACATCTGCTTATCATAGACACGACGCACCCGGTTGTTAAATAGACACAGATCATCATCTCCTAGCAAATCAAGTTGGTCCTCAGTTATAGACATCAGGGAGAACCCATCACAACTCAAAGAAGAAGAGTTAGCAGAAGGTGTCGCAAGGGCTAGGGTTTTTGATCCAGAACCAGTGAGATTTGATCTCAACTGAATATCAACCTCTGTGGCCTTGAGCTTACTGAAAAGCTCTGCGATAGTCAAGGTATCATAAGAGGTGCTCTCAATGATAGAGGATACCTTGATCTCCCAGATCTTAGGGTCCAAGGTATGAAGAACCTTGAGCGCCTGCTCATGATCTGAGACCAGCTGAACTCCATCGGCCTTGTTGGCCCGAAGCTTGTTGATGATCGATTGAAAACGACCAAATAGAGCTTCAACAGATTCACCCAGCTTCTGTGTGAAATTTTGATATTCACGCCGGTAGGTCTAATAGAGCCGACCCTTGACCTGGGTTGTCCCCTCATGGTGTGCCTGGAGGGTAGCCCATATCTCTCTAGCAGTGCTGAGATGGCTCACACGCTCAAACTCAGTGGGACCTAAACCAGAAAACACTGTTCAAAAGTTGTCTCCTGTTTGATACTTGTCGAAGCCTGTCCGAAGCCTTCGCACGAAGCCTGCGTCTGTAGCTGACGAAGCAGATCCTTGTGCACTTCGGGGCTTCAGCAGAGTCTTCTCTTCGAAGTGTGCTTCGCCGAAGCCACAACGAAGTCAGACCTTCGGCCAGCCGAAGTCTGCTTCGAACGTACGCAGCCAAATCCTAAGCTTCGAACAGAGTGGCTCCGAAGCCCCAGCTAAGGTTTTCTCTGAAGCTTTCTAGAGCGAGGTCACAACGAAGCTTGCCTCCGGTGATCGCCGCAGTGGAGTCAAATCGAAGCTTGCCTCTGAAGCTTTATTCAGCAAGCCCACTAGACACTTCACACTGCTGTAGCGATGCCTTTGACCAGTCACCAAAGCCTGCATGCCATCTCAGTCGAAGTCCATGCGTATCGTGTAGAAAACAAGAGCTAGTAGTTCTTCTTGGGAAATACGTCTAGAAAAACAAATGTTCAGACGGATGCTCCAATGCAATAGGTGGTCAGCAGAGATAATACGACGTATGGACGAAGAAACACAGGAAACTACATTATACATCCATGAATCACACTAATCGAAACAACCAATGGTGCGCAAAATGGGGCAATAGAAAGCAAAGAGAAAAACAATGGCGTGATGCTCGATGGCCTAGAGAAAGACTAGGGAAGGAGTAATAGAACCTGATTAGAGAATCCCTTGAAAAGCCATCGATGCGGATCCAGGGAATTGCATGATGAACAGTATGAGCCAATGTGCAGCGGCGCACAAACAAGGGGCAAAATAGGGATGAACTCTGATGTTTAGATTAAAGTGAGTTAACCCTAACCCTAGGGGGATGGGGCCTATTTATAGGCATCCCAACAAAAGGAAAAAAGACAAATTTACCCCTACGATAAATTACACAGACGCTGTAATAAACTGAAAAGACAAATATGCCCTTAGGATTTTACAGACTCGACTAACACAATTGTGGGCCTAAAGGAAAAATAGTAAAATCCTAAATGAGGATAACTTGTCCTGATACGGAGCTTTCGTAGCAACTACGGCTTCGCCTCAAACAGTCAGATCTGAGATCAGTGGTCGTCAGTTTTGAGATGAAACTGACAAAGCGTCCACCGTCTTCGCACCAGGTACCCGGATTGGGTCGGCTTGATTCCGTAGCTCCCTCAGCCTGGCAATCGATCGCCGCTCGTGTACCTAAGTCAATCCCGATCAATAGACTAGCGGATCTTCTGCCGCTCCTAGCCCATGTACTTGGATTGGGCCAGACCGACTCCGCAACCCCTCTGCCCGGCAGTCGCTCACTGCCCGTGTACGTAAGTAACATGTGGCCTAGACACGACAGGTCTCAACTTCTCTTCATGTCCTCTTGACTTCCGTTGACAATCACTCATCACATCTGGAGCCATGAGGCCCATGATCTTCAACAGGGCTCCTCACTTTGCCGAACCCTCCTCCGGGCAATGCGTTTGGCTCACAATGGGCGAAACCACTGGAGCCGCCGATGCCTCCGCCATACAACTGGGCAGGGACTCTATGGGCTCCGTACGTATCGCAACCGGAGTACCCTCCGCAACATAACACTATTCCTTGTTTTCCTTCGAAGTATTATGACTGGCAGGAACAAGCGGACACAGCAGAGGGAGGCATCATCCATAGGATATTCGTAGTACCTCTGAATCGGCTCGTGCAGAACGAAGTCAAAGAAGATGAACGTGAAGAGGCAAAGGACAGGAGGTCCGAAGCTATCACAGTCAGAGTAGGGTCTTAGGAAGTCCCAATCCTAAAGGCCCCTTCGCCGAAGCCGAACAGAGGTAAGTCTCCTACTCTGACCGAAGCCTGCGCCGGAGCGTGGTCCGATCGACCGAACGAGGCCGGTCCGGTTGCCGGGGTCCGCAACAAAGGCCCCTCCGAAGGCAGAACATGTGAGGTCGAGCTGGACAGAACCACATCAGCCAAAATCAACAGGAACTAGGCAGTGGCACCTAGCACCAGGCCACAACCATCTTGGGCACCTCCAAGTATGTCCAAATCACAAAAGAGGGGCCTACAATTCCTACGGGCATAGGAGATGCGCGAGAAGAAAGCCGAGGATGAGCGAGACGCTATCTTTGAAGAAATTCGCCCTCGGCCAACTACGAGATAGGTATGGAGGGTTAAGCCGGTTGAGATGACCAACCCGGCTCCTAGTCCAGGTGACGACGAAGACGACATGCTCGACGATGACTACTCACCCATCTCCGAGGGACCCACACCCAGGCATTGGACATCAACATCGTCATGTTGCACGCTGAGTTCGCCCTACCACAGGATGAGGCCGAGGTCACTCAGTTGAACCTCGACCCGCACAATGCTATCTTTGAGAAACCCGAGGACTCGGCTCGCCATCTAAAGCCTCTCTACGTCAGGGGTTACATTGACGGAAAGCTGATCTCCTAGATGCTTGTTGACGGTGGTGCCACTGTTAACCTAATGCCTTACTCGCTATTGAAGAAACTTGGCAGGGATGAGGATGACCTGAAGAAAACCAACTGGATGCTCAATGGCTTCAACGACAAGAGTTTCGAGGCCAAAGGCGTGCTCTCCATGGAGTTGACTGTAGGCAATAAGACATTGCCAACTGTTGATAGAAAAAAATGGCATTAACGGTTAAGATTGTCAAAATATCAATTTTTGTAATATGGGCCAAAAATACACTTGTCCTGGGTAGGGCCGAAGCCCTATAAGGATGAAGGCCCACAAAACTATGGGCTTCGGAAGCTTCCGGTAAGTCCTGCAGCCTTCGGCCCGAAGGCCTTCGGAGGCCCACTCCGCCGAAGCTTCGGCCCGAGGAGCAGGCTTCGGTGGGCCTAGCCGAAGGCCCACTTTGGGCAGAGTTAGAGATTGAGTCTGATTTTGACTAAGTCTTTTCATGTGTGATTAAGCCAAATCTTATCAGATTAGGCTTAGAGATTTGAAGTCTATCCCCTATAAATATAGGGGTGAGGCCGGTTCAGAACGCCCCAACACAAATCAACCACAAATCCCTAGCTTTGAACTGTACTTTACTTTACCTTTACTTTTCTATACTCTTCGTGGGTTTGCCTGGAAGCCTTCCGCCGGCCACTTCAGAATAGTGGTAATCCTTGTTACTTCGCCTATGAAGTATCCATTAATCTACATAATAGATTTCTATCGCCTTGTTACTTCACCCTTGAAGTATCCGCTAATCCGCGTAACAGATTGCTACCTTCGCCCCTAGTGCAACACTTAGCAGGATTCAGTCCTCAGGCTGAATTGGTACTTCGAATTTACTCTGTTGCAGGTTTTCACATTTGGAGCTACTTTGCTGGAGGTGCCCGGAGTGGAGGGATTAGTTTCGGAGGTTGTCGGAGCACCCTTTGGTGAGATTGCTGCTTCGAGCGACCGTGCCGGACCGTCACGCTGTTGTCGGTTTGACCAAGTCCATGCGCTGACACACTTCACCAACAGACTTCGTCACGACAGGCTTTTACACGCTCGTACTCCGCTCCAGACAAAGTCACGCTCACGCGTTGCATCTAAGTCATTGTTATGTATCTTGCTGTATCGGAGATTTCACGCCAAACCCCGCTGTTCGAAGTTGATTGTCGCGTCTAGATCGTTTCGGAGTCTATCTTCGCACCAGGTCGGTCCGAACACCGAAGACACCCTTCGATAGGATGCTTCGCACCAGACGCCGAAGGTACACTTCGGCGACACCCTTCGCATCATACTTCGAATCAGACATGCTTTGATTAGTTTACTGATTTGTTCTATTTGATACCTTTATTTCAGCTAATTGGATTATTCCTGTGTGATCTGATAACCTAGCGACTCCACCCCCATACCACGGTTAAGGGTAGTCAGAACACGACATCGGTGTTGTGTTACGCTTATGCTTGTCCCTAAGTATCCGTACACTTTTAGATCGTCGAACGAACTGACCCAAGTGCGGGGGCACATTTTTGTGTCAACACACTTTTTGGCGACTCCATTGGGGAAAGCTACGCCAACTTGATGGGTACATCTACATCGGTCGCCGGTACATCTACAACAACTACTACATCTACAACGCGGTGGACACCATGGGAGGTGCGGATATCGACAACCACAACATCATGACGCCTACTCTTGAAGATATTCCTGCAGAAGATCGAGCAGAGATCGAGGCAAAGATGAAAGCGCTCCAAGACATGATTCTTGGGAGATACGTCAAGTCACGCGCGGGCTTCATCAAGCGCGACATCATCGTCCCCGACCTTGCTCGGATCTAGGTAACACCAGTATCACATCGTTTATCTTCTTTAGAGATTGAGCAAAAGATAGCCGCATCGGTAGATCAAGCCGTTAACGCTTCGCTAGCTAACCATTTAGATTCGGCAGTTAGCTCCCAAGTAGAGGCGACACTTAGAAGGTTCGGCTTTACTGAGGCCGTACCATCAGCCCCTATTGCTAGTATACCTCCGATAAACCATGTTTACAATAGAATTGACGGTAGTATTGACAAAACCATTACGTCTTCGGTCTCAACATCTGTGGCCGAGACTAGTCATTATTCTTACGGCCAAGCTAGCACCACGTACCATGCACCGCCGCTGCCTACGCCGATGCCAGCTTTGCCCATGCTGACCGCACCACATGCACAAGCACCTAGGCTAGAGCACGTCGTACAGCCAGCGCACGAGGAGGGAACCCATGGCCGACACGCTAACATCCCACCGCGTATCACTCCCCCGCTTGAGAGGTGTGCGCAGGCAGTGGGCCAAGATGACATTGAGGAGCGAATCCACGCACTGTTTAGAGAATGCGTCGGCTTCGTACCTAGCGGTCGGGCTAGGGTTTACCGGAAGTCATACCCCGATCATTTTGATACAATACCCTACCCTCGCGGTTATAGAGTCCCCGAATTCACTAAGTTTGACGGCGAGGGTAACAAAACCACACTAGATCATGTTAGTCAATTTCTAGCACGGTGTGGAGAAGCTAGTGGGTCGGACACTCTAAAGCTTAGACTATTTGCTCTCTCTCTCTATCCGGCACCGCTTTCACTTGGTTTTCGGCGCTCCCGCCAAACTTTGTTCAAATGTGGGATGAATTAGAAAAAAAATTCCATAACTACTTTTACATGGGCGAGACAGAACTTAGGTTTTCACACTTGACATCGGTTAGGAAGAAATCTAACGAGAGCGTCTCTAAGTATATCAAGTGTTTTACGGATACCAGAAACTGATGTTTTAGCCTTAATATTTCAGAGAGAGATTTGGCGGATCTAGCCGCCGATGCCTCTGTCGTACAACTGGGCAGGAACTTCGTGGGCTCCATATGTATCGCAACCGGAGTACCCTCCGCAACATAACACTGTTCCTTGTTTTCCTTCGGAGTATTATGACTGGCAGGGACAGGTAGGCGCAGCGAAGGGAGGCATCATTCATAGGCTATCTGTGGTACCTCCGAACCGACTCATGCAGAACGAAGTGGAGGGAAATAAACGCGAAGAGGCAGAGGACAGGAAGTCCGAGGCTATCATAGTCAGAGTAGGGTCTCAGGTAGTCCCAATCCAGAAGGTCCCTTCGCCGAAGCCCAGCAAAGGTATGTCTCCCACTCCGGCTGAAGCCTGCACCGGAGCCTGGTCCGATCGGCCGAACAAGGATGGTCCGATTGCCGGGGTCCGCAGCGAAGTCCTCTCCGAGTACAGAATGTGCGAGGCTGAGCTGGACAGCACCACTTCAGCCAAAATTGGCAAAAACTAGACAGTGGTACCAGGTACAAGTCCACAACCATCTTGGGAACCTCCAGGTATGTCCAAGTCACAGAAGAGGCGTCTACAGCGCCTACGGGCATAGGAGATGCGCGCAAAGAAAGCCGAGGATGAGCGAGACGCCATCTTTGAAGAAATCCGCCCTCGACCAACGACGAGACAGGTATGGAAGATTAAGCCAGTTGAGATAAACAACCTAGCTCCTAGTCCGAGAGATGACGATGAAAACATGCTTGACGACGACTACTCGCTCGTCTCCGAGAGGCCTGCACCCCGGGCGATGGACATCAACGTCGTCATGCTGCCCGTCGAGTTCACCCTACCATAGGATGAGGCCGAGGCCGCTCAGTTGAACCTTGGCCCGTGCAATGCTATCTATGAGAAACCCAAGGACTCAGCTCGACATATAAATCCTCTCTACGTCAGGGGTCACATTGACGGAAAGCCGATTTCCCAAATGCTTGTTGACGGTGGTGCCACTGTTAACCTAATGCCTTACTCGCTATTGAAGAAACTTGGCAGGGACGAGGATGACCTAAAGAAGATGAACTTGATGCTCAACGGTTTCAACGGCGAGAGTTCCGAGGCCAAAGGCGTGCTCTCCATGGAGTTGACAGTAGGCAACAAGACATTGCCAATGACATTCTTCATCATCGATGTGCAAGGTAACTACAGCGTGCTGCTTGGGCGTGACTAGATTCATGCAAATTGCTGCATTCCTTCTACTTTGTACCAGTGCCTAATTCAGTGGGACGGCGATGAAGTAGAGGTCATACCCGCAGACACTTCAGCCCAAGTGGCATTGGCCGATGTGTCCGTTGACGCCGTTCATAACAAGGTAGAATGTCTATCAGGTAGAGATCTTTCGGATTACGATTTTGTTAGCGTGTCTGGAGGATGTTTTGTACCAGTGTCTATAAAGCCGGCTGACATAGCACAACTGTTTTTATATTAGTAGTCATGTCTAGCAAGAGTAATCTGGATTGGCTAAAGTCTCATGTAGAGCAGTATCAATCTACTAAAGACGGTATTGCCGAAGCCATCGAGGACTTTAGCGAAGAATAGAAATTAGGACAAGGTTTTGCGTCGGCTAACCCTTTAGAACAAGTAGACCTAAGCGATGGCAGCATCCCAAGGCCGACTTTTGTAAACCAACATTTATAGCGTGATGAAAAGGTAGAAGTAATAAAGTTGCTTCAGTCATATGTCAATTGTTTCGTATGGGAGTACAGCGAAATGTCGGGATTAAGCCGCGAACTCGTGGAGCATCGGCTACCCATCAGATCTGGATTTAGTCCTTATAAGTAGCCTCCTCATCGCTTTAATTCGGCCATGTATGACTGAGTTAAAGAAGAAGTAGAGCGACTGCTCAAAGCTGAATTTATTAGACCGTGCAGGAAAGCTGAATGGGTCGCTAACTTTGTGCCTGTAGAAAAGAAGGGGAGTGGCAAAATACGAGTTTGCATTGATTTCAGGTATATAAACAAGGCCACTCCGAAGGACGAGTATCCGATGTCGATAGCCGACATGCTAATCAACGACGCTTTAGGACACAAGGTACTAAGTTTTCTTGATGGCAATGCTGGTTATAATCAAATCTTTATGGCCTAGGAGGACATCTACAAGACGGCCTTTTGATGCCCTGGTTTCGTCGATTTATTCGAGTGGGTCGTTATGACTTTTGGTTTAAAGAATGTTGGTGCTACATATCAACGTGCTATGAACTTGATCTTTCATGACTTGCTAGGAGTTATGTTAGAAGTTTACAATGATGATGTTGTAGTCAAATCGGAAGCTATGGGAAACCATTTAGCCGATTTGAATGTTGCTTTTGATAGGATGCGATAGTATGGTTTAAAAATGAACCCGCTCAAATGTGCTTTTGGTGTGTCGGCGAGCAAGTTCTTAGGCTTCATGATTCATGAAAGAGGCATAGAGATTGATCCTAAGAGGCTCGAGAAAATTAGAAACTATGCAGCGCCGACATGCAAGAAAGATGTGCAGAAATTGCTAGGCAAGATGAATTATTTGCGTCGCTTTATATCTAACTTGTCTAGCAAGATTGACGCCTTTGTTCCCATACTCCGGCTAAAGAATGAAGTCGAGTTCACTTGGGGGGCAAGTCAACAATGCGCCTTTGAAAAGATCAAAGAGTGTTTGTCATCACCACCCGTGGTGAGAGCACCCAAAGCCAGGATTCCGTTTCGGCTGTACATCGCGGCCAATGATAGCGTGATCAGGGTCGTGCTAACCCTAGAGGTGGAAGGAAAAGAGTACATCATCACGTTCTTGAGCCACCACCTACTAGACGCCGAAACCAGGTACACATTTGTGGAGCGTTTATGTTTATCGCTTTACTACGCGTGTACCAAATTGCGCCACTATCTCCTCCCTACTACATGTGTTGTCGTTTGCCAAACCGATGTTATAAACACATGTTACAAAAGCTGATTTTAAGTGGAAGAATCGCGAAATGGGCGTACGCCTTGATTGTGTATGATTTGGCCTATGAACCCCTAAGAGCCATGAAAGGCCAAATTGTCGCTAACTTTATAGTTGATCATCACATAGATGTCAGTTGGAGTGACAACGTTGCTCTAATTGAGGTAGTACCATGGAAACTTTACTTTGATGGTTCAGCTTGCAAAAATGGCCAAGGTATTGGAGTGGTTCTCATATCACCCAGTGGAATGCATTTCGAAACCTCGGGTCGTTTAGAGTTTTCCTCTACTAATAACCAAGCTGAGTATGAAGCTTTATTGCTAGGACTTGAATTGTTGAAATCCATGGGTGTTAAGCATGTTCATGCACATGGTGACTCCCTGTTAGTAGTGCAACAAGTGGCTAAGAGTGCTCAATGTTTTAATGGCTTGCTGAATAGCTACTTGGATAGATGCCTAGACATAGTTGCTACTTTTGATGACTTCGAAATTTCTCACGTGCCAAGAGAGGCCAATTCCATTGCAAATGATTTGGCTCAGCAAGCATCTGGCTACCAAGTCAGGAGAGGAAAATTTTCTTTACAGGAAAAGTTGATGCTTGGTCTCACTGCCGAAGCCAGTAGCTTCGAACAGGCACGAGGGCTGTCGGAGCCCCTAGGTCAGACCCCTCCGGCCGCCGAAGACTATCGCACACCGGAGCCCCAAGGCCGGAATACTCCGCCCACCGAAGGGTCTAGCATGCCGAAGCCCATGTGCCGAAGTCCCCTGGACAGTGAGGGTTTCCGGGAACCCAAACCCTCTAGCAGGAGGCTTCAGCCCGACCTACTTCGCGCAGCAAGTCTAGCCAAGCTTCGGCAGAAGCAAAAAGGGCTCGGGGGGCACCTCGAAGTTAGTAGTTTAGACGTTATTCCAAGGAGTGAGTTGGCAAAACCCTTAGAAGCCCGTAGGGGCGATTGGAGAATTTCAATCGTCCAGTATCTGAGAGACCCTATTCAAAGGATTGATCGAAAAGTTCGGTGACAAGCATTTAAATTTGTGTTACTAGACGATACACTATATCGCCAAACTGTTGATGGAGTATTGTTAAAATGTCTAGACCATGAATGATCCGAGGTGGCTATGGGGGAAGTCCATGAAGGACTCTGTGGCACTCATCAGTCGGCCTAGAAAATGAGTTGGATGCTGAAAAGAGCGGGTTTCTACTGGCTGACTATGACTGAGGATTGATTCAAGTATTATAGAGGATGTGAGGCGTGTCAGAAGTTTGGCAATATTTAGTTGGCTCCTGCTTCAGTACTTAACCCTATTGTCAAGCCATGGTCGTTCCAAGGTTGGGGTTTATACTTCATCGTCCAAATTCACCCTCCTTCTTCAAAAGGGCAACGGTTCGTATTGATGGCGACAGACTACTTCATCAAGTGGACCGAGGCTGTGCCTCTCAAGAATATGACTCACAACGAGGTACTTGACTTTATCTTGAAGCATATCATACATAGATTCGGCATTCCTCAAACTCTCACTACAAATCAAGGTAGTTCATTTGTTTTAAATAAGTCAAAGACTTTGCCAAATATTATGGTATTAAGTTGATAAACTCTTCACCATACTGAGCTCAGGCCAATGGTTAGGCCGAAACTAGTAATGAGACTGTGATTAAGCTCATTAAGAAGAAAATTGAAGAGTTCCCTAAAAGGTGGGATGAAGTGCTTTCCGAGGCGCTATGGGCTTGTAGAATTGCAAAGCACGGTGCTACCAAAGTTAGTCCATATGAGTTGGTATATGGACAAGAAGTCGTTCTACCTGTAGAAGTAGATCTTGGCTCTTTAAAAGTTCTATAGCAAGATGGCTTATCGGTCGACGAATATGAAACTCTTTTAAAAGATAGTCTAGAAGAAGTGACTGATAAGAGGTTGAGGGCTTTAGAAGCCATAGAAGTAGATAATAGGATAGTATCTAAAGCCTACAATAAGAAGGTTAAACCAAAATCGTTTCAAGTAGGTGACTTGGTTTGGAAGACGATTTTGCCCTTAGGCACTAAGAGTCCTAAATTTGGTAAATGGTCACCTAATTGGGAAGGTCCTTTCAAAATAGCCGAAATCGCTCCCAGCAATGCTTATGTGTTAGAGTCTTTGCAAGGAGTGCGGTTTCGAAGAGCTTTGAACGGTAGATACTTGAAAGGGTACTTTCTAAGTGTATGGCAGATAGCTTGAAGGTGTCGAAAAGCCAATATGAAAAGTATCGTCTTTATCCCATTATGCTTTTAGTTCACTTAGTTCACTAAAAGGCAGGGGGACCTGTGTTGATAGCAAAAAATGGGATTAACGGTTAAGATTGTCAAAATATAAATTTTCGTAATTTGGGCCGAAAATACACATGTCTTGGGTTGGCCCGAAGCCCTACAAGGCCGAAGGCCCACAAAACTATGGGCTTCGGAAGCTTTCGGCAAGTCCTGCAGCCTTTGGCCCGAAGGCCTTCAGAGGCCCACTCCGCCGAAGCTTCGGCCCGAGGAGCAGGCTTCGGCGGGCCTAGCCGAAGGCCCACTTCGGGCAGAGTTAGAGATTGAGTCTGATTTTGACTAAGTCTTTTCACGCGTGATTAAGCCAAATCTTATTAGATTAGGCTTAGAGATTAGAAGTCTAGCCCCTATAAATATAGGGGTGAGGCCGGCTTAGAACCCCCCAACACAAATCAACCACAAAGCCCTAGCTTTGAACCGTACTTTACTTTACCTTTACTTTTCTGTACTCTTCGTGGGTTTGCCTAGAAGCCTTCCGCCGGTCACTTCGGAACAGTGGTAATCCTTGTTACTTTGCCTATGAAGTATCTGTTAATCTACGTAATAGATTGCAATCGCCTTGTTACTTCGCCTGTGAAGTATCCGCTAATCTGTGTAACAGATTGCTACCTTCGCTCCTAGTGAAACACTTAGCAGGATTCGGTCCTCAGGCCAAAGTGGTACTTCAAATTTACTTTGTTGCAGGTTTCCATGTTCGGAGATACTTCGTCGGAAGTGCCCGGAGTTGAGGGATCAGTTTCGGATGTTGCTGAAGCACCCTTCAGCGAGATCGCTACTTCGACCGACCGTGCCGGACCGTCACGCTGTTGTTGGTTTGACCAAGTCCGCACGCAGACACGCTTTGCCAACAGAATTCATCATGACAAGCTTTGACACGCTCGTACTCTACTCTAGATGAAGTCACGCTCGCGCGTTGCGTCTAAGTCATTGTTCTGTATCTTGATGTATCAGAGATTTCACGTCAAACCCCGCTGTTCGGAGTTGATTGTCATGTCTAGATTTTTTTTGTGTCAATCTTCGCACCAGGTCGGTCCGAACACTGAAGACACCCTTCGGCAGGACGCTTCGCACCAGACGCCGAAGGTACACTTCGGCGTCGCATCATACTTCGAATCAGACAGGCTTTGATTAGTTTACTGATTTTTTCTGTTTGATACCTTTATTTCGGCTAATTGGATTATTCCTGTGTGATATGATTACTTGGCGACTCCACCCCTTACCACGGTTAAGGGTAGTCGGAACGCGACATCGGTGTTGTTTTACGCTTAATGAGAAACCAAGGGTTGGTTTCGGAGTTTGTGATGAGTGATTGACAGATTTTACCCTCTGATTCGAAGGGGTCCCTCCGAAGGGGTTCGGAGGTTGGTTCTCCGAAGGTGTTCAGAGGCTGGTTCTCCGAAGGTGTTCGGAGGCTGTTTCATCGAAGGGTTCGGTGGGCTCTGGTTGCTACAGCTGTTGCAGCAGAGTGTGCCTGTCGGAGGGGTCCGGTAGTACACGATGATTGGCTGCACCGAAGGTCTCGGTACTTTGGGCGGTACACCAGAGTGTGTGCCGAAGGTTGTTTACCCGGAGAGGTCTCCGGGGTACTGGATACACTTGTTTGTTTGTCTGTGGTGCGCAGGGGACCTCGGAGGCGATGGATGATTCATAGCAAGTGAACCTGGGTCAAGCGGGAGGCTTGATGCCAGGGGAGCAGGGAGCTCCGTCACGAAGGCTGCGAAGGGGTCGAGGTCGGACCTCGGGTCGAGGTGCACCAGGAGAAGGCAGTAAGTGCGGAGTGTTACTCTGGGTGAAGGTACTCTGAGATGAAGTCCTCAAAGGCGAGGCACTTCGAAGGGTACTCCGAATGGAGTGACTTCGGAGTATGGTGGATCAAGTCCTCAGCAATGAGGCAAGGTGTTCGAAGTGTGCTCCGGAGGGAGACACTCAAAGATATACCCGACGAAGGTCTCAGAAGTCAAGGTGCATCGAAGGCATGGTCCGGGTGAGGATCGTCAAGGAGTGTGCTCGGGGAGAGACACTACGACGAAGTGCTCATGGAATGCTTCATGCGGAGGCCTTGGACGAAGGAGGGACTTCGAAGGGTGGTACTCCGAAGGTGGGGCTTCGGAGTGAAGCAGGCTTCGGAGCGAAGCTGGCTTCTCCGGAGTGAAGCAGGCTTCGGAGTGAAGCTGGCTCCAGAGCGAGGCTGGCTCCGGAGCGAGGCTGGCTCCGGAGTGAGGTTGACTTGAGGTACTTCGGCCGAGCATGGCTTCGATACATGGACTGATGGAGTTCGAGCTGGGAGAAGCTGTGAAGCCATGGTGGTCCACTCCGAAGGTGTTGGTGCGAAGGCTCAAGGGCTTTGACGGCTTCGACTCAAAACCGTCACTGTATCGAAGGCTGACTTCGGTGAAGCGAAGGCCGTCAGGCTCAAGGCTTCTCACCGAAGCTACCGCACCCCTCGCGTGCGAAGGGGGGCTTCAGAAGGGTCCAAAACTGCAAAGGTTGACAACGTCTGCTCTACAAAAGCTGGTTCTGTCCCCTCTACGAAGCTGACAAAAGAAGCCTCCAAATAAAGTAGACTACCAGTTGTACCCCCTATTCTGATGAGACAAAAATAGTGTAAACTCTAGGGGTAAAGTAGTCTATTCACAGGGCTGAATAGTGCCTATAAATAGTGGAGGCTGGCTAGGTCACATCAACACTTTGAGCATTCATTGTAGAACTCCTGTGCTAGCCACCACACTCTCTGTATTCATCCTGAGTTCATTTTGTGTTCCCTGTTCAAGCATTGAAGCTTTGACTCTGTGTTCATTTACTGCTTGAGCTTGTTTGCATACTTCTCTACATGCTTCGGTTTCTCTCTACTCCATTTTCTTGTGAGATTTTCTAGAGAGGTGTGTGAGAAGCCTGTTCGAGGAAGTGTGTTCGAGCGAAGTCTGTGTTTCAGTGTTTGTTCGCTCTGTGTAAGCTGGAGGCTAGACCTCTCTGATTACTAGCGAAGCACTGTTTGACTTAGATCGAAGCCCGTTTTTCTTCCCTTGTCGAAGTCCTCAGCGAAGTCTGTTTAGTGTGTGTTTAGATCTTCAAAGTATGAAGCCCAGCACCAGTTGCTGTCGCTGAGTATTTGGTCAAAAGCCCGCAGAGGGAAGTCTGCTCTTGTGAAGGGTGTAGTGCGAAGCCTGCTCGAAGGCACCTTGTGTGCGGAGCCTACACTGCCTTAGCAGAGTTGATCGAAGTCCTCAGAGGGAGGTCCGCTCTTGCGAAGGGTGAAGTGCGAAGCCTGCTCGGAGCACCCTATGTGCGGAGCCTGCACTGACTTAGCAGAGCTGATTTTTCGGGGTTGTGGGTGGAGAGAAGTCTTCTTGGCTTCGAACTTTTGCTCCTTGCGAAGCCTGTATTCGGAGCTGTAAAATACCTCTGAACCAGAACTTCGAAGGGTGTGTTCGAAGCCTGTTCCGCAGAAGACAAAATTAAAACAAAAGGCTATTTTGGTCTGAAATTTTAAAAGCTCCCATTCACCCCCCTCTGGTCGCCGTTTCCGGTCCAACACTTAGGCTTGTCCCTAAGTATCCGCACACTTTTGGATCGTCTAACTGACCCAAGTGTGGGGGCACATTTCTGTGTCAACACCAACAACATTCTTCGTCGTCGATGTGCAAGGTAACTATAGTGTGCTGCTTGGGCATAACTAGATTCACGCAAATTGCTGCATTCCTTCTACTTTGCACCAGTGCCTAATTCAGTGGGATGGCGATGAAGTAGAAGTCATACCTGCAGACACTTTGGCCCAAGTGGCATTGGCCGATGTGTCCATTGATGTCGTTCACAACAAAGTGGAGTGTCTATCAAGTAGAGATCTTTCGGATTACGACTTTGTTAGCGTGTGTGGGGGACATTTTGTAGCAGTGTCTGTAAAGCCAGCAATGCATATGTGTTAGAGTCTCTGCAAGGAGAGCGGTTTTGAAGAGCTTTGAACGGTAGATACTTGAGAAGGTACTTTCCAAGTGTGTGGCAAACAGTTTGAAGGTGTCAAAAGGCCGATATGAGAGGTATCGTCTTTAGCCCATTATGCTTTTAGTTCACTAAAAGGCAGGGGGGCATGTGTTGATAGCAAAAAACGGCATTAGTGGTTAAGATTATCAAAATACCAATTTTTGTAATTTGGGCCGAAAATACACATGTCCTAGGCTGAGCCGAAGCCCTACAGGGCCGAAGGCCCACAAAGCTATGGGCTTCGGAAGCTTCCTGCAAGCCTGCAACCTTCGGCCCGAAGGCCTTCGGAGGCCCACCACACTGAAGCTTCGGCCCGAGGAGCAGGCTTCGGCGGGCCTGGCCAAAGGCCCACTTCGGGCAGAGATAGAATTGAATCTGATTCTGGCTAAGTGTTTATCTCTACGCGTGATTC
Organism: Zizania palustris; assembly: GCA_019279435.1. NCBI lineage: Eukaryota > Viridiplantae > Streptophyta > Magnoliopsida > Poales > Poaceae > Zizania > Zizania palustris. Next base: position 31,341,870 of record JAAALK010000289.1, on the reverse strand, counting down.
AGCCAAGTCATAATAAATTAGACTTAGAGATTAGAAGTCTAGCCCCTATAAGTATAGGGGTGAGGCCGGTTCAGAACCCCCCAACAAAATCAACACAAAGCCCTAGCTTTGAACCGTATTTTATTTTACCTTTACTTTCTGCAATCTTGGTGGGTTTGCCTAGAAGCCCTCTGACGGCCACTTCGGAACACTGGCAATCCTTGTTACTTCGCTTGTGAAGTATCCGTTAATCTACGTAATAGATTGTTATCGCCTTCTTACTTCGCTTGTGAAGTATCCGCTAATCTGCATAACAGATTGCTACCTTCACCCCTAGTGCAACACTTAGCAGAATTCGGTCTTCAGGACGAATTGGTACTTTGAATCTACTCTGTTACAGGTTTCCACATTCAGAGCTACTTCGTCGGAGGTGCCCGAAGCTGAGAGATTGGTTTCGGAGGATGTCAGAACACCCCTCAGCGAGATTGCTGCTTCGACTACCCATGCCGGACCATCACGTTGTTGTCAGTTTGACCAAATCCCGCACGCCAACACGCTCCGCAATAGGCTTTGTCACGACAGGCTTCGCCACGCTTGTACCCCGTGTCAGATGAAGTTACGCCCGAGCGTTGCGTCTAAGTCATTATTCTGTATCTTACTGTATCAGATACTTCGTGCCGAACCCCACTGTTTGGAGGTGATTGTCATGTCTAGATCGGTTCGGAGTTTGTCTTCGGCCAGATCAGGCCGAACGCTGAAGGTACCCTTCGGCGGGACACTTCGCACCAGACGCCGAAGGTACCCTTCGACGACACCCTTCGCACTATACTTCGAATTAGTCAGGCTCCGCTTGGCTTGTTGATTTGTTCTGTTTAATACATTTCTTTCGGCTAATTGGATTATTTCTGTGTGATCTGATTACCTGGTGACTCCACCCCCCTTATCATGGTTAAGTGTAGTCGGAACACGACGTCGGTGTTGTGTTACGCTTAGGCTTGTCTCTAGGTATCCGCACACTTTTGGATCGTCGAACTGACCCAAGTGTGGGGGCATGTTTTCGTGTTAACAGTAACTACAGCGTGTTGCTCGGGCGTGACTGGATTCATGCAAACTACTGCATTCCTTCTACTTTGCACCAATGCCTGATACAGTGGGACAACGATGATGTGGAGGTCATACCAGCGGACACTTCGGCCCAAGTGGCATTGGCCAATGCGTCCATTGACGCCATCCACAACAAAGTAGAACGTTTATCAGGTAGGGATCTTTCAGATTACGACTTCGTTAGCGTGTCCGGAGGACGTTTCATACCAGTGTTTGTAAAGTCGGCTGGTGTAGCACGACTATTTCTAAATTAGTAGTTATGACTAAATTTGCTTCGGTCATACGTCGATTGTTTTGCATGGGAATATAGCAAGATGCCCGGATTAAGTCGTGAGCTCGTGGAGCATCGGCTACCTATTAAACCCAGATTTAGGCCTCATAAACAGCCTCTGCGTCGCTTTAATTCGGTCGTCTATTACCGAGTTAAAGAAGAGAAAAGAAGGGAAGTGGCAAGATACGAGGTTGTATTGATTTCAGGGATCTAAACAAGGCCACTCCGAAGGACAAGTATCCCATGCCAATAGCCGACATGCTTATCAACGATGCTTCAGGACACAAGGTACTAAGTTTTCTTGATGGCAACGCTGGTTATAATAAAATTTTTATGGCTGAAAAGGATGTATACAAGACAACCTTTCGATGCCCTGGTTTTGTCGGCTTGTTCGAGTGGGTCGTCATGACTTTTGGTTTAAAGAATGCTGGCGCTACATATCAACGTGCTATGAACTTGATCTTTCATGACTTGTTAGGGGTTATGTAAGAAGTATACATAGATGATGTTGTAGTCGAATTGGACGCTATGGGAAACCACTTAGCCGATTTGAAAGTTGCTTTTGATAGGATGCGACAGTATTGTTTATACCAAAAATGGCATTAATGGTCAAACTAGGCAAAATACTGAAAAGTGGTATTTTTGAACGAAAATATGCCAAACCTGGCACAGGCCGGTCTGACGGCTATAGTAGGATGATCCAACCGGCCAGGGGTTCAGAATATGAATCCGAAGTGGCTTCGGGTGGTTTTTATCCAAATCTTATCTCAACCGAATTATGGCCGAATCCTACTGATGTTTTGCGCCAAGAACCACCAGCCCACCCCCTATAAATACTAGGGCAAGGCCGATTCAAGGGCTCTCTCCAATCTCAAAAATTCAAAGCCCTAGCTTTGAATCACATTTATCTTCTTTACTTTTAGCATTAGACAGTAGATCTTCGTGGGTTTGCCTGGAAGCCCTCCGTCTACCGCGTCCGTAATCACGGTATCCCTTGCTGGTTCGCTTGTGAACCTCCCGTTAATCCACGTAACGGATTGCTATCCTTTTATCGGTTTTTACCATGATATTAAGCAATTCGGCCTCTTGGCTGAATTATATTTGATCTCTTGCTATTTTTGCAGAGTGATTGCCTTCACAAACTCCCCTGCGAAGTTTGAAGGCGATTGGATCTTGTTTGCTAGGTCATCCAAACCCTAGCAGATTTGATCTGTTGTCGCCGGTCTGACTAGCAGCATAGGGCCGGTCTGACCGGAGCCCCTCCGTCAGGCCGTTGTCAGCAACGTCCAGTGAGACCGGTGACACTTAGACGGTCTGACCGGGGGCCTCCGCATCGCGCCGAAGCCCTCTACCGAAGCCCATGCGCAGAAGTCCAGCGTCGGAGCCTACGCGCGCCGAAGCTCCGTACACCGAAGGCCATCCGACGAACCCCTTCGCACGGTGTAACCGGAGTTATACGGCCGGTCCGACCGAAGATACTTTGCTGGTCAGACCGCCGTAGCCATCCCTTCGCAGCTGCCTTCGGGATGAGGAGCCATGCTGAATAGCGTGGGCCTCATGGCTCCAGATGTGATGAGTCATTGTCAACGATAGTCAAAGAGGACTGAAAAGAGAGAGAAGACCTGCTGCGTCTGGGCCGCGTGTGACTCAGGTACACGGGCAGCGAGCGACTGTCGGGCAGAGGGGCCGCGAAGTCGGGCTGGCCCAATCCGGGTACATGGGCTAGGAGCAGCAGAGGATCCACTGGACTGTTGACCGGGATTGACTCAGGTACACGGGCAGCGAGTGATTGCTGGGCTGAGGGAGCCGCGGAATCGGGCCGACCCAATCCGGGTACCTGGTGCGAAGACGGTGGATGCTTTGTCAGTTTCGGCGCAAAACTGACGACCGCTGATCTCGGATCTGACCGTTCTGAGGTGAAGCCGTAGCTGCAATGAAAGGTCTGCATCAGGACAAGTTACCTTTATTTAGGTTTTTACTATTTTGCCTTTAGGCCCACAGTCTGTCAGTCGAGTCTGTAAAAAATCCTAAGGGCATTTCGGTCTTTTCCATTTTTATTTAGCGTCTGTAAAAAACCCTAGGGGTATTTATGCATTTTTCCAGTTTAATGGGCTGCCTATAAATAGGCCCCAATATCCTAGGGTTAGGTGAACCCCTTTTAATGAAATCACTTTTCTAATCTACACTTTGGGTCATTCCACTCTGTTCCCTGGTATGCGCCGCCAGCGTTCTCTGAGTTCTTGATTGGATTTGTTGTTCCTGCATGCGCCTCTACCGATTTATTGTGAGCAAATCGTTTCTGTAGATTTTTGTCCCACTGTTTGATCGCCTCGAGTTGCGGGTCAGATTTTATTTCTCAGTTCCTGGTTTGACCGCACGTCTAGCTGCCGCATAGGCTGTTCTTCTTTGCCTCTAAGATCTATGGCCTAGAATGGAAGTATAATATTTTTGTTTCCTCGTTTTTTGTTGAAGATGTACTGCTGTGATACTTCCATTGAATCTATCGCTATAGGCGGTAGGGTCTATTTTCTCTAGAGCTGCAGTACTGATACTTGTTCGTGCACTGTGTTACTGATTTCCAGAGACAAGTTTTGTATTTGATTATTTTGTGCTGCTTTGGTTCTAGTGTGTCAGGCTAGCTGTTCATAGCCGTCAGCCTATGCCTGCTTAGACTCTTCCAGGAAGCATAAGGTACACGGCTCTTTTAGTCTTGGTAGCTACTATTGTGTGGGTCCCTCATGAAGTCTTGTGCGCCATGATGGCCTAAGGGTCTTTTTCTGCTAGCTTCAGAGATCTGCAGCCTACAATCTGTCACTCTAATTTTTTCCCTTCGGCTAAAATTGTTTTCTCAGAAGAGTCCTGTTGATTTACTTCGCTATTCGAAGGTTTCTCCTGAATGGTTGTTCGAAGTGTTCTGAAGGCTTCGGCTTCAGTGATATTCGAAGTTTATGCCCATATGAAGTATGCTATAATTTAGACTGGCTTTGGTCTAAAGACTTCGATTCTAAGTTTGTTTTTATTCGAAGCTAGTTTCGTATTTTATCTGTCTTCTGGCTTCCTGTGCGAAGTAACACTTCGAACAGGCTTCGGAGTCCTGCTTGCGAAGTTCGAACCGAGTATCTCCGAATAGTACACCTCGCTGTCATTGCACAGGATTCGAAGTTCAGCTTACTTCGCTTATCTGTTCACAAGTTCGAACTGACTTCAGAGAACGAATTTTGCCACTGTCTGTGTACTTCGAAAATCAGTGTTAACTTCAAAAGCATACTTCGACGGCTAGTACTGCACATGGCATTTGCGGATAGGCTTCGAAATCTTCAAGCCTCGCACATACACTTCGAACAGCACATACACTTCGAACAGGCTCCGACTTTCTTGGCTTCGGTAGCTACTATTTCAGGCTTCGCACTGCACAGGCTTCATCAAGTACCTAACAGGAGACAACTTTGAATAGTAACCTCTCAACTCAGATAAATTGCTGTGATGATTTATTTCTGTGAAGTTTGATCTGCCATGATTTGAATGCTTTAATTAATCTGCCTGTTAGCACTGTGTTGGTGTCTTTTCGATTAGGACACCGGTTGTTTTTAGGCTAGATCTTTTTAGGTCTTGTTGATCTGTTTACTTTTCCCTGCTAAGTCTGTCGAGGTGCGTTGGGTACTGGGAGCAGGCCATTATTCGCAAGAATTTTTTAGGCGCCCATTCACCCCCCCCTCTGGTCGCTACTTTCGGTCCTACAAGTGGTATCAGAGCTTGGTTAGGGTTTTTCCATACCTTAACCGGTTCTAAACCCCAGTAGTGATCATGACTTCTCCTGGCAAGGTCCCGTCCTTGGAAGCTTATGGCTATAATTATTGGAAGACTCGCATGCGAGCCTATCTCATGAGCCAAAGCTCGGACATCTGGGACATTTGCGTTCACGCTACGTTTGTCATATTGCCAGTTGCTGAGCGTGGTACTCCTGGTATCATCGCTCAGCATGTGAACAATAGCAAAGCTGTGAACATCTTGTTTTCTGGTTTAGGTCCCACTGAATTTGAGCGTGTGAGCCATCTCTCCACAGCGAGAGAGATCTGGGCTACCCTCCAGGCACACCATGAGGGGACAGCCCAGGTCAAGGCTCGGCTCTATCAGACCTACCGGCGTGAATATGAAAACTTCACACAAAAGCCGGTGAATCTGTTGAAGCGTTGTTTGGTCGTTTTTAGTCGATCATAAATAAGCTTCGGGACAATAAGGCTGAGGGTGTTCAGTTAGTCTCAGATCACGAACAGGCGCTCAAGGTTCTCCATACCTTGGACCCAAAGATCTGGGAGATCAAGGTATCCTCCATCATTGAGAGCACTTCTTATGATACCTTGACAATTTCTGATTTGTTTAGCAAGCTGAAGGCCACCGAGGTTGATACCCAGTTGAGATCAAATCTCACTGGCTCTGGATCAAAGTCTTTGGCCCTTGCTACACCCTCTGTTGATTCCTCTTCTGTGAGCTGTGCTGGGTTCTCCTTGATGTCTATCACTGAGGACCAGCTTGAGTCTTTGGGTGATGATGATTTGTGTCTGTTTAACAACCGGGTGCGTCGTGTCTATGATAAGAGGATGTTCAAAAGACATGGCACAAAGACCGGATGCTTTGAGTGTGGTGATCCAGGACACTTCATCGCCGACTGCCCCAAGCGCAATGGACACAAGAAGGGCATCGGTGGTGGCTTCCATGACTCCGGCAAGCACGACAGCTCCTCCTTCAACAAGGGCAAGCCAAAGACCAGATTCTTCAGAAAGGCCCTGAAGGACTACCGGCGAGAGAACAAGAAGCGCGACAAGGCCTTCTTCGCTGAGATGGAGAAGAGCTACTCCAAGCGGTCCACGTCTTCTTCCTCTTCATCGAGCTCAAGCGATGAGGAGACCATCATCAGGAAGGGGAAGAACAAGGACGATCCAGCGGGCCTTTGCTTCATGGCCTTCGGGGACAGACCGAAGAGCCGCTCACATCAGCGCCGAAGATCCCGCAAGAGTTTCTGCTCAATGGCTCTTGGGGATAAGGAAGAGAAGGGCTCCTTCGATGACTCTGACGACGACGACAATGAAAAGGTATCATCTTATGAACGTGAAATCGTTGATTTACTTGAAAGCAACCGTCAGGAGTTAAAATATCGGGAAAAACTGCTTAGGGGGGCTAAGAAGAGGATAGATGAGTTAGAGAGTGAGCTTGCCGTGGCCAACGACAGAATTGAGAGTCTATCTTCTTCTCCTTGCTTGGGTGATAGCAGTGAGTGCCCAAAGTGTGAGGTGCTTCTGTGTGACCTATCGACTCTAAAGTCCAGGTACACAGAAAGGGTTGATGAGAGGGACGCTTTGGCCACTGAGCTTGAAAGCGCTCAGCTGGAGCTGAAAGATGCTCAAGCCACTGTCGTCGTACCCTGTGTTGATTGCCCATCTCATCTTGCTAGTTTAGCTGAGCTGAAAGTCAAGGGCGATAAGCATCTGGGTGATTTGGAGAGAATGAGAGCTGAGCTTGTGCAGACTAGGCTAGAGCTTGAGACATTGTCAGTTCCACCCACTGTCTGTGAGAACTGTCTGTCTCTTAGACTTGAGTTGATTAAGCTAAAAGCCGAGAAGTCTGTCCAGGTAGATAGTGAGTGTGAGACCTGCTTGTCTCAGGTGGAGGTACTAGCTTCCTTGAGAGAGGAGCTAGCTGATTCTCAGAATGAGAACTTTTACCTCCGGTCTATCCTGAGTTGGATCAGTGCTAGAGAGCCACAGCTCGGCATGATGATCCAGCAGTTCAAGAGGCAGGATGGGTTTGGGGTAGGTTATACCTACACCAAGGCTGACTTTGAGAGTGCCATTAGCCGGGCAGTGGAGTGGAGTAAAATGACTCCTGAGCAGAGATATCCCAAGACCCATTCCACTGAGTCTTCCCAAGCTTGTCAGCCCAAGGATGGAGTGATCCATGAACCACCCAAAGCTCCACCCAAGAAGCCCATCTGGGTTCCAAAGCCCAAACACCTCCACACTTCTCTTGACTCTCTTCCTGGACCCTCTCAACCCAAGAAGACAACACCAAACACCACTAAGCCCAAGAACCCCAAGCCTCAACCTCATCCCAAGAAGCCCACCTATCATTGTGAGTATTGTCAGAGAGACGGGCATCTTGCGGAGTTTTGCTTCAGGAGGAAGCGGGTTGAGAGAGCAGAGAGAGCTCATGGTGGTCAGGAGCAGTTCTACCAGCAGGGTGGTAGACTGCGTGTTCCTCGATGCGGGGAGAGGCTGGAGGCCAGGCCGCGTCGTGTAGGTGGTGGTAGAGGAGACGACTTTCTTGCTCGTACTCCAGTTGGTGGTGGTCGTTCCGGCAGAACTCCATGCCGTTTTGGCTACGGTCCTGGACCTCATGGCCGAGGCTTTAGGCAGAACCGAGGACCGCGCTTTGAGCCGCGTTTTGGTCCAAACTTTTCTGATGATTTCTGCTTTCCGTCTTTTGAGCAGATGGCTCGACACTGGTTTAGCTCTTTTGCTAAACCCGGTGCCGGACCATTTGCTCCCACTTACAGCCACTGATTGTGCAGGATCGGGGACTGGAGGACGTTTGGATCATGGACTCAGGGTGTTCTCGCCACATGACGGGACATCGCAAATGGTTCTCCAGTCTCACTCCCCCGAGCTCCAAAGAATACATCACCTTCGGGAACAGTGGTCAAGGGAAAGTAAGTGGCATAGGCTCAATTCGTATTTCAGATCATTTCTCTTTAAAGAATGTTGCTTTGGTTAAGAATTTGAACTTCAATTTGATTTCTTTTTCGCAACTTCTTGAGGATGGTTTGGAAGTGCGTTTTAAGAAGGGCAATTCTTCTGTGATTGATTCAAGAGGGTCTTTGATTTGCCAGATTTTACCATTCGGTAAAGTTTTTCGAATTGACTTCTCTAGTTCTTTTGGCCCTTCTCGCTGTTTGATTGCTGGATCCTCCTCTGAGCTCTAGAAGTGGCATAGGAGGTTAGGCCATTTGAGTTTTGACCTGCTAGTCAGGTTGAGCTCTATGGACCTCATCCGAGGATTGCCCAAGCTTAAGATGGAGAAGGATCTGGTTTGCCATCCCTGTCGTCACGGGAAAATGGTTGCCGCTTCTCACGCACCTGTGACTCAGGTGATGACTTCATATCCGGGCGAGCTATTACATATGGACACTGTCGGTCCAGCTCGGGTACGCTCAGTCGGTGGGAAGTGGTACACACTTGTGGTTGTTGACGATTTTTCTCGATTCTCGTGGGTTTTCTTTTTGGAGTCTAAGGATGAAACTTTTCATTTTGTTCATGACCTGGTTTTGAAGCTGAAGAATGAGAACAATGGTCGTATGCGAGCAATTCGCTCCGACAACGGCTCTGAGTTCAAGAACTCTCAGTTCGTCAGCTTTTGTAGTGATCAGGGTCTTGACCATCAGTTTTCTGCTCCTTACACTCCCCCACAGAATGGCGTTGTGGAACGAAAGAACCGCACGCTAGTCGAGATGGCCAGGACGATGCTCGATGAGCATAGGACTCCTAGGCGCTTTTGGGCTGAAGCCATGAACACGGCTTGCTATCTGGCCAACCGCATTTTTCTTAGAGCTTACCTAGGTAAGACCTCATACGAGTTGCGGTTTGGCAGACAACCCAAGGTGAGCCACTTGCGAGCGTTTGGCTGCAAGTGCTTTGTGCTCAAGAAGGGAGGGCATTTGGACAAGTTTGAGTCTCGTTGCTGGGACGAAGTTTTTCTTGGTTATGCATTGCATTCTCGAGGTTTCCGTGTTTGGAACCTCGAATCCCAGCAGCTTGTCGAGACTTGCGAGGTTTCTTTTGATGAGTCCTTGCCTTCTTTAACTCCTTCATTTGAGCTTTCTGGTGATGGTGAGCTCGGAGAGTCCATCTTCGAGGAAGATGAGGATACTCCAGCTGCTGATGAGGGTGGGCCTTCTGCACCTCCTGCAGAGCCCACACCTTCTGAGACTTCGACTGAGGACGAGGGCGGACCTCTGATCACTTCTTCCACTTCGATCGAGCCCCCTCAGTCGAGTCCAGAGGTGCCAGCTGCTGACTCCGGTGAGGTGACTTCAGATCACCAGGGATCCCGAGCAGTTCAGCGTGATCACCCCTCAGAGCTCATCATCGGTGATGTGTCTACAAGAACTTTGCGCTCTTCTGTTGACTCTCTTGCTGTGTTTGCTGAATCTGCTTTTGTTGCATCTTTTGAGCCCAGAGACATTTCTCATGCTCTTTCTGACTCGAACTGGATTAATGCCATGCAAGAAGAGCTTGAGAATTTTGTCCGCAATCGGGTTTGGACTCTAGTAGAGCTGCCACTAGGATGCAACCCCATAGGCACCAAGTGGGTGTTCAAGAACAAGCAAGGTGAAGATGGGGTTGTGGTGCGCAACAAAGATCGACTAGTTGCCCAGGGTTTCTGCCAGAAGGAAGGTATTGATTTTGAAGAAACCTTCGCCCCTGTTGCCCGTCTTGAGTCCATTCGCATTCTTTTAGCTTTTGCCGCTTCGAAGGGTTTTAAGCTTTTTCAAATGGACGTCAAGAGTGCTTTTCTGAACGGGTACATAGAGGAGGAGGTTTATGTTAGGCAGCCCCCCGGTTTTGAGAACCCCAAGTTTCCTCGACATGTTTTTAAGCTGCAGAAAGCTTTATACGGGTTAAAGCAAGCCCCCAGGGCTTGGTATGACCGGTTAAAGCAGTTTTTGTTGGGGAAGGGCTTTGTGATGGGTTCTGTGGATAAGACTCTCTTCTTGCTCAGAGATGCTTCAGATTTTTTAGTCGCTCAGATATACGTGGACGATATTATCTTTGGTGGTACTACTAACGATCTTGTGTCCAAGTTTTCTGAGCAGATGCACAGTGAGTTTGAGATGAGCCTCATGGGTGAGCTCAAGTATTTTCTAGGGCTCCAGATCAAGCAGACCAAGGACGGCACCTTCATCCACCAGGGTAAGTACACTCGGGACATGTTAAAGAAATTCGACTTTGGTGGAGAGCTGAAGCCTCAGATGACCCCAATGGGTACATCTGGGGGCCTGGACAAGGACGAGAGCGGCGTCAAGGTCAACGAGAGAGAGTTTCGAGGGATGATCGGTTCGCTACTGTACTTGACGGCGACGAGGCCAGACATACAGTTCGCTGTTGGACTGTGCGCGCGCTTCCAGTCTTCACCACGCGCGTCTCATCGGCAAGCTGTCAAGCGTATCTTCAGGTATCTTACCTATGCGCCTGATCTTGGTCTTTACTATTCGGCATCATCATCTCTTGATTTATCTGGTTTTTCGGACGCCGACTTTGGTGGGTGCCGGTTGGATCGCAAGTCGACTTCCGGTACTTGCCAGTTTCTTGGTTCGTCTCTTGTGTCTTGGTCTTCTCGAAAGCAATCTGGAGTTGCTCTTTCGACCACAGAGGCTGAGTATGTAGCTGCTGCTAGTTGCTGCTCACAGTTGGTTTGGATGATTTCCACTCTGCGAGATTTTGGATTGTTCTTTCCTACCAGAGTTCCTTTGTTTTGCGACAGCACCAGTGCAATTAGTGTAGGGAAAAACCCATGTCTCCATTCAAAAACCAAACACATTGATGTGCGCTTTCACTTTTTGCGGGATCAATATGAGAAAGGTGTCATTGACCTTGTTCATGTTGATACCCATCATCAGCTGGCTGACATTTTCACCAAACCCCTGGATCAGTCTACTTTTGAGCGTTTACGAGGGGATTTGGGTGTTGTGTATCCTTTCTAGGATATTTTGCGTCAGTTTTCTTTCTTCTTTACTCTTTTCTTGAGTCTTTTTGTGTGTGTTCATATCATACATATTCACATATCACACTTTTAAGCCTGCTTCTGTTATATGATTAAACTGCTTTACTTATTCTAGCTGGTACATGCTTTTGATTACTTGTCAATGATCATGCTTTGGTTCAGTTCACTTGATATGTCTGATATCTGTCATATGCATGGCTTTTATGCTTTAAACTTGAAAACTTAATCACCATTGCTTCTGGTAACTAGCATGTGTAGGCTGAGTGCTTTTTGCTATCTGTTACATACCTTGTAGCTAGTTCCTCACATAGATGCAGATATGCAACTTGGACATCTTTATGCTTTAACATGGAAAATATGCTATAAAAATGATAAAAAATCAAAAATGAATGAAAATTCCATGCCTTTTTATGCTTGAGTTGAAAAGATCCAAGTGGGTTTGCTTTGTCGCATTGCATTGTTCTGGACTGCTTACCATAGCACTTTGGTATGAACTAGGACAATGTAGTGTATGCCAAGACCAATGTCTTAAGCTTCCGATGGTCCAGTTCTGGCCTAGGCTTGACTTGGTCGGTTAGCATAAGGTTTGACATGCAAATAACCCTTGGCAAAAATGAAAAAGGAAAATGAAAGAGCCTGAAAATTAAAAAGACAACAAGTTTGCTAAAGCACTTTGTTTTGGACAATGCCTATCTTGGTAGATATCAGTTAGCTTCTGCATCTCTTGCTTTACCTTGCTTGTTAACTGGAAAATGTGGTGATGCTTTTGTTTGCAAAAACTAAAAAATGCGTGCTAATGACTTTCTTTAGATATCATCTGTTGCACTGATCATGTCATGTGTCTTAGACAGTATGTCTTTTGCTATACTCGTTAGATCTTGTAATTGCAATCAATCATATCTGAGAAGCATGCTTTCTACACTCCACCCGCACCCCAGTTGCATTCATTGCATATTTTGAGGGGGAGTTGCATTTCAGGGGGAGTCTGCGTCTTAGGGTGCTTGATGAGTTCACTTGTCAACAAGGGGGAGAATTTTGGTATAAGAGTTTAAGGGGGAGTTTTGGCTTTCTCTGGGATTTGTTTCAGGGGGAGTTTTTGTCCCGTTTGTCCTTACTCTTTTGATATCCTTGTTGATGTTTCTGAGACTGCACTCATTTTGAGCTTTTACTTTTGGTTAACCATAATGACTGTTTCTTGCTTTTGTTCGGCTTTTGGTCATTAGGGTTAAACTTTTACTTTATTTTCTTCTTATCTGTTTTCTTGTGTTTTGTTTTCTTGTTTCCACAGTTGTTCACAGATACTGAAGAGCAGATGAAGAGAAGTGTTGACAATGCACTCATCAAGGGGGAGATTGAGGAGCCATGCTGAATAGCGTGGGCCTCATGGCTCTAGATGTGATGAGTCATTGTCAACGATAGTCAAAGAGGACTGAAAAGAGAGAGAAGACCTGCTGCGTCTGGGCCGCGTGTGACTCAGGTACACGGGCGGCGAGCGACTGTCGGGCAGAGGGGCCGCGAAGTCGGGCTGGCCCAATCCGGTTACATGGGCTAGGAGCAGCAGAGGATCCACTGGACTGTTGACCGGGATTGACTCAGGTACACGGGCGGCGAGTGATTGCTGGGCTGAGGGAGCCGCGGAATCGGGCCGACCCAATCTGGGTACCTGGTGCGAAGACGGTGGATGCTTTGTCAGTTTCGGCGCAAAACTGACGACCGCTGATCTCGGATCTGACCGTTCTGAGGCGAAGCCGTAGCTGCTACGAAAGGTCCGCATCAGGACAAGTTACCTTTATTTAGGTTTTTACTATTTTGCCTTTATGCCCACAGTCTATCAGTCGAGTCTGTAAAAAATCCTAAGGGCATTTCGGTCTTTTCCATTTTTATTTAGCGTCTGTAAAAAACCCTAGGGGTATTTATGCATTTTTCCAGTTTAATGGGCTGCCTATAAATAGGCCCCAATATCCTAGGGTTAGGTGAACCCCTTTTAATGAAATCACTTTTCTAATCTACACTTTGGGTCATTCCACTCTGTTCCCTGGTATGCGCCGCCAGCGTTCTCTGAGTTCTTGATTGGATTTGTTGTTCCTGCATGCGCCTCTACCGATTTATTGTGAGCAAATCATTTCTGTAGATTTTTGTCCCACTGTTTGATCGCCTCGAGTTGCGGGTCAGATTTTATTTCTCAGTTCCTGGTTTGACCGCACGTCTAGCTGCCGCATAGGCTGTTCTTCTTTGCCTCTAAGATCTATGGCCTAGAATGGAAGTATAATATTTTTGTTTCCTCGTTTTTTGTTGAAGATGTACTGCTGTGATACTTCCATTGAATCTATCGCTATAGGCGGTAGGGTCTATTTTCTCTAGAGCTGCAGTACTGATACTTGTTCGTGCACTGTGTTACTGATTTCCAGAGACAAGTTTTGTATTTGATTATTTTGTGCTGCTTTGGTTCTAGTGTGTCAGGCTAGCTGTTCATAGCCGTCAGCCTATGCCTGCTTAGACTCTTCCAGGAAGCATAAGGTACACGGCTCTTTTAGTCTTGGTAGCTACTATTGTGTGGGTCCCTCATGAAGTCTTGTGCGCCATGATGGCCTAAGGGTCTTTTTCTGCTAGCTTCAGAGATCTGCAGCCTACAATCTGTCACTCTAATTTTTTTCCCTTCGGCTAAAATTGTTTTCTCAGAAGAGTCCTGTTGATTTACTTCGCTATTCGAAGGTTTCTCCTGAATGGTTGTTCGAAGTGTTCTGAAGGCTTCGGCTTCAGTGATATTCGAAGTTTATGCCCATATGAAGTATGCTGTAATTTAGACTGGCTTTGGTCTAAAGACTTCGATTCTAAGTTTGTTTTTATTCGAAGCTAGTTTCGTATTTTATCTGTCTTCTGGCTTCCTGTGCGAAGTAACACTTCGAACAGGCTTCGGAGTCCTGCTTGCGAAGTTCGAACCGAGTATCTCCGAATAGTACACCTCGCTGTCATTGCACAGGATTCGAAGTTCAGCTTACTTCGCTTATCTGTTCACAAGTTCGAACTGACTTCAGAGAACGAATTTTGCCACTGTCTGTGTACTTCGAAAATCAGTGTTAACTTCAAAAGCATACTTCGACGGCTAGTACTGCACACGGCATTTGCGGACAGGCTTCGAAATCTTCAAGCCTCGCACATACACTTCGAACAGCACATACACTTCGAACATGCTCCGACTTTCTTTGCTTCGGTAGCTACTATTTCAGGCTTCGCACTGCACAGGCTTCATCAAGTACCTAACAGGAGACAACTTTGAACAGTAACCTCTCAACTCAGATAAATTGTTGTGATGATTTATTTCTGTGAAGTTTGATCTGCCATGATTTGAATGCTTTAATTAATCTGCCTGTTAGCACTGTGTTGGTGTCTTTTCGATTAGGACACCGGTTGTTTTTAGGCTAGATCTTTTTAGGTCTTGTTGATCTGTTTACTTTTCCCTGCTAAGTCTGTCGAGGTGCGTTGGGTACTGGGAGCAGGCCATTATTCGCAAGAATTTTTTAGGCGCCCATTCACCCCCCCCTCTAGTCGCTACTTTCGGTCCTACACGGGACACCGCCCGAAGCCCCTTCGCACCTCCGGTCCGACCGAGGTTATACCTCCAGTCTGACCGGGCTTGAGGCCGAAGTTCATTTAGGGACCCTTCGGGCCAGTCTCAGCTGTAACTCCGAATCGGCCTCTGAATTGGCTAATTCCAGGTATTTTAGTCATTTTATTCCTGTTTACATTATTATTGACACTTCCGACCAATTGGATTAAAATATTAATTATTTATTTGATTGCCTGGCGACTCCAAATCCCTTATCACTATTAAGGGTAGTCGGAACCCTAGCTCTATCCCTTATCACTCGTTGCGATACTTTTGGAAGTCGAACCGGCCTAAGTGCGGTGGCGTATTTCTGCAGCAACACACTTTTTGGCGACTCCGCTGGGGACAACGCCAATCATGACTACTACCTCTACATCGGCAGTGAGTACCTCTACTACGTCTACATCCACTACATCGCCAATGAGCACTATGGGAGGCACGGACATCGACGACCGCAACATTATGACGCCTACCATGACTGACATATCTAAGGAAGATTGAGCAAAAATTGAAGCAAAAAAGAAGGAACTTGAAGAACTGATGCTCAGGGATTGCATAAAGTCACGCTCGGGCTTTGTCTGCATCACAAGTTGACCATAGGATAGCTGCATCTGTTGATCAGGCGGTTTGTGCCTCGCTAGCCAACAAATTAGAGCCCGCCATTGTATCGCAAGTGGCAGCGGTGTTTAGAATATTCGGCTTTACTGAGGCCGATTCATTGACACCAATCACTAGTATTCCGCCAACTCAGCACATTTATAGTAGAACGGGCGGCAATACTAGAAAGATTGTCATGTTTCCGACTATATCATCTACGGCTGAAACACATATCTACGCTTATGGCCAGGCAGACCCAACTTATCATGCACCACCGCCGCCAATGCCCATGCCAGCTCTCCCGCCACCGCTCGCGCTACACACTCCTACACCGCAGCATAGGCCAGGGCATGCTGAAATACCGCCACGCGTCCCGCCACCACATGAAAGACGCGCACATGCAGTAGACCACGACAATATTGAGGAACGTATTCGTGCGCTATTTAGGGAATGCACCGGCTTTACACCTCGGGATAGAGCTAGGGTTTATCGGAAACCATATCCCAACAACTTTGATACCATTCCATACCCTCACGGTTATAGAGTCCCGGACTTCACTAAATTTGATGGTGAGGGTAGTAAATCCACATTAGAACACATTAGTCAATTTCTAGCACATTGTGCCGAAGCTAGCGGGTCGGGTGCATTGAAACTTAGGTTATTTCCCCTGTCATTGTCCAGCACCGCATTCACTTGGTTTTCAGCACTCCCGCCGAACTCCGTTCAGACGTGGGCTCAGCTAGAGCAGAAGTTTCATGACTATTTCTACACAGGCGAGACCGAGCTTAGGCTATCACACCTCACAACAATTAAACAAAAATATAGCGAGAGTGTTTCTGAGTACGTCAAGCGCTTTAGAGACACTAGGAATAAATGTTTTAACCTAAACGTATCAGAAAGAGACTTGGCAGACCTTGCATTTAATGGCCTACGGGCAGAAATTAAGGAGCGAATGGATAATCATAATCTTCTAGACGTTAGCCAAGTCTTGCAACAGGCTCTGGTCCAGGAAGGCCGAGCCAAAGATAGAAAATTCATTAATACTTTTAATAAACCAAGAGCTGAAATCCACACAATGGAGCACTCTAACGAGGGGGAATCTGAAGAGGAAGAAGATTCGACCGACACGTACACGGCCGAATGGACTTGGAGAGCGAAGTCTAAACCCGTCACCTGCTCCGAATTGCGGTCGTCTCCCTCTAAGAGTCGTCCTAATGAAATTAAATATTCATTCGACGTAACAAAGTGGGATAAGATATTTGATTTCCTATTAAAAAATCATCTTCTACGACTACCGAAAGGGCAAGTCATGCCATCCGCCGAAGAATTGAAGAAACGTCCCTACTATAAGTGGCATGATTCGCATTCTCACTACACTAACGATTGAAATGTTTTTCGTCGACGTGTTCAATCGGCAATAGAAGAAGGACGATTGAAAATAGAAGCAAATCCAAAAATGAAATTGGACAGAGACCCCTTTCCCATGAACAACGTTGAGCTCGAGGGGAAGAAAGTATGGATTCGGCTAGAACAGGCCAACTCAGCTAAAGGGAAAGCGGTCGTTGTAGGAGATGCTCGCACATGCACACTCGTACCAAAGAATCTAGAGGTAGGAGTGTGGAAATAAATGTTAATCCACCATCTTCGACCAGGCCCCACAGAAGACCAAAGGTGACATATAAGATGCTCTTGGACAAGCACCAGCGAAGGTCCGAGAGGAGAGGTGTTCGGCCATGGGCTCTGGGACAGCCTAACCCCCCTAGAAGACCGAGCCCCATGAGGGTTGAGTTCGGACCTCAAGGCCCAAACCCCCCTTCGGGCTGGATAGAGCCTCTAGCAGGTTTCGGACCTCAGTGGCCAAACCCACCCCATTCGAATGGGTTCCAACCTCTGGGAGGATTCAGACCTCAGTGGCCGGACCCATCCCCTCCGAGCGGATTACAGCCTCTGGATGGATTCGGTCTCCAGAGGTCGGACCCAACTCCGTCGTGGGCAAGCTTACCTCCGGCCTAGCAGGACCCTTCGCTAGTCTGGTCTGAGGTACCTTCGATGTGGCCGAACCTCCAACAGGTCAATGGGTTTGGCACCTAGTGGGCAAAGTCGCTAGAGCCTCCGATGCCACCACCCTACTGCTGGATGATGGCTCTGACTTGGCTTCCGCCGCCAAAGGGCTCCGGGCAGTATCCCGCTACTAACATTGACATTCCTTCTAGTGTTTCCGAGTGGCAGGTACAAGGTCCGGTGTAAAATGAGAGTATTATTCATCGCCTATCCGTAGTACCTCGGAACCGAACCTCGCAAGAAGGCACCGGAGGGGACGAGCGTAAAGATGTCCCGGAGACCATAATCATCAGGGTAGATCCCAGGAGGTCCCAATCCCGTAGGGGGCCCCGGCAGGACAACATGAAGATACATCTGACAAACCATGTTGAAGGACATGGGTTTGATACTCCAGATGTGATGAGTGATTGTCAATGGAAGTCAAAGTATGAGATATGAAGACTTGTCATGTCTGAGGCGTGTGTGACTCAGGTACACGGGCAACGAGCGACAGCCGGGCAGAGGAGCCGCGGAGTCGGGCTGGCCCAATCCGGGTACATGGGCTAGGAGCGGTAGATGATCCACCGGTCTGTTGACTGGGTTTGACTCAGGTACAAGGGCGGCGAGCGATTACCGTGCTGAGGAAGCTGCAGGGTCAGGTCGGCCCAATCCGGGTACCCGGTGCGAAGACGGTGGACGCTTTGTCAGTTTTGGCGCAAAACTGACAACCTATGATTATTTTGTTTTTAGGATATTAATATTTAGTTTTTAAGTTTAGAATGTTTTTATTTGAGTCAGGTGATTTTTCTAAGAATATTTTAGTAATTTTTAGAATTTATTTTAGAGTTAGTGTTAATTTACCCTAGGGGTAAATTAGTCTTTTTATGTATTAGGAGTCGCCTATAAATAGGCCCCTATCCCTTAGGGATAGATGACTGTTCTTCTCAAATCAATCTACAGTCCACATATTTTATTCGACCGTGAGTTTTTTGATCTAAAATTTTTCGTCGTCGTCGCTTGTTCATCTCTGGTATTGCTTTTCTCCGGTGAGACGCAACTGAGCGCAAAAACTGTTCGGCCAGCCTGGGGCTTGGTGCCACTGCAACCGGTGGGAGAAAGTTTGCGTCAGCCTACTACTTTCCTTCGGCACAGATCTCGCGTAGTGTAGCACTCTTTCTCTAGCCTGGCGCACGACATCAGACTTGCAGGCACGACATCCTGGGCGAGTGCGTAAAGCAGCTGGCACGAGCAGCCATGTGCGCAGCGCGCTGCACAGGCGCGGTCAGCATCAAGTGGGTCCCACGGGCGTGCAGCAGAGAAGGATCGGTAGCCTGCGTTGGCCGACTCGCAGGCTCACGGCGAAAGACAACTCGTGCGGGGCCCACATCCACTGCAGCAAGAGGCGAAGACTTCCAGGCGCAGTGAATTTTTACTTCACGCGTGTTCTGTGCGGCGGAAAGCGGTTTGGCGCGTGCAGGCCTTTTCGCACGGTTCTCGAGCGGCACGCGGATGCACTACAATCGGCAGGGTAGATCGAAGCCACGGTGTGCGATGCACGGAGAAGTCAACGACGAGATGCAAGTCAGTTGGTTTATCTCCTAAGTTTTAGTTAGATTAAATCTGTTAGTTATCTATTTTTAATTAGTCTGAAAAGAATAATTTCGTAGTTAATATTTTTATCTGTTTAATTTTTAGTCATCTCGTATTACTTAGTTAAGTTTTTTTACCTCGCTCTTAAAAAATTATATCATTATTATTCGCAGTAATATTTTTAGTCTAGTTGTTACGTGCAATTTTTTAGGTTTATCTCTGAATTAATTTTTAATAAATCATGTTTTATTCATTTGATTAGTATTTTATTTCTAGACTAAAATATAAATATCTCGTGATTTATCTAGGTGTTTTTATTTAATGTAGTATTCTTGTTTAGTTTATCTTTAATATTATTTCAATTAGCACACCGGTCATTTTGTAGGGTAGACAACTTTAGTTCCTGTAATTTGTTTTGATAATATTATTTGACTGGTTAAGTTTGATTGGGTGTTGGGATTAAGATATAATTTAGCAAGAATTTTTTAGGCGCCCATTCACCCCCCCCCCCTCTGTTCGCTACTTTCGGTCCTACAAGTGGTATCAGAGCAAAGTTAGGGTTTTCTAATATCTTAACCGATTCTAAACCTAGGTAGTGACCATGATGTCTTCTGGTAAAATCCCGTCCCTAGAAGCTTTTGGCTACACTTATTGGAAGACTCGCATGCGAGCATACCTTATGAGCCAGAGCTCGGACATATGGAAGATTTGTGTTCATCCTACTTTCACCATAGCAACTATTGCTGTGGATACTGCTGCAGATGTAGTTACCTAGCATCAAAATAATAGTAAAGCGGTGAACATTTTATTTTCTAGTCTAGGTCCTAGTGAGTTTGAGCATGTTAGCCATCTCACTACTGCACGAGAGATCTGGGCTACCCTCCAGGCACACCATGAGGGAACAGCTCAGGTCAAGGCTAGGCTCTACCAGACCTATCGGCGTGAGTATGAAAATTTCTCACAGAAGCCAGGTGAGATTGTTGAGGCTTTGTTTGGTCGTTTTCAATCGATCATTAACAAGCTTCGCGTCAACAAGGCCGAGCGTGATCAGCTGGTCTCGGATCATGAACAGGCGCTTAAGGTACTCCATACCTTGGACCCTAAGATCTGGGAGATCAAGGTCTCTTCTATTGTTGAGAGTGCGTCTTATGATACCTTGACCGTCGCAGAGCTTTTTAGCAAGCTCAAGGCCTTAGAGGTCGATATCCAGTTGAGATCAAATCTCACTGATTCTGGCTCAAAGACTCTGGCGCTTGTGACACCATCTGCTGATCCTAATGCCATGAGTTGTACTGCCTTTTCCTTGATGTCTATCTCCGAGGAACAACTTGATACTCTAGGAGATGATGATCTATGCTTGTTTAACAAGTGGGTGCAACGTGTCTATGATAAGCGAATGTTTAAGAGACACGGTACAAAATCCGGATGCTTTGAGTGTGGTGACCCAGGTCATTTCATCGCCGACTGTCCCAAGCAGAAGAATTACAAGAAGGGGACCGGCGGTAACTCCTACAACTCCGGCAAGTATGACAACTCCACTTCCACAAAGGGTAAGCCCAAGACAAGATTCTTTCGAACGGCTTTGAAGGATTACAGACGTGAGAACAAGAAGCGAGACAAGGCTTTCTTCACCGAGATGGAGAAAAGCTACTCCAAGAGATCCTCGTCTTCCTCCTCATCTTCGAGTTCAAGTGATGAAGAGATCATGATCAGGAAGGGGAAGGACAGGGATGATCCGGCGGGCCTCTGTTTCATGACCTTCGGGGACAAGCCGAAGAGTCGCTCACGTCACAACCGAAGACCCCATAAGAGCTTCTGCTAAACGGCTCTTGGGGAGAAGAAAGATAAGGACTCCGACGACTATGACAATGAGAAGGCATCTTCCTATGAACAAGAAGTTGTTAATTTACTAGAACAGAACCGTCAGGAGTTGAAGTATCAGGAGAAACTTATTAGAGGGGCTAATAAGAGGATAGATGAGCTTGAGAGTGAGCTTGCCATGGTGAATGGCAAGATTGAGAGTCTATCGTCTTTCCCTTGCTTGGGTGATAGTGGTTAGTGTCCCAACTGTGAGGTTTTGTTGTGTGACCTGACGATTCTTAAGTCCAGGTACACAGAGAGAGTAGATGAGAGAGACACCTTGGCCACTGAGCTTGACAGCGCTCAGAAGGATCTAAAAGATGCTCATACCACTGTCGTCGCACCTTGTATAGACTACCCATCCCATTTAGCTAGTATAGCTGAGAGAGCCAAGAGTGATGAGCAGTTGAGCGAGTTAGCTGGAGTGAGAGCTGAGTTGGAGCAGACTAAGCTAGAGCTTGAGACCTTGTCAGTTCCACCCACTGTTTGTGAGAACTGCTTGTCCATTAGAATGGAGTTGATCAAGCTAAAAGCTGAGAAGTCTGTCGAAGTTGATAAAGAGTGTGAGATCTGCTTGTCTCAGGTGGAGGTGTTAGCTTCCTTGAGAGAGGAGCTAGCTGATGTTCAGAACGAGAATTTTTACCTCCGTCAGATCCTGAGTTGGATTAGTGCCAGAGAGCCACAACTCGGCATGATGATCCAGCAGTTCAAGAGACAGGATGGGTTTGGGGTAGGTTACACCTGTACCAAGGCTGATTTTGAGAGCGCCGTTAGCCGAGTAGTGGAGTGGATTAAGATGACTCCCGAACAGAGATATCCCAAGACTCACTCCACTGAGTCTTTTAAAGATAGTCAGCCCAAGGATGGAGTGTTCCAAGAACAACCTAAAACTCCACCTAAGAAGCAAATTTGGGTCCCAAAGCCTAAAACTCTCCACACTTTTCTTGATTCTTTACCTGGACCCTCTCACACCAAAGATGCTAAACCCAACACCACCAAGCCTAAGAATCCTAAGCCTCAACAACATCCCAAGAAGTCTACCTATCACTGTGATTTTTGTTAGAGATACGTGCATCTCGAGGAGTTTTGCTTCAGGAGGAAGCGGGTTGAGCGAGCAGAGAGAGCTCGAAGTAGGCAGGAGTAGTTCTACCAGCAGGATGGTAGACAGAGAGTTCCTCGATGTAGAGAGAGGCTAGAGGCCAGAACACGTTGTGTAGGTGGTGGTAGAGGAGATGGTTTTCATGATCGTGCTTCGGAGGGTGGTTTCTGTTCCGGCCGAGTTCCAGATCGTTATGGATACGGTTTTGGACCTCGTGACCATGATTTTAGGCAGAACAGAGGACCGCGCTTTGAGCCACGTTTTGGTCCAGATTCATATGATTCCTTCTGCTTTCCTACATACGAGCAGATGGCTCGACACTTGTTTAGCACTTTTGCTAAACCTGGCGGTGGACCGTTTGCTCCTACTCATGATTATTGATCTTGATTTGGGAGTTGTGTATCCTTTCTAGGATACTTTGAGTCAGTTTTTTCTTTTCTTCTTTATTTTTATTGAGTCTTTTTGTGTGCATTCATATCATGCATAATTATCAATCACATTTTGAGTTTGCTTCTGTTATATGATTAATCTGCTTTACTTTCTCTAGCTAGTATATGTTTTTGATTACTTGTCGATGATCATGTTCTGTTTCAGTTCACATGATATATCTGATTTTTGTCATATGCATGGCTTTTATGTTTTAAAATTGAAAAATGATCACCATTGCTTCTGGTAACTAGCATGTGTAGGATGAATGCGTTTGCTATCTTTTACATGCCTAGTAGCTAGATCCTTACTTAGATGCAGATATGCAACTTGGACATCCATATGCTTTAAATATGAAAAATGTGTTATAAAATGATAAAAATTCATATAAATGAAAAATTTACGCATTTTTATGATTATTAGAAAAGATCTATGTGGGTTTGCTTTGTCGCATTGCATTGTTTTGGACTGCTTACCATAGCACTTTGGTATGAACTAGGACGGTGTAATGTATGCCAAGACCAATGCCTTAAGCTTCTGATGGTCCAGTTCTGGCCTAGGCTTGACTTGGTCGGTTAGCATAAGGTTTGACATGCAAATAACCCCTGGTAGAAATGAAAAAAGAAAAAGAAAAAATCTGAAAAAATTAAAAAGATGACAAGTTTGCTGAAGCACTTTGATTTGGACAATGCTTATCTTGGTAGATATCAGTTAGCTTTTGCATCTCATGCTTTACTTTGCTTGTCAACTAGCAAATGTGGTGATGCTTTTGTTTGCAAAAATTGAAAAATGCATGCTAATGACTCTCTTTAGATATCATCTGTTGCACTGATCATGTCATGTATCTTAGACAGTATATCTTTTGCTATACTTGTTAGATGTTGTAATTGCAGTTAATCATATCTAAGAAGCATGCTTTTTACACTCCACCTGCACCCCATCTGCATTCATGGCATATTTTGAGGGGGAGCTGCATTTCAGGGGGAGTTTGTGTCTATGTCTCTTTAGAGTGCATTTAGTCTCACTTGATGAGTCCAATTGTCAACAAGGGGGAGAAATTTTGGAGTTTAGGGGACATTTTTGGCTTTCTCTGGGATTTATTTCAGGGGGAGTATTTCAGTCTTTTGCCTTTACTCTGTTTATCCTTGTTGGTAGTTCTGAGATTGCACTTGTTTTTGAGTTTTTTATTTTTTGGTTAACCATAATGACCATTTTCTTGCTTCTGTTTGGCTTTTGGTCATTAGGGTTAAACTTTTATTTTCTTCCTTCTATTTTTCTTTTGTTTTTTTTGTGTTTCCACATGTTTTTGCAGGTTCTGAAGATAAGCTGAAGAGGGTGTTGACAATGCACTCATCAAGGGGGAGATTGAGAAACCATGTTGAAGGACATGGGTTTGATACTCCAGATGTGATGAGTGATTGTCAACGGAAGTCAAAGGATGAGATATGAATACCTATCGTGTCTGAGGCGCGTGTGACTCAGGTACATGGGCAGCGAGCGACAGCCGGGCAGAGGAGTCGCGGAGTCGGGCTAGCCCAATCCGGGTACATGGGCTAGGAGTGGTAGATGATCCACCGGTCTGTTGACTGGGTTTGACTCAGGTACATGGGCGGCGAGCGATTGCCGGGCTGAGGAAGCTACGGGGTCGGGTCGGCCCAATCCGGGTACCCGGTGCGAAGACGGTGGACGCTTTGTCAGTTTCGGCGCAAAACTGACAACCTATGATTATTTTGTTTTTAGGATATTAATATTTAGTTTTTAAGTTTAGAATATTTTTATTTGAGTCAGGTGATTTTTCTAAGAATATTTTAGTAATTATCGGAATTTATTTTAGAGTCAGTGTTAATTTACCCTAGGGGTAAATTAGTCTTTTCATGTATTAGGAGTCGCCTATAAATAGGCCGCTATCCCTTGGGGATAGATGACTGTTCTTCTCAGATCAATCTACAGTCCACATATTTTATTCGACCGCGAGTTTTTTGATCTAAAAGTTTTCATCGCTGTCGCTTGTTCATCTCTGGTATTGCTTTTCTCCGGTGAGATGCAACTGAGCGCAGAAACTGTTCGGCCAGCCTAGGGCTTGGTGCCACTGCATCGTCTCCCCATCAAACTCGGGTTTAGGCCTTATAAACAGCCGCTGCGTCGCTTCAATTCGGCCATTTATGACCGAGTTAAAGAGGAAGTTGAACGTCTATTAGTGGCAGGTTTCATTAGGCCATGCAGGTATGCAGAATGGGTCGTTAACATTGTGCCTATCGAAAAGAAGGAGACTGGCAAGATCTGCATCTACATCGACTTCAGGGATTTGAACAAAGCCACTCCGAAAGATGAGTATCACATGCCAATAGCCGACATGTTGATCAATGATGCCTCGGGACACAAGGTACTAAGTTTTCTTGATGGCAACGCTGGTTATAATCAAATCTTCATGGTTGAAGAGGACATTTTTAGAACGGCCTTTCGCTGCCCCAGCTTTGTCGGCTTGTTTGAGTGGGTAGTAATGATGTTTGATTTAAAGAATGCTGGCACCACATACCAACGTGCCATGAACTTAATCTTTCATGACTTGCTAGGAGTTATGTTAGAGGTTTATATAGATGATGTTGTGGTCAAATCGGACGCTATGGAGAACCACCTCGCCGATTTAAGAGTTGCTTTCAAAAGAATGCGCTAGTATGGCTTAAAAATGAACCCGCTCAAGTGTGCTTTTAGCGTGTCGGTGGGTAAGTTAGTAGGATTTATGATTCATGAAAGAGGCATTGAAATCGATCCTAAGAGGCTTGAGAAAATTAGAGGATGTGTGGCACCGACATGTAAGAAAGATGTGCATAAACTGCTAGGCAAGGTTAATTATGTGCGACACTTTATATCTACCTTGTCTGGCAAAATTGATGCTTTTGTCCCGATACTCCGGCTAAAAATGAAGTCGAGTTCACTTGGGGGGTAAGCCATCAATGTGCCTTTGAGAAAATCAAAGAGTGCTTATCAACGCCGCCAGTAGTAAGGGCGCCGAAGGCCGGGATTCCATTTCGGCTTTATATTGCCGCGGAGGGGAATGTGATTGGAGCCGTGTTGACTCAAGACATTGAAGGAAGAGAGTACATCATCACCTTCTTGAGTCGTAGACTTCTGGACGCCGAGACAAGGTACGTGTTTGTGGAGCGTTTGTGTTTATCCCTCTATTATGCGTGTACCAAATTGCGTCACTATCTTCTCCCTAGCACATGCGTTGTCACTTTCCAAACGGATGTCATAAAGTACATGTTGCAAAAGCCGATTCTAAGTAGTAGAATCAGCAAGTGGGCGTATGTGTTAATTGAATATGATTTGGCTTATGAACCGTTGAGAGCTATGAAAGGCCAAGTCGTTGCTAATTTTATAGTAGATCACCATGTAGATGTCAATTGGGGCGAAGAAGTCACTTTGATTGAAGTATTACCATGGAAACTTTATTTCGATGGTTCGGCTTGCAAAAATGGCCAAGGTGTTGGAGTGGTGCTAGTATCACCAAGTGGTATGCACTTTGAAACCTCGGCCCATTTACAATTTCATTCAACTAATAATCAATCCGAATATGAAGCCCTATTGTTAGGTCTTGAGTTGTTAAACTCCATGGGTGTGAAATATGTTCATGCATATGGTGATTCTTTATTAGACGTGCAACAAGTAGCTAAGCTTGCTCAATGTTTTAACGGTTTACTAAATTAGGAGAGGTAAATTCTGTACACAGGAAAATCCAATGCTTGAAGACGATGTAGCACCCGAGGGTACTGATGTCAGTCTGACCGGCCTTGTAAGCACGGTCAGACCGCCCTTGCATTCCCGGTCCGACCGACAATGTCAGGACGGTCAGACTGAACCGTGCCAGACGACCGGCAATAGCCGGTTAAACTGGGCCAACATGGTCGGTCCGACCGACTGTTGCCAGGATATTTTAGCACTTGGGGGGCAGGTCCAAATGAGAAATCTCGAGGCCGGTTTTAGTGGGAATTTGGCCATTGCTCCTTTGATCAGTGAGGACGATTGGAGGATTCCAATCGTCCAATATTTGAGAAATCCAAGCCAAAAGGTTGATCGGAAGGTTCGGCGATAGGCTTTCAAATTTTTTTTGCTCGACGATGTGTTGTATCGCCGGACTATTGATGGAGTACTTTTGAAGTGTTTGGACTCCGATCAAGCTAGAGTTGCTGCAGGCGAAGTACATGAAGGGCTTTGCGGTACTCATCAGTCGGCCCCAAAGATGAGTTGGATGCTCAAAAGGGCGGGTTTTTATTGGCCGACTATGACTGAAGACTGTTTTAGATACTATAGAGGGTGTGAAGCTTGTCAAAAGTTTGGCAATATTCAACTAGCACCGGCATCGATGCTCAATCCTATCATCAAACCATGGCCGTTCCGAGGTTGGAGCTTAGACTTCATCGGCCAAATTCATCCTCCGTCTTCAAAAGGGCATCGGTTCGTGTTGATGGCAACATATTACTTCACCAAATGGATCGAGGCCGTACCGCTCAAGAACATGACTCACAACGAGGTAATTGATTTCATCTTGAAACACATTATACACAGATTCGGCATTCCCCAAACTCTCACTACGGACCAAGGTACTTCGTTTGTTGCTAAAGAGGTGAGGGACTTTGCTGAATACTATGGGATCAAATTGGTAAACTCCTCTCCATATTATGCTTAGGCCAATGGTCAGGCCGAGTATAGTAACAAAACTGTGATTAAACTAATTAAGAGGAAGATTGAAGAGTTTCCAAAGAGGTGGCATGAGGTACTTTCCGAAGCTCTATGGGCTAGTAGAGTTGCAAGGCACGGTGCCACTAAAGTCAGTCCATATGAGTTAGTATATGGACAAGAAGTCGTTCTACCGGTAGAGGTGGATCTTGGCTCACTTAGATTTCTTAAGCAAGATGGCTTATTGGTCGACGAATATGAGACACTTCTAAAGGATAATTTAGAAGAAGTGATTGATAAGAGGTTGGAGTCTCTAGAGGAAATAGAGAAAGACAAAAGAAGAGTAGCTAGGGCCTACAACAAGAAGGTCAAGGCAAAATCATTTCAAATCAACGACTTGGTGTGGAAGATGATTTTGCCATTAGCGCTAGGAGTTCAAAATTTGGTAAATGGCCACCTAGTTGGGAAGGACCTTTTAAGGTAGTAGGAATCGCTCTAGGCAATGCATATGTCCTAGAGTCTTTACAAGAAGAGCGATTTCGAAGGGCTTTGAATGGTAGATATTTGAAAAAGTACTTCCCAAGTATGTGGCAAAATGCTTGAAGTGTTAAAAGGTCGATATTGAAAGTATCGCCCAAGGCCCATCATGCTTTTAGCTCACTAAGTTTGCTAAAAGGCAAGGGGGCATGTGTTTATAGCAAAAATGGCATTAATGGTCAAACTAGGAAAATACTAAAAATGGTATTGTTGACTGAAAATATGTCAAACTTGGCAAAGGCTGGTCTGACCGGCTATGGTAGGCCGGTCCAACCGGCCAGGTCCGGTCAGACCGGACCCATGGGCTCGGTCAGACCGGCCAGGGTTCAGAATATGAATCCGAGGAGGATTCGATCTATTTGTACCCAAATCTTATCCCAACAGATTTTTGGCCGAATCTTACTCTATCTCTAGCCAGGGATAACCAGTCCACCTCCTATAAATAGTAGGGGCAAGGCCGATTCAAGGGCTCTCTCTCTCCAATCTCGAAAATCCAAAGCCCTAGCTTTGAATCGCATTTACTTTCCGCATCTTTGTGGGTTTGCTTGAAAGCCCTCTGTATGCCGCATTCGTAATCACGGTAACCCTTGTTGGTTCACTTGTGAACCTCCCGTTAATCCACATAACAGATTGTTATCCCTTTTATAGGTTTTTATCGCTCTACTCGGTAATTCGGCCCCCTGGCTGAATTGTGTTTGATCTCTTATTATCTTTGCAGAATACTTGTCTCCCCGAACACCTCCGCAAAATTGGGAGGTGATCGGATCTTGTTTGCTAGGCCATCCGAGCTTTAACCGATCGAATTTGTCGTCGCCTGTCCGATCGGTGGCATAGAGCCGGTCTGACCGGAGCCCCTTCGCCAGGCTGTTTTTGGCAATGGTCGGTCAGACTGAGGGCGCCCCGCCGGTTCGACTGGGATCCTCCGCACCGTGTCGGAGCCCTTCGCTAAAGCCCTTTCGTCGGAGTTCTGCATGTCAGAGCCAGCACGCGTCAAAGCATGCCTCGCCGGTCCGACCGGGAGTACCTCGCCGGTCTGACCGGGACCCTCCGCACCACGCCAGAGCCCACCTCACAGCTACCTTTGGGACGCGCTCCCGAAGCCCTTTCGCACATCCGATCTAATCGAGGACATACCTCCGGTCCGACCGGGCTTGAGGCCGAAGGTGCCCTAGGGACCCTTCGGACAATCTTCGTTTTAACTCTGAATCGGCCTCCGAATTGGCCGATTCTAGGTATTTTAAATCGTTTTGCTACTGTTTACATTGTTACTAGTACTTTTCGGCCAATTGGATTGAAATATAAGTTATTTATCTGATTTCTTGGCTACTCCAAATCCCTTGTCACTATCCAGGGTAGTTGGAACGCGGCGTCGATATCGTTGCGATACTTTTGGACGTTGAACCAGCCCAAGTGTGGGGGCGCATTTCTGTGTCAACAGCAACATTGGCCTACTCCTCATTCTTTAACTAAATTGAGAGAATTTTTGGGTCTCACTGGATATTATTGGAAATTCATTAAACATTATGGTCTGTTGACTAAACCTTTGACTCAATTGCTCTAGAAGTCTAAAACATTTCAGTGGCTTGAGTTAGCCCAACAAGCTTTTATTTTGGTTAAGTATGCTATGTGCTCTGCCCCTATTTTGGCTCTCCCAAACTTTGGCAAACCTTTTCAAGTAGCAACAGATGCTTGTGACAATGGAATTGGTGTTGTTTTGTCTCAAAATGGACATCCTATAGCTTTTTATAGCAAGGCCTTGGGCATTCTCAATCAGAAACTATCCATATATGAAAAAGAATTCATGGCAATATTGATGGTTGTAGACAAATGGAAATCTTATTTGACAAGGGGCCCTTTCACCATTATTACTGATCACAAGGCTCTGTGTCAGTTGGATCAACAACCATTACAATCTGAAATGCAGAAACATGCTATGACTAAGTTCATTGGATTGCAATACAAGTTTCAATATAGGAAAGGTTCTCTTTCTAGAGTGGGCCATTTCTTTTCCATTCAGGCCATATCTGTGGTGCATTCACTTTGGTTTCAAGAAGTGGTCAATTCTTATGCTACAGATGCTCATGCTCAAACTTTGTTACAGGAATTGACAATCACTGGAAGTAATTCCCAAGGTTTTTGTCTTTAGGATTGTATCATTAAGCAACACAATAGAATATGGGTTGGTGCTAACTCTGCTTTACAAACTAAGCTTATTGCTGCTTTTCATTCATCTGCTGTTGGGGGTCATTTTGGAGTCCTAGCCACATATCAAAGATTGCATAAATTGTTTACTTGTACTGGACTGAAAGTGGTTGTCAAGGAGTTCATTTAGTAGTGAAGTATTTGTCAACAGGCCAAACATGAGCATTGTAAAACACTTGTCTTACTACAACCTCTAGCTATTCCTGAGGGATCATGGCAAGATATTTCCATGGATTTCATTGAACGGTTACCTCTTTCTAAAGGGTTCAACTCCATTTTGGTCATTGTGGATTGTTTTTCAAAGTTTGTCTATTTTTTGCCGATTAAACATCCTTATACTGTAGCTTATATAGCTCGTTTGTTTCTAGACAGAATTGTGTCTCTTTATGGCAACCCTAAGTCCATTGTGTCGGATAGAGACAAAGTGTTTACCAGCAATTTTTGGCAATATTTGTTTGATAAGCTTGGAGTTCCACTTCACTTATCCACTGCTTATCACCCACAATCCGATGGGCAAACTGACAGAGTCAATCAATGTCTCAAAATGTATCTATGTTGTGCTACTTCAGTTTCACCAAAAAATCGGTGTTGTGGCTACCATTGGCTCAATTGTGGTATAACACTTCCTTTCACTCAGCCTTGAAGTTTTCCCCTTTTAAAGTAATGTTTGGTTCTGATCCTCACTATCACTTTCAACCAACCTGGAGATCCACTGGGATAGGACCCTCAAATGTGGAGGTGGATGATATGTTGAAGGAACGCCAACTCTTTTCAGAAATGTTACAACATCATCTCAAACGTGCTCAACATCGTATGAAACATAATGTCGATGCTAACAGGTCTTCCCGGTCCTTCCAAGTGGGGGATTATGTTTTCTTGAAGCTTCAACCATATGCCCAATCCTCCGTGGTCAACCGTCCCTATCCAAAATTGTCATTCAAATATTTTGGTCCATTTCAAATTCTGGAGAAGATTGGGACAATAGCTTATCGGCTAAAACTTCTAGCTGATAGTTTGGTTCACCCGGTGTTTCATGTCTCTCAGCTGAAGCAGCAAATTCCTTCTGCAACCCCTGTGTTCTCTACTATACCGACCTTGGTAGACTTGGATGTTCAGGAACTAGAACCAACATGAATTTTGGATCGTCGTTTGGTGAAAAAGGGAAACGCAGCTCATGTACAAATTCTGGTGGCTTGGGGTTCTCTTCCGGCTCAATGCACTACCTGAGAAGACTACACTGTTTTGCAGGCTCGTTTTCCTCAGGTTCTTATCTGGCAGGGAGTCTCAACTCAAGGGGGCGGTAATGTCACACCGTCGGACTCATCCGTCGGAGTGACAACAAGAGATGGAGTTATGTAGATGGGGAGAAGAAGAAGACAGGAGCAGAGAAGATGATGGCGGGCGCGGGAAATTATGAAACAGGTGTGTAAATATGAAAATACGTGAGTCGAAGGGAAAGACGTATCTGTAAAGTGGAGACGTATTCATGGGGGGTATTTGTTGTATGGGAAACAGTCGGCTTGGCAAGCAAGAAGAAATAATAGAATTCCACCCACTCCTTTATTCTCCGGTTCATCTTTGGCGATTTCAATCTAGCTTGTTCCAATCACGCCGGTGAGGAGAGAGATCTCCGGCGAGTTCGTGATAGAGGAAGGGAAGGGGAGAAAAAATGGTAGGGGATTAAAGGGAGAGGAAGGTGCCAGAGAGAGGGAGGGGAGCGGGGGTTATGTAGGAAAATCTAGAGGAGGAAGAAACAAAAGAGGAAAGCAAGATGAAAAAGAAGAAACGAAGGGGTTTTCTACAAACTTCAAAAATTCACACCATTTAGCACAAAAGAGAAATTTCCAAATATTTGGACTTTTGAACAGATAGGATTTTCGAGGGGTTTTCGATTTCAGAGAAATAAATCATAAAAATTTAACGAATATCCAATGATTCATAAAATTGAGAAATTACGTATTCACGTTGAATTTTTGAATTTCTGATTTTATACACGAAATCACGGATTTGAATTTACCTTGGGTTTCAAAGGAAATAGGATTTCCAAAAGTATTTTTCGTAGAATTCAAATTGCACGATTGAAAAGGATATTTCGACTTTAAGAATGAGATCTGTGTTGTAATATCCCGAGACAAAGATAGTACAAGCAATTAAAAGGATAAATTTTATTACATAAAAACATGTATATTAGGTCATGTTGGTAAAAAAGTTTATATTTTAAGGCTTTCGGAGATTTTATATTCACTTCATTTTAAAAAGTTGCCTAAATATTGACATTATCATTTCAGATATTCACTTAAATTTTTAATTGAAAGTACTTAGGCTTTGTTACTCATTATTCCACTTAATCTCTTTGGAACCACACTCACTTAACAAATAAGCCTAAACTTAAAGATTGACATATTTTAAAATTGGTCTTAATTTTTTTTGAAGAAGGTCACACGGATCCGACCTTATTTGAAGCTTATGAGTGTGTCAAGATGTGATACGAGGACTTCCCAAGAATTCAACTATCTTAGTTCTAATGAGATTTGACGTCAAATAACTCACGTTTCTTTCACAAAATTAGTTTTAATTACTTCTTAATATTTAGTGTTTAATGTTTAGGGTCGACTCAACTGTTCGCAAATACGACGCTCATCTACTAAGTAGAGTAGTATTTTTCTAGGCATCGG
This sequence comes from Zizania palustris, assembly GCA_019279435.1. Classification (NCBI taxonomy): domain Eukaryota; kingdom Viridiplantae; phylum Streptophyta; class Magnoliopsida; order Poales; family Poaceae; genus Zizania; species Zizania palustris. Next base: position 31,309,432 of record JAAALK010000289.1, on the reverse strand, counting down.
TAACAGGCAATGCAATATTTGAGGCTTTGAACTAAAAGGAGGGTAGGCATTAAAGTCGGGACTCCATAAGGTTGTGAACATGTGACGTACACGTAACATTCGGTCCAGTTTTATCATTTTCTTAATTACCCTGCACGGGACATAATTTTTATTTTCTAAAGGCTATACTTGAAATACTCGAATAAAATTTGGTTTTCTAGATCCTATACCCAATGTAGCACGAATTACTTAGTCCCCGTTTTTTGGGCTTGGTTTTTGGTCTCGTTTTAGGATGGCTGCAAATTTTATAAAAAAACAATTGTAGTTAAGATTCTATTTGAATTAGATTTCTAAGAAGTGTTATACTGATTTTGTTTACAATCTAGCTTCTTGATCAGCTATAGGATGATTGAGAGAGTACAAATGACTAAAATATATACCCCTACATCTATTATGTATTGTTTTAAGAAGATTTGAACATATATTTTTGTGATTACAATATTATTGACATTTTTAATAAATTGATAATATTTTTCACATTGTAATCACCAATAGTCTTAATGAAGTGGTCACATTAGCACTAGTGACTGAATAAGACATTTGTAATAGCTTGATTAGCTTCACCAATGGTTACTAAAGGAAGAGTCCAATTGAAAGAAGTATTATATCTTTCGTTCAAAATGACAACTCAAACAAGTTTCAAGCTCAAAATCCGATGTTCATGTGAACAAAAAGATACATCAGTTGTACATGAACACAATATTCGGATACAACTAATTGAGTTCATCCGCACATCAACAAATAAAAACTACTCGTACAACTTAAGTCATTTTGTCATCATGTCATGTGATTGAGACATCTATCTTCATGTGAACGGGTAAAAATTGGAGAAGAATATAAGCAATGAAATAAACAACAAATCAAGTAATCCCATCTTTTAGAACAACCAAGAGAAACCAAAATGTGCGACACTGCCTAGTAAATTAGAGGTATTAAATGTAGATTAATTATAAAACTAAGTACATAAATGAGAGATAATTCACGAGATGATTTTATAAGCCTAATTAATTCATCATTAGCACATGTTTAATGTAGAATCACATTATCAAATTATGGATTAATTAGGTTTAATAGATTTGTCTCGTTAATTATCCCTCATTTATGTACTTAGTTTTATAATTACCTACGTTTAATACTTCTAATTAGCACCCAAATATTCGATATGACAGAACTAAATTTTTGGACTAAAGAACCAAACAACACCTAAGATTTTATGTAGACAAAAATTATAATGACATGGACGTGCATCACAAAGAATGTATTTGGAGTGGAATAGACATGTGTAATCTCATAGTTGGAGTCAACTATATCCCAAATGACACTTTCTTAGCTCTCTAGATAAGCCTCCATACATACCTTCTAGTAAGAAAAATCTTTCCCATCAACTATAGGAATTTTTTCATGTCTTTATCTGATCACAAAATCGGTTAAGGTCAATAGCTGATCTAACCAACTCTGATACCAATTGTAGGACCGAAACAAGCGACTAGAGGGGGTGAATAGGAGACTCACCAAATTCTTTTGAAATGATGGCCCTTTTCTTTTCACCCAATGTTCCTCTAGAGTAAAATAGCGGGAGCAAGATGGATAGATTAAAAGAATCTCACAAATCGTGAACTAATCTGAAATCTGCCTCACACTTACACTGCGAGCTATTCCTTGAGATAGAATGTGCTATTTCATAACATTGTACGTGCTATTTCAGAACCCAAGGAGTTTGGACCAGGAGGAACAGCACATGCAGAATACAAAACTAGTTCAGCCTAAGAGGAAATGTTCTTGAAAAAACTCAAGAACGTGTTAAATCATAGCACAAGATCGTACTATATCAGAATAGAAGCAATACACGTCAAGAAACTATCTCTTGCAGAATGAAAGAGTTCGAACCTTGGGGAACAACACGTGCATAATACAAAATTAATTCGGACCACGAGGAACGACATGAGCAGAATAGAAAACTGACTCAAGAATTAAAGGTGTTCTTTCCTTAGACTTTTTCTCTCATTCAAAGTGTCACACAAGAATGAACCAGCAACCAACAGCATTTCCTCCCAATCACAGTGATTCCAAATCAAATAAACATTTCAGATCAACAAAGATCGCTTAGTACAGAAGAAAGCATGTTGCAAAATTAAATCAACAGAACACACTCATAAGTCAAGCAGGATTTTTATCAAACAGTAGACATGCACATAGAGTTCACAAGTATTTCAACAACCACTTGGCATGCAAAAATTTTCTCACACATCAAGCAAGAATTTTATCAAACATTTGAAGTGCACAAGGAGAAAAAATGCAACAAATGCTGGCAGCTACCTTCACCATGAGACATAATTTCTTGCCACAAAGTTCACTATAAATGGAACAACATTTTAGATTGAAGAGACAAATTCAAACTAGGAAGATGGGAGCACCTGGTGGCTGCACTAGGTAAACCGAAAATAAAGACAACATAATAAGGAGTAAAAATTTCAGAATGAATAGTTCAACAGAATCTATCTATGTTGATCCATGTCGCATGCGGATCATAAAACCAGTTAAAGTCAATTGATGATCTAAGGCTTTGATACCAATTGAAGGACCGAAACAGGCGACTAGAGGGAAGTGAATATATGCCTCAACTATTTATAGGCACTATTCAGCCCTGTGAATAGACTACTTTACCCCTAGGGTTTACACTGTTTTTGTCTCTCTCAGATAGGGGGGTACAATTGGTAGTCTACTTTATTTGGAAGCTTCTTTTGTCAGCTTCGCAGAGGAGACAACATCAGCTTTTGCAGAGCGGTCAGCCTTTGCCGTTTTGGAGTCTTCTGAAGCCCCCTTCGCACGCGAGGGGTGCGGTAGCTTCGGTCAGAAGCCTTGAGCCTGACAGCCTTCGCTTTACCGAAGTCTGCCTTCGATACAGTGACAGTTTTGAGCTGAAGCCGTCAAAGCCCTTGAGTCTTCGCGTCATCACCTCTGGAGTGGACCACCAAGGCTTCACAGCTACTCCCAGCTCGAACTCCATCAGTCCGTGTACCGAAGCCATGCATGGCCGAAGTACCTCAAGTCAGCCACACTCCGAAGCCCTACCTTCGGAGTACCACCCTTCGAAATCTCTCCTTCGTCCAAGGCCTTCACATGAAGAATTCCGTGAGCACTTCGTCGCAATGTCTCTCCCCGAGCACACTCCTCGACGAACCTCACCCGGACCATGCCTTCGATGCACCTCGACTTCTAAGACCTCCGTCGGGTGAGCCTTCGAGTGCCTCCATCCGGAGCACACTTCGAACACCTTGCCTCATTGCTGATGACTTTTTCACCATACTTCGAAGTCACCCCTTTCGGAGTACCCTTCGAAGTGCCTCGCCTCCGAGGACTTCGTCTCGGGATACCTTCAGCCGGAGCCACGCTCCGCACCCTCTGCCTTCGCCTGGCACACCTTGACCCGAGGACCGACCTCAACCCACTGCAGCCTTCGTGACCGAGCTCCCCGCTCGCTTGGCATCAAGCCTCCCGCTTGACCCAGGTTCACTTGCTGCGAACCGTCTGTCGCCTCCGAAGTCACCTGCGCACCACAGACAAACAGACAAGTGTATCTAGTACCCCGGAGACCTCTCCGGGTAAACACCCTCTGGTACACACTCTATTGTACCGCCCAAAGTACCGAACCCTTCGGTACACCCAAATCATTGTGTACTGTCGGACCCCTCCGTCAGTCACACTCCGCTGCAACAGCCGCAGCAAACAGACTCACTGAACCCTTCGGTGAAACAACCTCCGAACCCCTTCGGAGGGACCCCTTCGAAGAATCAGAGGATAAAATCTTTCAATCACTCATCAAAGACTCCGAAACCAACCCTTGGTTTCTCAATCTCCCCCTTGATGAGTGCATTGACAACCAAAATCAAGTTCAAGAAAATTTGAAAAATTTTAGCACACAAGTGACCATAAAAACTCAGAAACGAGCCAAATCATGTCACTTGACAAAAGAATTTTCCTCCCCCTTTTTCAAAAGAGTAAAAGCCCCTTCGGCAAATCTCTCCCTTTGCATAATAAAAGCTCCCCTTGAGTTATTTTCTCCCCCTGAGTTATTTTCCCCCTTGCTGCAAAGAACTCAGAAACTTCTCCCCCTTTGGCAATGCAAGCATCAAGGAGCAGTCAAAAGATGCAAAGTTTCAAAATAGGTAGAATTGCGAAGACATATAAAACAAAAAATATGCCAACTTTAATACCAATTTTCATGTGCTCAGCTCAATTTAACATGATCTAAAAACATGATGTGAACATGTGATTTCATCATTTTAAAAATGAAAGTATCACCACTTAATCAAGTTAACTAGACAAGTAAAATCAGGGACTGCATAAAGCTAGTCATTTTCTACTCTAGACAGACAAGTCCAGTTCAAGTGGAGTATTTGAAAGCAAACTTGATGGACAATGAATTTGCTGTTCTTTTCAGAATGCCAGGGGTTATTTGTTCGTCTACCTTATACTTTCCAATCAAGCCAAGCCTAGGCAAGAAAGCCATCAGAAGCTTAAGGCAGTGATTTTGGCATATACTAAATTATCCCAGTTCATACCAAAGTGCAATGGTAAGCAGTCTAGAATAAAGTAGTGCGACAAACAAACCCACCTGGATCTTTTTACTTTTAGCATTTAACTCATGGATTTTGGATTTTTGATACGAGAACAATTTATTTAGCATTTGAGGAATATCCATGAGTAACTAATATGATTTTTCAAGTTGCAATTTTTAGCATCCAGAGAAAATGAGTCTTGCTATCAAGCAGATAAAAGATAGCTAAAGCAGTCCTGCTTAAACATGCTAGATTCAAGACTAAGCAGTGACATGAGTCGATTTTGGAAAGGAAAATCATGTACAAAATGTATCAGACATATTAAATGGAGCTGAGCTGACACGATTACATGAATTAAAGTCAGACATATAAGTGCAAAACATGTAAATGCAATTTTATGCAAAATGAGCATATGCATGACAATCAAAATCTGCTCCCCTCACAAAATGTCGTAAGGGTGACAAACACCAAGTTCCCTACGCAAGTAGGCAAAACGTGAAGCATCGAGGGGTTTTGTGAAAATATAGGCTAGCTGGTGTTGGGTATCAACATACTGAAGTTCAATATCACCCTTCTCATTGTGATCTATGAGAAAATGATATCGCACATCAATGTGTTTGGTTCTGGAATGCTGAACAGGGTTGTTTGCAATACAAATAGCACTAGTATTGTCACAGAAAAGTGGAACACTCTTATAATCTAACCCAAAATCCCACAAAGTGGAAACCATCCACAAAATCTGAGAGCAACAGCTAGCGGCAGCAACATATTCGGCCTCAGCCATTGATTGTGCAACACTAGACTATTTGTGGGAAGACTAGCAAACCAGCGAAGTACCTAGAAAATGACAAGTACCAGAGGTACTTTTCCTATCAATCCTACACCCAGCAAAATCCGCATCGGAATAACCTCGAAGACACGAAGAGGAAGACGTAGAATACAAAATGCCAAATTCGAGGGTATGCTTGAGATACCTGAGAATACGTTTTACCGCTTGGCGGTGCGAGGCTCGGGGGGAAGCCTAAAAACGAGCGCACGGACACACTGTGAAGTGTATGTCCGGCCTCGTAGCAGTCAAGTAGAGGAGGGAGCCGATCATGCTTCGGAACTCCTTCCGATCTACGACTTCTCCATCTTCATCTGGATCCAATGCTACATATGTAGCCATTGGAGTGGCGAGTGGCTTCGCATCGGCCATGTCGAACTTCTTGAGCAGATCCTTGGTGTACTTCGTCTGGTGAACGAATGTACCTTGTTTGCTTTGCTTGATTTGCAACCCAAGGAAAAATGTGAGTTCGCCCATCATGGACATCTCGAACTCCCTGCTCATGGTATCTACAAACTCAGCAACCAAAGCATGAGAAGAGCCACCAAAGATAATATCATCCACATAAATCTAGACTAGAAGGAATTCTTTGCCATGCTTGAGAGTGAACAGTGTTTTATCAACTGATCCCATCAAATACCCCTGCTCAAGCAGAAAAGACTTAAGTCTATCATACCAAGCCCGAGGGGCCTGCTTGAGTCCATAAAGAGCCTTATGAAGTTTAAGGACTATATGCGGGTAGTTGGGGTTTTCAAAGCCATGGGGTTATTTTACATAAACATCTTCGCCTATGAAGCCATTAAGAAATGCACTTTTGACATCCATTTGATAGAGTTTGAATCCCCGGGATGTCGCAAAGGCAAGCAAAATCCTAATTTCCTCAAGACGTGCAACAGGTGTAAATGTCTCAATAAAATCAATCCCTTCTAATTGAGAATAACCCTGAGCTACAAGTCTAGCCTTGTTTCTAACTATTGTTCCATCCTCCCCTTGTTTGTTTTTGAGAATCCATTTTGTTCCAATAAAATGAACATTTGGTGGAGGATCAACTGAAGTCCAGACTTGGTTTCTCTCAAAATTTTCAAGTTCTTCATGCATGACATTGATCCAACTAGAATCAGAAAGTGCATGACTAACATCTAAGGGCTCAAAAGAAGCAACAAAAGTGGAATCAATGAAATGAGCATGAGAACGAGTTACCCTTTGATCTAGCTCACCAATGATCTGCTCGAGAGGATGCACCCTTTGGATATGGTGTGGAGCCTCGCTGTGGGATGCAGTCTCCCCCTCAACTTGTGCGTTGGAGTGGTCCAAGAAAACCGATGTCGAGGTAGTTGCTTCGGGACCTTGTGCCGAAGTGGTCGAAGCGGGGTCAGCTTCAGGGGTCGATGTCGATGGTAGTATAGGTTCATCCTCGAAATCTCCGGGATCTTCTTCTTTGAAGATGGTCTGCTCCATGTCGTGTTCATTTGCCTGTTCAAAAGCAGAACTAACAGAGGGGGTCGATTCATCAAAAGTCACATCACATGACTCGATGACAGTGTTAGTCTCCAAATTGTAAACACGATAAGAATGACCATGAGTAGTGTAACCCAAAAAGATCCCGTCAGAAGATCGCGACTCAAATTTGTCCAAATTTCCACCTTTTAGGATAAAGCAACGACAACCAAAAACTCGAAGATGAGTAACTTTGGGCTGTCTTCCAAAACGCAACTCATAAGATGTCAAATTCAAAATTGAGCTCAAGAAGATTCGGTTTGAGATGTAACATGCAGTGTTCATGGCCTCAGCCCAGAATTTTCTAGGAGTCCTGTGCTCATCGAGCATCGTCCTAGCCATCTCAACCAAAGTGCTATTTTTCCTCTCAACAACACCATTCTGTTGAGGAACCCGCGGAGCAGAGAATTGATGTTCTATGCCATGCTCCATGCAAAAGTCAACAAAGAGATTGTTCTTGAACTCAGTGCCATTATCACTTCGAATGAATTTCAATGCACCAGGGAGTTCAGTGAAAAGTCTCAAAGCCAAGCTCCAAAAGTGTGAAAACACTTCATCCTTGATGGCAAGAAAGAAGACCTAAGAGTAGCGAGAGAAATCATCGACAATGACTAGCACATACCACTTGCCGCCTAAAGAACTAACCCGAGAAGGACCTATAGTGTCCATGCGGAGAAGTTCTCTGGGTTGTTTAGTTATCACCGTGGTGACTGGCGAATGCGAAGCGGCGATCATTTTTCCATGTCGACATGGGCGCAAACTAAATTCTTCTCAAACTTGAGCTTGGGCAATCCTCGGATCAGACCTAGGGCACTTAGACGAGCAAGCAACTCAAAGCTCATATGTCCTAGTCTCCTATGCCACTTCCAAAGCTCAGAAGTCGAATGTGCAACTGTTGACATGAAAACGTGCCCCCGCCCTTGGGTCAGTTTGACGATCCAAAATTGTGTGGATACTTAGGGACAAGCCTAAGCGTAACACAGCACCGACGTCGCGTTCCGACTACCCTTAGCGGTGGTAAGGGAGTGGAGTCGCCAGGCAATCAGATCACACAAAATAATCCAATTAGCCGAAAGAAATATATTAAACAGAATAAATCAGCAAATCGGCCAGATCTTGTCTTCTTCGAAGTGCGGTGCGAAGGGGGTCACCGAAGTATACCTTCGGCATCTGGTGCGAAGTGTCCCGCCGAAGGGTACCTTCGGTGTTCGGACTGATCTGGCCAGAGATGATCTCCGAATGGATCTAGACGCAACAATCACCTCCGAACAACGGGGTTCGGCGTGGAGTCTCCGATACAGCACGGTACCAAGTGATGACCTGAACATGCCGCGCGAGCATGACTTCGCCCAGAGCAGAGTATGAACGTAGTGAAGTGTGCTCACGAAGTGTGCGGTCGAAGTGTGCAGTCGAAGCAGTGGTCTCGCCGAAGGGTGCCCTGGCAACCTCCGAAACTAATCTCCCAGCTCCGGAAAACTCCGGCGAAGTAGCTCCGAACATGGAAACCTGCAACAGAGTGTATTCTAAGTACTAATTCGGCCTGAGAACCGAATTTTGCTAAGTGTTGCACTAGTAGCGAAGGTAGCAATCTGTTACACAGATTAGCGGATACTTCATAGGTGAAGTAATAAGGCGATAGCAATCTATTACGTAGATTAACGAATACTTCACAAGCGAAGTAAAAAGGATTACCACTGTTCTGAAGTGGCTATCGGAGGGCTTCCAGGCAAACCCACGAAGAGGTACAGAAAAGTAAAGATAAAGTAAATGCGATCAAAGCTAGAGCTTTGTGTTTGGGTTGTGTTGGGGGGTTTTGAGCTGGCTTCGCCTCTGTATTTATAGGGGCGAGACCTCTGATCTAATCTCCTATAACTTCGGCTGGATAGAGATAAAACTTAGCCGGAATCGCACCCAACTCTATCTCTGCCGAAGTGGGCCTTTGGTCAGGCCCGTCGAAGCCTGTTCCTCGGGCCGAAGCTTCGGCGGCGTGGGCCTCCGAAGGCTTCTTGGCCAAAGGCCGTGGGCTGGCTGGAGGCTTTCGAAGCCCATAACCCAATGGACCTTCAGGCCTGTATGGCTTCGGCCTGACCCGGGACATGTGTATTTTTGGCCCAAATCACCAAAATTGATATTTTGATAATCTGAACCATTGATGCCATTTTTTGCTATCAACACGTGCCCCTGCCTTTTAGTGAACTAAGTGAACTAAAAGCACACCGAGCTAAAGACGATACCTTCCACATCGGCCTTTCGACATCTTTTATGTTGTTTGTCACACGCTTGGGAAATACCTTTTCAAGTATCTACCATTCAAAGCTCTTCGAAACCGCTCTTCTTGCATAGATTCCAACACATATGCATTGCCGGGAGCGATTTCGGCTATTTTGAAAGGACCTTCCCAACTAGGTGACCATTTACCAAACATGGGACTCTTAGTGCCTAAGGGTAAAATCATCTTCCAAACCAAATCTCCTATTTGAAACAATTTTGGTTTAACCTTCTTATTGTAGGCTTTAGCTACTCTCCTTTTGTCTACTTCTATGGCTTCTAAAGCCTTTAGTCTCTTATCGATCACTTCTTCTAGGTTATCCTTCAGCAGAGTTTCATACTCGTTGACCGATAAGCCATCTTGCTTTAACACTCTTAAGGAGCCAAGATCTACTTCTACAGGTAGAATGACTTCTTGTCCATATACCAACTCATATGGACTGACTTTGGTAGCACCGTGCTTTGCAATTCTACAAGCCCATAACGCCTCGGAAAGCACTTCATGCCACCTTTTAGGAAATTCTTCAATTTTCTTCTTAATGAGCTTAATCACGGTTTATTACTAGACTCGGCCTGACATTGGCCTGAGCATAGTAGGGTGAAGAGTTTATCAACTTAATACCATAATGTTCGGCGAAGTCCCTCACTTCTCTAGAAACAAATGAACTACCTTGATCTGTAGTGAGAGTTTTTGGAATGCCAAATCTATGTATGATGTGCTTCAAGATAAAATCACGTACCTCATTGTGAGTCATGTTCTTGAGAGGTACGGCCTCAGTCCACTTAGTGAAGTAATTCGTCGCCATCAACACGAACCGATGCCCTTTTGAGGAAGGAGGGTGAATCTGGCCGATGAAGTCTAGACTCTGTTGACACAGAAACGTGCCCCCGCACTTGGGTCCGTTCTACGATCCAAAAGTGTATGGATACTTAGGGACAAGCCTAAGCATGACGCAGATTCTATTTTGTTTAATATATTTATTTCGGCTAATTGGATTATTTTGTGTGATCTGATTGCTTGGCGACTCTACCCCCTTATCACGAGCAAGGGTAGTCGGAAGGCGACGTCGGTGCTGCGTCACGCTTAGGCTTGTCCCTAAGTATCCGTAAACTTTTGGATCATCAAACCGACCCAAGTGTGGGGGCATGTTTCCGTGTCAACAGGGTCTAGACTTCATCGGCCAGATTCACCCTCCTTCCTCAAAAGGGCATCGGTTCGTGTTGATGGCGACGGATTACTTCACTATGTGGACCGAGGCCGTACCTCTCAAGAACATGACTCACAATGAGGTACGTGATTTTATTTTGAAGCACATCATACATAGATTTGGCATTCCACAAACTCTTACTACGGACCAAGGAAGTTCATTTGTCTCTAGAGAAGTAAGGGACTTCGCCGAATACTATGGTATTAAGTTAATAAACTCTTCACCTTACTTTTCTCAGGCCAATGGTCAGGCCGAGTCTAGTAATAAAACCGTGATTAAGCTTATTAAGAAGAAAATTGAAGAGTTTCCTAAAAGGTGGCATGAAGTGCTTTCATGGGAAATGGGCGCTCTGGAGTGCTTTAGCTCGGGCTTAGGTGGTGTGGCTGAGGGCGGTGGCCGAAGAGGGGTTTATATAGGGGGTCACCGGCGTCCAGATGGCAAGGAACCGAAGGGTTCCCGTGAGCTCCGGCGAGGGCTTTCCAAGCTTCGGGTAGCTTTCCTTAATCGCGAAAACGCGTCGGCAATTGATGGAAAGGGGTCGTCGGTGGCCGGGGAAAGCGATCCGGGGCGAATCTAGGTGAACGCGGGCGGCCGGCGGCGAAAACAGAAGGAGATCGCCGGAAAAGGAAAGGGGAGGGAGGGATTCCATCGGAGACGATGGATCTGACAGGTGGGCTCCACCTGTCAGTGGGCGAGCGGGAAAACGAGCGCCGACAAGCGGGCCCGGGCGGTCGGTGGCAGAAGGGGGCTGACTGGTGGGACCAAGCGGAGTACGGGCGCGGGGAGAGAATCGTGGGAATGCGCCGATAGGCGGGTCCCACATGTCAGCGGCTGGCGGGCGGACTGGGCCGGGCTTTGGGCACTTTGGAGGTTGGCGGCCCGTTTAGAATTTCAATTGTTTTCTGATTTAAAATAATTCCATTAATTCATATATTTGATTAAGGGTTGAATCACTGTTGATAAAAATTTGTAAAAATTCCTAAAATTATGTTTTGGCCTCAAGTTTATCTCATAAAATTTTCAATCCCAAAGTTTGAATATTTCTCCCTGTTTGGCTTTAATAAGGCTCTTTTAAGGATTTCCTTTAATAATAGAATTCATAAATGATTTTAATAATAATTTCCTTTTATTTTATTTGTTTTTATTTCTTGGGGTGTTACAGGTACCTCCGAAGGGGTTCGGAGGTTGGTTCTCTGAAGCTGTTCGGAGGCTGTTTTACCGAAGGGTTCGGTGGGTTTGGTTGCTACAGCTGTTGCAGCGGAGTGTGCCTGTCGGAGGGGTCCGATAGTACACGATGATTGGTTGTACCGAAGGTCTCAGTACTTTGGGTGGTAAACCGGAGTGTGTGCCGAAGGTTGTTTACCCGGAGAGGTCTCCGGGGTACTGGATACACTTGTCTGTTTGTCTGTGGTGCGCAGGGGACCTCGGAGGCGACGGACGATTAAAACAGAAGGCTATTTATAGCCTGAATTTTTTAAAAGCTCCCATTCACACCCCCTCTAGTTGTCGTTTCCGGTCCAACAATTGGTATCAGAGCGGGTTAAGATCACCAGTTGACCTTAACCGGTTTTGTGATCTCTTGGTGACATGGACAGAGTTAGTAAAATTCCTCTGTTCGATGGGACTGACTTTGCATACTGGAAGGTGCGCATGGAGGCTTACTTGCTAAGCCAAGGAAATGCAATTTGGGAGATTGTGGACTCACAATACTCCATCCCTGATACTCGCACCTCTCAAACAGAGAAGGATCAGTATAATGCCAACTCCAAGGCAAGAAATATAATGTTCATTGGTTTGAGTAGAAGTGAGTTTGATAGGGTGCAGCACCTTAGGACAGCTAGGAAAATTTGGACCACTCTCACTATTTTTCATGAGGGCTCTAATCAGATTAAGGCCAGGCGCCAAAGCACATACAATCAACAGTATCAGCTGTTTGTGCAGACACCTGGTGAATCTATAGATGCCATGTTTTCTCGCTTCGATGCAATAGTGAGTAACTTGCGGTCCAACGGGACGCTTGCTTACAATGATCATGACAGGGCTATCAAGCTTATCTATGCTCTTGATCGTAGCATATGGGAAGTGAAGATATCCAGCATTGAGGAGTCTGCAGGTTATGACACATTGACCTGTGATGAGCTCTTCAGCAAGCTGAAGTCCACAGAGATTGCCAAGGCATCTCTTGCAGTGCACAGAAACTCTTTGCCACAGCCATTGGCACTGGTTTCTAGCACTAGCCGTGGCACCACTGTAGAACTAAGCACTTCTGGCACTTGTGTTCTTGCAGATGGCTTTGCTTTGTCCTCCCTAGTCTCCGTCACTAAGGAGCAGGTGGATACTTTGGATAATGATGAGCTTGCTCTCATTGCCAGAAGGTTCACCCGTTTTCACCATGAGAGACGGGATCAGAAGAGAAGTGTTTTTAGTGGTTGCTTTGAATGTGGCGACACTTCTCATATCAAGGTCAATTGCCCTAAGCTCAAAAAGAGAGATGAGAGTGAGCGCCCTAAATACCACAAAAAGGAGAGGAAGCCTTTTGTGAAGGTCAAGCGCGGAAAGGTGGCTAAGAGAATAGCCAAAGCCGCTTCCAGAGCATTTGTTGCTGCTCTCAGCGACATCGACACAGTGAAGGACAAGAAGGGACGAGACTTCACCGGCCTTTGCTTCATGGCCGACAGCGATCACAGCGGCGATGAGTTTGACTCATCTGAGGTACCACTATCCTCTGACCAGCTTTTAATTAAACTAGAAGAACTGAATAAAGTAGTTCTTGGTCAGGATAGGCTACTTGTGCAAGCCGCTAGAGAAAGAAAAGACCTTAGACTTAGGCTAGAATCTGTTTCTACTGATTATGCCATGCTTAAGTCTAGAGTTAATGATGCTGAATGTGAATCTTGTACTGTTGTCATGGGTGAGCTTGCTCAGTTGCGTTCTGTACATGCTCAAACTCTTTCTGAGCTTGAGACTGCACAGAAGCAGCTTTTGGTGGTTGATTCTAGACCTCATGACATAATTGATTGCATGAACTGTTCTTTATTGCGCGAGAGCATTAATTTACGTGATAAGAATGTTCATGAATTAGAGGCTAGATTGGAGAGGGCCGGTAGTTCTAAGGATGTGCAGCCTGTTTGTGACACGTGCATTACCCTTAAGGACCAGCTAGGCACTATTAGAGAGCGAGCTGAAAACCTAATGACTGAAAATGAATACCTTCTTTCTGTGGTTAACAAATGCACTGAGGGAAAGGGTAGGATGGATTTGCTCTTGGCCAAGACCAAGATGTGTGCTGACAGAGCGGGGTTAGCTCTAGGTTTGGGTTTTGAGAGGACTCCTTCAGATAGTGAGAACAAAACTGTTTTTACCTCACCCACTACCCTAGAGAAAGAGGGAGCTCTGTTAGACACTCCATCAGCTAAAAGGCCTACCCGAACTCCAAAGAAAACCACACCTCCTGCCAAGAAAATCCCTCCCAAGAAAACCACTTAGCAGAAGCTCAAGGAGCCTGTGAGAGCTGCTCTTAAGACCCATGAGAGTGCCCCTCGGAAACAATCGAAGGAGTAGAGTGAAAGGTAAAGGTGTGGTAAGAATAAACTCGAATTTCACTCTCAAAGATGTTGCTTTGGTTGAAAACCTGGGATACAATTTGTTTTCTGTATCTCAGTTGCTTGATGAGGGCTTCGAAGTGCGATTCCATCGCGATACTTCGCAAGTACTCAATTCTGATGGCGTTGTAGTCTGTAAAATCTTTAGAGTTGGGAGATTTTTTGGAGCTGATTTTTCTGAGTCATCTGGTTCTTCTCATTGTCTTGTTGCACATTCTACCTCCGGGCTTTGGAAATGGCATAGGAGACTAGGGCATATGAGCTTTGAGTTGCTCGCTCGTCTAAGTGCCCTAGGTCTGATCCGAGGATTGCCCAAGCTCAAGTTTGAGAAGAATTTAGTTTGCGCTCCGTGTCGACATGGAAAAATGATTGCCGCTTCGCATTCTCCAGTCACCACAGTGATGACTGAACAACCCGAAGAACTTCTCCACATGGACACTGTAGGTCCTTCTCGGGTTAGTTCTTTAGGCGGCAAGTGGTATGTGCTAGTTATTATCGACGATTTCTCTCGCTACTCTTGGGTCTTCTTTCTTGCCAGCAAGGATGAAGTGTTTTCACACTTTCGGAGCTTGGCTTTGAGACTTTTCACTGAACTCCCTGGTGCATTGAAATTCATTCGAAGTGATAATGGCACTGAGTTCAAGAACAGTCTCTTTGTTGACTTTTGCATGGAGCATGGTATAGAACATCAATTCTTTGCTCCGCGGGTTCCTCAACAGAACGGTGTCGTTGAGAGGAAGAATCGCACTTTGGTTGAGATGGCTAGGACGATGCTCGATGAGCATAGGACTCCTAGAAAATTCTGGGCTGAGGCCATGAACACTGCTTGTTACATCTCAAACCGAATCTTCTTGCGCTCAATTTTGAATTTGACATCTTATGAGCTACGTTTTGGGAGACAGCCCAAGGTTACTCATCTTCGAGTTTTTGGCTGTCGTTGCTTTATCCTAAAACGTGGTAATTTGGATAAATTTGAGTCGCGTTCTTCTGACGGGATCTTTTTGGGGTACACTACACATGGTCATTCTTATCGTGTTTATAATTTGGAGACTAACACTGTCATCGAGTCATGTGATGTGACTTTTGATGAATCAACCCCCTCTATTAGTTCTGCATTTGAACAGGCAAATGAACACGACATGGAGCAGACCATCTTCGAAGAAGAAGATCCCGGAGAGTTCGAGGATGAACCCCTACTACCCTCGACATCAACCCCCGAAGCCGACCCCGCTTCGACCACTTCAGCACAAGGTCCCGAAGCGACTACCTCGGCATCGGTCATCTTGGACCACTCCAACGCACAAGTTGAGGGGGAGACTGCATCCCGCCGTGAGGCTCCACACCATGTTCAAAGGATGCATCCTCCCGAGCAGATCATTTGTGAGCTTGATCAAAGGGTAACATGTTCTCATGCTCATTTCATTGATTCCGCCTTTGTTGCTTTTTTCGAGCCCTTAGATGTTAGTCATGCACTTTCTGATTCTAGTTGGATCAATGCCATGCATGAAGAACTTGAAAATTTTGAGAGAAATCAAGTTTGGTCATTAGTTGATCCTCCACCAAATGTTCATTTCATTGGAACAAAATGGATTTTCAAAAATAAACAAGGGGAGGATGGGACTATAGTTAGAAACAAGGCTAGACTTGTAGCTCAGGGTTATTCTCAGTTAGAAGGGATTGATTTTACTGAAACTTTTGCACATATTGCTTGTCTTGAGGCCATTAGGATTTTGCTTGTCTTGAGGCCATTAGGATATTGCTTGCCTTTGCGACATCCTGGGGATTCAAACTCTATCAAATGGATGTCAAAAGTGCTTTTCTTAATGGCTTCATAGGCGAAGATGTTTATGTAAAACAACCCCTCGTTTTGAAAACCCCAAGTACCCACATAAAGTCCTTAAACTCCATAAGGCTCTTTATGGACTCAAGCAGGCCCCTCGGGCATGGTATGACAGACTTAAGTCTTTTCTGCTTGAGCGAGGGTATTTGATGGGCTCTGTTGATAAAACCCTGTTCACTCTCAAGCATGGCAAAAGATTTCTTCCTAGTGCAGATTTATGTGGATGATATCATCTTTGGTGGCTCTTCTCATGCTTTGGTTGCCGAGTTTGCAAATGCCATGAGCAGGGAATTCGAGATGTCCATGATGGGCGAACTCACATTTTTCCTTGGTTTGCAAATCAAGCAAAGCAAACAAGGTACCTTCATCCACTAGACGAAGTACACTAAAGAACTGCTCAAGAAATTCGACATGGCTTATGCGAAGCCACTCGCCACTCCAATGGCTACGTCTATAACATTGGATCCTGACGAAGATGGAGAAGCCGTAGATCAGAAGGAGTTCCGAAGCATGATCGGCTCCCTCCTCTACTTGACTGCTACGAGGCCGGACATACACTTCGCAGTGTGTCTGTGCGCTCGTTTTCAGGCTTCCCCACGAGCTTCGCACCGCCAAGCGGTAAAACGCATTCTCAGGTATCTCAAACATACCCTCAAGTTCGGCATTTGGTATTCAGCATCTTCCTCTTTGTGTCTTCGAGGTTATTCCGATGCGGATTTTGCTGGGGGTAGGATTGATAGGAAAAGTACCTCTGGTACTTGTCATTTTCTGGGTACTTCGCTGGTTTGCTGGTCTTCCCGCAAACAGTCTAGTGTTGCACAATCGACGGCTGAGGCCGAATATGTTGCTGCAGCTAGCTGTTGCTCTCAGATTTTGTGGATGGTTTCCACTTTGCGGGATTTGGGGTTAGATTATAAGAGTGTTTCACTTTTCTGTGATAACACTAGTGCTATTTGTATTGCAAACAACCCGGTTCAGCACTCCAGAACCAAACACATTGATGTGCGATATCATTTTCTCAGAGATCATAATGAGAAGGGTGATATTGAACTTCAATATGTTGATACCCAACACCAGCTAGCCGTTATTTTCACAAAACCCCTCGATGCTTCACGTTTTGCCTACTTGCGTGGGGAACTTGGTATTTGTCACCCTTACAGCATTTTGTGAGAGGGAGCAGATTTAGATTGGTGTGCATATGCTAATTGTGTGTGAAATTGCATTTACAGTTTATGCACTTATATGCCTGATTATAATTCATAAATCATGTCAGCTCAGCTCTATTTGATATATCTAAAACATTATGTGCATGATTTTTCTTTCCAAAATCAAATCATGCTCACTACTTAGTCTTGAAATCTAGCATGTTTAGGCAGGTCTGTTTTAGCTATCTTTTATCTGCTTGATAGCAAGACACCTTTTCTTTGGATGCTAAACCATGCAACTTGAAAAAAAATGTATTCATGGTACACAATTGGATTCACTTAATCAAAATTCCAAAAAATCCATGATTTACATGCTTCAAAGCAAAAAGATTCAAGTGGGTTTGTTTGTCGCACTACCCTATCCTAGACTACTTACCATTGCACATTGGTCTGAACTGGGATAGTGTCGTGTATGCCAAAATCACCGCCTTAAGCTTCTGATGGCTTTCATGCCTAGACTTGGCTTGATTGGAAAGTATAAGGTAGACAAACAAATAACCCCTGACATTATGAAAAGAACAACAAAATTCATTTATCATCAAGTTTGCTTTTAATGCTCCACTTGAACTGGACTTGTTTGTTTAGAGTAGAAATTGACCAGCTTTGCGCAGTTCCTGCTTTTACTTGTCTAGTTACCTTGATTGAGTGGTGATGCTTTTATTTCAAAATGATAAAATCACATGCTGTCATCATGTTTTTCGAGAATGTTAAATTGAGCTGAGCACATGATAGTTGGTATTAATATTGGCATATTTTTGCTTTATATGTCTTTGCAATTCTTCCCATTTCAAAGCTTTGCATCTTTTTCAAAAAAAATGCTCCTTGATTCTTGCATTGCCAAAGGGGGAGAAATTGTTGAGTTCTCTGCAGCAAAGGGGGAAAATTAACTCAGGGGAAGTTTTTATCTTGCAAAGGGAAGTTTTTGCCGAAGGGGCTTTTACTCTTTTGGAAAGGGGGAGGCAAGTTCTTTTGTCAAGTGACATGATTTGGCTCGGTTCTGAGTTTTTATGGTCACTTGTGTGCTGAATTTTTTCAAATTTTCTTGAACTTGAATTTGGTTGTCAATGCACTCATCAAGGGGGAGATTGAGAAACCAAGGGTTGGTTTCAGAGTCTGTGATGAGTGATTGACAGACTTTTACCCTCTGTTTCGAAGGGGTACCTCCGAAGAGGTTCGGAGGTTGTTCTCCGAAGTTGTTCGGAGGCTGTTTTACCGAAGGGTTCGGTGGTTTTGGTTGTTGCAGCTGTTGCAGCGGAGTGTGCCTGTCGGAGGGGTCCGACAGTACACGATGATTGGCTGTACCGAAGGTCTCGGTACTTTGGGCGGTACACCGGAGTGTGTGTGCCGAAGGTTGTTTACCCGGAGAGGTCTCCGGGGTACTGGATACATTTGTCTGTTTGTCTGTGGTGCGCAGGGGACCTCGGAGGCGACGGACGATTCGTAGCAAGTGAACCTGGGTCAAGCGGGAGGCTTGATGCCAGGGGAGCGGGGAGCTCCGTCACGAAGACTGCGAAGGGGTCGAGGTCGGACCTCGGGTCGAGGTGCGACAGGAGAAGGCAGTAAGTGAGGAGCGTGGCTCCGGGTGAAGGTACTCCGAGACGAAGTCCTCGTAGGCGAGGCACTTCGAAGGGTACTCCGAAAGGAGTGACTTCGGAGTATGGTGGATCAAGTCCTCAGCAGAGGCAAAGTGTTCGAAGTGTGCTCCGGAGGGAGACACTCGAAGGTATACCCGACGAAGGTATCAGAAGTCGAGGTTCATCGAAGGCATGGTCCGGGTGAGGCTCGTCGAGGAGTGTGCTCGGGGAGAGACACTGCGACGAAGTGCTCATGGAATGCTTCATGCGGAGGCCTTGGACAAAGGAGGGACTTCGAAGGGTGGTACTCCGAAGGTGGGGCTTCGGAGTGAAGCAGGCTTCGGAGCAAGGCTGGCTCCGGAGTGAGGATGACTTGTGGTACTTCGGCCATGCATGGCTTCGGTACACGGACTGACGGAGTTCGAGCTGGGGGAAGCTGCGAAGCTGTGGTGGTCCACTCTGAAGGTGTTGGTGCGAAGGCCCAAGGGCTTTGACGGCTTCGGCTCAAAACCGTCACTGTATCGAAGGCAGACTTCGGTGAAGTGAAGGTCATCAGGCTCAAGGCTTCTCACCGAAGCTACCGCACCCCTCGCGTGCGAAGGGGGGCTTCAGAAAGGTCAAAGACTGTAAAGGCTGACAGTGTCTGCTCTGCAAAAAGCTGACGCTGTCCCCTCTGCAAAGCTGACAGAGAAGCCTCCAAATAAAGTAGACTACCTTTTGTACCCCTCTGTTCTGATGAGACAAAACCAATGTAAACCCTAGGGGTAAAGTAGTCAATTCACATGGGTGAATAGTGGTTATAAATAGTGGAGGCAGGGTAGGTCACATTCAACACTTTTTGAGCATTCATTGTTGAGCTCATGTACTAGCCACCATATACTTTGTATTCATCCAGTGAGTCCATTTTTAGTGTTCCCTGTTCAAGCAGCGAAGCCCTGTTTCTGTGTTCATTTTCTGCTTGAGCGTGTTTGCATACCTCGCTGCATACTTCAATTTGTAGTGTCGAGTAGTAGTGCACCGAAGCCTGTTTGGGCGAAGGGTGTTTGTGCGAAGTGTGCTTTTCAGTGTGCCTTCGCTCTGTGTAACTAGAGGCTAGCCCTCGCTGTTTACTAGCGAAGCACTGATCGAAGCCCGTTTAGCCTCTCGTGTCGAAGCCCTTAGCGAAGTCCATAAAGTGTGCGTTTAGACCTTCGTAGTACGAAGCCCAGCACCAGTTGTTGTCGCTGAGTATTTGGTCGAAGTCCTCAGAGGGTAGTCCACTCTTGCGAAGGGTGAAGTGCGAAGCCTGCTCAAACCACCCTGTGTGCGGAGCCTGCACTGACTTAGCAGAGTAGATTTTTCGGGGTTGCGTGTAGAGCGAAGTCTTCTTGGCTTCGGACTTTTACTCCTTGCGAAGCCTGTGTTCGGAGCTGTCAAATACCTCCAAACCAGAACTTCGAAGGTTGTGTTCAAAGCCTGTTCCACAGTAGACTGAATTAAAACAGAAGGCTATTTATAGCCTGAATTTTTTAAAAGCTCCCATTCACCCCCCTCTGGTCGCCGTTTCCGGTCCAACAGTATCAAGTTGTTGCTCGGAGATAGACATCAAGGAAAAAGCAGTACAACTCATGGCATTAGGATCAGCCGACGATGTTGAAGCGCCAGAGTCTTTGAGCCAGAATCAGTGAGATTTGATCTTAACTGAATATCGACCTCTGAGGCCTTGAGCTTACTAAAAAGCTCTGCGATAGTCAAGGTATCATAAGATGTGCTCTCAACAATAGAAGAGGCCTTGATCTCCCAGATCTTAGGGTCTAAAGTATGAAGTACCTTAAGCGCCTGTTCATGATCTGAGACCAGTTGATCACCATCGGTCTTGTTAACGCGTAGCTTGTTAATGATTGATTGAAAGCGACCAAACAAAGCCTCAACTGTCTCACCCGGCTTCTATGAGAAATTTTCATACTCACGTCGGTAGGTCTGATATAGCCTAGCCTTGACCTGAGCTGTCCCCTCATGGTGTGCTTGGAGGGTAGCCCAGATCTCTCGAGTATTGGTGAGATGGCTAACGCGCTCAAACTCACTAGGATCTAGACTAGAAAATAAAATATTCACCGCCTTACTATTATTTTAATGCTGGGTAATTACATTTTCAGCAGTATCCGCAGCAATAGTCGTTATGGTGAAATTAGGATGAACACAAATCTCTCATATGTCCGAGCTCTGGCTCATAAGGTATGCTCGCATGCGAGTCTTCCAATACGTGTAGCCAAAAGCTTCTATGGATGGGATTTTACCAGAAGACGTCATGGTCACTATCTAGGTTTAGAATCGGTTAAGATATTAGAAAAACCTAACCTTGCTCTGATACCACTTGTAGGACCGAAAGTAGCGACCAGAGGGGGGGTGAATGTGCGCCTAAAAATTTCTTGCTAAACTATATTTTAATCCCAACACCCAAGCGAACCTAACCAGACAATTAATATTAGCAAAGCAAGTTACTGAAATGACAGTAGTCTAGCCTAAAAATGATATTAAGGACAGTCTAAATAAAATACTGCTGTAAATAAAAACACCTAGATAAAACTCAAAATATTAATATTTCAGTCTAGAAATAAAATACTAAATAAAACATGGATCAATAAAATTAATTCGATATTAACCCGAAAATATTGCAGAAAAAAAGTTTGTATAAAAATATAACTGCGACTATTAAATTTTTCTTTCCTTTTTATATGAGCAGATTCTACAGATAAAAAGGTAACGCGAGATAATTGATAAAATTTAACAGATTAAAATAAAACGAGATTTCGAAATATATTTTCAGTTAATTAATTAATGGATGATTATCTCTAAAAATATTAATATCCTAAAAACGAATTAAACATAGATTGTCAGTTTTACGCCGAAACTAACAAAGCGTCCACCGTCTTCGCACCGGGTACCTGGATTGGGCCGACCCGACCCCGCAGCTCCTTTGCCCGGCCGTCACTCACTGCCCGTGTACCTGAGTCACATGCGCCTCAGACTCGGCAGGTCTTCATCTCTCCCTTCCTTTGACTTCCGTTGACAATCACTCATCACATCTGGAATATCAAAACCATATTCTTCAACATGGTTTCTCACCAGTCAATGAAGCAACCAGTCAACTACATGAAAGGACTCAAGGATGATAAACTGAAAAGAAAGCTAACTCAAGAGTTTGAACTGTTCTGAGGACATCATTATATTACAAACTATGATTTTTTACCGATACAATAACACACACTGACAGAAGATGGAACAACATCAGTTGCAGTGGCTAAAACTTCGGATGCGCACAAACAGTGGGACTAAAACAGCAAAACTTAAACTTAGTAGTATCAGAAAGTACCATGAGCAACTGGAATTTAACAAAGATGTAAGTAGTCAATCCCCAGCAAAAGAGCACAGACCAGCTTAATTGCGACTTCCTCATTCGTCTGGATATTAGTTCCTACATGCACAAGCAGGCAGCACAACGACATCAGAAACCGATCGAGCACCAGAAATCCACCACCAAAAATTCCAAAATTTTGCACACGAGCAACCCACACCGAGATAGATCTCCCCGAAGGAGCCGCTCCTGATCTTGCGACAGAACTGGAACTTGTTCCCAACACGCGGCTCCATCATCTCCTCTGAAGGAGAACTGGCAAAGGTGAAGCAGAGAGAGCGTCGACCACGAGCAACCTAGGGGAGAAAAAAGCGCTAAAAACACACGCTTTTCAATCGGGAAATCTAGCGGCAGCAGCACAGATCGGCGCAGGGCTGGGGTTTGGGGCGCCGAGGGACTAGGGGAGAGGTGCCGATGGTGGATCTGAGTGGACACGGTGCCAGCGAGGCGAGGATTTGCATCACGGCGTCTGGCGGCTGCGACTGGTCCGCTCTCTCCACCGAGTTAACCATTATGGCGGCCGACTGCTCCGCCATGTGGCCATTCTCCCCTTCCCAGAGAGCTCCTGCTGCCCCTCGCGGGACTTGACGATTAGGCCAAGCACTCTGGTGGCGCGGACAGACCCAACAACGGCAAGGTCAGCGAGCATGGGCGCCGCTCCGGCACGCACGACACGACGCCTGTTCTCTGGAGGGCACTGGCGATGGCGGTTCTAGGAGAGAGAGACGTGGTAGGTGGAGGCGACGTGATGGGAGGCCGGCAGCATCGGCGGCGAGCCGCGACGACGAGCGACCGAGATGAGGGTTCGAACGGCTAGGGTTAAGAGGAATATTTGATGATTTGCCACTACTAAAAATAGGCTTCGATTATTTGCCACTTTGGCCCACTGTCATACACTTATATGGTCCCACTTGTCATCCACACAAGTGGCAAATAATCAAAATATGCAAATTTTTTAGTGGCAAATCCTTAAATTTCCCGGGTTAGGAAGGGGATGGGGGCCACGGGGCAAAGCGAATGGGGGATCACGCGAGGGGTGACCGCTCCATGCGGCTTAGGCAGTTTCGCGTAAACCCCTTTGGGTTTTCCATTTTTAGAACGCGGTCCGAATTTCCGAATTTTCTCTCCTTCGCATATAAAATACCAAGAAACAGGGGGCTCGAACATAAAAAAGCATCATAGTGGAGAGTACAGTGCAAGCCCTCTACGCAATTAGATATAAATGGAAGGGTTTTTCTGAAAAACTACCAAATTGGGTAGGGGGCATCCACGCCAGCAAAAATGATATGGAGTCGTGCCAAATTACGAAAACCAAAAGGGCTTTTTTGCAAAATGATGACGTGGCTCACTGGTGGGAGAGCAAACGGGAGAGGCTTTAAAGTATAGAGATAGATGAATTGCAGCACATCCATGGAAAGGCAACCAATGGAAATTAAAAACCCAAAACTGCTGCCTAAAAATTAGGGAGTACTTGCTAAGAACAATGAATAGTGGCGGCATCAAGTGTTGTTTGTAAAATTGCAGTGTAGAAGCTAGGTCTGGAAGAAGCCTTGCTCGCACACACCAGTGGCGCAATAAAACTACAACAAAAATCACTCACAATTGCACACTTCCCAAGACAAGATACCAGATGCAGTGAATGACTTGCTGCCTGAAATAAAACCAAACAGCACACCCACCAAAAATCAGAGACATAGGCGGAGAGCTCGAGGAACAACAAAAAATGAACTAGCCTTCGATGGAGAAAACAAAAAATGCAGGAAGACAAACAAACAAACAAAAACACCATGAGCAAATTTCAGGCTAATCACACCCAAAACGAGCCCACACGAATTGAGGTGAAATTAACTCTTACACCCGCTGAGTACAAACGACTATCGCAGATGTCCCGGGGCAGTGCGCGCGGTGGATTTGTTCGCTCGATATTTTTAGATGAGATAGGGTCTATCTAGACTATTTGGTTGGCGGGTGAAGGTGGATGGGATCATCACCAAAAGAAATATTTCTTTAATATGCTAAACGGAAAGATTCAGAAAATTTTTCTGGATGAGCTCATCTAATATTGAACGAGATGACATGTCGTCTTCTAATTAATTATTACACATTTAAGTTTTTGTTTATAAATATTCAAATGATTTTTTTCTCCCAAATTATTTATCCAATTTACGATCTAATTACATCATTATATTGATTATAATTTAATCTATAAAATAAGATCTCATATGATTATATTTTTGTTAAAAATATATTTAACAAGTGGTCCCACTAAATTTAACATTATCTCATCCAAGTTGTATACATCTAACCAAACAAAAAATTGTCTCATCCCATCCATCCAACCAAACACCTCAAATATATCATCACATCTCTAAATCTATGGATAAGATCATTCTATCCATCCTCGTCCCTAAACCAAACGAACACTTAAACACCAGGTAGTGGCACACACGATCTCATTAGACCGGCAACATGGACACCAAAACCAACCGAGGAACACACCCCGATAGAACATTTTTCTGAATAGAATAGAATGGGTTCAAAATGTGTTAACCCTAGATGGGCAACCTCAAAGGTATTTATAGCTTAAACATAATTAAGGAAAAGATTTAAATGTCTCTGAGGTATTTTTTACAGATTTAAGGTCCAAAGTGCAAAAATGTAAAAACGCCTAATCTAGATATTTTACCCGATGCTTCGCTCGCGTGGATTTTACGGCTTCACATCAGGTACGCCGATCTTCATATCTATGGTTGATGTGGTTAATGGTTTTATGCCGAAACCGCCAAAGTGCTTGCCGCCCTTGCATCGTGTACCCGAATTGGACCACCACAACCCTAAAACTCTCTCAACCTAGCAATCGTCTGTTCGTGTACCTGAGTCACACGACCAACACCATGACACTCACTTGCTGCCCTTGTGTCATGTACCTAGATTAGATCACTACGATTCCACAGCTCCTTAAGCTCGCTGATCGTCCGTCCATATACATGTCACACTGATCAACACCACGACAAGATCTCTTCCTTCAAAGTCTCCCTTTGAAGTGTCTCTTCTCAGAGAGATTTCTTCATAATCTCTTCAACGTTGACAATCACTCATCATCTAGGAGCCATGAGCCCACGGTCTCCACCATAGCTCCTCACGTAGCTACGAGAATAACCACCTCAGCGTGAGTAAAACCACAATTACAAACCGTTTAGAGGGATTATTTGTTCAATATAAATTAGTTCAGAGTCAAAAGCATGTTTTATAGTTTTTTAAAAAATCTACAATTATATACACACTTCGTCTCAAATTATAGTGATTTCTAGATTTTAACGTGTTTATTAAGCTGTAAGAAAAAACTTAAACTGTATCTCAACTAGCACTCTAAGTAATTAGTACTGCAGATAGAGATAAAATAGAAAATTTTAGAAAGAAAATTATAAAAGTTGTAATATTTAAAATAAAATTTAAATTATAGAAAAAGTTGTATTATGAGGGAGTGTTTGGTTCTATAGACTAAAATTTAGTTCGTATCATATGTTTAGACATCAATTTGAAGAACTAAACTTGAATTGATTGTAAAAATAATTGTAGAATTAGACGATTATTTACGAGACAAATTTATTAAGTCTAATTAATCAATAATTAGCAAAGGTTTATTATAGCATCATATTGTTAAATCACAACGTAATTAGGCTAATTAGATTCGTCTCGCGAATAATCCATTGATTATGAATAAATTTTATAAATAATATACATTTGATGATTAAATTAACACCCCGTGATTGAGAGAATACTCGACTTTTTATGATAAAAAACGCCATTGCCGGCGTGACGGATCACACACTTCTTTTTTTTATTGCTTCCGTCCAGCATTCCGAGAGAAGGAAGGCGCGCCGCGTGTCCTCCATAAAATCTTGCGGCTTTGAACCCAAAACCCGACCATCCTCACCTCTGCCTGCGGCTGTAAGTGGGCCCCATGTCGTCGTCGGCGACGGCGGCGCACCAGAGGATGGCCTCGGCGGCGGTGGAGGAGGAAGCGGCCGGGGAGCATGGACCCTTCCCCATCGAGCAGCTCCAGGTGCGATTTGCTCCATGCCCAGTTCCTTCCATCTCCGTCCGTTCCTCCCCGCGCGCGAATGGCGGCGAAGGAGGGGCATTTCTCGGATGAGATGCTGCCCTCTTTGATAGGGGCGGAATATGACATTTTTCTGCTGCAGCTGTTTCTGGTCCTTTCTTGATTTTCTTCTGCGTATGGTTTGTTGGGTTCTTGGCCGCCTAAACCCTAGGTTCTTGATGCTCTTCTGCCCTCGGGGCAGCGTGGGTTTGAGGATCTGATCGACATTTTAGTCCACTTGGGGTTGCATTGACGTGGGTTCCTCCCAATTGCGGAATTCCCTTTCCTGGGTTCGTGGTCCAACGAACCCTGATTTCTTGGCTTGCTTCCCAGCAGAAGCCGCTTCGCAGTCGGGGTTTCTTAACAATTTCTGTATTTATCCCGACACGAACATTTCCTGTTTCTTTTGCGCGAGTCCGGAGGCGTGGCGCCGTGGCCCATTCTGGCGTCAATTCTTTGAAGCCAAAATGATTGCATATATACCGTTATCTTGTATAAATTGCATGCAAAAATGAGGAACCTGTATTTCATTACAGATGCACTGAACTATTTCTGAAAATGATGTACATATGGTATAATTTCCTAATGTCGTCAAGTAATCCAGACAGGGTTGAATTAGATGTCTAAACTAGTAACTCTCTGCTATTAGATATAAACTAATGTGAGCTGGATTAAACTAAAATTATTGTGAAACTCTTCTGCAAAGGCATCTGGTATAGCTGCACTTGATGTGAAAAAGCTCAAGGATGCTGGTCTCTGTACAGTGGAGTCTGTAGTCTACTCTCCAAGGAAAGACCTTTTGCAAATTAAAGGGATCAGTGAAGCCAAAGTCGATAAGATAATTGAAGCAGGCAAGTAAATTGTTTGTAAATTAAAGGGAACACAATTTGCATTTCTTCTTGTATTGGAACATTTTTTTATGTGTGATGTTCACAAACATATGGCAGCTTCCAAGTTGGTTCCACTGGGATTTACAAGTGCCAGCCAACTTCATGCACAGAGGCTTGAGATTATCCAAGTTACAACTGGATCAAGGGAACTCGATAAAATTTTGGAGGGTAACATCTTGCTGCCTTTCCTTGTATGTAGCTGCTCCAAACTCATTGTTGTGATATGATGTAACTAGAAACAAACAGTGAAATTGTGTTGTCGCTATTCAATAGGTGGAATAGAAACAGGGTCAATTACAGAGATATATGGTGAATTTCGCTCAGGGAAGACTCAGTTGTGCCACACTCTGTGTGTTACATGTCAGGTACCACTACTCGTTTGATAAGAATGCCTATAATTTTAGGGTTATTTTTTTTCATACCATCGCTATTTTAGAATTCAGCAGAAACACCATTACTATTCTCGTATTTCTCCCCATGCCATCACTATTATCAATTTCACTCTCGCATGCCATTTTCTACACTTGTGGCGACTACGGGTCCACCTGCAAGTGATGTATATTTCGTATTGCCTAGACTACCCTCTCACGAACTGTTATCTGCTAAAGTACTCTGACCAACGTGCGAACAAAAATCTCTAAAATCCCCAACCCAACTGCACTCCCATGACCAACTGCACACCCGCAAATCCTAGGCATTGACGGTGATGGAGAACCCGAATGCGATGAACAAGTTGCTAGTGCCAGAGGTTGACTCTACCGGTGGCTTTCGCGCAGTGGCTAGAGTTTAGGATATTCCTTCATGGCGCTCTATGGTTTAGGGTTAGGGTTAAATTGATGCAGACTATTTAGGGATTTAGGGTTAAAATTGTTGCTGATTGTTATTTTTGTGGATTTATTTCGTTGCATTTGGTAAATGCTCTAGGCAGCTGTTCGCGCTAGAGATAAGCATTTCGACATTTGGCTGGTACAAAATCATATAAAATTAATAAAGTTATCAATTGGGGGATGAAGTTAGGCTTCTTCACTCTAGAAATGCTAATGTTTAGTTTAAGAAATGAGTTGAAATGGTTGATCACAATCCTATAAAGTTTGGTTTTGAGGCAAGAAATTGAATGAGGATGTCAAGCTTGTTAGTAAGTAGCGAATGACTGATTTATTTCAAATGTATAAATCAAAGATGATGTGTCAAATAGTTGTAGGAGTATTTGACATTGGAGCGGTAGAGCTTGACAGTCTTTTGTCCCTTTTTTGGGTTACTCTTCAATCAATTAGTGAGTCTCTCTGCAACCCACTCTTTGCTCGCCATTTTTCTTTCAACTAGCTTTCTAGTTGGACAAGTATGTGTTATCAGTCAGCTTTAATTCTATATGTTAGATTGATAAGTAATCACTTAGTTGATTGGTACTTACATATTAAAGTTCTACCTGCTGAACACATCTATCCAACTAAAAAGTTAGTTGAAGGAAAAATGACAAGCAAAGAGTCTGTTATAGAGAGTCTCACTGATTGGTTGAAGAGTAACCCAAATAAAGGGGCAAAGGAAACAAACGAGAAATTGTAGTCAGATAATGGAATAAAATTGAAGTACTCCAAAGACGTGGGTAGGTATGAAGCTTGCCCTAAACAATGATTTCAGATCGTCTAGTCGACACTAGTCATAGGGGCACTGACTAATCGATTAGTCATGACTAAGCGCGACTAATCGTAGATTAATCGTACTACACAAATATAAGAATTTAGCATGTTGTGTGTGAGTGTATTTGTTGTGCTCTTGTGCTACTCTATCTCACACATGTTCTCTTTTTCTGACATCTCTTAGGGCACCCTGTGGCTCCCATCCGCCTCTCTTTTATTCTCTCATTCTCTCAAATTCCTCCTTTTTCGGAAGAAAGCAAGCAAGCAGAAACCAAAAAGTAGCTAGCGGCGTGCACTCGACGTGCCCAATGTGGCCGCTCGACGTGGACCCAGCCGGCAGAAATGCAGATAGCAATGGGTGATGGCGTAGATCCACAGTGGCAGGTGACGGCGCAAATCCACAACGATGGGTGGTGGCGCAAGCAGCTAGAGCCTAGTTTTTCCTCTCTCCTGTCACCCACCAGCGCTGACCTCTCTTTCCCTTCTATTCTCGCGCATGCTGCTGCTTTTCTACCCGTGCGCAACCACTTTTCTTTCGTGCGCGATGCCGCTTTTCTCCTACGCACGTGACACACACAATGTTGCTTTTCTATCGCGCGCTTGCTGCTTTCCCGCGCACAGAACACTGCTTTTCTGCCGCGCATTCGCTACTTCCACCTGCCCACCATACGAATTTTCAAGGGCCTAAACTAGTTGGCCGACTAATCGTGATTAGTCATGACTAATTGGTCGATCAGAAAACTAGTTGTGCTAGTCCTGCATCCAATGCTAATCGCTCCAAAATTTTTGATCAGGCCAACTAATCTAATCACTGTCCCTAAAGAAGATACATGGAAGATATGAGGAAAGCTTCTAAGAGTTGTTCCACTAGAAGGCGTAGATAAAAGTATGTCATACTGTCAGTGTGCTAGTGTCATTGAAATTTGTGGGTTCTTAGGGTCATGCTAGACATTAGGGGCTTTAGGATCTGCATTATCGACCTCTGGTTTAGTATGCACAAATGAAGGATCAGTCTATGGGCATGGTTCAGCCTGATCAGATAGTTTAGGCTCTTGGTCATAAGGTCCGGTCTTTTGGTCAGTGGGTATTGAGAAGTAAATGAATTCATCATCAACCTCCACATACTCTTCCACATTATCAAATATATCAGGTATTGGAGCATCTGTCTCCATAGCTACAACCCTAGCTTTTTTATCTACTCCAACACCTTGGTTAGTTTGAGTAGTACTACCAGCAGCAACAGGTGTCTCATCAAGGGGTGTCTCACCAAATGGATTATCATCCCTAGGTGGCTCATTAATAGGTGGAGGTACAAGTAGAATAGGGAATAAGCCATCAATGTCAAGCTCTATAGCTCTAGTATCAAATATTCCTACAACTATTTGACATATCATCTCTGGTTTATACATTTCAAATAAATCAGTCATTTGATGCTAACTAAAAGTCAAACATCTTTATGCAATTTCTTGTCAAAAAAATCAAACTTTATAGGATTGTGCTCGATCATTTAATTTATTTCTTAAACTAGACATTAGCATTTCTAGAGTGTAGGAGTCTATCTTCATCTCTCAATTGATAACTTTGTCGAGTTGATATGATTTTGTACCGGCCGAATGAGTTGTGAAAAATATTAGAATGCGTATCTCTAGCGTGAACAGCCGGTGTCTAGAGCATTTGCCAAATGCAACAAAATAAATCCATGGAAATAACAGTCAAAAACAATTTAATCCCAAACCATACAGTGCTGCGGCGGATTACCCTAAACCCTAGCCACTGCGTGAAAGCCATTGTGCGAGAGGGGACAGGAGCACATACCTGGTAGGGTCGACCTCTGTCGTCGGCAGCTTGTTCATCTCATTCGGGTTCTCCATCGTTGTCAGCGCCTAGGGGTCGTGGGCGTGCAATTGAGTTGGGGATTTTAATTTAGGGATTTTTTTCATGCGTCGGGCGGAGTACTTCAGTAGATAACGGTTCGCACGAGGGTAGTTTGGGCAATACGAAATATATGTCACCTGTATGTGGGCCCGTACCCCCTGCGGGCATAGAAAATGACATGTGGGAGCAGTGTTAGAAAAATCGGTGATCGGTAATTGATCAGCCGACTACCAAGTAGAGATTAGTCGGTTAATCGGAGGATTAATTGAATTAATCGGTCAACCAATTAATCGGTTCACTAAATAATTAAATATTGTATTGTTTATATTTAACATGAGACATTGGTTGTCTTCTGCATCTCACCTTATCTCTGCATATCCTCTTTTTCTCAACTCTCGGTTAGCATTAAGGGTGTGTTTGGTTCTGTTGTGAGTTGTGAAAAAGTTGTTGTGAGTTGCCTGCTGTGAGTTGTCTGCTGTGAAAAAGCTAAAAGTTGTTTGGTTGAAACTGCTGTGAAAAAATTGCTGTAAGTTGACTGTTTTTTATAACTTACATAATTTTTATCATTATAATATTCTATACATATATATAAATAGGAAACACTCAACATTGATGCAACTAAATAACTAAAAATATATTAGATAAATAAAAAGTGCATAGTTCATCTTATAAAGTAACCGACAACCACACCTTATCTTATGAAATTGTGTAATGCAATACAAACCATAATAATGTTAAATCAATTAAGACACCTTAAATTCATACTATTTAATCTGACCTAAAAATCAGAAAAGCAGAAAAGCAGAGTTCAGGCTGCTTCCAAATTTGTACTAGAAAAAGCTGCTTTTTCACTGCAGAAGCAGTTTTGGTAAACTCGTTTGGTTCTGCTTCTGCTTTTTCACAGCAGAAGCAGATTTCAAAAGCAGAACCAAACGAACCAAACACACCCTAAGTCTATACTCTTCCCAATAGTTGTAAAGTGCATTGGAAAGACAAAATGCATCGGAGAGAGTGAAAGCTGCTGGTAAAAACATTTTACAGATGGGGCAAGAGATGTAGGGTGTAGGCTTACTATCTCTATCTCTTCCCCCTCTCATTCTCTCTCTCAATCCTGCCTTTTCAGTTCTCCTGCGTCAAGTAAAGAAGCAAGCACTCCTCTCTACCTTCTCTCCGCCTCTCAACAAAAGAAACAGCGCGCTGCCGGCCGGTGCAGATCGGGCGTGAGCCCGATGCGGCTGTTTGGCGTGGATCAGGCGATGGCGACGGCGGCGCAGGAACGATGCAGCAGCAGCGTGGTCCTGACGAGACGGCAACAACGACGAGGCAAGAATGATGTGGCGGTGCGTGGTCCCGATGAGGCGGCAGCACAGATCTAGCGACGAAGGGACTCGGAGAGGCGGTGCAGGCTGGAGAGGAGGAAAAGGGAAAAACAGAACCCTTTTCTCTGGCCGATTAATCGCTAGACACCGATTAATCGGGTTGACTAACTGATTAATTGGTCCACCGATTTATATGCCGATAACAGGTTAAATTAACTGAAGTCTGGCTGATTAATCAGTGAATCGGCCGATTTTTTCAGCACTGTGTGGGAGTGTAATTGAGAATAGTAATGGCATGGGGAGAAATACGGTAATAGTAATGGTGTTTCTGCCGAATTTAGAAATAATGGTGGCATAGAAAAATTAACCCATATTTTTACTTAACCACTGTATTTCTGTACTGTTGGCTGCATAGTTGTTATGGCGTCGCCATATCGCCGTGGCGGAAATCTGCAATTCGCCACGGACCGCCATATCGCCCAAGTGTCTATGGCGGGCGCCACAGGTGTGTGGCGCCACTGTGGCGTGGCGCTCGCCATACGAAGGCGCGGCGAGGGCGTGACGGGAGCGCGGCAAGGGCGCGGTGAGGGCGCGGCGGGGCCGCGACGAGGGCGCGGCGAGCTCAGATCTGGCCGCCTAGTGCACTAGGGTAGAAGATGGGGAAGAGAAGAGGAGGGAGAGGAGAGGAAGTGTGGCGGCTGGAGAGGGGGCTGAGAGGGAGAGAGGTAGTGGGGAGAAGTTAGGGTTTAGAAATGGGCTTTAAATGGGCTGAAATTTAAATGGATTGTGTGGTAAAATTTAGATAAATAGATTATTTATTGTACTTTAAATATATTATTAGACATAATTTTAAATATGTTTTTACAATTTTAATTATATTTTTTATATTATAATATGTCTAAAGTGACAATATTGTAACTTGATATTGTATTGCTATGTTTATCATACCATACTAATATTGTTATTTGCAATTTAGTATTTTAGTACTTATATATTGATATAATGATATATTTTTCTAAATCCTATAAGCTATTTTTCTCTATTGTTCGCCGCGCCGATGTATCTATGGCGACGCCGCGCCGCGCGCCATAAGCGCTGTAAAGTTGTGAAGGTTGTAGGTCGCCGCGCTTCGCCGCGTCGCCGTAACAACTATGGTTGGCTGCATTTGACACCTTTATCTTGTTTACTCTCTTTCATTTCAAACATTACAAATTTGGTAGTGATTTATATTGCAGCTCCCACTAGACCAAGGTGGTGGTGAAGGAAAAGCTTTGTATATTGATGCAGAGGGCACATTCAGGCCACAAAGACTTCTCCAGATAGCAGACAGGTAGTTATGGTCATAATGTGATATTTTGCATATTTGTGCTACAGACTGGACTACTAAAGAAGATAATTCTAAATTTCAGGTTTGGATTGAACGGTGCTGATGTACTGGAGAATGTAGCCTACGCAAGAGCATATAATACTGATCACCAATCAAGACTTTTGCTGGAAGCAGCTTCCATGATGGTGGAGACAAGGCAAGTTTATTTTTTTTATAATTTAACCTCTGTTATCTGAATGTATAATTTGATAGTGAGATGCATTCTGTTTCAATACATTCATGTAATGTAGGATTGTAGGGCCATAGTGTCCCCTAGGCTCTAATGTCTCTGAACTAGATAGATATGTATTTTTTCAGGTTTGCTCTTATGATTGTAGATAGTGCCACAGCCCTATACAGAACTGATTTCTCTGGTAGAGGGGAGCTGTCAGCAAGGCAAATGCATCTGGCTAAGTTTCTTAGGAGCCTTCAAAAGTTAGCGGATGAGGTAAATTAGTACATACATTCACCAAATCATGAAGTATATGCTCTTTAGCTTTTTCTTGACTCTGAGACATTTATTGTAACAAATTACAGAAGGAACTAGTGCTGCTGCTAACTTTATGTTGCTTTTTGCTAATCAACTTGCTTGATATTCGCTCTAATATGTGTTCAATATACTGATTCAGTTTGATTGCTTGGTCCAGTTTGGCGTGGCAGTAGTAATCACTAATCAAGTAGTGGCCCAAGTGGATGGAGCTGCAATGTTTGCTGGACCACAGATCAAACCTATCGGTGGGAACATCATGGCTCATGCTTCCACAACAAGGTGTTTTATCAAGAAACTCGACATCTCTCTGCTGCTGCATCTGTTTGCCTCTGCTCAATTCCTCTTTTTTTTCTATAACGTGTCTGATGGTGCATATCAGGCTTTTTCTCCGCAAGGGAAGAGCAGAGGAGCGAATCTGTAAAGTAGTAAGCTCCCCCTGTCTGGCTGAAGCTGAGTCTAGGTTTCAGATATCACCTGAAGGCATCACAGATGTCAAGGATTGAAGGATACAGCATGAGTTGCCCACAGAGATCAATGCTTCGATAAAAATATACAGCCTGCTGTTTGTATCTGAAGTGCCAGATGCTTGGTTTGATGCAGGCCATCCTGAGATGGCATCTGGGGCCCTTCCCTGGATGGCTGGATAGAAGTATCAGTGGTTTCTTGACTGCCATTGCCGTCAGTATTCAGGGGGAATTGGAAAGCCTTCCCTAGATGGCTGGAAGGAAGTATCTAAGGTTTCTTGATTACCGTTGTACAGCAACTCGTCACATGTGGCGTGTCATCTCAGCTTGTAGTTCGCTGTTAAAGTAATTTCGCATTTGCAGCAACCAGTCAACCAATTCCATATTGTTTTTCCGTCCAGAAGTTATATGCATGATAATACAAACTTATATACGTAGTTATTTCGATTTTTCTGGTGTTTGTTCCGTCAGCGTTTGTGAATACTCTCTTAAGACTACTTATAAACTTCATAAATTAGTGTTGAGAATAAAATACCGATATGCCATTTATTAATAAGAAAGTAGTATTGTGATTTGTGAAGTGAGACGTGTATGTAAGAGGTATTGAATGAATAAACTTCTCGATTTGCAAACCGATGGTAAATCAGGAGTTAGAAATTTTTTGGACGGTTTAAGGGATAAAAGTTTTTAGGACTGAGGGAGTATTCCAATGCCACCCTGTATTAGTATTGGTTAGCAAAAGTTGTATTCAAGCATGAATTGATATTGGTTAACAAAAGTTGTCGTCAAGCATGGACTGATGCTAAAATGTTTTCTTGTACGCTTGCCAACAGGTTTGAGTATGCAATTTTGCATGATTATATCATGTGGATTGTAAAAACAACTCTTTGTTATGCACCAAGAAAGCTTATGACGCAAGCAGAGATGTTGCATCCACTTTTGGACACGCAATAACCGTAGAATAGAATCAAGATGAGCTATACGTACTAAATTACAGGTTTACAAATTTACCTCAAGATTGGACAGTAGAGGTGCTACAAAGCAAAAGCAACTTCAGAAAAATCCACGACAGATGATGTATTCATCGAAATACATACGGTAGATAAGACACTTTGGCCACCTTCATAATCAACACCAAAACTGTTGATTGACATCAGAAAGATGCTTATACAAAAGTACAAAACTGGAGACTATCTTCCATCGCATAACATTTTTGTGAATCCTTCGAACATTGCACCATGGCGATACAATATAGCAAAAAAATGACATGAAAACAACATAGATTGAACTACAGTACATCAATACATCATATCTCCTCTGAGGCTCTGAACAACATTCTCTGTACTAGTGATCATAGGTACAATTGGATGAGCTCATCGCTCACAACAGATGGCGTCAGAACACCGAGATCGGTGAGAAGAAGCGTTAGATACTGGGGAGGAGTGTAGTCCCTTGCTGAAGTCTCAACATCCACACCAGCCGGTATCGGAACTCCAAAATCTATTGGTCGGTGAGCTGGTGTCATGTCCTTCTGGTCCAATGGATATAGGCGAGCGAACTACAAATGCAGCCAGAAGCAATATCATATCAGACATGTTGCATGCCAAAGAAGAAAACAAGGCCAAAAAGTTATTCTACCGTTATATTAGGATGCCCCTGCCACCTTAGTATATATAACTTCTGTATGTTCTGGAATTAATTGATGACTAGATAAACAAGTAATCAGATGGACACATCTGCCATTAATTGTTCTGGAATTCAATGAACGTGACTTGAATATTCTTGAATGGATTTGATTTCTAGGAGACATTTTGTGTCTATGTACCAACTTATTTATTTATATTTCCAAACATAATTACAGATTGACAGAACTTGTAGATCAACAACATGAGCAGAGCTATGTTATTGAAGTACACTGTCATAGCATGCATACAATACCTTGTAACTTTCAGCAGCCACATAAACAGGCTTGTTCATACTATGAGCCACAAGAGCTATCTGATAAGTGCCCATCATATTGATTATTCCCCCGCTTTCAACAACCCCATCAGCACCAACAAATACCATGTCAACTTCATCCATGGAATAAGCAACGGCTGAATCAATTAGCACCTTAACAGGAATGTCTAATGCTGCAAGTTCATTTGACATTCGTAAACCTGTTCTATCTGGTCTTCCCTCTGCAGTTGAATAAAATCACACATTATTATGTGTGATTTAAATGCATTAATACAGTAACAGATGCGCAGAATGATGTCTCACGTATTGATTCCAAAAGCAAGAATGGCACAATAACAAATCATTAAAAACATAACTCAACCTCATTATGAATGAATCATGGATACAAAAATTGATTAACTGTTTGCAGATATAAAGAACTTCTCTTCTCTCCAATATGAATTCGATGTAGCATATTAGTTTTTCCACTACATAATACATATTCAAGGAACTCCTGTTGTATTTTGATTTCTACAAAAACATAGGCATTCAGTGGAAGCACATTATAACATGTTTACACCCACGATTTTTATTTATTTTTTGTATTCCAGTACTCTCTGTCATGATTGTTAAATTGTGTAGTTCTTTTTTGCCAGTAAGGTTGATACCGGTTAGGTTGAGAAGGTAAATATCGCCCTAACCGGGGAGACCTTTATTCCTTGATCACAAAGATTACAACTATTACCTCTACCTTTTATAAGGCCAAGACCCTTAATCTCTAAGGACTCTATTAATCTAATCTACTATCCTTTAGGAGGAAATCTAAACTGAATTATCTCTAACTAAAATCTAAACTAAATTATCTCTAACTGGTTCAGCTTGGGCCTTAGCCCAGCCCTAGCCATCGGCCCATAAAGGAGCCTGTAACATTTCCCCCCTCCCCAACAAATAGCTCGTCCACGAGCTGTACTGCTCGGAAGCACTGCGTAACTCTTTGAGCTGCTCTCAAGTTGGCCACTTGTGGATCACTTGAGGCTCCTTTTCATCCTTTGTGGCCAGCCAGCCCATGAAAGGCCCAAGTAGCCCATTGGCTATGGCGGCGACGCATCGGCAAGGAGCGCGGGAGACCGGCCATGCGACGGGCGTGCAGGCGCAGGGCGTGGCGAGCGATGAATGCCGCTTGCGTTGCAATGGCGCGCGTTCAGGCATGGGTGGCGGTGGCGCTCCCAGGCACATGCGGCCGTGGCGAGTAGCGGGCGACGTGGCGCACCGCGGCATGCAGGCCAGGCGGCGGAATGCGGGGGGCTAGCGCATGGACCCGCCGCCCCAAAACCCTAGAATCCCGAGTCGAATCCACCGCTCGGGATGGGTTGACGCAGGTAGGCCTTAGGGTACCCCGCCTCCGTGGTTGCCTCAATCATCGGGACTCTCTGGGCAAGGAAGCACCTCGCCATCTTTGTCCTCAATGCCCTCATTAGTGAGGACCACAACTCCATATGATGCTCTATCAATTTTCTTTTCGATCAACATCAATCTGTGGTCGTCGTCGAGGCGGGCGTTCATCGTGGTCATCTGGCCCATCAGCTGAGTAACTGCCGCCATGAGGAAGTCAAGCTTCTCATCGGCAGTCATTGTCACATGATCTTTGACAAAACCAGACATATTTGTCGTTCCGACTAGCTCTGATACCAAATTGTTACCAACTAGGGTTCTAGGCCTTCTCTTGGGAGTGTGCAAGGGAGAGAGTAGATAGAGTTCGGCTGCAGGGAGAGAACGCAAGGGGTAGGGAGGCAAGGCGCCGCTGGAGTTGCCGACGCCGGCTCCCTGGTTAGCCAGGGTATCAAGGTAATCTCACCCTAACTGGGGAGACCTTTATTCCTTGATTATTACAGCTTATGACTCATGCCTTTTATAAGACCAAGACCCCTAATCTCTAAGGACTCTATTAATATACATCAAGGTTCAGCTTTGAGCCCTTATCTATTTGCCTTAGTGATAGATGAGGTCACGAGGGATATACAAGGAGATATCCCTTGGTGTATGCTTTTCGCTGACGATGTAGTTCTAATAGATGAAAGCCGAGGAGTAAATAGAAAGCTAGAGTTATGGCGTCAGACCCTAGAGTCAAAAGGATTTAGAATTAGCAGGACCAAAACCGAGTATATGAGATGTGACTTTGGTACTACAATTAGTGAGGATGGAGATGTAAGCTTGGGAGGCCAAGTAGTACCAAAGAAGGACACCTTCCGTTATTTGGGATCGATGCTTCAGAGAGATGGTGATATTGATGAAGATGTTAGCCATAGGATCAAAGCGGGGTGGATGAAATGGCGTCAAGCATCGGGAGTCCTATGTGACAAGAGAGTGCCACAGAAGTTGAAAGGCAAGTTCTACAGGACGGCGATTAGGCCTGCTATGTTATATGGGGCTGAGTGTTGGCCTACTAAGAGGCGGCATATCCAACAACTATGTGTCACAGAGATGCGTATGTTGCGTTGGATATGTGGGCACACAAGATTGGACCGAGTGAGAAACGATGACATACGCGATCGGCTAGGAGTAGCGCCAATTGAAGAAAAGCTTATGCAACACCGGTTGAGATGGTTTGGGCATGTCCAACGAAGACCCCCAGAGGCACCGGTGCACAGAGGTATCATAAGACGGGTCAATAATGTGAAGGGAGGTAGAGGGCGACCAAACTTGACATGGGAGGAGGCAATCAAAAGGGACTTGAAGGAATGGAATATCCCAAAGGAGTTGTGTTTGGATAGAAGTGCTTGGAAAGAAGCTATCCACATGCCCGAACCGTGATTAGGTCTTTTCCCTTTTAGTGCTCTTAAAAGCTTTTCCCCTCCCCTTTCTCTCTCTATCTTTTTGGTGACTTCTTGTTGGGTTTCAACTCTAGCCTACCCCAACTTGCTTGGGACTAAAAGGCTTTGTTGATGTTGATGATGTACTATCCTTTAGAAGGAAACTTAAATTGATTTAAACAGAAATCTAAACTGAATTAACAGACTCCATTAACCCTACTCAATCCTATTCAGCTTGGGCTTTAGCCCTAGCTACCGGCCCAACAAAAGAGCCTATAGCATTTCCCCCTCCCCAACAACAGCTCATCTGCGAGCTGTCCTGCTGGGAAGCTATGCTTGAACTCTATAGTGTCACCATAGTGTCATCGCCCTCTACGTCGTCACCCATCTCCAAAAATACTCCCTTGACAGCGCATTTGTGATTGGCAGAATACTTCTCCGGACAGTGATAGCACTCCCCGTTGGCCCGCTTTGCTGCTAGTTCCTCTATTGTGAGACGTTTTAAGCGTGGCTGGTTTGGGGTGGTTATTTTGACCACTATGTCGACCACCCCTCCTTTAGTGATAACTATTGTTGGTCGCACCATGCCTCTGTTGTTGATCCCAGGAGTGGTTGTCTCCTTGCGTTCATAAGCCCTAGCTAGGCTCATGGTCGTATGTAAATGGGACGTAGCATGTAGATCGACATCCGTCAGTAGAGGTTCACCTAGGCCTGCTGTAAATAAGTTCACCTGCTACACAGGAGACAAGTCATCGCAATGGCATAATAACAAAGAAAATTAGTGTCGGTATTCCTCCACTGTCCATGTTCTGTAGAGATCCTTCAATTCAGGTAGGCCATTATGTCTGAGAGGTGGCCCGAATCGCATGTGGACGAAGTCGATGAACTGCGTCCACGAGAGGATGCCATGGTCCCTCCCCAACGCATAATACCACTCTACTGCCACACCCTCTAGATAGAGTGATGCGATCCACACCTTTTCTTCCTCCATAGTCCTCATGCCCCGGAAATATGTGTTGTTCTTGCTGACCCAAGTCAAGGGATCTGATTCACCGTCGAAGGACGGGAATTTGAATTTGGGATGACGAAAATTGGCATCATCTTGACATCCGCAACCATGGAAGCCATTGCTGTCCCCACCTCTATCGCGACCACCATGAGCCTAGCCCTAGCAAGCGCTAGAGTCACGGTCTGCTCGACCATAGAAGTCGCCACTGCTTGGACCACGACTGGCCGGCCAACCGCCGCCCTGGACATGTCGAACGCCCTGATCTTGTCGACCGTAAAAATCACCTCCACGCCCCACCGATCGCCCAGCAGGAGCGTGTGCATCATCACGGCCCCTAGGCGTATTGCGCCCTTGTTGTGTGATTACCTTGTCGTCAGCGTTCTGGACAGCCATGTCATGCTGGGGAAGGGTCAAGGGAGTCAGCCCCTTCCAGAATCTTCTCCAGTTTTGCCAACCTCCGGTCATGGGCATTGAGGCAGCCATTCATCATGGTCATCTGGCCCATCAGCTGAGTAATTGCCACCATGAGGAAGTCAAGCTTCTCATCGATAGTCATGGTCGCAAGATCTTTGAAAGAACCAGACATATTTGTCGTTGTTCCGACTAGCTCTGATACCAAATTAATACCGGCCAGGTTGAGAAGGTAAATCTCGCTCTAACTAGGGAGACCTTTATTCCTTCATCATAAAGATTACAACTATTACTTTTGCCTTTTATAAGGCCAAGACCCTTAATCTCTAAGGACTCTATTAATCTAATCTACTATCCTTTAGGAGGAAATCTAAACTGAATTATCTCTAACTGGAAATCTAAACTGAATTATCTCTAACAGAAATCTAAACTAAATTATCTCTAACTTGTTTGGCTTGGGCCTCAGCCAGCCCTAGCCATCGGCCCATAAAGGAGCCTGTAACAAAGGTACACTATGTTGAATATACTGCGAACACATTTCCAGGCAACTAATATATAGTTCACCATCACCAAGCTATTTGTGTATAGTAATGTTTTGGTATCTTTGATCAAATTTAAAAATATAGATGCATTGCCAAATGCATCTTTGATCAATTTACCTGTGCATAGTACCCGAAAGAGTTTACGATTTGATGCAGCTAGCTTTAGAACTTCCAAAACAACTCTGGAATAACCATGTACCAGAATAGTACATCCATCTGAAATGAAATCCTGGCTGAGCATTGCAATTGTCTTACGAGCCTGCATAAACATTGTACCAAAAGATTAGTTAAAGGTGGAAATTCTCACCTAAACATAAAACTAGATTACAATTCTAGATAACCTTTAGGGATATCTCTCCAAATTTTTCTCCTCGCTCAATTAGTCGTGATTTTGCTGCATCAAACTTCTCATGCTCCAAATGTGAAGTTCTTGTTACAAACCGCATGAATAAATCACATGCGGCAGACAAAGAAATTGAAGTAGCATCCCAAGACTGAAATATAGACAAATTTTGAGGTATTAACTTCCTCAGTAAAAAAAGCATGACGACAGCCATAAAGAATTGTGGAGCTGGAGCAGATCGAAGCAGAAATTAGATAACCATGATACAACATCCATGTGAGATCAGACAAAATTCAGAGTCACTGAGATGAAACAGCATGTCACTAGAAAAGGATCCAACAAAGCAAGACTGTACAAAATAGGAGGGTAGGGTGAAGGCAAGTATATGCATGCACACAACTCAAATTTGAAATAAGGCTGTTGATTTAACAAAATTACAATAATCCAGTCTTACATTTAGACAATCATGAGTACCAAACATATTACATAAAGACAAAGTAGACACAGCATGACCACCACTGTATTTGCAATGATACTAATCATGAAACATTCAGTGGTTGTTTTGATCTCAAAGAATATAGATCAGTTTTTGTAAAACCAATTTTAGCATCAGCTTGTGCAAAACCAATTTTTGTTAGTTATTCTGTTATGAAGTGTTTATAAAAAATTGTTTGGATGACACAACTCTAGTGTTCTTAAGGTGTCGCCTAGGCGTCTGGGCAAGATCCGTGGTTGGACGTCAGCATCGCCTTGGTGCAAGTTTGCATGGCATCCACCTAAGGGTGATATGGCATCGCCCTGACAGCCAACTTCCTAGGGCGTGCACCATATGGGTCACAAAAGGCGGCTAGGCTGGGGCTAGCACGTGCAAAACAGCCAAGCAGCACGAGAAATCTGACGCACACGGTAGGGGAAAAGGGAGAAGAGATAAGGCAAGGAAGAGAGGCCGAGAGGGAAGAGAGGGAAAAGAGAGGAGACGTCGGTTTGCTTGGCGGCGGTGGTCTACTTGGTGGCGGAGGGCAGCTTCTTCGGGAGGCAGTGGTGTCCTGTGGGTGGATATGCTCGGCAGCAGGCGGTGGTGGAGGTGAGCGGAGAGTCAAAGACACGAAGGAGGAAGGTGGTCGCTGAGATCCGGTAGGTGGTGGCAGAGGTGAGCGACAGAACCGCATGAGCAGCTTTAGCGAGGTTGAGTGGACTTGATTACTGCTGTGCTCCTCTCTACCAGCTACGAAACAGCTTCGACAGAGCACGTGCTAATGCCACTCATTTGAAGGAGCTCACAGCCAGTCACAGGTATTCTGTTCTCTATTGAGTAGTTGACTAACAATAGTTGGATACTTGGATTAGTAGCTGGTTTAGTTCACAATAGTTGGCTAGTTGCATGGGACAAGAGAAGAGAAGACAAGAGAAGATTAGAAGAGAGAACAGAGTCAGATCATGGCAGCACCAAGGTAAGTATATATGCTACACTGCTAGTCTACTACTAAAATTTGGAGCAATTATATGTTAGTATGTGTGTATGACATCGCCTTGCCGCACGCCTAAATCGCCTAGGTGGCTGGAAGGGGGTAGGTCGTCGCGCCTCACCTTACCACCTTAAGAACATTGCATAACTCACACAAGATTTACAAGTTTTACCAAGATTTTTGGATTACAGGTAGATAAATTTCTTAATTTATATCACTTTCCTACTTTTCCTTGTTCATGGTTCTTCTCATCTCCATTCTTTCCTCTCTCTCTCTCTCTCTCTCTCTCTCTCTCTCTCTCTCTCTCTCTCTCCCTCACAGCAGCAGACTAGACACTTCTCCATTATTAATTCCAAACAGGAAAGAAAAGAAAAATGAGTTGGCCAGAGATGTGCTAGTCCATGAACCAGTCAAGTCCCATGAGGTGTCTCCGCCTTGACAAACATTGCTGCCAAGTGTGATATTGTGGCCACCATGGATGGCCTCGGAGATCTCAGCCTTGGAACAACTGGGTTGACCTCAAGTCATGCAGCAAAAGCTCTAGAAGTAGCTGACAAAGCATCTGCTCTCCTGGTCACCGGTCTCCTAAGCTATATCAACTCCCGCGCCTCCTTCATCAGGACCCCACCCTCCCATGCCCTGGACAGAATGCAGGTTGAACGCCTTCTTCAATGGAACCACAGTGCATCCACACAGACAGCACAACAATGGTGACACTGTCACCACCACCGGTAGTGCATGGGACCAGCAACATCACTGGCTTCATTGGTACTTCTCGCTTGGCCACAGGTGTTGACTATTGCGATGAAGGAATAAGAATAGCAAAAGTTTGTTTTGGTACAAACGATGTGGAGTTGTTTCTTGGGTACATTTATACGGTCATTCTGTTATGTGATCCAAACAAGAAATTTCAAAACTGTGCTCAAGTAAGTTTTGGAAAAACTGGTTTTCATAAAACTGCTCATCCAAACAACCCCTTAGCTGTTCTAGACCAAGTATTGAGCTAATGAGCTACATGTAACAAAACCAGTGATGACAATGTTGGATACACCAAGAAGTACTAGAAATGAAATTCTGAAGTCCATTTTGCACAAAATGAAAACATGTAACATTTCCTTTCCAGACTAGCATCTTTAACACATCAAGTATACAGATTCATTTATTTCAGGGAACTTGTGGTCACACCTATAAAACATTATAACATTATTACATCTAAAGGTCTGAACTGTGGGCAAAAATAAATTGAATTCATTGTCCTGACTAACTTGACAATAACAACAATTTATCAAAGTGAGCAAAGTTGCAGAAGCGGTAACAAATCCATGAATCTATGAACCCTTGTAAGGACGTAATTAATATCATATTATCAGGTTAGGATGGACCTTGAGTTTGTCGGAGGCCTTCTTGAGCTCGATCTCGAGCTCCATC
Source organism: Zizania palustris (assembly GCA_019279435.1). Taxonomy (NCBI): domain Eukaryota; kingdom Viridiplantae; phylum Streptophyta; class Magnoliopsida; order Poales; family Poaceae; genus Zizania; species Zizania palustris. The sequence continues at coordinate 31,265,330 of JAAALK010000289.1, read as the reverse complement.
ATGGTGGTAGCCCTGCTGGAGCGGATGACGGCAGCAAGCGCCATGATTGCCGCCACCGCTTCCGCGGCCTCGGGCTTGCGGCGCCAGAAGTTGAACTCCTCGATCACGCCCCCACCGTTGCCCCCGGGGGAGGGGAGCGGGGCCGCGGAGTCGGCGTCGGCATCGGAAGAGGGGAGGGAGGCCGCCGCCGCGGCGTGAGCTAACCAGTCGCTGGAGATGACCGCATGGTGCTCGGCGCGCGTCTGGTAGTAGGCGGAGATGGGGGGAGGGCCCGGGTTAGGGTTTTGCGCGGCGTCGGGCTCCATGAGAAGCACGAGACGGAGACGGAGACGAGACGGAGAGAGCGGAAAAGGGGAGGGAAGAAGAGCGCAGTGGTGCGCAGTGGTGCGCAGTGATCCTGGCCGTCCGTTGCGCAGATAACGACGATGCCATTTGTTTGGGTAGAGATGGCAAGGAAAAAATAGAGAAAAATTATTACACGTGAGAATAAAATCGGGCCACAACCAATTCCTATCGAGTGAACCTGACAAGGACGTTCTCTAGGCTCTCGTCCCTAATTTCCCATGGGCCATGTAGCATTGAGATAAAATCTCTACTATATTAAAGCGTCTATTCACTCGTCGTCTGCAGCGTGCTACGTAATTTTCTTCCCCACGTGTGTGTGCAGCCTGCTACGCAACTTCCTCCCTCACTGTGCGTGCGCACCGCAACCACCGTACACACCTTTACCCACGTCGCACACGACGCAACCACTCCCCCGCATTCTTCTCTGGCGTCCCCTCCTCCTTTGCTGCCTACCCTAGCCTCCACGCCCTCCTCAACATCCTCCCATCTCTCATCCGCCCCGCCACATCTATCCATATCCTCCTCCATGCTCATGGCAACGACGAGCTTGCCTTCGAGATCGACAAGAACCTCGCAGAGGCAAGCATAAGAGGCACATGAACCCCTCTCCATTCCTACGGAGGTTGATTCACCTCTCATTTGATCTAGCCAGGTGCGTGTAGCTGTTTTCGAGTCTTTTTTTGTATTTTTGATGTTTTTTAGGGTTGTTTGTGGTCAGAAATGGTGATTTGTTTGTACTGGGGCAGATCTGGGTGGTGGGCAATTTTTTGTGGTGGCCGGTTCTAGGGTTTGTGAGTTTGAGTTCTTCACTAGAGATTGGAGCAGAAAAGAAAGCTGGACGCGGTAGTTAGTTCAACAAAAAAAGACAAAACTTTGTTTGCACTGAAGTAGAAGAAATCCCATGAAGAGCTGCTTAAACAAGTCGACACATAGCAAATGAATGTTGAACAAATGGTTTGTAATTAATCGGATAGATTCTGGCTCCTTAAGAATTCAAAATCATTGCACAGGGAATAGTATGTCATTTTCGATTATAATTGATCAGCATGAAATATCTAGTTAAGATGCATGATTTGACATTATAATTTTGTTTTCTTAATGGAGCTGGCAGACATTGAACTGGCATGTAAACAAAAGGTTGTATTTGGCAACCTAAAAAATGGAAATGCTGCTCTTAAGTCTATTCCGAGTGAGATAAATATTGATGATGTCCAAAAGTTGATGGATGGCACAACTGAGGCTAAGGCTTATCAAGATGTGAGTTTTTTCAACTTTACATGTACACTCATTACTGGTTAATATATTTACAGTAGTGTTATCCCCTGTTTGTTTGGAAGTCGTGGTCTCAAACTGTTTTACTATATCCTTAGTTACCACCTCTTGTATCACCTTAGGTTTCTAGAAAGATTATTTGATCCAATTATATATTATGCCAAACTACTCATACTCTGTAGGTGTTGTGAATGATTATTTTGGTCTGGAACTCTGGATTTTAGAATAGTGGCATTACTGTTTACACCCAAATGCTTCTTGGATACATAAGTTTCTCCTAATTTTATTCAAGATGTGCTTTGTTTCTGTACCATAATTGGATTTCATCAAAAGTACTTGTGCATGATACAACATTGGTCTATGTAATAAACAACTTAAATATGAATAGATCTTCAATGCACTACATGCCTGCATAGGGGGATGAAGCTGAGCCGAACAGAAAAATATGTGTCTTCTAATCTGCAGGAGTTGTAAATCATCTGCCATTTTATTGGGTTTCAATATTTCAGAGTTTTTGTGCAAACGTAATTTGTTTCCTCTTTCATATATTAGTTGGTTATACGAATATATTATATACCATGCATAGAGCTAGCACATGATATCCCAGTTATCTTTTACCATTCAGAAGTTTGAACCCTGAAATTTACACACTATATATTCCTTAACTATTTCATTATTATAATGGACTAATGGTTAATTGAGTATGAAAGTTCAACATTTGATCATCTGTGATGAATGAAGTCCATACCATGTTAAGCTTATAAGAAGGAATGTTGTACTGATCTGAATTTACTTTATTATTGATAGAGCATTGCTTTTTCGCAGCTTGTTGACAGAGCCACTAATAGGAGATATCCAGGCAATTTCGGTGATCAAAATGGAGCCTTTTTAGAGTACCAGGATTCTGAGCATGCTCTTGATCCTGGGAGAACTCCTACCATGCCAGCTTCACCATGGCAGCAGACTATTTGTTAGCCATTGAGGGTACAAGCGCCCCCAACCTGTATCAGTTTCTGAATAGACTGTCGTTGTCTACTGATAGTGAAATGCTAAGAAAGAGGTTGGCCACTGGTGGTACTGATACATATGATGCACTGATTGTAGATATGTCATTGTTGGAGAAGCACAGATCCTCACTTGGGAACAGGAGGTGCAATAGATAGTCTAGATATTAGGTCATTTATTAGCCAAGGAGCCAATTCATATGTATTTGTTCCACAACATCAATATGATACCATGGATAGAAAAACAACAAGTACTGGTGATTTAACCCACCATATCAACGCCCAGATTTGTTGTCATCAAGACAACAGAATCAGGGCACAATTGTAATTAGTAGAGATGGATATTATACATTTTTATGAGTTACATAATTGAATATTTTTCTATGATTTGTTTTGGATGAGAATATATCATATTGTTTCTTATCATACTTGTGACATTATTAAATATGTTTCAATAAATATCATATTCTAAATATGTCTTTACCATTAAAAATAAAATTCTGTTGCAAAGCACAGGCACCTAACTACTAACTTACAGATTTACAAACTCGGTTCAAACGCACCGCATACCTCTTTTGCTCACAAGCTTAACCGGCCAACAGCCCAACCCAAGACACTTGCAACAAAGTGCCTTAGTAGCCCATGTAGTTCTAACCCTACCATTATGATTTCTACACCACACAACCGCAAGTCACAACTCACAGTAGCATGTCTACACTATGCATGGGTACGCGGTGGCTCCACCTAGCAATGACGTTTTAGGATATAGGAAAGGCTATGCTAGCTAGAAATTTTAAAATTTAATCATGTTAACTTAGGAACCATGCACACGAAGGATCATAGATAACGTGATAAGTTGTTGAGGAAGCGTGTCCTCGCTCAACCTCGCCTTACTCTACCCATTCGTCAATGATCTAAGTCAATGAAATCCGGTGATCTCCTCGTGAAGAATATGACGAGCGCCATTATTCAAGTAGTGCCTCCACGGAGTACATACAGGGAGGAAGAACACCTCATGCCAGTGTGCTAGCTCTGATCTCGAGATCTAGGGAGAAACCGATCTCAACTCTTGAGATCGAAGGGAGATAAGAGACGAGGTGGCTAGGGTGTTGGTGATGGCAATAGCGAACCCATGACCTCTCTCCTCCTCCCTTTATATAATACCAAGACATGTGCCCTTAATCACAATTAAGGCCTAATAGATCTAATCTATATCGCTTGGACCAAAACTTCCGGTTTGGTCTTTCGAATTAATTCCTGACTAAAACTTCATATTCCCAACTAGAACTTCCAGTTCCTCCACTAAACCGATTCTGCATTTCCCAACCAGAACTTTTGGTTCCTCCAAGAAACCAATTTTGGATTGCTCAACTGGAACTTCTATTAGCTCTACATCCGGAACTTCCGGTTCCCAACCGAAACTTCTGGTTACCCTAGAATTTTCTTAGGGACAATTCCATCAAACAGTGGTGGCTCCACGCGATGGCATCGGTGACCTCATGCGATAATGACTCTAGACGGCAGTGACGATGACTCTATACGGCAATGACAATGACACTAGGTGGCGATGTCTCCAAACAGTGTCGATTAGCACTAGGTTCGTGGTTAGATCAAGGGAACTCATGAACCTGTCAGGTTTCCCATACTTGCGTAGGGATATGGATGGGTAAAATTCTCTACTCGTGTGCGGGGATGGGGATAAAGATAGTCGTTTTTGTTTGTAATGGGATAGGGTGTTCAAACCGAACGAGGCAGACCCATTGTCATCCCTATGTTTGGGGTAAAATGAAAATTTTCCCATCAAAATGATAAAATTACAGAAAAAAACTGATTCAGATCTAGATTTTTTATTCGGATGTAGATTTTTTGGATATAGATTTAGATACATATATTTTTGTCAGATACATAAACATATATGATATCGATGGTATCTGATGGATATGGATACAAATTCAGATAATCCAGATAAATCTTATCTAGATTATTTGGATTTGTAGGCCTAATAGATATTTTGGCTCAATTATTTATACTTATTGATTTATTTTGAGGTGTTTATCATGTAATTACTAAAATACATAAGGATTAATCGTAGGGTAGGGTGCTCAGGCCCCAAGACCTAGGCAAGCAAGCAGGCTGCACGTACCACCCTGACTTAGGCCAACCACTACCGGTGTCCATCTGTCATCACAGCTGGTCCACCATGCCCCAATGTGTTGTCGTGCTGGCCCACCCTTGCCTCACCTAGCAACTGCGCTAGCTTGCCCCGAGTGCCTCGCCCAGGCCACCTCACTAGCCACGCCCGGGCTAACGTAGCCCTAGTCAGTGCCCCAACCCACCCAGACGTCGCTGGGCTTCCACGCCACTCCTTTGCGTCGTTCACAAGGTAAAGAAGGGAAAGAAAGAAAAGGAAAGAAGGAAGAAAGAGAAAAGGGAAGAAAGAAGAAAGGGAAGAAAGAAGAAAGGGAGAAGAAATAGAAATAGAAAATAAAAGGAAAAAAGAAGTGATAAAAATAGAAAATGAGAATTTTTTGAAGTTGAGATTTTGAATTCAAAAAACTTCATCTAGGATTTTTAAAAAGAGATTTTTTAATTGGATAAAAGTAATTTAGAATTTCAAAAACTTCTAAATTTTTTAAATTGGATACGAGAAGTTTCTCTAGGATTTATTTAAATGGGATCTTTTGAATGATTTTTTATATTTTATTTGATTTTTTAATAATTAAAAAACCATTACAAGTTTCTAATCAAGTGTCGCAACCTAAAATTTTCAAACTTTCTTTCCATTTAGTGAGTAGTCTTACAAATGGACTCAAAAATATGAATATGATTTTTCTACAAAGTTTGGTTCATTATTTCATGCACTTGCAATTCAAATTTGACCTATTTAAATACAAATCCTAGGAACACACTTAATGTATTGAAAATAGTAAATTGATCCAAAAAGATACCAAAATTTTAAATTACATAAGCTATGTTGTATTTTGATTGTAGAAAAAGTTTTAAGTTCAAACGAAGATTTAATCATTGATTTGTTTTTAAACTCAATATATTATTTCTTTAAATCCAAATTCATCTTCGGAGAATCTTTGTCTTTCTTAACATCGTACCTGACAACTTTCTCTAAACTTTTTAAAATTTTATCACAATATCTATGTATCATATTATAATACCATGACATGTCTCGTATTTTTCAGATTTCATTTGATTTTTTAGAATTAAAAACCCATTAAGCTCCATGTTACCCATCAAGTGTCATAATCTAGATTTTTCAAAATTTCTTTTAATTTAGTATATAAGAAGTAAAAATGTAGTCAAAAACATGATTATGATTTTTTATAAATTTTGGTTAATTATTTCAAGCATTTGCGGTTCAAATTTCACATATTCCAATTTAAATCTTAGAAACATACTTAATGAATTAAAAATAGCAAACAGATCAAGAAAAAACAAAAAAAATACATGGAATAAGATATGTTATATTCCGAGTATAGAAAAAATTCCAAATTAAAACCAAGTTGCAAATATCACATAGCCTCAAAACATGTTTAACACAAAGTGATGACTCTTTTGGGTTCGCCGAATGTTTTTTCAAAAATATTTTTTGTGAATGTTATTATCTACTAGACATTTTCATATAAATATGTAGCTGTATTCGTATCCACTCCATATCATCTCCATATTCATATCCGATAATATCTGTTTTTGCATCTGTATCTAGAGTATTTGAATTTGAAAATGAATTCGAAAAATATGAAAATGATATGATATTACTAATATTCATCTGTATCTGATCTATTTTCATATCTACTAGTGATGTAGGTCCAAACATGACTGATACAATGGGCCTACTCATGCTAGGCTGACGTAGGCCCAGCCCAAGATAGGATCTAGCACTAGGGTTCCTTAACGTCATCCACTCGCTTGCCATCACCATGGACGCTGGAAACTGCCATCGAGGAAGCCAACCGATTGTTGTTGTCATGAAAGCCAAACTCCTATCATTTGTTAGAACTCACAACACAGAAGACAACAAGAGACACTGTTTTTTGCCGAGCGACAAACACCCACCAGTACCTACCACTACGGGAATACAATAATTTGCTGAGTGCCTATAGCACTCGATGAAGCCCTTTTTCCACTCGGCTAAGGCTTCGCCAAGTGTCACACTCGGCAAAACGCTCTCGGCAACTAGGCTCTCGGCGTACAGGTGATTCGTCGAGTGTCACGTTGGCTTCATTGAGCGTATGATGCGGCACTCAGCAAAGTAAACCGACTAATGATGGGGGCGACATGACGGTGACATGGCCGAGTGCCCAACATTGCTCTCGGTGAATACAGTGCACCTTTGCTAAGTGCCCGGGGTGGCATTTAGTGAACTCACAAACCCTCGAGCGCCCGGGGCGCAACACGTGTCTGTGCGCCCGACCGAACATGTGGTCACAACTTCACCGAGTGTCACATAAGGCACTCAGCAAAGTCACTAGGCACTCGGCGAAGTTTGCCAGAATGCACAGAATCGTGCCACATGACGCTATTCTGTGTGTTATAGGGTCTTTGCCAAGTGTTACACTTAGCAAGCTCTATTTTTCTTTTCTTTTTTTTTCAAAATTCAGTGCATTTCCAAACATTTATACATTCAAATTTCATCACAAATACACATTTCATCACAAAATTATCATTCATAATTCACATTTCATCACAAATTTCCATTCACATTTCACATCAAAAGTTCACTTCACCGTTCACAATTCACATCACAAGTTCACTTCACCGTTCACAATTCACATCATAAGTTCACTTCACCGTTCATAGTTCACATTACAACTTACGGATGTTACCGCTCCTAAGGATCCCAAGGAAGTGGCTGTGTATTTGATCCGGATACCGATGATTGAAACTACGAAAAGAAATTAGTTAGCACAACTATATATAACAATACGATGAAAACAATATTACAAAATCACATTGCCACTCTATGGAGTGTGTAGAGATATTTAAAGTTGAGGAAGTGCAAGGAGTGGTTGTGGTGACTAAGGCTGACACATTTGACCTAAAGAAGAGTAATCCATCATCTACACAAAATATTGTTGCATCTGGGCATGGGCTTGCATCTTGGCCTGCATCTAGGCACGGGCTTGCATCTAGGCCTACAACTCAACCTATTGGGTCTGCCACTTGGCATCCATCTCGGCCCTTTGTCTTTGCTCTTCATCCAGTCGGGCCTAAAAATCATCATTGCAAGGTCATTATCGTTCCAAAACAAAGAAAGTAGAAATATTTGAGGATTAATGGAATACAACTAACCTAGAGCTCGTTAATGAGACTCTGTGATGTGTCTGGGCGATTGCATGTACCCGGACCAGAGCTCGAGATCTAAGCTATCACTTGAGAGAGAGTAGGGGTATGAGAAGCATCGATCGCGTCGTCGCTCATAAAATAGCACCCATGTCTTTTGCCTCCTCTAGCCCTCATAACCACATCTCCATCGATGCTATCATAGGATAGCTCATAATCAGGACCATGTAGCCATCGTCATGTAGTCCTAGAGGCATTGATACGTGCTTGGGGTTGTATATGCCTCGGTAGGGTTATTTGGATTGTATGTGTTGCCTTCAATTGCCCTCTCCTTGTGAGCCAGAGCAAATTCCATGACTTGGGAACATTCTTGACTCGTGTTGGTTGTTGACTGCAACAAGAAAACAGTTAGAGCCACATAATGCAATCAAGCGAGAGAAAGAAAACAAGTAACTTCATACCCATCTCGCAGCATATTGGTCAAGGTTTAGCGATCCTTGATGGTGTGGTGCCCCTGGCATGAGTAGGCGTCTTTCTCGGTAGACATTGTGGCTGCTTTGCCACTCGAGAGAGCACCACTTATCAACAATATGCCCCCATCATTGAAGATGAGTGGTGCACCACTACGGAGGAACCTACATATCCATGTAAAATGTATAAAGAAAAGATATCAAGTATTGCAAGATAAACTATAAAACATTTACCATCATGTATTGCTCACGTGTCAGATACGTGGTCCTGACATCCTTTTTCTTAATCTTCTATCCAAGTTGATGAGAGTAGTATTGGATCACAGCTTGAATACGAGCCTCATAATGCATGTCAGTGACAAGCTTATTAGCGCCTCTATTGATAACATCAGAAGCCTAATCTGCATACCCCTCATCACACCTAAAGAAGTCCCGCATATAGGTGTAAAGAAAAAGTTATGTAATCAAAATGTGATTAGTATTGACAAATATAATGTGAACATAAGCTTACCTAGGTTTCAGCTCTCACTCGATCGGCTATGTGGGAAAATTGCCTCCCTTCTCAGTTAGGGGCGTCCGGCGCACTTTCGTAGTATTTCCATGAGTATGTCGGCTCAATCCTCCCAATAATAAAATATAAGACAATGAACTTCTCATTGATAAAAGCCCAAGGATGTTGTTCATATGGCATGAGCACTCGCGGCCTCCCCATTCAATCATTATCTAGCTCCTACCTCGGTGTCTCGAAAAATTGTTAGTATATGTGTTGAAATACTAAACATGTGAAATGAGTGAATTATAGTCTTCATATAGCAACTTACTTATTTCTATTGAGTCAGATGAGCCCACATTCAGGTAGTGGCATTGGTCGCCTCAAGAGTATTGAAGGACCGCACGGCCACACTACAACCTCCCCCCAGCCTCCTCCTCTCCCCTAGCCTCCTCGTCCTCCTCCTACAACTTGTAATCCTAGTTGGCACAGGTGGCCCGTTTCTGGCTCGTAGTCTTGCTCAAGGCCGTAGGTGCCTTTCCTCTCGCTACTACCTTCTTCGTTCTCCTAGCTTGAGGTTTATTTGAGAACCTGACCTCATCTTTAGAGATAGATTTATTTTAGACGCTCTTCTAATTACGCCCTCTATTTTTCTCCTTAAACCCTCACCATTTTTAATCACCTGCTACGAAAAAGAGTAAATCACTTTAGATGAACTGTGCAATGCGTTCTAAACAAATTTAATATACATTAAAACATAAGTCACATACAACTACTATAAATAGTCATCGTCGTCCAGATTTACTGGATCATATGTATCGTCATCACTATCACATGATATGATATAATCATCTTGGTGATTGGGGGTGGAATGTTGTCGTCACTGTAATTGCTTACATGTAATCTCTCTAGTAGTTCTAAGTCCTTGCCATTCTCAACCTAATTTTATTCGTTATGTACTTCCATGTCTAGACCTTCCATCAAGTCAATCAGGGAACATCAAGGTTTGGAACCACTCAAGTACTTCCCTCCTCTGAGCCCTTGTTAGAACAAAATCTGACTTTGTCTTCGTCTAGAATTTCCTGTCTCTAAGAGGTACCATGTCGAGCTTTAGCCTGTTGCATAGAGCCGCTTGATCAACTCGGGTATTGATGTTGTCCTTTATCTTCTCAGAAATATCCATGATTATACCGAAAATGGCCTCGACAACATTCTTCTTAGTGTGTATTACATCAATGTTGTATGGAAGTAGGAGATCATCGAAGTAGGGAAGATTCCATAAACATGGCTTATGAGTCCATGCGTGTTGCTCACCATATCCGATAAAACTAGGTCCTTGTGCATTGATTTACAAAGACTCTAACTGAGCACGAACCTAGACCCTAGTCATCTTAGGTGGTGTTGAGTCTTTAACAGTCACACTTTTGTAAAGTTATTACTATCCCTTCTGAACGGATGGTTTCGAGGAAGGAATTGTCGGTGTTTGTCGAACGAGGAATATTTGTCACCCTTAGCCAACCAAATGAACTTCAGATCCGCCCAATATATTGGGCACACAAACTTCCCATGCACGCACCAGCCGCAACATATCACATACATGGCATGTCATGTAGGGAGTACATGTACCAAACATACATTCTGAAGTTTGTCTTCGTATAATGGTCATATGTCCACACATCATCTTCCCAAGAATAGACCAAATCATCCATCAATGGCTCCATGTACACACTCATATTTTTCCCCCGATATTCAAGCCCTAAAATTATCAAGGACAAGGATATGTTATGTCATCGAAAGATGGCGTCAAGGGGAGGTTGAAGGGGATAACAAACATTGGCTAACAAATGTATGTGGCAGTCATCATACCATATGGATTGAACCCATCTATTGCTAGATAAATTCGTACATTTTGTGGCTCTAAAGCTTTCTTGGGATAGAGTTGATCAAACATCTTCCACGCTTCACCATCAGATGGATGTCCTAGCTTATCAGGGTTGTAATGAATCCCTTTTTGTGTCATGTCATCTGTTTGACAGACTCATCGGTCATGTAAAGATGTTGGATCTTTGGTATGAAGGGAATGTACCGAAGGGTCTTCACGAGAATTGAGAAATCCCTCATCCCATCATCAGCAGAGTCTACCTCAAGATACCTAGAAGATTTGCACTTCACGCAACACGTTGCATCTGTGTGTTCTTTCCTAGATAAGATGCATCCATTTGGACAAGCATTTATTTGCTCATTGAGGATCCATGTTGAAGATCATGTGACTCATGGCTCCAAAAGTAATGAGTGATTGTCAACGGAAGTCAACCAAGAGAGAATAGGAGATAAGAAAAGAAGACCTATCGTGTCTTGACCGCATGTGACTTAGGTACACGGGCGACGAGTGACTGCTTGGCTAAGGGAGCCTCATAGTCAGGCCGACCCAATCCGAGTATATAGGCTAGGAACGGTAGGGGACTCGTCGTGGTTTGACCGGGTTTGACTCAGGTAAACGGGTGGCGAGCGACTGTTAGGCCAAGGGGGCAGTAGAGTCGGGCTGACTCAATCTGGGTACCCAGGGCAGAGGCGACGAGCGCTTTGTCGATTTCGGTGCAAAACCGACACCCCAAATCTAGAACGTTGATCGGAGATCTGATGGTCTTGAAGCGAAGCCGTAGATGCTACGAAAGCTTTGTGTCAAGACAAGTTACCTTTAGTTAGGATTTTACTATTTTGTCTGTTTAGGCCTGCAATTTTATTTTGTGTCTCTCTATAATTTACCCTAAGGGTAATTGAATCATTTTCTATTTTTAAACTACCTATAAAAGGCCATGTATACCCTAAGATTTTACCAACTCACCAAAATTGTAAATCAGAGTTCCATAGAAAAAATTTCGTTATGTTTCCCCTGTTCTTCCCCACTCCACCGTCGGCCAGCATTACTAGAATTATGTTTGGATAATAAAGAGGCTGAAAATGACAAAGAAATAAAAACCATAAGAAATAATCCAAGTTTTGAATTGGGTAATTTTTGTTAAATTCCCAAAGTCAAAATAATATTTTAGGACTTTTTTCTGAATACCTTTGCAACTAGCATAGAAAATACAAAAGAATTTTAGGAATTATTTTAATTTGAAAAAGGAATTTAAATCTCAGTGGGCCGCTGTTGATAGAAAAAATGGCATTAATGGCCGAGATTGAAAAAATATCAGTTTTTAGTAATTTGGGCCAAAAGTACACATGTCCAGGGTTAGGCCGAAGCCCTACAGGACCGAAGGTCCATTGGGCTATGGGCTCCGAAAGCCTCTGGCCAGCCCACGGCCTTCGGCTAGGAAGCTTTCGAAGGCCCACGCCGCCGAAGCTTCGACCCGAGGAGCAGGCTTCGACGGGCCTGGCCGAAGCCCACTTCGGCAGAGACAGAGTTGGATACAATTTCGACTGAGTTTTTTTATCTCCATCCAAGCTGAATTAATAGCAGATTAGATCAGAGATTAAGTCCCTATAAGCAGAGAGGCGAGGCCAGCGTAGAGGCCCCTCCAACACAAATCAAACCAAAGCCCTAGCTTTGATCGCATTTACTTTACCTTTATTTTCTTGTACCTCTTTGTGGGTTCGACTGGAAGCCCTCCGACGGCCACTTCGGAACAGTGGTAAGCCTTGTTACTTCGCTCGTGAAGTATCTGTTAATCTACGTAATAGATTTCTATCGCCTTGTTACTTCACCTGTGAAGTATCCGCTAATCTGCGTAACAGATTGCTACCTTCGCTACTAGTGCAACACTTAGCAGAATTCGGTCCTAAGGCCGAATTAGTACTTCGAATCTTCTGTTGCAGGGTACCTACGTTCAGAGCTGCTTCGTCAGAGGAGTCCGGGGTTGAGAGATCAATTTCGGAGGCTGCCAGAACACCCTTTGGCGAGTCTGCAGGCTTCGACAACACACTTCGCCAGCACACTTCCTCGCGACAGGCTTCGTGTAGCGCCCCGATTTATACAAAATCGAGACATTATTGAATTTCCATAGAAAAACAATAATACAAGAGGTTCATCATGCGACAACGTACATACGGTAAAATTCATGGTGCGCAGACCATATTTATTACAACATTGTTTTAATAAAACAGTAGAGTAAAATAATTAGAAAACGGCATGACGAACTTCTTCTTCAGGATTTTTCTTCTTGACTGGGTCGCTACTCCAGACCGTCTTCGAGATAAGCATCCTCTGTGGGGTCCAACGGGTATGAGTACAAAGAGTACTCAACAAGCCACCGCAAATGCAAATAATAATGCAGGATAATAAACAAGGAAGGATAAAGGCTAACAATGCGGAATAAAGCAGTTGCAGTTATGGCATTTAGTGTAATCATATTTTAATCATGCGGAAAGTAAACATGAGCATCATCAACATCAACTAACTCGAGGAGTACGTTTTACCTCCTCGCACAACGGTCCTTACATGACAAACAACATGCACATCCATATTCAAGTAAACTAACTGGGGGATGTCACGCAACCCGCCCTTGACCGTGGGCTCGGCTTTTCGAAAAGATTTAAGACTCTGATCAGAGATGTACTACTGTACCCACAAGGCACGCACTCATCTCAACGAGATGACCCATTTCACGGGAACTCGTGCCAAAACCTCAATATGAGATGTTCCAAGCGATAACCACCCGCTCTAGGTTTCGCCGGCGCGCCGGGCCGCATCCCGGCTAACGTCGCACCCCCTTTTGCGCCACATTGGTACAAGTCACCCGCAGGTGCAACTTGACCCATCTCCAAGTGGTGGCCTCGGTTTGGAACAACCCATACCTTAGTTAGGACTTACCCACTAGACTTGTGGTTAGTACGTAAGTGTATTGCAACGGATCCCTCAGACCGGTCCTTATAGTGCCCCGGGTGCGACTGACCAATGCCCTAGCTTGCACCCGGAACCCACCATGCATACACTCACAACCATGACTCATCACCAACAGAATTTCCAAGGATAAGAAGCAACGGGGATCATATAATAGAACCATTTCACTACGACTCATTTTATCCTATAGCGGCCGTGTCAATACATTGGACACTAGCTAATATCATTGATCATATGGTGACAAGGAGGTTAGGCGAGATAGCATGGCTTGGGTTGCACATCAAGGTCGGGGGATCCTAAATAAATATAATGTAAGGGTTCATTTGACTAATGCATATACATAACCTATGTGTTTTAGCGATAGTCAATTCAGACATGGGTTCAATATGTTCAAAAGAATTGTTTGGTGACTTGCCTTGTTCAGCAAAGGGAGAGGGAGGGACTTCGGGGAAGTACTCCGGCTCCTCGGCGACGTCGTAGTCTTTTTAATATAAAGTAAAATAAAAAGAACACAACATCCAATCAAACAATATAACATTACATTATAAACACGTAAGTTTAAGTTGGTTTGATTACAAATAAAATAAATTCAAAGATTAAAGTTCTGAAATTCATTTCTCCATTAATTTAAAGTGAATTTAAATGAATTATTGTCTTTCATAAAAAGGGTTTCAAGTGTGTATAATACTACATTAAGTTTTCTAATCAATTTAATATAAATGATTCAGGGAAAACTCAGTGGTTTTAGTGTTTAAACAGAAAGGGACAATTATATAAGTTTTTCTGGAATTTAAATATTTAAATTTACATTTAAATCCTAAGGGCATTTGAATACTTATTTAAATAAACATGAAAATGTCCAAGTAAACCTACTGTTTTATTGCATAAACATGTAGAGAATAATTTTATGAATTTTCTGAAATTGGAATGGTAATTTTTGGAGTTCAATTGCATTAGATATGAATTTTACAAGTTTAAAAGCATTTCTGGAATTTATTTTCAAACTTTAAACCCCTCGGGTCCACGGTGAGCCAGGCCCACGGTGAACCCGCGCACTGTGCGCGTGCACCGGGTCGATCTGGACCGTCGGATCTAGATCCGGTGGCCAGGCGCGAGGCGGGAGGGTTAAGTGACAACGGACGGCCAGGATTAAAACGCGCGAAGGGGTACCACGTGGACGCACGAGATCGCGCGTCGGGTTAAATGGAAATCGACGCGCGAGATTAAAACGTAACGCTTTGACCAGATCCGACGGTGCGGATTAGATCGCGTACGTGGGTTCACGCGCGTCGTCCGATCGCGATCGTGCGGCCAGGATTTAATCCGGCACGACACGCGCTAAGGGGGTTATACCCCCCTTCGTCTCCGGCGACGGTGGGGTTCGGGTGCGGCGACGACGGCGCCTACGAGGGGGCTAGGCCCTAGCTCTATGCGAAAACGGAAAGAGGAGGCCAAGGCGGTCACGAAGGTACCTTAGTTGGCGAAGGAGGACGGCTGACGGCGGCCGGCGGCGAGGGTAGACGCGAGGGGCTTCTCGGGTACTCGACGACGGTGGGGATCCAGCGATCTCCTTGGCCAGCGAAGGTGTGGCCGAGGTGGGGGTGGTCCTTGCGGTTGCAGAGGTGCGGTCGACGAGGACGGAGGGGTACTCCGGCGACGGCGGTCGACGGCTGGAGAACAGGAGGCGGTGTGGCGCTAAAAGCCAGGTGGTGGGCGCTCTGTGTGTTCTCGCAAGGCGTAGGCGTGGGGGTGAAATGCGGGTGACCGGGGGGTTTAAATAGGATCACCGGCGGGGGCAGGGGGGGCGTAATCGACGGTGGCCGGGGATAAATGTGCCATGACGCCGGCGAGCTCGGGTTGACGTGGTTCAACGCACCTGGACGTGAATCGGGCGGGATTAATAGGGGGAAACGGCCGGCGCGGTGAGGGGAATTCAATGCACGCGTCGGATTAAAGGGAGGGGGCCAGCGAGGGCGGATCCTAGGCGGAGTTAGGGTTTCGGCCGGCGAGGGGGGGGGATCCGGGGCGGATCTCGCGGGGACGAAGGTCCTGACAGGCGGGGGCCACGGGCCAGTGAGCGCGGGCGAGCGGGGGTGGCAACTGACGGGTGGGGCCGGGTTGTCGGGTTCGCGCGCGAGGGGAGGGATTCGGCGCCGACAGGTGGGACCGGGTTGTCAGCCTAAGGCGAGCGCGGTAACGGGCTGGGCCGGCCGGGAGAGAGAGAAGGGGGGGGGGAGCCCATTACTGTTCTATTACTTTTCTGAATAAAAATAATTCCAGAAAATAGATTAAAATATTAGGGCTACTTCCAAGGCTGGTAAAAATTTATAAAAATTCTCAAAATTATATTTTGGTCTCAGGATTATATACAAAAAGTTTCACCTCCTGATTTGGTCATCTACTCTATGTTGTAGTTCAAAAGGGTATAAAAGGGGTTTAAAGGTATTTTCTGAAATAACAATTCCAATAAATTGAATTTAATAATATTTTTATTGTTTTGAAAATTTGGGGTGTTACAAACCTATCCCCCTTACAAGAATCTCGTCCTCGAGATTGGAACGCTACTCGAATAACTCGGGGTATTGGGCTTTTAGTTCGTCTTCCTTTTGTTTTTCTCGGATCTGGTCTATTAAGACAGGCCGAGACTCCAAGGCAGCGAGGTACGCTCGAGTGGTGATCCCTAGATTTAGCCTTTCCATCTCCTTATAAAGTAAAGGAGCTTGGTCCTGAATCATGATGGCATTGCAGTACCCTTTTCGACTAAGGGCGTCTGCCACCACATTCGCTTTGCCCGGATGATAATGGATGCCCAAGTCGTAATCCTTGATCAATTCCAACCATCTCCTTTGCCTGAGATTCAGATCTGGTTGGGTGAATATGTACTTGAGGCTCTTGTGGTCGGTGAAAACCTCACACCGGTTTCCCACAAGGTAATGTCTCCATATCTTCAAGGCATGAACCACGGCTGCTAGTTCCAGGTCGTGGGTTGGGTAGTTCAGCTCGTGCGGTCTCAGTTGCCGGGAGGCGTAGGATATCACTTTCCCTTCTTGCATTAAGACGCATCCCAGTCCTTGACGCGAGGCATCACAGTAGACGTGGAAGTCTTTCCGGATGTCTGGCAGAGTCAGAATAGGAGCTGATACTAGCTTCTTCTTGAGGGTCTGGAAGCTCTCTTCGCAGTCGGGGGTCCATTCAAACTTCACTTCCTTCTGCAGAAGTCTGGTCATAGGCTTGGCGATCTTGGAAAAATTCTCGATGAACCGGCGGTAGTATCCGGCCAATCCGAGAAAACTCCGGATCTCGGTCACGGTGGTGGGCTGCAGCCAGTTGGTTACCGCTTCTACGGTGGTTGGGTCCACTGCTATTCCTCCGGCAGATATGACATGACCGAGGAACTTCACCTCAGACGACCAAAATTCGCATTTGCTGTATTTGGCGTACAGTTGCTGCTCCCTTAGCTTTCCGAGGGTCAGACGGAGGTGAGTCTCGTGTTCTTCCTTGGTCTTGGAGTAAACGAGGATATCGTCGATGAATACCACGATGAACTTATCCAAGAACTCCATGAATACGTTGTTCATCATGTTCATGAAAAAGGCCGGGGCATTCGTGAGTCCGAACGACATCACGGTGTACTCGTAGAGTCCATAGCGGGAGGTGAAAGCAGTCTTGTGTATATCTTCCTCCCTGATCCTTAACTGGTGATAACCTGACCTGAGGTCAATCTTGGAAAACACCGAGGATCCTTTCAGCTGATCGAACAGGTCGTCGATCCGAGGCAATGGATATTTGTTCTTGATAGTTACGTCGTTCAAGGCTCTATAGTCCACGCACATCCTCTTGGTCTTGTCCTTCTTCATGGCAAATATAACCGGTGCACCCCAAGGTGAGGTACTCGGTCGGATGTAACCTTTCTGCTCAAGGTCTTCGATGTTGCTCTTGACTTCGGCTAGTTCATTGGCGGCCATGCGGTATGGGCGCTTGGAGATTGGAGTGGTCCCCGGGACAAGCTCGATTCTGAATTCGATGTCCCGCTTGGGAGGCATTCCGGGCAGATCTTCGGGGAAAACATCTGCAAACTCCTTGACTATTGGCACCTCTTCAAGAGCTATAGAGCGAAGGGATGCTCCGAGTGGTTTGCGACTGACCATCCGGAAGATGACGGTTACGCCTTCGGGACTGGTCACCGTGACGGACTTGTTGGCACAATCGATCACTCCCTTGTGCTTCATCAACCAATCCATACCTAGAATAAGGTCGAGTCCGGTGCATTGGATGAGGACAGGCTCGGCCCGAAACAGCACTCCTTGGATGTCAAGTTGAACCTTAGGGCTGTAGAAGCGAGCTGAGGTCCTATTGCCGGGGGTGGCAATCACCATGGGAATCGGTAGAGGGAGCACGTCCAGATGGTTCGTTTTTGCAAAATCTTCCGAGACAAAGGAGTGGGTTGCTCCAGAGTCAAATAATACGACGGCCGGTACGGAATTCATAGTAAACGTACCGAGTACGACTTCAGGAGCCTCCTGAGCTTCCTCCGCGCTGATGTGGTTGACGCGGGCGCGAACGGCCTGGTGGGGTGCTGCGCCTTGGTTCTGCTTGGGGTGAGGACACTGGTGCGAGTAGTGCCCTTCCTTGCGGCAGTTGAAGCAGACGACCGGCCTTCCTTGACGATCCCTCAAGATCGGGGCCTTGGCTGCCGGTGCCGGCTGAGCGGCCGGAGCTGGTGGAGCGGGGCGAGGATGCCCGGCGTTGGATCCACCGGCTGCATGAGGTGGCCTGAAGGCGGGCCGAGGATGGTAGGCGGGTGCTGGTGGCGGAGGGACGAAGCGGGGCCTCTGAGTGTTCGCCTGCTGGTGCTTGAAGGCGATCATCTTCCTCTTCTTGAGGTCCAGCTTGTTCTGCTCAGTCTCTTGGATGAGCGCTTTATTGACAAGCCGCTGGAAGTCGGCGAAGTCGGCGGCGACGAGCTGGATGGACAGCTCATCCTTAAGTCCCCTGAGGAACTTGGCTTGGCGGAGGGCGTCGGTGCGCACTTCCTCCGGTGCGTAGCGTGCGAGGCGGTTGAACTCATGGAGGTACTCCATGACAGTCCTGTTGCCCTGCTGCAGGTCGCGGAACTCCTGCTGCTTGACCGCGATGACACCGGCGGGGACGTGAGCGGCACGAAAGGCGATGGTGAACTCCGCCCAAGTCACCACGTGGCCCTCTGGCTGGGACGCACGGTAGTTGTCCCACCATTCAGCGGCGGGACCCTGGAGCTGGTGAGTGGCGAAGGCCACTCGCTCACGGTCTGTGCAGGGGAGGAGGTCGAGCTTCTTCTCGATGGTGCGGAGCCAATCTCCGGCCTCCATCGGGTTGGTCGTGCTCGAGAAGATGGGCGGGCGCACGCGCAAGAACTCGGAGAGTTGCGGAGCGGCCGCGGGTGCTGGTGCGCGAGGAGCGGGCTCCCCGTTCTGCAGACGGTCCAACTGAGCCTGTTGGTGCTGCATTTGGGTGAGGAGGGCGGTAATCAGATGATTCTGATTTGCCATCATTTCCGCCAAGGTGGGGTGGTTGGCGGAAGGCGACCCGGATTGGCGCGGGCCTGTCGCACCCCAGTTGGGCACAACTCCCTCGGGCGCATCTCGGCTTCCTCCTGCTCCGTTGTTGGAGCCGGTGTTCTGGTGGTCGGTCATCTTCTGAATATCCAAAGTGAGGAAACAAAAGATGACGAAACAATAATACAACCAAAAATTTACATATAGCATTCGAGCACACATATATATCAAGTGGTATAAATTGTTTATTACAATCAAGTTCTTATTCCATCTACAACCCAACTCGTTGCAGACGGCACCACATACAAATTTTAGATATTTATTAAGATCCGCGTCTCCTAACGCCTACTCGCCACCGGAGGCGGTCTCCGTGCTCTCGGAACCACGAGTGCGCGGCTCCAGAGAGATGGTGGGCTCGAGAAAATTCTCGATGATGGAGTCGGAGACGAGGCCGGGGCGTGGTGTAGGGGCGCTGGTGGAAGGCCTGGCGGGGGAGGGTCGTGACGGGATCCTCTTGGGGCGAGGGAGGGGCTCACGGATAGGCTTCTTCTTCCTTGGAAGAAGAGGAACCATCTCCGCGATGTCCTTCTGCAGCTCCATGATCTTGCGCTGCAGCTCGCCGTTCTGCTGGATCAGGTTCTTCGTTTCTTCACGAAGAAACGCGACCGCCTCATGGTGCTCGTCGGCGTCGAGCACCGCCTCGGTATGGAGATCATCCATGGCCTGCAGAAGACGCGACTGCCGGGCCATGACCGGATCACGCACGGAGTGAACTCCGAGGTAGATGCTACGGTGGGCTCCGGGAGTACGTTTTGGTACAAGCCGGAAGGATGAGTTCTGAAGACGATCGTCGTAGATCATCCTCAGCTCCATGAGGGCCTGGAGGGCAACTCGTTGACACGCGACGTCGAAAGTCGGGCCTCCAAGTGCGGTGGTGTAGGGCGGCAGGTGATCTCCGGAGCCATGGACGGTGAGGGAGACGTCACAAGGCCCGACGAACTCGTCGGGGTAGACTCCTTGAAATTCGGGTTCGAAGAGGAACCCGAGGAAGGTGAGCATCATGCGGAGCTCCCAGACGAAGCCCTCATAGTGGCGGCAGTAACTGTGAACTTGGTAGACTGGCATCTACAAAACAGCAAGTTGAATAAAAGTGAGGAGAGGAACAAAGTTTATGAAGTAGATTTTCAAGAAATAATTTCCTATGGCTTGATGGCTAGGCGGGTCTGTTTGGCTTCCTACAGTCAAGTCGGCTCTGATACCATCTTGTCACGCCCCGATTTATCAAAATCGAGACATTATTGAATTTCCATAGAAAAACAATAATACAAGAGGTTCATCATGCGACAACGTACATACGGTAAAATTCATGGTGCGCAGACCATATTTATTACAACATTGTTTTAATAAAACAGTAGAGTAAAATAATTAGAAAACGGCATGACGAACTTCTTCTTCAGGATTTTTCTTCTTGACTGGGTCGCTACTCCAGACCGTCTTCGAGATAAGCATCCTCTGTGGGGTCCAACGGGTATGAGTACAAAGAGTACTCAACAAGCCACCGCAAATGCAAATAATAATGCAGGATAATAAACAAGGAAGGATAAAGGCTAACAATGCGGAATAAAGCAGTTGCAGTTATGGCATTTAGTGTAATCATATTTTAATCATGCGGAAAGTAAACATGAGCATCATCAACAGCAACTAACTCGAGGAGTACGTTTTACCTCCTCGCACAACGGTCCTTACATGACAAACAACATGCACATCCATATTCAAGTAAACTAACTGGGGGATGTCACGCAACCCGCCCTTGACCGTGGGCTCGGCTTTTCGAAAAGATTTAAGACTCTGATCAGAGATGTACTACTGTACCCACAAGGCACGCACTCATCTCAACGAGATGACCCATTTCACGGGAACTCGTGCCAAAACCTCAATATGAGATGTTCCAAGCGATAACCACCCGCTCTAGGTTTCGCCGGCGCGCCGGGCCGCATCCCGGCTAACGTCGCACCCCCTTTTGCGCCACATTGGTACAAGTCACCCGCAGGTGCAACTTGACCCATCTCCAAGTGGTGGCCTCGGTTTGGAACAACCCATACCTTAGTTAGGACTTACCCACTAGACTTGTGGTTAGTACGTAAGTGTATTGCAACGGATCCCTCAGACCGGTCCTTATAGTGCCCCGGGTGCGACTGACCAATGCCCTAGCTTGCACCCGGAACCCACCATGCATACACTCACAACCATGACTCATCACCAACAGAATTTCCAAGGATAAGAAGCAACGGGGATCATATAATAGAACCATTTCACTACGACTCATTTTTATCCTATAGCGGCCGTGTCAATACATTGGACACTAGCTAATATCATTGATCATATGGTGACAAGGAGGTTAGGCGAGATAGCATGGCTTGGGTTGCACATCAAGGTCGGGGGATCCTAAATAAATATAATGTAAGGGTTCATTTGACTAATGCATATACATAACCTATGTGTTTTAGCGATAGTCAATTCAGACATGGGTTCAATATGTTCAAAAGAATTGTTTGGTGACTTGCCTTGTTCAGCAAAGGGAGAGGGAGGGACTTCGGGGAAGTACTCCGGCTCCTCGGCGACGTCGTAGTCTTTTTAATATAAAGTAAAATAAAAAGAACACAACATCCAATCAAACAATATAACATTACATTATAAACACGTAAGTTTAAGTTGGTTTGATTACAAATAAAATAAATTCAAAGATTAAAGTTCTGAAATTCATTTCTCCATTAATTTAAAGTGAATTTAAATGAATTATTGTCTTTCATAAAAAGGGTTTCAAGTGTGTATAATACTACATTAAGTTTTCTAATCAATTTAATATAAATGATTCAGGGAAAACTCAGTGGTTTTAGTGTTTAAACAGAAAGGGACAATTATATAAGTTTTTCTGGAATTTAAATATTTAAATTTACATTTAAATCCTAAGGGCATTTGAATACTTATTTAAATAAACATGAAAATGTCCAAGTAAACCTACTGTTTTTATTGCATAAACATGTAGAGAATAATTTTATGAATTTTCTGAAATTGGAATGGTAATTTTTGGAGTTCAATTGCATTAGATATGAATTTTACAAGTTTAAAAGCATTTCTGGAATTTATTTTCAAACTTTAAACCCCTCGGGTCCACGGTGAGCCAGGCCCACGGTGAACCCGCGCACTGTGCGCGTGCACCGGGTCGATCTGGACCGTCGGATCTAGATCCGGTGGCCAGGCGCGAGGCGGGAGGGTTAAGTGACAACGGACGGCCAGGATTAAAACGCGCGAAGGGGTACCACGTGGACGCACGAGATCGCGCGTCGGGTTAAATGGAAATCGACGCGCGAGATTAAAACGTAACGCTTTGACCAGATCCGACGGTGCGGATTAGATCGCGTACGTGGGTTCACGCGCGTCGTCCGATCGCGATCGTGCGGCTAGGATTTAATCCGGCACGACACGCGCTAAGGGGGTTATACCCCCCTTCGTCTCCGGCGACGGTGGGGTTCGGGTGCGGCGACGACGGCGCCTACGAGGGGGCTAGGCCCTAGCTCTATGCGAAAACGGAAAGAGGAGGCCAAGGCGGTCACGAAGGTACCTTAGTTGGCGAAGGAGGACGGCTGACGGCGGCCGGCGGCGAGGGTAGACGCGAGGGGCTTCTCGGGTACTCGACGACGGTGGGGATCCAGCGATCTCCTTGGCCAGCGAAGGTGTGGCCGAGGTGGGGGTGGTCCTTGCGGTTGCAGAGGTGCGGTCGACGAGGACGGAGGGGTACTCCGGCGACGGCGGTCGACGGCTGGAGAACAGGAGGCGGTGTGGCGCTAAAAGCCGGGTGGTGGGCGCTCTGTGTGTTCTCGCAAGGCGTAGGCGTGGGGGTGAAATGCGGGTGACCGGGGGGTTTAAATAGGATCACCGGCGGGGGCAGGGGGGGCGTAATCGACGGTGGCCGGGGATAAATGTGCCATGACGCCGGCGAGCTCGGGTTGACGTGGTTCAACGCACCTGGACGTGAATCGGGCGGGATTAATAGGGGGAAACGGCCGGCGCGGTGAGGGGAATTCAATGCACGCGTCGGATTAAAGGGAGGGGGCCGGCGAGGGCGGATCCTAGGCGGAGTTAGGGTTTCGGCCGGCGAGGGGGGGGATCCGGGGCGGATCTCGCGGGGACGAAGGTCCTGACAGGCGGGGGCCACGGGCCAGTGAGCGCGGGCGAGCGGGGGTGGCAACTGACGGGTGGGGCCGGGTTGTCGGGTTCGCGCGCGAGGGGAGGGATTCGGCGCCGACAGGTGGGACCGGGTTGTAAGCCTAAGGCGAGCGCGGTAACGGGCTGGGCCGGCCGGGAGAGAGAGAAGGGGGGGGGGAGCCCATTACTGTTCTATTACTTTTCTGAATAAAAATAATTCCAGAAAATAGATTAAAATATTAGGGCTACTTCCAAGGCTGGTAAAAATTTATAAAAATTCTCAAAATTATATTTTGGTCTCAGGATTATATACAAAAAGTTTCACCTCCTGATTTGGTCATCTACTCTATGTTGTAGTTCAAAAGGGTATAAAAGGGGTTTAAAGGTATTTTCTGAAATAACAATTCCAATAAATTGAATTTAATAATATTTTTATTGTTTTGAAAATTTGGGGTGTTACACTTCGCCACGTTCGAACCTCGCTCTGGATGAAGTCACGCCCGCGCGCGGCGTCTGGGCCATTATTCCATACTTTGCTGTATCAGAGGCTTCGCGCCGAACCCCACCGTTCGAAGGTGACTGTCACGTCTGGATCCATTTGGAGTTCATCTTTGAATGGACCAGTCCGAACGCCGAAGGAACCCTTCGGTGAGACACTTCGCACCGGATGCCGAAGGTATACTTCGGTGACTCCTTCGAACCATACTCCGAAGCAGACATGCTCCGACCGGTTTGCTGATTTATTCTGTTTAAATATATTTCTTTCGGCTAATTGGATTATTTTGTGTGATCTGATTGCCTGACGACTCCACCCCCCTTATCACGACTAAGGGTAGTTGGAACGCGACGTCGGTGCTGCGTCTTGCTTAGGCTTGTCCCTAAGTATCCGCATACTTTTGGATCGTCGAACTGACCCAAGGTGGGGGCACGTTTTCGTGTCAACAGCCGCCTCCCTCCTTTCTCTCTAAGCCGGCCCAACCCGTTCCTGTGTCCCTTTGACATGTGACCCTCACCTGTCAGCCTCTCCTTTTCTCTCCCACGTCCGCCGCGCCCTCCCTTTCTCTCTTTGCCTCCCCGGGCCCATGTGTCGGTGCTGAATGTTGCCCACACCCACGCCCTGCGCTCATTGATAGCCTGGTACCACCGTTCAGATCTATCTTCCCTAGTGAAACCCTAGCCTTCCTAATCCGCCTCTGCCATGCTCCTTCCCTGAAATCGCCAACACCGTCGCACTTTCCATACCCCGGTGATCACCTTCCCTTGAAACCCGAAGCAAAAACAACATGGGTTTGATGTATCCTCATGTATGGAAACCTCGCCGGAGTAAACATGGAATTCCCCTCGGTTTTCCCTCATTAAGCCTTCCTTTCTCACCGCCGACAGCCCCTATAAGAACTCCCTACTCCCACCACTTCCAACTATCGCCGGTAGGCCCGAGTATATTGTCCATCTTTCGGAACCAGAGTCGATCATCCTCGTCGTAGCGGGCATCGAGGTAGTCGTCATTGATGTCGGAGGGTGGTGAGACAAACTCCATTGCCTCCCCCTTTCAGACCCTCTTAGCGTCCCCACATCAGGTGCATACGGTGATGGTGGAGTCGGGTTGACATTCAATGATGCCACCCCAAGTGCCTCAACGACGCCCTCGTCCATTAGAGGTGCCTGGTGCATTGTAACAGCCCCAAAATTAAAAGGGAATAAAATAAAGAAAAAATAATATTAAATTAATTTCTGAATTTTGTTATTACTAAAAATTCTAAAAGAGCCCTATTAAAGCCAAACAAAGATAAATATTCAAAATTTGGACTTGAAAATTTTATGGGATAAACTAGAGACCAAGAAATATTTTTGAGGATTTTTACAAAATTTTAGCAACAGTGCTTCAAGCCTTAATCAAATAATTGATATTCTGGAATTATTTTAATTGAAAAATGGATTGTAAATCTTAGTGGGCCGCAACCCCGTTTTCCCCTCCGAAGGCCTATCGGCCCAACCCATTCAGCCGCACCCACCGACGGGCGGGGCCCACCTGTCGGCGCGCCCTCCCTCGCTCCCCGCCCGCTCGCGCCTGGCCGGTCCCACCTGGCAGCCGCCGCACGCCTCCTCTCTCCCGCTGCCACGCAGGCCCCGCGTGTTAGCCTTCCTCTCACCCGCGCCCGCCCCTTGACAGGTGGCCCCACCTGTCAGGATCATCTTCTTCGACGGAAGGGGGCGATCCCCTTCCATGCCAGCGCCCCCCTTCCATTTTCGCCGTCGGCCGCCCGGATCCACAAGATTGAGCCTCGGATCCCCTTCCCCGAACGCCGGTGATCCATTTCCCTCGTTTTCCCACGCGGTTTCGCCATGTTTGGCAAGGATCCGTGCCCATGGAAGTTCGCCGGAGTTGGATGGGAATCCTCCTCGGGATTTCACCGATTTCATTCCAATTCAACGCCGGCAAGCCCCCTATAAGAACCCTGGACACCGCCGCAATCCATCCACGCCTAAATCACCTTAGCCCTCGCATCCCAGAAGCACCGCCATCAAAGTATTCCCCCTTCCCTCTGTTTCGGCTCCGGCAAGCTCTCGCCGGCATTCCGTGCCCTCGCCGCCCTCGTCGTCGCCTCCACCTGGACCGCCATCGCGCCCTCTGCCTCGGCCCCACCTCTGTTGGACAAGAACAGCGCTGGAGCCCGACGCCACCGGTGAACCCGAGACGCTCCGCCGCCCTCTCCTCATCGCCGACCACCATCGGACATCTTTCTCCGCCGATTCCGGTACGGTAGCAATCCCCTCCCTCTCCTCTATCCATTTCAGCCGTCGCCTAGGGTCTTGGGTCGCCGCACGCCATCGCCGGTGCTCGCCGCCGCTCGGCCGGAGTCGGGGACGAAGCCTCCTGGCTCCCCCGTGCCGCCACCGTGCCGGTTGCAATCGTGGCCGTCGGATCCGAGGGGGATGGCTGCGATTAAAACCCTCGATCAAGGGACCAGATGGCCTTGACCGGCGTTGACCGGTACGGGCTCATTTGAGCCCTCCGATCTCACTTAACCGCCCGTCCCGCCGGCGACTGTTGGATCTAGATCCAACGGTCCAGATCCGACCGGTCCAGCGCACAGTGCACGGGTCCATGGTGGACCTGGCTCACCGTGGACCCAAGCCTGTTTTCTGGTTTAAAAATAATTCAGAAAATAGTTTAAACTTTCAAAATTCATATCTTGCTCAAATTAACTCCAAATTTCACCATTTTAATTCTGGAAAATTTGTCTTTTTATTCTCTACACTTTTATGCAATAAAAACAATATGTTTATTTGGCACATAATAATCTTATTAAATAATAGAGAAAAATCCCCTTTAGGAATTAATTAATATTTCAATAAAATAATTCAGATAAACCCTTAAAAATTTATAAAATAATATCAGAAGATACAATGGCTCTATTTCACTGTTATTAACACAATAAAAATGGAAGGACCATGTTGTCCATGACATTTTGTTAATTAACCTTCCTAAGACCCCTCTAGGGTTTAATTAATTTTCCATTTAAATAATACAGAAAAAAACTCTTAGAAATTATATAATAATGTTTGATGATATATTGAATCCAGTACACTGTTTAAAAGTCAATAAAAATATAATAAGTCATTTTGCCCATTTTAGATTCTTAAATAAACATTTCCAAGACCCTTTAAAACAAATGATTAATTCATATAATGGAAATACAACACTTTACAAAAATATCATGCAAATGACATAATAAATTCAAAAGGACTTAGTGACTTGATTCTACTGTTTTAATACACTAAAAATAACATGTTCACTTTGCTCACTTTAATCTATTAATTAATATTGCAAAAGCCCTTGTAGGATAATTAAGTAATGCATATAATAGAAGTTAAACACTTTATAAAAATGTCATGACAATTTATATAATGAACTCAGAGGACTCAATGACTTTATTCCACTGTTTGTAATATAATAAAAATAGAATATTCATCTTGTCCACTTTGATCTATTAAATAATATTACAAAGGCCCTTTTAGGACATGCAATTAATGCATTTAAGAAGAAGCCAACCCTTTATAGGAAATATCCTAAAAAAAATTATATATAACAACCTCAGGTAACCTAATAACTTAAGTCCAGTATTTTTACTACAATAATAATAAGGTTATTCAATACCTTTTACTACAACTTTAAAAAGGGAAAAATAAAACCCCCTTAGGAAAAATAATTACATCAAGTTATAAAATTAAGGAATCTCATTAAAAATTAATCTTAAATGTTTAAGTAACAAGTCCCTAAAAGTTAAGACTCTATCTCCTTTACTTTATCCAACATAAACATGTATGTTAGTATGATTGATTGTTTTGGATTGTTTATTGAATGCTTTATTTACTTTTCCGTATCGAGAAGACTACGACGTCGTCGAAGATCCTGAGTCTTACCCCGAGGTTCCACCTTCACCATTCACGGATTAAGGCAAGTCATCGACCACCTCTGTGGAAACAGTTGATCATATTTGAGCCCATGTTTTAATAAATTATCGCTATAACTCATAGGTTAATATTGCATTAGTCCAATAATCAAGCCTTACACTTATATTTATTAGATCCCCGTCCTTGTGTGCAAACCCAAGCCATGCTTATTGAGCCTTAACTCCTTGTCACTCTACTATAACAATATTAGCTAGTGCCCAATGTACCGGCACAACTGCTATAGGATATAAAGAATGAGTCGTAGATAGATGGATTCTGGTATATGAGATACCCCGTTATTCTTGTCTCTGGACTCTGTTGGAGTTAGGTATGTTATAAGTATGGTGGGTTCCGGGTGCAAGCTCGGAAACTGGTTGGTCGCACCCGGGGCACTATAAGGATCGGTCTGCGGGATCTGTTGCAAAGCACTTCCGTACCAACCACAAGTCTAATGGGTAAGTCCTAACTGGAAGTGTGGAACACTCCGTCTCTCGGCACCATAGTGGAGGGGGCAAGGGGCTAGCCTGCGGGCGACTTGTACCAAAGGAGGCTCAAGGGGGGGTATGGTGGGGCACCGACGCGTCGGGACACCATATGAAACCTATAAGAGGGTGCTGTTGAGTCGGGGAAGACCATATGGAAGGTTTTGGCACGAGTTCCCGTGAAATGGGTCATCTCGTTACACTTCGGTGTAAGTGATGAGTGCGTGCCTTGTGGGTACAGTGGTACATCTCTGATCAGAGTAAATTCAATCTTTTCGAAAAGCCGAGCCCACGGTCAAGGGCGGGTTGTGTGACTACTCGCAGTTAGTTTACAATTGTTTGAAGGTTTGAGTTATTCATGGCATGTAAGGACTGTTGTGCGAGGAGGTGAAACGTACTCCTCGAGTTAGAAGATGATGATGCATACACATGTTTACTTTTCAGTACTAATAAATTGATCACACTTAATGCTTTACAAATATGCTGCTTCCGCAAAACTAGCCACTTTCTCCCTTGTTATTTACCTTGCATTATAATTGCATTCGGTGGCTTGCTGAGTACATCTGTACTCACCCCGTTGACTTACACCATCAGAGCCCGTCTACTACGAGGAGGATGCAGGTCTGGAGTAGCGACCCAGTCAAGGCGAGACTGGAAGGAGGCGTTCATCTAGGACCCTTATTTTATTAGTTTCTCTTCACCTTTATTCACTTTTGTATTAATGCGGCCTACGAACCGTGAATGATTGCCCGTATTGTACGTGGTCGCATGATGAACGTCTTGTTTTATTGATTTTCTATGGAATTTCAATAAAGTCCTGATTTATTAAATCGGGGCACGACAAGATGGTATCAGAGCCGACTTGACTGTAGGAAGCCAAACAGACCTGACCTTAGGACTTATATATATTCACTATGTTTCACAAAAAATTTCTTATCCTCTCATCTTCTAGGATTTTCACAAAAACTTTCTCTCTTTTACAGATGCCGGTCCATACCATGAGCGGGACTCTTCGTGACGAGGCCGGATTCATCCGCGAGCTTCGCGTGCTCGTCGACTTCTTGGGGTTTCCCCATGAGCCCGCGTTCCACGGGATCTTTCCCGATGCGAACGAGAGCTACTGCGAGGTCACGGTTGTTATCCGCCCCTCCTCCACGCAGCCACCCTTCTACACCCATGGAGTCGGAGGACCTTCCTTCGTGGTGGCCAGCCAGCGAGCCGCTCTTCAGTCCCTCGCCGAGCTTCGGCTGGTCTACGACTGCCACCTTCGCGATACCATCTACCGCTTCATGCCCATGCGCACACCCGGGAGTCACCGCAGCATCTACATCAACTCCCTCCCTCAGGACAACTCCGCCATCGCCCGCACCATGAGACTCTTGGAGGCCATGGACAACCTCCACACGGAGGCCGTCCTCGACGCAGATAGCCAGCACGACACCATCGACTTCTACCGCCACACTTCAGAGAACCTGACTCGCGAGAACGCCGAGCTCCGTCGACAGCTTGAGCAGAACCCCCAGCTGACCCTCGAGGTGGAGGAATTGAGGCGCCAGAACGAGCTCCTACGTCAGGGCGCCATGGTCAACACCCAGCTTCGCCAACAGCTCAAGGAACTAAAGAAGGATCTTGAGGAGATCGCACCTCTTCTGCCTCACAAGAAGAAACCCCTTCGGATCCCCACAGTGAAGCCCAAGAGGATTTCCCGTAGTGCTCCACCCGCAGGACCATCCAGTTCCTCGACCCCGACCGTCTCCCACGAGCCCGTGATCGAATCGTCCCCTGAGCTACCGTAGACGTAGTTTTACGCTTGATTGTTTTCTTTTACTTGTTTGTATGGCCACTCATGACAGATATAAGACATGAGTGAAGAAATTAAATAAAAGAAAATAAATGTAATCGCAAGAACGATACATTTTGGAATAAAGCATAAAATCATTTCCCTCTTCCTCCTAGACCTATTGAATCATAATCCCAATCTAAAGAAGAGAATCTATCTCTAAGTTTTAACTCTATATGATTCGTTCGTCGCCGTTCTGTGAGATCAACTCCAATCATGAAGTCAAGACAAGTTGTCAAGAAAGCCCTAACTTAGCCAAACTCAATCCATGAACATACAGACTTGAAGCCTATCTTTAACCTTCTACTCCTAGCCTTTCCGAATCTCGGGACGAGATTATTGTTAAGGAAGTTAGGATTATAACACCTCGATTTATGCGAGGCATTAAAAATAAAATTTCCCCTTAATAAATAAATTTCAAGAAAAGGATTTAGTATAAATCAAGAAAGAGGAAAGCTAAAATATGGGCCTAAAAATTTCATTTAAAATTAGCTAGAGTATCTTTCCTAAAAATTCTCCTAAGCACCAAGTTGTGTTCCAAAAATTTTCTTGAATTTTTGGTACCAAGGAATTCAATAATTCAATAAGATATAATCAACATCACTTCATCTTAAACCTCTAACACAAATTAATAAAATACATGAATGTTGAGTGAATAAAATACATGATAAATCATTTATATTAAAAATAATATAAGGCATGCGTGTGAAAAATAATAAGGAACTAAAATAAAATATGTAAGCATCTAGGTCAATTTATTTATCTTAGGCAATAAAATCAGTAACAATTTCCCTTAATGTGGGCACCTTCTTTTTAAACCCTTCAACTTCAGGATGGCCAATAACCAAGAATCAGGAGCTCCACACGATGGGAACACCACAGGCAATCTGCCTCAGTGGGGTGCAGCTGGACCTCAGCAGATCCCTGTTATCTATCATCCCACACTTGCAGAGATGATGACAAAACAGAACCAACTGATCGCCACACTGCTTGCCCAGATGCAACAACAACAGAAGCAGATGCAAGAGCAGCAGACACAGTTGTTTCGCCTCCAACAACACCAACACGAGCTCTCCCTCCAGCTAATCTACGGGGACTTCGCCAACTTTCAAAGATTGGTGAACGAAGCAGCTATACCAGAAACCAGAGTGATTCCACCTCAAGCCCCAACCTCTGCCAAGCCACGAACCACCCTCGGACGGCCAAGCACAGACATCCCACCCCAAGCCAAAAGAACTCCAGCGCAAGCTACCAGATACAAGAGAGATAGGAACGGCAAGCCGATTGTGTGCTTCAACTGTCGCCAAGGAGGCCACTACGCCAACAAATGCTCCTACCCCAAGCGGGTGCCATCCTCCATTCCAAATCCAGAGGAACATACCCCAGATCCCCACAAAGAAAAACCAGATACAATCAAGGGCACTCTCAATTTGATCTCAACCAACCCAGATCCGGAGATCGCTTTGCCTACTTCTGATGTAACACCATCTCCTAATCCGGAGCACCAGTAGAACTCTGTCCCTTGATTTTCCGAGGAACGTTTCGAATCTCGAGGACGAGATTCTCTGTAAGGGGGATAGGATTGTAACAGCCCCAAAATTAAAAGGGAATAAAATAAAGGAAAAATAATATTAAATTAATTTCTGAATTTTGTTATTACTAAAAATTCTAAAAGAGCCCTATTAAAGCCAAACAAAGATAAATATTCAAAATTTGGACTTGAAAATTTTATGGGATAAACTAGAGACCAAGAAATATTTTTGAGGATTTTTACAAAATTTTAGCAACAGTGCTTCAAGCCTTAATCAAATAATTGATATTCTGGAATTATTTTAATTGAAAAATGGATTGTAAATCTTAGTGGGCCGCAACCCCGTTTTCCCCTCCGAAGGCCTTTCGGCCCAACCCATTCAGCCGCACCCACCGACGGGCGGGGCCCACCTGTCGGCGCGCCCTCCCTCGCTCCCCGCCCGCTCGCGCCTGGCCGGTCCCACCTGGCAGCCGCCGCGCGCCTCCTCTCTCCCGCTGCCACGCAGGCCCCGCGTGTTAGCCTTCCTCTCACCCGCGCCCGCCCCTTGACAGGTGGCCCCACCTGTCAGGATCATCTTCTTCGACGGAAGGGGGCGATCCCCTTCCATGCCAGCGCCCCCCTTCCATTTTTGCCGTCGGCCGCCCGGATCCACAAGATTGAGCCTCGGATCCCCTTCCCCGAACGCCGGTGATCCATTTCCCTCGTTTTCCCACGCGGTTTCGCCATGTTTGGCAAGGATCCGTGCCCATGGAAGTTCGCCGGAGTTGGATGGGAATCCTCCTCGGGATTTCGCCGATTTCATTCCAATTCAACGCCGGCAAGCCCCCTATAAGAACCCTGGACACCGCCGCAATCCATCCACGCCTAAATCACCTTAGCCCTCGCATCCCAGAAGCACCGCCATCAAAGTATTCCCCCTTCCCTCTGTTTCGGCTCCGGCAAGCTCTCGCCGGCATTCCGTGCCCTCGCCGCCCTCGTCGTCGCCTCCACCTGGACCGCCATCGCGCCCTCTGCCTCGGCCCCACCTCTGTTGGACAAGAACAGCGCTGGAGCCCGACGCCACCGGTGAACCCGAGACGCTCCGCCGCCCTCTCCTCATCGCCGGCCACCATCGGACATCTTTCTCCGCCGATTCCGGTACGGTAGCAATCCCCTCCCTCTCCTCTATCCATTTCAGCCGTCGCCTAGGGTCTTGGGTCGCCGCACGCCATCGCCGGTGCTCGCCGCCGCTCGGCCGGAGTCGGGGACGAAGCCTCCTGGCTCCCCCGTGCCGCCACCGTGCCGGTTGCAATCGTGGCCGTCGGATCCGAGGGGGATGGCTGCGATTAAAACCCTCGATCAAGGGACCAGATGGCCTTGACCGGCGTTGACCGGTACGGGCTCATTTGAGCCCTCCGATCTCACTTAACCGCCCGTCCCGCCGGCGACTGTTGGATCTAGATCCAACGGTCCAGATCCGACCGGTCCAGCGCACAGTGCACGGGTCCATGGTGGACCTGGCTCACCGTGGACCCAAGCCTGTTTTCTGGTTTAAAAATAATTCAGAAAATAGTTTAAACTTTCAAAATTCATATCTTGCTCAAATTAACTCCAAATTTCACCATTTTAATTCTGGAAAATTTGTCTTTTATTCTCTACACTTTTATGCAATAAAAACAATATGTTTATTTGGCACATAATAATCTTATTAAATAATAGAGAAAAATCCCCTTTAGGAATTAATTAATATTTCAATAAAATAATTCAGATAAACCCTTAAAAATTTATAAAATAATATCAGAAGATACAATGGCTCTATTTCACTGTTATTAACACAATAAAAATGGAAGGACCATGTTGTCCATGACATTTTGTTAATTAACCTTCCTAAGACCCCTCTAGGGTTTAATTAATTTTCCATTTAAATAATACAAAAAAAACTCTTAGAAATTATATAATAATGTTTGATGATATATTGAATCCAGTACACTGTTTAAAAGTCAATAAAAATATAATAAGTCATTTTGCCCATTTTAGATTCTTAAATAAACATTTCCAAGACCCTTTAAAACAAATGATTAATTCATATAATGGAAATACAACACTTTACAAAAATATCATGCAAATGACATAATAAATTCAAAAGGACTTAGTGACTTGATTCTACTGTTTTAATACACTAAAAATAACATGTTCACTTTGCTCACTTTAATCTATTAATTAATATTGCAAAAGCCCTTGTAGGATAATTAAGTAATGCATATAATAGAAGTTAAACACTTTATAAAAATGTCATGACAATTTATATAATGAACTCAGAGGACTCAATGACTTTATTCCACTGTTTGTAATATAATAAAAATAGAATATTCATCTTGTCCACTTTGATCTATTAAATAATATTACAAAGGCCCTTTTAGGACATGTAATTAATGCATTTAAGAAGAAGCCAACCCTTTATAGGAAATATCCTAAAAAAATTATATATAACAACCTCAGGTAACCTAATAACTTAAGTCCAGTATTTTTACTACAATAATAATAAGGTTATTCAATACCTTTTTACTACAACTTTAAAAAGGGAAAAATAAAACCCCCTTAGGAAAAATAATTACATCAAGTTATAAAATTAAGGAATCTCATTAAAAATTAATCTTAAATGTTTAAGTAACAAGTCCCTAAAAGTTAAGACTCTATCTCCTTTACTTTATCCAACATAAACATGTATGTTAGTATGATTGATTGTTTTGGATTGTTTATTGAATGCTTTATTTACTTTTCCGTATCGAGAAGACTACGACGTCGTCGAAGATCCTGAGTCTTACCCCGAGGTTCCACCTTCACCATTCACGGATTAAGGCAAGTCATCGACCACCTCTGTGGAAACAGTTGATCATATTTGAGCCCATGTTTTAATAAATTATCGCTATAACTCATAGGTTAATATTGCATTAGTCCAATAATCAAGCCTTACACTTATATTTATTAGATCCCCGTCCTTGTGTGCAAACCCAAGCCATGCTTATTGAGCCTTAACTCCTTGTCACTCTACTATAACAATATTAGCTAGTGCCCAATGTACCGGCACAACTGCTATAGGATATAAAGAATGAGTCGTAGATAGATGGATTCTGGTATATGAGATACCCCGTTATTCTTGTCTCTGGACTCTGTTGGAGTTAGGTATGTTATAAGTATGGTGGGTTCCGGGTGCAAGCTCGGAAACTGGTTGGTCGCACCCGGGGCACTATAAGGATCGGTCTGCGGGATCTGTTGCAAAGCACTTCCGTACCAACCACAAGTCTAATGGGTAAGTCCTAACTGGAAGTGTGGAACACTCCGTCTCTCGGCACCATAGTGGAGGGGGCAAGGGGCTAGCCTGCGGGCGACTTGTACCAAAGGAGGCTCAAGGGGGGGTATGGTGGGGCACCGACGCGTCGGGACACCATATGAAACCTATAAGAGGGTGCTGTTGAGTCGGGGAAGACCATATGGAAGGTTTTGGCACGAGTTCCCGTGAAATGGGTCATCTCGTTACACTTCGGTGTAAGTGATGAGTGCGTGCCTTGTGGGTACAGTGGTACATCTCTGATCAGAGTAAATTCAATCTTTTCGAAAAGCCGAGCCCACGGTCAAGGGCGGGTTGTGTGACTACTCGCAGTTAGTTTACAATTGTTTGAAGGTTTGAGTTATTCATGGCATGTAAGGACTGTTGTGCGAGGAGGTGAAACGTACTCCTCGAGTTAGAAGATGATGATGCATACACATGTTTACTTTTCAGTACTAATAAATTGATCACACTTAATGCTTTACAAATATGCTGCTTCCGCAAAACTAGCCACTTTCTCCCTTGTTATTTACCTTGCATTATAATTGCATTCGGTGGCTTGCTGAGTACATCTGTACTCACCCCGTTGACTTACACCATCAGAGCCCGTCTACTACGAGGAGGATGCAGGTCTGGAGTAGCGACCCAGTCAAGGCGAGACTGGAAGGAGGCGTTCATCTAGGACCCTTATTTTATTAGTTTCTCTTCACCTTTATTCACTTTTGTATTAATGCGGTCTACGAACCGTGAATGATTGCCCGTATTGTACGTGGTCGCATGATGAACGTCTTGTTTTATTGATTTTCTATGGAATTTCAATAAAGTCCTGATTTATTAAATCGGGGCGCGACATGCATGATGGAGTATTCCACCATGAATACATCATCGTTGATGCTCGTCATGTCGGAGTCGCCCATCGTGCCCCAGTCCCACTAAGCTTGTTCATCAAACACCACGTCCCGTGTCACATGGACACTATTGGAGATGGGATTGTAGGCCCAGTACGCCTTTGTTCTCTTTTCGTACCCGACAAATATCATCTTGTAGTCTCAATCCTCCAGCTTCTTCAGATGAGGCTTAGTGTTGCGAACGTAGATGATGCAGCCGAACATCTTGAGGTGGTGCATGGCCAGCTTCTTCCCGCGCCACGCCTCAAATAGTGTCATCCCTTCCACGCTCTTCGTTGGGCACCTATTCAACACATACACAACCGCACTTATAGCTTCTCCCAGAACCAGTTGGGCATCCCCTTCGCCTTGAGCATGCTTCTTGCTGTTGCCACCACAGTCCCATTTCGATGCTCGACCATGTTGTTTTGTTGTGGACTGTACGACACCATGAGTTGTCGGTGGATACCATCTGCCGCACACTACTCCGCAAACTCGATTGAGGTGAATTCACCCATTCGAATTGGAGAGCCTTCAGCTTGACTCCAGACTCTCCCTCCGCCTGTGCTTGGATATTGTAACACCCCAAAATTTCAAAGGAATAAAAATATTATTTAATATATTTTCCTGGAATTAATTATTTTGGAAATACCTTTAATACACTGTTTCACCATTTTGAACTACAACCTAGATGTAATGACCAAACCAGGAGCTGAAAATTTTTATGTATGATCCTAAAGCCGAGATATATTTTTGGGAATTTTTACAAAATTTTATCAAACTTGGAAGTAGCCCTATAATTTTAAACCAATTTCTGCAATTATTTTTAATCGGAAAACCTTTTAAACAGTAATGAGCCTTCCCCCTCCTTTTCTCTCTCCCGGCCAGCCCAGCCCGTTACCTCGCCCGCCTCGGACTGATAGCCTGACCCCACTCGTCAGCGAGCCCCTCTCCTCTCGCGCGCGCGCTCGACACCCTAGCCCCACCTGTCGGCGCCAACCGCCCCCTCTCGCGCCCGAGCCCGACCCCACCCATCAGCCGCCTCACTCACTCGCTCCCGCCCGCTGGCATGTGGCCCCCACCTGTCAGATCCTTCGTCCCCGCGAGATCCGCCCCCAAATCTCACCCCCCTCGCCGGCCGACGCCTTAATGCGCCTCGGATCCGTTGCTCCCGACCCCCTCCCCTCAAATTGAGCTCGGCATTCAAACCCCCACACTCCAGCGACTGTTTCCCCCTTTAAACCCAGTCGTATCACGTCCCGATTCAATGAATCCGCATGCAACCCGAAGCTCGCCGGCGTTTAAACGCGTTTACTCCCGTCCACCATCGATTGCGCCCCCTGCCCCCGCCGATGACCCTATTTAAATCCCCTGGACGTCCGCGTTATACCCCTACGCTCACACGCTGCAAGATCGAACAGAACGCCCCCTCTACAGCTTTTAACTCTCCACCGCCGCCTGTACTCCGGTCGCCGCTCACCGTCGCCGGTAACCTCCTCCGTCCTCGCCATCCACACCATTGTGACCGCATGGACCTCACCAGCCTCGGCCACCACTCCGTCGTCGACGAACCCCGCCGGATCACCGTCGCCGCCAAGGACCCGAACGCCTTCGCCGCCTCCGCTCGTCACTGGCCTTGCTCCGTCAACCGTTCGCCACCACAAGGGGACCCTCATGATCCCCGCAATGTCCTCTTTCCGTTTTAGGCCTTAGCTCCGACCGCCGTCGCCGCTGGCCCGCTCGCCATCGTCGGGGAAGACGACCGGCACGGGTCGAGTACCCGTGTCGTGTCGGATTTGATCCCGACCATGCGATCGCGATCGGACGACGCCTATCACCCCACGTGCGCGATCTAATCCGCACCGTCGGTTCTGGATGAAACTTTACGTTTTAATCTCGCGCGTTCATTTCTATTTAGAACCCATGTTTAATCAG
Source organism: Zizania palustris (assembly GCA_019279435.1). NCBI lineage: Eukaryota > Viridiplantae > Streptophyta > Magnoliopsida > Poales > Poaceae > Zizania > Zizania palustris. Next base: position 31,227,434 of record JAAALK010000289.1, on the reverse strand, counting down.
AACCGTTCATCGCGTACCGGTTTAGCCTTTTAATCTCATCCGTCCACGTTAACTTAACATCCTCGCCTCGCTCTCGCGCGTTGGATCTAGATCCAACGGTCCAGATTGGGCCGGACCACGCGCACAGTGCGCGGGTTCACCGTGGGCCTGGCTCACCGTGGACCTGAGGCGATTTAAATTTAAAAATAAATTCTAGAAACTATTTTAAACTTGTAAAATTCATATTTGGCGCATTTGAACTCCAAAAATTATCATTTCAATTCCAGAAATTTTTTAATTTTATCCTCTACACATTAGTTCAATAAAAACAATATGTTTACTTTGGATTTTTCATGACTACTTAAATAGGTATTCAAATGCCCTTAGGATAAAAATGTAAATTCAAATATTTAAACTTCAGTAAAGTTTATATTTATTCCTTTCTGTTCATATACTGAAAACCACTAATTTGTACATGAACCTTTCATTTTAAAATTTATTAGGAGACTTAAAATGAGACTACTCACATTTAAAACCCCTTTTTATAAAGGACAACCTTTCATTATAATTCCTTCTAAAATTATTTATAAAATAAATTTCAGAAACTTAACAACTTGGTTTTCATTCAATTAAACCAATTTAAACCTATGTGCTTATTGTGTGATGTTATATTGTTTGATTGAATGTTGTATTTTATTTTATTTATAATGGGAAGACTACGACGCCGCCGAGGAGCCGGAATATTTCCCGGAAGTTCCTCCCTCTCCCCTCGCTGAACAAGGCAAGTCACCAAACCAATCTTTTGAGCATATTGGACCCATGTTTTATTAAACTATTGCTAAAACACATAGGTTATACATGCACTAGTCAAATAAAACCCTTACAATATATTTATTTAGGTTCCCCCGACCTTGATGTGCAACCCAAGCCATGCTCTCTAGCCTAAACTCCTTGTCACTATATGATTAGTATTATTAGCTAGTGTCCAATGTATTTACACGATTGCTATAGGATTAAAAATTAGTCGTAGCGATTGGTTCTACTATATGATCCCCGTTATTCTCATCTTTGGAATTCTGTCGGTGTTGGAGTTGTGGTTGTGAGTGAATGCATGGTGGGTTCCGGGTGCAAGCTAGGGCATTGGTCGGTAGCACCCGGGGCACTATAAGGACCAGTCTGCGGGATCTGTTGCAATACACTTCCGTACTAACCACAAGTCTAATGGGTAAGTCCTAACTAAGGTATGGAGTGTGCCAAACCGAGGCCACCATTTGGAGATGGGTCAAGCAGCACCTGTGGGTGGCTTGTACCAATGTGGCGCAAAAGGGAGTGCGACGTTAGCCGGGATGCGGCCCGGCGCGCCGGCGAAACCTAGAGCGAGTGGTTATCGCTTGGAGCATTTCATGCTGAGGTTTTGGCACGAGTTCCCGTGGTATGGGTCATCTCATTACACTTTGGTGTTTGGGATGAGTGCGTGCCTTGTAGGTACAGTAGTACATCTCTGATCAGAGTCATAAATCTTTTCGAAAAGCCGAGCCCACGGTCAAGGGCAGGTTACGTGACATCCCACAGTTAGATTACTTTTGATATGTATGTGCATGATGGTTTGACATGTAAGGACTGTTGTGCGAGGAGGTAAAACGTACTCCTCGAGTTAGATGATGTTATTGTTGTTCATGTTTAATTTCCGCATGATAAAATTTGACTACATTAACTGCAACAACTGAAAATGTACTTTTCCGTACTTTTAGCCAATTATCCTTCCTTTGTTATTACCTTGCATTATTACATGCATTTCCGATGACTTGTTGAGTACTTTTTGTACTCATACCCGTTGAACCCCATAGAGGATGCCTACTATGAAGACGGTCTGGAGTGGCAACCCAGTCAAGTGAAAAGATCTTGAAGAAGGCGTTCGTCATGCATTTTAATTATATTTATTATTGTTTTTATTAAACTCTAATGTAATAAATATGGTCTGCGTACCATGAATATTGTCGTATGTACGATTGTCGCATGATGAACCTCTTGTAATATTGTTTTTCTATGGAAATTCAATAATGTTCTGATTTCGATAAATCGGGGCGCCACAGATATCCTTGATGGTAGGAGAAGCACGATCCATTGAAGGAATCATGGCTACCCACATGTACCTTCTCAAGTCATCCACCAATAGCAAGAAATATTTATTCCCCCTCTGTGTTGCCGTCGTGATGGGGCCACATATATCTTCGTGCAGCATCTCTAGGAGCCTCTTCGCTTGGAATTCTGCTTGTGCTGGGAAGTGAGTGCGCCTCTACTTGCCTGCCTAGCAAGCCTCGCACACCCACTCCACATGGCCTAGCTCTGGCAGCCCTCGAATCAAGTCCTCTCGAGCCAGCTTGGTCAACACCACCATGTTGACATGGACGAAACGCTTATGCCAATAGTGCCATGCCACCTCATCGTCATGCCCTCGCACCGCCAAGCACCCAGGTTGTGCCATCTTGAGGTGAAGCGTGTATAAGTGGTCTTCAGCTCGTGACACCTTTGCCAATAACTTGCCACCGGGCTCCTAGATCCTCATGATTCCAGCTTCAATCTTGATCATGTACCCTTCTCCATCAAGCTGCCTAATACTTACGATGTTTGAGGTTAGTCGTGGAATGTAGTATACTCTAGCGAACCGTCGAAGCTCCCCATTTCGACACACGAATGAGACTGTCTTGCGACCCTTAATTTGTGCCACCGAGTCATTGTCGAACTGAATAGTTCCTAGCACCGCCATGTCCAAATTTGAGAAGGCGGCCCTAGACCCGAACATGTGATTGGTTGCCCCGTTGTCCAGGATTCATGCTCCTGCCTCACGCTCCACCTCCTCTCTTAGCTGGGTGAATACCTTCTCTTCCCAGATCTTGATCTAACGCACCCTTCGCAAGAGCGGACTTCTCTCTGAGGACTTCGATCAGCTCTGCTAAGTCAGTGCAGGCTCAGCGCACTGGGTGCCTTCGAGCAGGCTTAGCACTTCACCCTTCGCAAGAGCAGACTTCCCTATGAGGACTTCGATCAGCTCTGCTAAGTCAGTGCAGGCTCAGCGCACTAGGTGCCTTCGAGCAGGCTTTGCACTTCAAAGGTCTAAATGCACACTGAACAGACTTCGCCGAGGACTTCGACAAGGGAAGAAAACGGGCTTCGAATAGTGCTTCGCTAGTAATCAGAGAGGTCTAGCCTCTAGTTTACACAGAGCGAACATACACTGAAAAACACACTTCACCCAAACAGACTTCTCACACACCTCTCTAGAAAACTCACAAGAAGATGGTGCACAGAGAAATCAAAGCATGTAGAGAAGTACGCATACAAGTTCAAGCAGTAAATGAAAACAGAATCAAAGCTTCATTGCTTGAATAGGGAACACAAAATGAACTCACAGGATGAATACAAAGAGTGTGGCGGCTAGCACAAGAGTTCTACAATGGATGCTCAAAGTGTTGATGTGACCTAGCCAGCCTCCACTATTTATAGGCACTATTCAGCCATGTGAATAGACTACTTTACCCCTAGGGTTTACGCTGTTTTTGTCTCATCAGAACAGGGGGGTACAACTGGTAGTCTACTTTATTTGGAGGCTTCTTTTGCCAGCTTCGCAGAGGGGACAACACCAGCTTTTGCAGAGCAGAAACTGTCAACCTTTGCAGTTTTGGACCCTTTTGAAGCCCCCTTCGCACGCGAGGGGTGCGGTAGATTTGGTGAGAAGCCTTGAGCCTGACGGCCCTCGCTTCACCGAAGTCAGCCTTCGATACAATGACGGTTTTGAACCAAAGCCGTCAAAGCCCTTGGTCCTTCGCACCAACACCTTCGGAGTGGACCACCACGGCTTCGCAGCTTCTCCCAGCTCGAACTCCGTCAGTCCATGTACCAAAGCCATGCATGGCCGAAGTACCTCAAGTCAGCCTCACTCCAGAGCCAGCATCACTCCGGAGCCTGCCTCACTCCGGAGTCAGCCTCACTCCGGAGTCAGCCTTACTCCGAAGTCAGCTTCACTCTGAAGCCAGCTTCACTCCGAAGCCTGCCTCACTCTGAAGTCAGCCTCACTCCGAAGCCTGCCTCACTCCGAAGTCAGCTTCACTCCGAAGTCAGCTTCACTCCGAAGCCCCACCTTCGGAGTACCACCCGTCGAAGTCCCTCCTTCGTCCAAGGCCTCCGCATGAAGCATTCCATGAGCACTTCGTCACAGTGTCTCTCCCCGAGCACACTCCTCGACGATCCTCACCCGGACCATGCCTTCGATGCACCTCGACTTTTGAGACCTTCGTCGGGTATACCTTCGAGTGTCTCCCTCTGGAGCACACTTCGAACACCTTGCCTCATTGTTGAGGACTTGATCCACCATACTGAGGAGCCATGCTGAATAACGTGGGCCTCATGGCTCCAGAAGTGATGAGTCATTGTCAACGATAGACAAAGAGGACAAAAGAAGAAGAGATCTACTGTTTTGTGGGCTGCGTGTGACTCAGGTACACGGGCAGCAAGCGACTGTCGGGCAGAGGAGGCTGCGAAGTCGGGCTGGCCCAATCCGGGTACATGGGCCAGAAGCAGTAGAAGACCCACTGGGCTGTTGACCAGGATTGACTCAGGTACACGGGCGGCGACTGATTGCCGGGCTGAGAGAGCTGTGGAATCGGGCCGGCCCAATCCGGGTACCTGGTGCAAAGTCGGTGGAGGCTTTGTTAGTTTTGGCGCAAAACTGACAACCGTTGATCTTGTATCCGACTGTCCAGAAGGGAAGCCGTAGTCGCTACGAAAGCTTAGCTTCCGGATAAGTCATCTGTATCTCTAGGCCCACAGTCAGTTAGTAGTGTCATACTTCGAACGTCTGTGCGAAGGTACTCCGACTTAAGCTCTTCGAAGTCCATACTTCGACAGGTTTTGAAGTTGGCTTTGAAGCTTGTTTTTCGGTTAGACTTCGCTCGACGTGAGTTCCTTCTTGCTGTCATTTTCGAAGGTCACAGTGTGTGGGTTCGGAGCCTGTCATTCGAAGTTAGTCTTAGGGTCGAAGGTTATAACTTCGTTCATCATACCTCGATCAAGCTAGCTTCGAAGGTAGAGTGTATGCTTCGTTTTTGTCTTGCTGTTGTGTGTTTGGCTTCGCTTATCTTTCGAAGGTTATTTTTCTGTGTATCGCGTTCAAAGCTCGGTTCGAAGTTTGAGCTTCGAAGTACACTGTTCGAAGCAAGCTTCGACACTGACCTCCGAAGAAGGCTTCGACACAGCGAAGCATACTCCGTCACAGCGAAGCAAGCTTCGCCAAGTTCCGAACAGGAGACAAATTTGAACAGTAACTTCTCATCTCACTTTATATACACTTAGATCATCTAGGGAGAAGTGTTTGACTTGCCATGTCTAGTATATTTTGTTTATCTGCCTAGTAGCACTGCTTTGGAAGTTCTCTGTTTAACTTCAGTTGTTTCTAGGCTAGATACCTGTAGACTTAGGCAATCTGTTCATACTCTGCTGTTTAGTCTTTTGAGGTGCATTGGGTATTGGGAACAGGACATATATTCGAAAGAATTTTTAAGGCACCCATTCACCCCCCCTCTGGTCACTACTTTCGGTCCTACAACTGGTATCAGAGCCTGGTTAGGGTTTTTTCATACCTTAACCGGTTCTAAACCCCAGTAGTGATCATGACTTCTCCTGGCAAGGTCCCGTCCTTGGAAGCCTATGGCTATAATTATTGGAAGACTCGCTTGCGAGCCTATCTCATGAGCCAGGGCTCGGACATCTGGGACATTTGCGTTCACGACACGTTTGTCATTTTACCAGTTGCTGAGCATGGTACTCCTGGTATCATTGCCCAACATCTGAGCATAGTAAAGCCGTGAACATTCTCTTTTCTAGTTTAGGTCCCACTGAGTTTGAGCGTGTGAGCCATCTCTCCACTGCGAGAGAGATCTGGGCCACCCTCAAGGCACACCATGAGGGAATAGCCCAGGTCAAGGCTCGGCTCTATCAGACCTACCGGCGTGAATATGAAAACTTCACACAAAAGCCGGTGAATCTGTTGAAGCCTTGTTGGTCGTTTTCAATCGA